>CM074727.1:95407403-96007403 GCA_037306005.1 Rhinophrynus dorsalis | reverse complement strand
ACTTTGAACTGTGAGAGATAGGCTCATTCATTCTGTATTTATAAAGAAATGTTTGTTTTTTTCTTCATTTCAGAGGTTTTGTCCCATTGTAGGACATTAAATACCACTGTTTAAAATGATCATACTAAAGGACATGAAGGCATCACTCAGATTTTAACCAAAGTCTACTCCATCTCCACTTGAAAGCTCAACCACTGGGCTATACCACCACTCTTTACTTAATTTGTCATCTCTGTACACTTTTCAGTACAGTTAATTAATTACTGCAATGGAGCCACACTGAACGGACTCCTAAATCGAGTCAGTTTTACCATTTATCATTAATTTAAAGAAACTTAATATGGAGCTTTAACATAAATGTAGAAAGTGGTTTCACTGGGCTTTGACATGAATTATCAGTCATATTCATCCATAAACAAAATGAAAGGTAACCGCTACAAATATATAACATATTAAAACTTACAAACATTTTCATGGAAAGCGATTACTAACTCGTTGCATGTTTCAAAAATTGAAGAACAAGAAAAAGAACTAACTCCAAAATGAATAAACCCACCAATTAATATAGAAGAATTACAAAGCTAATATACTAAAGCTAACAACAAAAGCATGATTTTACATGAAATGTAAACAAAGTGATAGTGACAAATACCTAAAGCAGGAGTCCCAAAAAATGTCACACGAAGATCCAGAACACCTACATATCAGGCATACAGACTTTGGGCACGTAAGTCTGTTTTCTTACAAAAAATTCTATTTGATGTATATGCTACGTGGATCCTTAAAACTCCTACATGGAACTTAATAACACTGCACCTGTCACATACCAATTCCATTCTAAGGAATCTGTCATTATTAATTAACACATACATCCCCTATGCTCTAGGGAATTGCTGACCGCGTGTATTCTCCTTCTTGTGCAAATTGATGACCCATTTCCAAACAAATTCATAGACTTTTGGTAATTTTTCTTGTTTTTGGTGATCCTGATAAAAGCTGCACAGGGGGCACCCAGATTTGAACCAGGGACCTCTCGATCTTCTGTCAAATGCTCTACCACTGAGCTATACCCCCTCGTTTGATAGTTCAATTTCTCCAACTGTATACAGTTAACAATACAGCTAAGTAGGTAAATCTATTTTAACTGCACTGATAGGACTTGCAATTTGAGTCTTTTCTGCTGTTTAGTAAAAAGGGGCAATGCCTCCTAGGATGAAAATGAGAAAAGAACAGTAGCATGTTACAGAGGAAAACAAATCTGGCACATGACTTTTTTACTTTCTGTTCACATCTCTTATTCAAATACAATTATTAAAAAACAGTTTCACAAATTTCTTATGTTGCCATACCATCGGGGAAAGCATTGGTTTCAATTTCTATTTCTCTGCTTCTGTCAGCAGTTCTAGTTCAACCCAACCCCTCAGCTCATGCTGTTCCTACACATTTCTTTGGGGTTGGCTATTTAGCATCATTTGGATGTCTAAAGAGAGAATGAGATAGTAAAAATATAATTGAAGTCAAATTTAAAGTCACCCAAAAAAATTCTCATAATATTCAAATTATCATAAACTAACTGTCCATTTTTCAGAATTGTCAGACCACTTTGAACTGTGAGAGATAGGCTCATTCATGCTGTATTTATAAAGAAATGTTTGTTTTTTTTCTTCATTTCAGAGGTTTTGTCCCATTGTAGGACATTAAATACCACTGTTTAAAATGATCATACTAAAGGACATGAAGGCATCACTCAGATTTTAACCAAAGTCTACTCCATCTCCACTTGAAAGCTCAACCACTGGACTATACCACCACTCTTTACTTAATTTGTCATCTCTGTACACTTTTCAGTACAGTTAATTAATTACTGCAATGGAGCCACACTGAACGGACTCCTAAATCGAGTCAGTTTTACCATTTTTCATTAATTTAAAGAAACTTAATATGGAGCTTTAACATAAATGTAGAAAGTGGTTTCACTGGGCTTTGACATGAATTATCAGTCATATTCATCCATAAACAAAATGAAATGTAACCGCTACAAATATATAACATATTAAAACTTACAAACATTTTCATGGAAAGCGATTACTAACTCGTTGCATGTTTCAAAAATTGAAGAACAAGAAAAAGAACTAACTCCAAAATGAATAAACCCACCAATTAATATAGAAGAATTAAAAGCTAATATACTAAAGCTAACAACAAAAGCATGATTTTACATGAAATGTAAACAAAGTGATAGTGACAAATACCTTTAGCAGGAGTCCCAAAAAATGTCACACGAAGATCCAGAACACCTACATATCAGGCATACAGACTTTGGGCACGTAAGTCTATTTTCTTACAAAACATTTTATGTGAGGTATATGCTACGTGGATCCTTAAAACTCCTACATGGAACTTAATAACACTGCACCTGTCACATACCAATTCCATTCTAAGTAATCTGTCATTATTAATTAACACATACATCCCCTATGCTCTAGGGAATTGCTGACCGCTTGTATTCTCCTTCTTGGGCAAATTAATGACCCATTTCCAAACAAATTCATAGACTTTAGGTAATTTTTCTTGTTTTTGGTGATCCTGATAAAAGCTGCACAGGGGGCACCCGGATTTGAACCAGGGACCTCTCGATCTGCACTTGAATGCTCTGCCACTGAGCTACAACCCCTTGTTTGATTGTTGAATTTCTCCAACTGTATACAGTTAACAATACAGCTAAGTAGGTAAATCTATTTTAACTGCACTGATAGGATTTGCAATTTGAGTCTTTTCTGCTGTTTAGTAAAAAGGGGCAATGCCTCCTAGGATGAAAATGAGAAAAGAACAGTAGCATGTTACAGAGGAAAACAAATCTGGCACATGACTTTTTTACTTTCTGTTCACATCTCTTATTCAAATACAATTATTAAAAAACAGTTTCACAAATTTCTTATGTTGCCATACCATCGGGAAAAGCATTGCTTTCAATTTCTATTTCTCTGCTTCTGTCAGCAGTTCTAGTTCAACCCAACCCCTCAGCTCATGCTGTTCCTACACATTTCTTTGAGTGGGGTTGGCTATTTAGCATCATTTGGATGTCTAAAGGGAGAATGAGATAGTAAAAATATAATTGAAGTCAAATTTAAAGTCACCCAAAAAAATTCTCATAATATTCAAATTATCATAAACTAACTGTCCATTTTTCAGAATTGTCAGACCACTTTGAACTGTGAGAGTTAGGCTAATTCATGCTGTATTTATAAAGAAATGTTTGTTTTTTTCTTCATTTCAGAGGTTTTGTCCCATTGTAGGACATTAAATACCACTGTTTAAAATGATCATACTAAAGGACATGAAGGCATCACTCAGATTTTAACCAAAGTCTACTCCATCTCCACTTGAAAGCTCAACCACTGGGCTATACCACCACTCCTTACTTTATTTGTCATCTCTGTACACTTTTCAGTACAGTTAATTAATTACTGCAATGGAGCCACACTGAACGGACTCCTAAATCGAGTCAGTTTTACCATTTATCATTAATTTAAAGAAACTTAATATGGAGCTTTAACATAAATGTAGAAAGTGGTTTCACTGGGCTTTGACATGAATTATCAGTCATATTCATCCATAAACAAAATGAAAGGTAACCGCTACAAATATATAACATATTAAAACTTACAAACATTTTCAAGGAAAGCGATTACTAACTCGTTCCATGTTTCAAAAATTGAAGAACAAGAAAAAGAACTAACTCCAAAATGAATAAACCCACCAATTAATATAGAAGAATTACAAAGCTAATATACTAAAGCTAACAACAAAAGCATGATTTTACATGAAATGTAAACAAAGTGATAGTGACAAATACCTAAAGCAGGAGTCCCAAAAAATGTCACACGAAGATCCAGAACACCTACATATCAGACATACAGACTTTGGGCACGTAAGTCTATTTTCTTACAAAAAATTTTATGTGAGGTATATGCTACGTGGATCCTTAAAACTCCTACATGGAACTTAATAACACTGCACCTGTCACATACCAATTCCATTCTAAGGAATCTGTCATTATTAATTAACACATACATCCCCTATGCTCTAGGGAATTGCTGACCGCTTGTATTCTCCTTCTTGGGCAAATTGATGACCCATTTCCAAACAAATTCATAGACTTTAGGTAATTTTTCCTGTTTTTGGTGATCCTGATAAAAGCTGCACAGGGGGCACCCGGATTTGAACCAGAGCCCTCTCGATCTGCAGTCGAATGCTCTACCACTGAGCTATACCCCCTTGTTTGATTGTTGATTTTCTCCAACTGTATACAGTTAACAATACAGCTAAGTAGGTAAATCTATTTTAACTGCACTGATAGGACTTGCAATTTGAGTCTTTTCTGCTGTTTAGTAAAAAGGGGCAATGCCTCCTAGGATGAAAATGAGAAAAGAACAGTAGCATGTTACAGAGGAAAACAAATCTGGCACATGACTTTTTTACTTTCTGTTCACATCTCTTATTCAAATACAATTATTAAAAAACAGTTTCACAAATTTCTTATGTTGCCATACCATCGGGGAAAGCATTGCTTTCAATTTCTATTTCTCTGCTTCTGTCAGCAGTTCTAGTTCAACCCAACCCCTCAGCTCATGCTGTTCCTACACATTTCTTTGAGTGGGGTTGGCTATTTAGCATCATTTGGATGTCTATAGAGAGAATGAGATAGTAAAAATATAATTGAAGTCAAATTTAAAGTCACCCAAAAAAATTCTCATAATATTCAAATTATCATAAACTAACTGTCCATTTTTCAGAATTGTCAGACCACTTTGAACTGTGAGAGATAGGCTCATTCATGCTGTATTTATAAAGAAATGTTTGTTTTTTTCTTCATTTCAGAGGTTTTGTTCCATTGTATGACATTAAATACCACTGTTTAAAATGATCATACTAAAGGACATGAAGGCATCACTCAGATTTTAACCAAAGTCTACTCCATCTCCACTTGAAAGCTCAACCACTGGGCTATACCACCACTCTTTACTTTATTTGTCATCTCTGTACACTTTTCAGTACAGTTAATTAATTACTGCAATGGAGCCACACTGAACGGACTCCTAAATCGAGTCAGTTTTACCATTTATCATTAATTTAAAGAAACTTAATATGGAGCTTTAACATAAATGTAGAAAGTGGTTTCACTGGGCTTTGACATGAATTATCAGTCATATTCATCCATAAACAAAATGAAAGGTAACCGCTACAAATATATAACATATTAAAACTTACAAACATTTTCAAGGAAAGCGATTACTAACTCGTTGCATGTTTCAAAAATTGAAGAACAAGAAAAAGAACTAACTCCAAAATAAATAAACCCACCAATTAATATAGAAGAATTACAAAGCTAATATACTAAAGCTAACAACAAAAGCATGATTTTACATGAAATGTAAACAAAGTGATAGTGACAAATACCTAAAGCAGGAGTCCCAAAAAATGTCACACGAAGATCCAGAACACCTACATATCAGGCATACAGACTTTGGGCACGTAAGTCTGTTTTCTTACAAAAAATTCTATGTGATGTATATGCTACGTGGATCCTTAAAACTCCTACATGGAACTTAATAACACTGCACCTGTCACATACCAATTCCATTCTAAGGAATCTGTCATTATTAATTAACACATACATCCCCTATGCTCTAGGGAATTGCTGACCGCGTGTATTCTCCTTCTTGTGCAAATTGATGACCCATTTCCAAACAAATTCATAGACTTTTGGTAATTTTTCTTGTTTTTGGTGATCCTGATAAAAGCTGCACAGGTGGCACCCGGATTTGAACCAGGGACCTCTCGATCTGCAGTCGAATGCTCTACCACTGAGCTATACCCCCTTGTTTGATTGCTGATTTTCTCCTACTGTATACAGTTAACAATACAGCTAAGTAGGTAAATCTATTTTAACTGCACTGATAGGACTTGCAATTTGAGTGTTTTCTGCTGTTTAGTAAAAAGGGGCAATGCCTCCTTGGATGAAAATGAGAAAAGAGCAGTAGCATGTTACAGAGGAAAACAAATCTGGCACATGACTTTTTTACTTTCTGTTCACATCTCTTATTCAAATACAATTATTAAAAAACAGTTTCACAAATTTCTTATGTTGCCATACCATCGGGGAAAGCATTGCTTTCAATTGCTATTTCTCTGCTTCTGTCAGCAGTTCTAGTTCAACCCAACCCCTCAGCTCATGCTGTTCCTACACATTTCTTTGAGTGGGGTTGGCTATTTAGCATCATTTGGATGTCTAAAGAGAGAATGAGATAGTAAAAATATAATTGAAGTCAAATTTAAAGTCACCCAAAAAAATTCTCATAATATTCAAATTATCATAAACTAACTGTCCATTTTTCAGAATTGTCAGACCACTTTGAACTGTGAGAGATAGGCTCATTCATGCTGTATTTATAAAGAAATGTTTGTTTTTTTCTTCATTTCAGAGGTTTTGTCCCATTGTAGGACATTAAATACCACTGTTTAAAATGATCATACTAAAGGACATGAAGGCATCACTCAGATTTTAACCAAAGTCTACTCCATCTCCACTTGAAAGCTCATCCACTGGGCTATACCACCACTCTTTACTTTATTTGTCATCTCTGTACACTTTTCAGTACAGTTAATTAATTACTGCAATGGGGCCACACTGAACGGACTCCTAAATCGAGTCAGTTTTACCATTTATCATTAATTTAAAGAAACTTAATATGGAGCTTTAACATAAATGTAGAAAGTGGTTTCACTGGGCTTTGACATGAATTATCAGTCATATTCATCCATAAACAAAATGAAAGGTAAGCGCTACAAATATATAACATATTAAAACTTACAAACATTTTCAAGGAAAGCGATTACTAACTCGTTGCATGTTTCAAAAATTGAAGAACAAGAAAAAGAACTAACTCCAAAATGAATAAACCCACCAATTAATATAGAAGAATTACAAAGCTAATATACTAAAGCTAACAAGAAAAGCATGATTTTACATGAAATGTAAACAAAGTGATAGTGACAAATACCTAAAGCAGGAGTCCCAAAAAATGTCACACGAAGATCCAGAACACCTACATATCAGACATACAGACTTTGGGCACGTAAGTCTATTTTCTTACAAAAAATTTTATGTGAGGTATATGCTACGTGGATCCTTAAAACTCCTACATGGAACTTAATAACACTGCACCTGTCACATACCAATTCCATTCTAAGGAATCTGTCATTATTAATTAACACATACATCCCCTATGCTCTAGGGAATTGCTGACCGCTTGTATTCTCCTTCTTGGGCAAATTGATGACCCATTTCCAAACAAATTCATAGACTTTAGGTAATTTTTCTTGTTTTTGGTGATCCTGATAAAAGCTGCACAGGGGGCACCCGGATTTGAACCAGGGACCTCTCGATCTGCAGTTGAATGCTCTACCACTGAGCTATACCCCCTTGTTTGATTGTTGATTTTCTCCAACTGTATACAGTTAACAATACAGCTAAGTAGGTAAATCTATTTTAACTGCACTGATAGGACTTGCAATTTGAGTCTTTTCTGCTGTTTAGTAAAAAGGGGCAATGCCTCCTAGGATGAAAATGAGAAAAGAACAGTAGCATGTTACAGAGGAAAACAAATTTGGCACATTACTTTTTTACTTTCTGTTCACATCTCTTATTCAAATACAATTATTAAAAAACAGTTTCACAAATTTCTTATGTTGCCATACCATCGGGGAAAGCATTGCTTTTAATTTCTATTTCTCTGCTTCTGTCAGCAGTTCTAGTTCAACCCAACCCCTCAGCTCATGCTGTTCCTACACATTTCATTGAGTGGGGTTGGCTATTTAGCATCATTTGGATGTCTAAAGAGAGAATGAGATAGTAAAAATATAATTGAAGTCAAATTTAAAGTCACCCAAAAAAATTCTCATAATATTCAAATTATCATAAACTAACTGTCCATTTTTCAGAATTGCCAGACCACTTTGAACTGTGAGAGATAGGCTCATTCATTCTGTATTTATAAAGAAATGTTTGTTTTTTTCTTCATTTCAGAGGTTTTGTCCCATTGTAGGACATTAAATACCACTGTTTAAAATGATCATACTAAAGGACATGAAGGCATCACTCAGATTTTAACCAAAGTCTACTCCATCTCCACTTGAAAGCTCAACCACTGGGCTATACCACCACTCTTTACTTTATTTGTCATCTCTGTACACTTTTCAGTACAGTTAATTAATTACTGCAATGAAGCCACTCTGAACGGACTCCTAAATCGAGTCAGTTTTACCATTTATCATTAATTTAAAGAAACTTAATATGGAGCTTTAACATAAATGTAGAAAGTGGTTTCACTGGGCTTTGACATGAATTATCAGTCATATTCATCCATAAACAAAATGAAAGGTAACCGCTACAAATATATAACATATTAAAACTTACAAACATTTTCATGGAAAGCGATTACTAACTCGTTGCATGTTTCAAAAATTGAAGAACAAGAAAAAGAACTAACTCGAAAATGAATAAACCCACCAATTAATATAGAAGAATTAAAAGCTAATATACTAAAGCTAACAACAAAAGCATGATTTTACATGAAATGTAAACAAAGTGATAGTGACAAATACCTTTAGCAGGAGTCCCAAAAAATGTCACACGAAGATCCAGAACACCTACATATCAGGCATACAGACTTTGGGCACGTAAGTCTATTTTCTTACAAAAAATTTTATGTGAGGTATATGCTACGTGGATCCTTAAAACTCCTACATGGAACTTAATAACACTGCACCTGTCACATACCAATTCCATTCTAAGGAATCTGTCATTATTAATTAACACATACATCCCCTATGCTCTAGGGAATTGCTGACCGCTTGTATTCTCCTTCTTGGGCAAATTGATGACCCATTTCCAAACAAATTCATAGACTTTAGGTAATTTTTCTTGTTTTTGGTGATCCTGATAAAAGCTGCACAGGGGGCACCCGGATTTGAACCAGGGACCTCTCGATCTGCAGTCGAATGCTCTACCACTGAGCTACACCCCGTTGTTTGATTGTTGAATTTCTCCAACTGTATACAGTTAACAATACAGCTAAGTAGGTAAATCTATTTTAACTGCACTGATAGGACTTGCAATTTGAGTCTTTTCTGCTGTTTAGTAAAAAGGGGCAATGCCTCCTAGGATGAAAATGAGAAAAGAACAGTAGCATGTTACAGAGGAAAACAAATCTGGCACATGACTTTTTTACTTTCTGTTCACATCTCTTATTCAAATGCAATTATTAAAAAACAGTTTCACAAATTTCTTATTTTGCCATACCATCGGGGAAAGCATTGCTTTCAATTTCTATTTCTCTGCTGCTGTCAGCAGTTCTAGTTCAACCCAACCCCTCAGCTCATGCTGTTCCTACACATTTCTTTGAGTGGGGTTGGCTATTTAGCATCATTTGGATGTCTAAAGAGATAATGAGATAGTAAAAATATAATTGAAGTCAAATTTAAAGTCACCCAAAAAAATTCTCATAATATTCAAATTATCATAAACTAACTGTCCATTTTTCAGAATTGTCAGACCACTTTGAACTGTGAGAGATAGGCTCATTCATGCTGTATTTATAAAGAAATGTTTGTTTTTTTCTTCATTTCAGAGGTTTTGTCCCATTGTAGGACATTAAATACCACTGTTTAAAATGATCATACTAAAGGACATGAAGGCATCACTCAGATTTTAACCAAAGTCTACTCCATCTCCACTTGAAAGCTCATCCACTGGGCTATACCACCACTCTTTACTTTATTTGTCATCTCTGTACACTTTTCAGTACAGTTAATTAATTACTGCAATGGGGCCACACTGAACGGACTCCTAAATCGAGTCAGTTTTACCATTTATCATTAATTTAAAGAAACTTAATATGGAGCTTTAACATAAATGTAGAAAGTGGTTTCACTGGGCTTTGACATGAATTATCAGTCATATTCATCCATAAACAAAATGAAAGGTAAGCGCTACAAATATATAACATATTAAAACTTACAAACATTTTCAAGGAAAGCGATTACTAACTCGTTGCATGTTTCAAAAATTGAAGAACAAGAAAAAGAACTAACTCCAAAATGAATAAACCCACCAATTAATATAGAAGAATTACAAAGCTAATATACTAAAGCTAACAAGAAAAGCATGATTTTACATGAAATGTAAACAAAGTGATAGTGACAAATACCTAAAGCAGGAGTCCCAAAAAATGTCACACGAAGATCCAGAACACCTACATATCAGACATACAGACTTTGGGCACGTAAGTCTATTTTCTTACAAAAAATTTTATGTGAGGTATATGCTACGTGGATCCTTAAAACTCCTATATGGAACTTAATAACACTGCACCTGTCACATACCAATTCCATTCTAAGGAATCTGTCATTATTAATTAACACATACATCCCCTATGCTCTAGGGAATTGCTGACCGCTTGTATTCTCCTTCTTGGGCAAATTGATGACCCATTTCCAAACAAATTCATAGACTTTAGGTAATTTTTCTTGTTTTTGGTGATCCTGATAAAAGCTGCACAGGGGGCACCCGGATTTGAACCAGGGACCTCTCGATCTGCAGTTGAATGCTCTACCACTGAGCTATACCCCCTTGTTTGATTGTTGATTTTCTCCAACTGTATACAGTTAACAATACAGCTAAGTAGGTAAATCTATTTTAACTGCACTGATAGGACTTGCAATTTGAGTCTTTTCTGCTGTTTAGTAAAAAGGGGCAATGCCTCCTAGGATGAAAATGAGAAAAGAACAGTAGCATGTTACAGAGGAAAACAAATTTGGCACATTACTTTTTTACTTTCTGTTCACATCTCTTATTCAAATACAATTATTAAAAAACAGTTTCACAAATTTCTTATGTTGCCATACCATCGGGGAAAGCATTGCTTTTAATTTCTATTTCTCTGCTTCTGTCAGCAGTTCTAGTTCAACCCAACCCCTCAGCTCATGCTGTTCCTACACATTTCATTGAGTGGGGTTGGCTATTTAGCATCATTTGGATGTCTAAAGAGAGAATGAGATAGTAAAAATATAATTGAAGTCAAATTTAAAGTCACCCAAAAAAATTCTCATAATATTCAAATTATCATAAACTAACTGTCCATTTTTCAGAATTGCCAGACCACTTTGAACTGTGAGAGATAGGCTCATTCATTCTGTATTTATAAAGAAATGTTTGTTTTTTTCTTCATTTCAGAGGTTTTGTCCCATTGTAGGACATTAAATACCACTGTTTAAAATGATCATACTAAAGGACATGAAGGCATCACTCAGATTTTAACCAAAGTCTACTCCATCTCCACTTGAAAGCTCAACCACTGGGCTATACCACCACTCTTTACTTTATTTGTCATCTCTGTACACTTTTCAGTACAGTTAATTAATTACTGCAATGAAGCCACTCTGAACGGACTCCTAAATCGAGTCAGTTTTACCATTTATCATTAATTTAAAGAAACTTAATATGGAGCTTTAACATAAATGTAGAAAGTGGTTTCACTGGGCTTTGACATGAATTATCAGTCATATTCATCCATAAACAAAATGAAAGGTAACCGCTACAAATATATAACATATTAAAACTTACAAACATTTTCATGGAAAGCGATTACTAACTCGTTGCATGTTTCAAAAATTGAAGAACAAGAAAAAGAACTAACTCGAAAATGAATAAACCCACCAATTAATATAGAAGAATTAAAAGCTAATATACTAAAGCTAACAACAAAAGCATGATTTTACATGAAATGTAAACAAAGTGATAGTGACAAATACCTTTAGCAGGAGTCCCAAAAAATGTCACACGAAGATCCAGAACACCTACATATCAGGCATACAGACTTTGGGCACGTAAGTCTATTTTCTTACAAAAAATTTTATGTGAGGTATATGCTACGTGGATCCTTAAAACTCCTACATGGAACTTAATAACACTGCACCTGTCACATACCAATTCCATTCTAAGGAATCTGTCATTATTAATTAACACATACATCCCCTATGCTCTAGGGAATTGCTGACCGCTTGTATTCTCCTTCTTGGGCAAATTGATGACCCATTTCCAAACAAATTCATAGACTTTAGGTAATTTTTCTTGTTTTTGGTGATCCTGATAAAAGCTGCACAGGGGGCACCCGGATTTGAACCAGGGACCTCTCGATCTGCAGTCGAATGCTCTACCACTGAGCTACACCCCGTTGTTTGATTGTTGAATTTCTCCAACTGTATACAGTTAACAATACAGCTAAGTAGGTAAATCTATTTTAACTGCACTGATAGGACTTGCAATTTGAGTCTTTTCTGCTGTTTAGTAAAAAGGGGCAATGCCTCCTAGGATGAAAATGAGAAAAGAACAGTAGCATGTTACAGAGGAAAACAAATCTGGCACATGACTTTTTTACTTTCTGTTCACATCTCTTATTCAAATGCAATTATTAAAAAACAGTTTCACAAATTTCTTATTTTGCCATACCATCGGGGAAAGCATTGCTTTCAATTTCTATTTCTCTGCTGCTGTCAGCAGTTCTAGTTCAACCCAACCCCTCAGCTCATGCTGTTCCTACACATTTCTTTGAGTGGGGTTGGCTATTTAGCATCATTTGGATGTCTAAAGAGATAATGAGATAGTAAAAATATAATTGAAGTCAAATTTAAAGTCACCCCAAAAAATTCTCATAATATTCAAATTATCATAAACTAACTGTCCATTTTTCAGAATTGTCAGACCACTTTGAACTGTGAGAGATAGGCTCATTCATGCTGTATTTATAAAGAAATGTTTGTTTTTTTCTTCATTTCAGAGGTTTTGTCCCATTGTAGGACATTAAATACCACTGTTTAAAATGAACATACTAAAGGACATGAAGGCATCACTCAGATTTTAACCAAAGTCTACTCCATCTCCACTTGAAAGCTCAACCACTGGGCTATACCACCACTCTTTACTTTATTTGTCATCTCTGTACACTTTTCAGTACAGTTAATTAATTACTGCAATGGGGCCACACTGAACGGACTCCTAAATCGAGTCAGTTTTACCATTTGTCATTAATTTAAAGAAACTTAATATGGAGCTTTAACTTAAATGTAGAAAGTGGTTTCACTGGGCTTTGACATGAATTATCAGTCATATTCATCCATAAACAAAATGAAAGGTAACCGCTACAAATATATAACATATTAAAACTTACAAACATTTTCAAGGAAAGCGATTACTAACTCGTTGCATGTTTCAAAAATTGAAGAACAAGAAAAAGAACTAACTCCAAAATCAATAAACCCACCAATTAATATAGAAGAATTACAAAGCTAATATACTAAAGCTAACAACAAAATCATGATTTTACATGAAATGTAAACAAAGTGATAGTGACAAATACCTAAAGCAGGAGTCCCAAAAAATGTCACACGAAGATCCAGAACACCTACATATCAGGCATACAGACTTTGGGCACCTAAGTCTATTTTCTTATAAAAAATTTTATGTGAGGTATATGCTACGTGGATCCTTAAAACTCCTACATGGAACTTAATAACACTGCACCTGTCACATACCAATTCCATTCTAAGGAATCTGTCATTATTAATTAACACATACATCTCCTATGCTCTAAGGAATTGCTGACCGCTTGTATTCTCCTTCTTGGGCAAATTGATGACCCATTTCCAAACAAATTCATAGACTTTAGGTAATTTTTCTTGTTTTTGGTGATCCTGATAAAAGCTGCACAAGGGGCACCCAGATTTGAACCAGGGACCGCTCGATCTGCAGTCAAATGCTCTACCACTGAGCTATACCCCCTTGTTTGATTGTTGAATTTCTCCAACTGTATACAGTTAACAATACAGCTAAGTAGGTAAATCTATTTTAACTGCACTGATAGGACTTGCAATTTGAGTCTTTTCTGCTGTTTAGTAAAAAGGGGCAATGCCTCCTAGGATGAAAATGAGAAAAGTACAGTAGCATGTTACAGAGGAAAACAAATCTGGCACATGACTTTTTTACTTTCTGTTCACATCTCTTATTCAAATACAATTATTAAAAAACAGTTTCACAAATTTCTTATGTTGCCATACCATCGGGGAAAGTATTGGTTTCAATTTCTATTTCTCTGCTTTTGTCAGCAGTTCTAGTTCAACCCAACCCCTCAGCTCATGCTGTTCCTACACATTTCTTTGAGTGGGGTTGGCTATTTAGCATCATTTGGATGTCTAAAGAGAGAATGAGATAGTAAAAATATAATTGAAGTCAAATTTAAAGTCACCCAAAAAAATTCTCATAATATTCAAATTACCATAAACTAACTGTCCATTTTTCAGAATTGTCAGACCACTTTGAACTGTGAGAGATAGGCTCATTCATGCTGTATTTATAAAGAAATGTTTGTTTTTTTCTTCATTTCAGAGGTTTTGTCCCATTGTAGGACATTAAATACCACTGTTTAAAATGATCATACTAAAGGACATGAAGGCATCACTCAGATTTTAACCAAAGTCTACTCCATCTCCACTTGAAAGCTCAACCACTGGGCTATACCACCACTCTTTACTTTATTTGTCATCTCTGTACACTTTTCAGTACAGTTAATTAATTACTGCAATGGGGCCACACTGAACGGACTCCTAAATCGAGTCAGTTTTACCATTTATCATTAATTTAAAGAAACTTAATATGGAGCTTTAACTTAAATGTAGAAAGTGGTTTCACTGGGCTTTGACATGAATTATCAGTCATATTCATCCATAAACAAAATGAAAGGTAACCGCTACAAATATATAACATATTAAAACTTACAAACATTTTCAAGGAAAGCGATTACTAACTCGTTGCATGTTTCAAAAATTGAAGAACAAGAAAAAGAACTAACTCCAAAATGAATAAACCCACCAATTAATATAGAAGAATTACAAAGCTAATATACTAAAGCCAGCAACAAAAGCATGATTTTACATGAAATGTAAACAAAGTGATAGTGACAAATACCTAAAGCAGGAGTCCCAAAAAATGTCACACGAAGATCCAGAACACCTACATATCAGGCATACAGACTTTGGGCACGTAAGTCTATTTTCTTACAAAAAATTTTATGTGAGGTATATGCTACGTGGTTCCTTAAAACTCCTACATGGAACTTAATAACACTGCACCTGTCACATACCAATTCCATTCTAAGGAATCTGTCATTATTAATTAACACATACATCCCCTATGCTCTAGGGAATTGCTGACCGCTTGTATTCTCCTTCTTGGGCAAATTGATGACCATTTCCAAACAAATTCATAGACTTTAGGTAATTTTACTTGTTTTTGGTGATCCTGATAAAAGCTGCACAGGGGGCACCCAGATTTGAACCAGGGACCTCTCGATCTTCTGTCAAATGCTCTACCACTGAGCTATACCCCCTTGTTTGATTGTTGAATTTCTCCAACTGTATACAGTTAACAATACAGCTAAGTAGGTAAATCTATTTTAACTGCACTGATAGGACTTGCAATTTGAGTCTTTTCTGCTGTTTAGTAAAAAGGGGCAATGCCTCCTAGGATGAAAATGAGAAAAGAACAGTAGCATGTTACAGAGGAAAACAAATCTGGCACATGACTTTTTTACTTTCTGTTCACATCTCTTATTCAAATACAATTATTAAAAAACAGTTTCACAAATTTCTTATGTTGCCATACCATCGGGAAAAGCATTGCTTTCAATTTCTATTTCTCTGCTTCTGTCAGCAGTTCTAGTTCAACCCAACCCCTCAGCTCATACTGTTCCTACACATTTCTTTGAGTGGGGTTGGCTATTTAGCATCATTTGGATGTCTAAAGAGAGAATGAGATAGTAAAAATATAATTGAAGTCAAATTTAAAGTCACCCAAAAAAATTCTCATAATATTCAAATTATCATAAACTAACTGTCCATTTTTCAGAATTGTCAGACCACTTTGAACTGTCAGAGATAGGCTAATTCATGCTGTATTTATAAAGAAATGTTTGTTTTTTTCTTCATTTCAGAGGTTTTGTCCCATTGTAGGACATTAAATACCACTGTTTAAAATGATCATACTAAAGGACATGAAGGCATCACTCAGATTTTAACCAAAGTCTACTCCATCTCCACTTGAAAGCTCAACCACTGGGCTATACCACCACTCCTTACTTTATTTGTCATCTCTGTACACTTTTCAGTACAGTTAATTAATTACTGCAATGGAGCCACACTGAACGGACTCCTAAATCGAGTCAGTTTTACCATTTATCATTAATTTAAAGAAACTTAATATGGAGCTTTAACATAAATGTAGAAAGTGGTTTCACTGGGCTTTGACATGAATTATCAGTCATATTCATCCATAAACAAAATGAAAGGTAACCGCTACAAATATATAACATATTAAAACTTACAAACATTTTCAAGGAAAGCGATTACTAACTCGTTGCATGTTTCAAAAATTGAAGAACAAGAAAAAGAACTAACTCCAAAATGAATAAACCCACCAATTAATATAGAAGAATTACAAAGCTAATATACTAAAGCTAACAACAAAAGCATGATTTTACATGAAATGTAAACAAAGTGATAGTGACAAATACCTAAAGCAGGAGTCCCAAAAAATGTCACACGAAGATCCAGAACACCTACATATCAGGCATACAGACTTTGGGCACGTAAGTCTATTTTCTTACAAAAAATTTTATGTGAGGTATATGCTACGTGGATCCTTAAAACTCTTACATGGAACTTAATAACACTGCACCTGTCACATACCAATTCCATGCTAAGGAATCTGTCATTATTAATTAACACATACATCCCCTATGCTCTAGGGAATTGCTGACCGCTTGTATTCTCCTTCTTGGACCAATTGATGACCAATTTCCAAACAAATTCATAGACTTTAGGTAATTTTTCTTGTTTTTGGTGATCGTGATAAAAGCTGCACAGTGGGCACCCGGATTTGAACCAGGGACCTCACAATCTGCAGTCGAATGCTCTTCCGCTGCGCTATACCCCCTTGTTTGATTGCTGATTTTCTCCAACTGTATACAGTTAACAATACAGCTAAGTAGGTAAATCTATTTTAACTGCACTGATAGGACTTGCAATATGAGTCTTTTCTGCTGTTTAGTAAAAAGGGGCAATGCCTCCTACGATGAAAAAGAGAAAAGAACAGTAGCATGTTACAGAGGAAAACAAATCTGGCACATGACTTTTTTACTTTCTGTTCACATCTCTTATTCAAATACAATTATTAAAAAACAGTTTCACAAATTTCTTATGTTGCCATACCATCGTGGAAAGCATTGCTTTCAATTTCTATTTCTCTGCTTCTGTCAGCAGTTCTAGTTCAACCCAACCCCTCAGCTCATACTGTTCCTACACATTTCTTTGAGTGGGGTTGGCTATTTAGCATCATTTGGATGTCTAAAGAGAGAATGAGATAGTAAAAATATAATTGAAGTCAAATTTAAAGTCACCCAAAAAAATTCTCATAATATTCAAATTATCATAAACTAACTGTCCATTTTTCAGAATTGTCAGACCACTTTGAACTGTCAGAGATAGGCTAATTCATGCTGTATTTATAAAGAAATGTTTGTTTTTTTCTTCATTTCAGAGGTTTTGTCCCATTGTAGGACATTAAATACCACTGTTTAAAATGATCATACTAAAGGACATGAAGGCATCACTCAGATTTTAACCAAAGTCTACTCCATCTCCACTTGAAAGCTCAACCACTGGGCTATACCACCACTCCTTACTTTATTTGTCATCTCTGTACACTTTTCAGTACAGTTAATTAATTACTGCAATGGAGCCACACTGAACGGACTCCTAAATCGAGTCAGTTTTACCATTTATCATTAATTTAAAGAAACTTAATATGGAGCTTTAACATAAATGTAGAAAGTGGTTTCACTGGGCTTTGACATGAATTATCAGTCATATTCATCCATAAACAAAATGAAAGGTAATCGCTACAAATATATAACATATTAAAACTTACAAACATTTTCAAGGAAAGCGATTACTAACTCGTTGCATGTTTCAAAAATTGAAGAACAAGAAAAAGAACTAACTCCAAAATGAATAAACCCACCAATTAATATAGAAGAATTACAAAGCTAATATACTAAAGCTAACAACAAAAGCATGATTTTACATGAAATGTAAACAAAGTGATAGTGACAAATACCTAAAGCAGGAGTCCCAAAAAATGTCACACGAAGATCCAGAACACCTACATATCAGGCATACAGACTTTGGGCACGTAAGTCTATTTTCTTACAAAAAATTTTATGTGAGGTATATGCTACGTGGATCCTTAAAACTCTTACATGGAACTTAATAACACTGCACCTGTCACATACCAATTCCATGCTAAGGAATCTGTCATTATTAATTAACACATACATCCCCTATGCTCTAGGGAATTGCTGACCGCTTGTATTCTCCTTCTTGGACCAATTGATGACCCATTTCCAAACAAATTCATAGACTTTAGGTAATTTTTCTTGTTTTTGGTGATCCTGATAAAAGCTGCACAGGGGGCACCCGGATTTGAACCATGGACCTCTCGATCTGCAGTCGAATGCTCTACCACTGAGCTACACCCCCTTCTTTGATTGTTGAATTTCTCCAACTGTATACACTTAACAATACAGCTAAGTAGGTAAATCTATTTTAACTGCACTGATAGGACTTGCAATTTGAGTCTTTTCTGCTGTTTAGTAAAAGGGGGCAATGCCTCCTAGGATGAAAATGAGAAAAGAACAGTAGCATGTTACAGAGGAAAACAAATCTGGCACATGACTTTTTTACTTTCTGTTCACATCTCTTATTCAAATACAATTATTAAAAAACAGTTTCACAGATTTCTTATGTTGCCATACCATCAGGGAAAGCATTGCTTTTAATTTCTATTTCTCTGCTTCTGTCAGCAGTTCTAGTTCAACCCAACCCCTCAGCTCATGCTGTTCCTACACATTTCTTTGAGTGGGGTTGGCTATTTAGCATCATTTGGATGTCTAAAGAGAGAATGAGATAGTAAAAATATAATTGAAGTCAAATTTAAAGTCACCCAAAAAAATTCTCATAATATTCAAATTATCATAAACTAACTGTCCATTTTTCAGAATTGTCAGACCACTTTGAACTGTGAGAGATAGGCTCATTCATTCTGTATTTATAAAGAAATGTTTGTTTTTTTCTTCATTTCAGAGGTTTTGTCCCATTGTAGGACATTAAATACCACTGTTTAAAATGATCATACTAAAGGACATGAAGGCATCACTCAGATTTTAACCAAAGTCTACTCCATCTCCACTTGAAAGCTCATCCACTGGGCTATACCACCACTCTTTACTTTATTTGTCATCTCTGTACACTTTTCAGTACAGTTAATTAATTACTGCAATGGAGCCACACTGAACGGACTCCTAAATCGAGTCAGTTTTACCATTTATCATTAATTTAAAGAAACTTAATGTGGAGCTTTAACATAAATGTAGAAAGTGGTTTCACTGGGCTTTGACATGAATTATCAGTCATATTCATCCATAAACAAAATGAAAGGTAACCGCTACAAATATATAACATATTAAAACTTACAAACATTTTCAAGGAAAGCGATTACTAACTCGTTGCATGTTTCAAAAATTGAAGAAGAAGAAAAAGAACTAACTCCAAAATTAATAAACCCACCAATTAATATAGAAGAATTACAAAGCTAATATACTAAAGCTAACAACAAAAGCATGATTTTACATGAAATGTAAACAAAGTGATAGTGAGTAGTGACAAATACCTAAAGCAGGAGTCCCAAAAAATGTCACACGAAGATCCAGAACACCTACATATCAGGCATACAGACTTTGGGCACGTAAGTCTATTTTCTTACAAAAAATTTTATGTGAGGTATATGCTACGTGGATCCTTAAAACTCCTACATGGAACTTAATAACACTGCACCTGTCACATACCAATTCCATGCTAAGGAATCTGTCATTATTAATTAACACATACATCCCCTATGCTCTAGGGAATTGCTGACCGCTTGTATTCTCCTTCTTGGGCAAATTGATGACCCATTTCCAAACAAATTCATAGACTTTAGGTAATTTTTCTTGTTTTTGGTGATCCTGATAAAAGCTACACAGGGGGCACCCAGATTTGAACCAGAGACCTCTCGATCTTCTGTCAAATGCTCTACCACTGAGCTATACCCCCTCGTTTGATAGTTGAATTTCTCCAACTGTATACAATTAACAATACAGCTAAGTAGGTAAATCTATTTTAACTGCACTGATAGGACTTGCAATTTGAGTGTTTTCTGCTTTTTAGTAAAAAGGGGCAATGCCTCCTTGGATGAAAATGAGAAAAGAACAGTAGCATGTTACAGAGGAAAACAAATCTGGCACATGACTTTTTTACTTTCTGTTCACATCTCTTATTCAAATACAATTATTAAAAAACAGTTTCACAAATTTCTTATGTTGCCATACCATCGGGGAAAGCATTGGTTTCAATTTCTATTTCTCTGCTTCTGTCAGCAGTTCTAGTTCAACCCAACCCCTCAGCTCATGCTGTTCCTACACATTTCTTTGGGGTTGGCTATTTAGCATCATTTGGATGTCTAAAGAGAGAATGAGATAGTAAAAATATAATTGAAGTCAAATTTAAAGTCACCCAAAAAAATTCTCATAATATTCAAATTATCATAAACTAACTGTCCATTTTTCAGAATTGTCAGACCACTTTGAACTGTGAGAGATAGGCTCATTCATGCTGTATTTATAAAGAAATGTTTGTTTTTTTCTTCATTTCAGAGGTTTTGTCCCATTGTAGGACATTAAATACCACTGTTTAAAATGATCATACTAAAGGACATGAAGGCATCACTCAGATTTTAACCAAAGTCTACTCCATCTCCACTTGAAAGCTCAACCACTGGGCTATACCACCACTCTTTACTTTATTTGTCATCTCTGTACACTTTTCAGTACAGTTAATTAATTACTGCAATGGGGCCACACTGAACGGACTCCTAAATCGAGTCAGTTTTACCATTTATCATTAATTTAAAGAAACTTAATATGGAGCTTTAACATAAATGTAGAAAGTGGTTTCACTGGGCTTTGACATGAATTATCAGTCATATTCATCCATAAACAAAATGAAAGGTAAGCGCTACAAATATATAACATATTAAAACTTACAAACATTTTCAAGGAAAGCGATTACTAACTCGTTGCATGTTTCAAAAATTGAAGAACAAGAAAAAGAACTAACTCCAAAATGAATAAACCCACCAATTAATATAGAAGAATTACAAAGCTAATATACTAAAGCTAACAAGAAAAGCATGATTTTACATGAAATGTAAACAAAGTGATAGTGACAAATACCTAAAGCAGGAGTCCCAAAAAATGTCACACGAAGATCCAGAACACCTACATATCAGACATACAGACTTTGGGCACGTAAGTCTATTTTCTTACAAAAATTTTTATGTGAGGTATATGCTACGTGGATCCTTAAAACTCCTACATGGAACTTAATAACACTGCACCTGTCACATACCAATTCCATTCTAAGGAATCTGTCATTATTAATTAACACATACATCCCCTATGCTCTAGGGAATTGCTGACCGCTTGTATTCTCCTTCTTGGGCAAATTGATGACCCATTTCCAAACAAATTCATAGACTTTAGGTAATTTTTCTTGTTTTTGGTGATCCTGATAAAAGCTGCACAGGGGGCACCCGGATTTGAACCAGGGACCTCTCGATCTGCAGTTGAATGCTCTACCACTGAGCTATACCCCCTTGTTTGATTGTTGATTTTCTCCAACTGTATACAGTGAACAATACAGCTAAGTAGGTAAATCTATTTTAACTGCACTGATAGGACTTGCAATTTGAGTCTTTTCTGCTGTTTAGTAAAAAGGGGCAATGCCTCCTAGGATGAAAATGAGAAAAGAACAGTAGCATGTTACAGAGGAAAACAAATTTGGCACATTACTTTTTTACTTTCTGTTCACATCTCTTATTCAAATACAATTATTAAAAAACAGTTTCACAAATTTCTTATGTTGCCATACCATCGGGGAAAGCATTGCTTTTAATTTCTATTTCTCTGCTTCTGTCAGCAGTTCTAGTTCAACCCAACCCCTCAGCTCATGCTGTTCCTACACATTTCATTGAGTGGGGTTGGCTATTTAGCATCATTTGGATGTCTAAAGAGAGAATGAGATAGTAAAAATATAATTGAAGTCAAATTTAAAGTCACCCAAAAAAATTCTCATAATATTCAAATTATCATAAACTAACTGTCCATTTTTCAGAATTGCCAGACCACTTTGAACTGTGAGAGATAGGCTCATTCATTCTGTATTTATAAAGAAATGTTTGTTTTTTTCTTCATTTCAGAGGTTTTGTCCCATTGTAGGACATTAAATACCACTGTTTAAAATGATCATACTAAAGGACATGAAGGCATCACTCAGATTTTAACCAAAGTCTACTCCATCTCCACTTGAAAGCTCAACCACTGGGCTATACCACCACTCTTTACTTTATTTGTCATCTCTGTACACTTTTCAGTACAGTTAATTAATTACTGCAATGAAGCCACTCTGAACGGACTCCTAAATCGAGTCAGTTTTACCATTTATCATTAATTTAAAGAAACTTAATATGGAGCTTTAACATAAATGTAGAAAGTGGTTTCACTGGGCTTTGACATGAATTATCAGTCATATTCATCCATAAACAAAATGAAAGGTAACCGCTACAAATATATAACATATTAAAACTTACAAACATTTTCATGGAAAGCGATTACTAACTCGTTGCATGTTTCAAAAATTGAAGAACAAGAAAAAGAACTAACTCGAAAATGAATAAACCCACCAATTAATATAGAAGAATTAAAAGCTAATATACTAAAGCTAACAACAAAAGCATGATTTTACATGAAATGTAAACAAAGTGATAGTGACAAATACCTTTAGCAGGAGTCCCAAAAAATGTCACACGAAGATCCAGAACACCTACATATCAGGCATACAGACTTTGGGCACGTAAGTCTATTTTCTTACAAAAAATTTTATGTGAGGTATATGCTACGTGGATCCTTAAAACTCCTACATGGAACTTAATAACACTGCACCTGTCACATACCAATTCCATTCTAAGGAATCTGTCATTATTAATTAACACATACATCCCCTATGCTCTAGGGAATTGCTGACCGCTTGTATTCTCCTTCTTGGGCAAATTGATGACCCATTTCCAAACAAATTCATAGACTTTAGGTAATTTTTCTTGTTTTTGGTGATCCTGATAAAAGCTGCACAGGGGGCACCCGGATTTGAACCAGGGACCTCTCGATCTGCAGTCGAATGCTCTACCACTGAGCTACACCCCGTTGTTTGATTGTTGAATTTCTCCAACTGTATACAGTTAACAATACAGCTAAGTAGGTAAATCTATTTTAACTGCACTGATAGGACTTGCAATTTGAGTCTTTTCTGCTGTTTAGTAAAAAGGGGCAATGCCTCCTAGGATGAAAATGAGAAAAGAACAGTAGCATGTTACAGAGGAAAACAAATCTGGCACATGACTTTTTTACTTTCTGTTCACATCTCTTATTCAAATGCAATTATTAAAAAACAGTTTCACAAATTTCTTATTTTGCCATACCATCGGGGAAAGCATTGCTTTCAATTTCTATTTCTCTGCTGCTGTCAGCAGTTCTAGTTCAACCCAACCCCTCAGCTCATGCTGTTCCTACACATTTCTTTGAGTGGGGTTGGCTATTTAGCATCATTTGGATGTCTAAAGAGATAATGAGATAGTAAAAATATAATTGAAGTCAAATTTAAAGTCACCCCAAAAAATTCTCATAATATTCAAATTATCATAAACTAACTGTCCATTTTTCAGAATTGTCAGACCACTTTGAACTGTGAGAGATAGGCTCATTCATGCTGTATTTATAAAGAAATGTTTGTTTTTTTCTTCATTTCAGAGGTTTTGTCCCATTGTAGGACATTAAATACCACTGTTTAAAATGAACATACTAAAGGACATGAAGGCATCACTCAGATTTTAACCAAAGTCTACTCCATCTCCACTTGAAAGCTCAACCACTGGGCTATACCACCACTCTTTACTTTATTTGTCATCTCTGTACACTTTTCAGTACAGTTAATTAATTACTGCAATGGGGCCACACTGAACGGACTCCTAAATCGAGTCAGTTTTACCATTTGTCATTAATTTAAAGAAACTTAATATGGAGCTTTAACTTAAATGTAGAAAGTGGTTTCACTGGGCTTTGACATGAATTATCAGTCATATTCATCCATAAACAAAATGAAAGGTAACCGCTACAAATATATAACATATTAAAACTTACAAACATTTTCAAGGAAAGCGATTACTAACTCGTTGCATGTTTCAAAAATTGAAGAACAAGAAAAAGAACTAACTCCAAAATCAATAAACCCACCAATTAATATAGAAGAATTACAAAGCTAATATACTAAAGCTAACAACAAAATCATGATTTTACATGAAATGTAAACAAAGTGATAGTGACAAATACCTAAAGCAGGAGTCCCAAAAAATGTCACACGAAGATCCAGAACACCTACATATCAGGCATACAGACTTTGGGCACCTAAGTCTATTTTCTTATAAAAAATTTTATGTGAGGTATATGCTACGTGGATCCTTAAAACTCCTACATGGAACTTAATAACACTGCACCTGTCACATACCAATTCCATTCTAAGGAATCTGTCATTATTAATTAACACATACATCTCCTATGCTCTAAGGAATTGCTGACCGCTTGTATTCTCCTTCTTGGGCAAATTGATGACCCATTTCCAAACAAATTCATAGACTTTAGGTAATTTTTCTTGTTTTTGGTGATCCTGATAAAAGATGCACAAGGGGCACCCAGATTTGAACCAGGGACCGCTCGATCTGCAGTCAAATGCTCTACCACTGAGCTATACCCCCTTGTTTGATTGTTGAATTTCTCCAACTGTATACAGTTAACAATACAGCTAAGTAGGTAAATCTATTTTAACTGCACTGATAGGACTTGCAATTTGAGTCTTTTCTGCTGTTTAGTAAAAAGGGGCAATGCCTCCTAGGATGAAAATGAGAAAAGTACAGTAGCATGTTACAGAGGAAAACAAATCTGGCACATGACTTTTTTACTTTCTGTTCACATCTCTTATTCAAATACAATTATTAAAAAACAGTTTCACAAATTTCTTATGTTGCCATACCATCGGGGAAAGTATTGGTTTCAATTTCTATTTCTCTGCTTTTGTCAGCAGTTCTAGTTCAACCCAACCCCTCAGCTCATGCTGTTCCTACACATTTCTTTGAGTGGGGTTGGCTATTTAGCATCATTTGGATGTCTAAAGAGAGAATGAGATAGTAAAAATATAATTGAAGTCAAATTTAAAGTCACCCAAAAAAATTCTCATAATATTCAAATTACCATAAACTAACTGTCCATTTTTCAGAATTGTCAGACCACTTTGAACTGTGAGAGATAGGCTCATTCATGCTGTATTTATAAAGAAATGTTTGTTTTTTTCTTCATTTCAGAGGTTTTGTCCCATTGTAGGACATTAAATACCACTGTTTAAAATGATCATACTAAAGGACATGAAGGCATCACTCAGATTTTAACCAAAGTCTACTCCATCTCCACTTGAAAGCTCAACCACTGGGCTATACCACCACTCTTTACTTTATTTGTCATCTCTGTACACTTTTCAGTACAGTTAATTAATTACTGCAATGGGGCCACACTGAACGGACTCCTAAATCGACTCAGTTTTACCATTTATCATTAATTTAAAGAAACTTAATATGGAGCTTTAACTTAAATGTAGAAAGTGGTTTCACTGGGCTTTGACATGAATTATCAGTCATATTCATCCATAAACAAAATGAAAGGTAACCGCTACAAATATATAACATATTAAAACTTACAAACATTTTCAAGGAAAGCGATTACTAACTCGTTGCATGTTTCAAAAATTGAAGAACAAGAAAAAGAACTAACTCCAAAATGAATAAACCCACCAATTAATATAGAAGAATTACAAAGCTAATATACTAAAGCCAGCAACAAAAGCATGATTTTACATGAAATGTAAACAAAGTGATAGTGACAAATACCTAAAGCAGGAGTCCCAAAAAATGTCACACGAAGATCCAGAACACCTACATATCAGGCATACAGACTTTGGGCACGTAAGTCTATTTTCTTACAAAAAATTTTATGTGAGGTATATGCTACGTGGTTCCTTAAAACTCCTACATGGAACTTAATAACACTGCACCTGTCACATACCAATTCCATTCTAAGGAATCTGTCATTATTAATTAACACATACATCCCCTATGCTCTAGGGAATTGCTGACCGCTTGTATTCTCCTTCTTGGGCAAATTGATGACCATTTCCAAACAAATTCATAGACTTTAGGTAATTTTTCTTGTTTTTGGTGATCCTGATAAAAGCTGCACAGGGGGCACCCAGATTTGAACCAGGGACCTCT
Source organism: Rhinophrynus dorsalis (assembly GCA_037306005.1). NCBI lineage: Eukaryota > Metazoa > Chordata > Amphibia > Anura > Rhinophrynidae > Rhinophrynus > Rhinophrynus dorsalis. Next base: position 95,980,711 of record CM074727.1, on the reverse strand, counting down.
CGATCTTCTGTCAAATGCTCTACCACTGAGCTATACCCCCTTGTTTGATTGTTGAATTTCTCCAACTGTATACAGTTAACAATACAGCTAAGTAGGTAAATCTATTTTAACTGCACTGATAGGACTTGCAATTTGAGTCTTTTCTGCTGTTTAGTAAAAAGGGGCAATGCCTCCTAGGATGAAAATGAGAAAAGAACAGTAGCATGTTACAGAGGAAAACAAATCTGGCACATGACTTTTTTACTTTCTGTTCACATCTCTTATTCAAATACAATTATTAAAAAACAGTTTCACAAATTTCTTATGTTGCCATACCATCGGGAAAAGCATTGCTTTCAATTTCTATTTCTCTGCTTCTGTCAGCAGTTCTAGTTCAACCCAACCCCTCAGCTCATACTGTTCCTACACATTTCTTTGAGTGGGGTTGGCTATTTAGCATCATTTGGATGTCTAAAGAGAGAATGAGATAGTAAAAATATAATTGAAGTCAAATTTAAAGTCACCCAAAAAAATTCTCATAATATTCAAATTATCATAAACTAACTGTCCATTTTTCAGAATTGTCAGACCACTTTGAACTGTCAGAGATCGGCTAATTCATGCTGTATTTATAAAGAAATGTTTGTTTTTTTCTTCATTTCAGAGGTTTTGTCCCATTGTAGGACATTAAATACCACTGTTTAAAATGATCATACTAAAGGACATGAAGGCATCACTCAGATTTTAACCAAAGTCTACTCCATCTCCACTTGAAAGCTCAACCACTAGGCTATACCACCACTCCTTACTTTATTTGTCATCTCTGTACACTTTTCAGTACAGTTAATTAATTACTGCAATGGAGCCACACTGAACGGACTCCTAAATCGAGTCAGTTTTACCATTTATCATTAATTTAAAGAAACTTAATATGGAGCTTTAACATAAATGTAGAAAGTGGTTTCACTGGGCTTTGACATGAATTATCAGTCATATTCATCCATAAACAAAATGAAAGGTAACCGCTACAAATATATAACATATTAAAACTTACAAACATTTTCAAGGAAAGCGATTACTAACTCGTTGCATGTTTCAAAAATTGAAGAACAAGAAAAAGAACTAACTCCAAAATGAATAAACCCACCAATTAATATAGAAGAATTACAAAGCTAATATACTAAAGCTAACAACAAAAGCATGATTTTACATGAAATGTAAACAAAGTGATAGTGACAAATACCTAAAGCAGGAGTCCCAAAAAATGTCACACGAAGATCCAGAACACCTACATATCAGGCATACAGACTTTGGGCACGTAAGTCTATTTTCTTACAAAAAATTTTATGTGAGGTATATGCTACGTGGATCCTTAAAACTCTTACATGGAACTTAATAACACTGCACCTGTCACATACCAATTCCATGCTAAGGAATCTGTCATTATTAATTAACACATACATCCCCTATGCTCTAGGGAATTGCTGACCGCTTGTATTCTCCTTCTTGGACCAATTGATGACCAATTTCCAAACAAATTCATAGACTTTAGGTAATTTTTCTTGTTTTTGGTGATCGTGATAAAAGCTGCACAGTGGGCACCCGGATTTGAACCAGGGACCTCACAATCTGCAGTCGAATGCTCTTCCGCTGCGCTATACCCCCTTGTTTGATTGCTGATTTTCTCCAACTGTATACAGTTAACAATACAGCTAAGTAGGTAAATCTATTTTAACTGCACTGATAGGACTTGCAATTTGAGTCTTTTCTGCTGTTTAGTAAAAAGGGGCAATGCCTCCTACGATGAAAAAGAGAAAAGAACAGTAGCATGTTACAGAGGAAAACAAATCTGGCACATGACTTTTTTACTTTCTGTTCACATCTCTTATTCAAATACAATTATTAAAAAACAGTTTCACAAATTTCTTATGTTGCCATACCATCGTGGAAAGCATTGCTTTCAATTTCTATTTCTCTGCTTCTGTCAGCAGTTCTAGTTCAACCCAACCCCTCAGCTCATACTGTTCCTACACATTTCTTTGAGTGGGGTTGGCTATTTAGCATCATTTGGATGTCTAAAGAGAGAATGAGATAGTAAAAATATAATTGAAGTCAAATTTAAAGTCACCCAAAAAAATTCTCATAATATTCAAATTATCATAAACTAACTGTCCATTTTTCAGAATTGTCAGACCACTTTGAACTGTCAGAGATAGGCTAATTCATGCTGTATTTATAAAGAAATGTTTGTTTTTTTCTTCATTTCAGAGGTTTTGTCCCATTGTAGGACATTAAATACCACTGTTTAAAATGATCATACTAAAGGACATGAAGGCATCACTCAGATTTTAACCAAAGTCTACTCCATCTCCACTTGAAAGCTCAACCACTGGGCTATACCACCACTCCTTACTTTATTTGTCATCTCTGTACACTTTTCAGTACAGTTAATTAATTACTGCAATGGAGCCACACTGAACGGACTCCTAAATCGAGTCAGTTTTACCATTTATCATTAATTTAAAGAAACTTAATATGGAGCTTTAACATAAATGTAGAAAGTGGTTTCACTGGGCTTTGACATGAATTATCAGTCATATTCATCCATAAACAAAATGAAAGGTAATCGCTACAAATATATAACATATTAAAACTTACAAACATTTTCAAGGAAAGCGATTACTAACTCGTTGCATGTTTCAAAAATTGAAGAACAAGAAAAAGAACTAACTCCAAAATGAATAAACCCACCAATTAATATAGAAGAATTACAAAGCTAATATACTAAAGCTAACAACAAAAGCATGATTTTACATGAAATGTAAACAAAGTGATAGTGACAAATACCTAAAGCAGGAGTCCCAAAAAATGTCACACGAAGATCCAGAACACCTACATATCAGGCATACAGACTTTGGGCACGTAAGTCTATTTTCTTACAAAAAATTTTATGTGAGGTATATGCTACGTGGATCCTTAAAACTCTTACATGGAACTTAATAACACTGCACCTGTCACATACCAATTCCATGCTAAGGAATCTGTCATTATTAATTAACACATACATCCCCTATGCTCTAGGGAATTGCTGACCGCTTGTATTCTCCTTCTTGGACCAATTGATGACCCATTTCCAAACAAATTCATAGACTTTAGGTAATTTTTCTTGTTTTTGGTGATCGTGATAAAAGCTGCACAGTGGGCACCCGGATTTGAACCAGGGACCTCACAATCTGCAGTCGAATGCTCTTCCGCTGAGCTATACCCCCTTGTTGGATTGCTGATTTTCTCCAACTGTATACAGTTAACAATACAGCTAAGTAGGTAAATCTATTTTAACTGCACTGATAGGACTTGCAATTTGAGTCTTTTCTGCTGTTTAGTAAAAAGGGGCAATGCCTCCTACGATGAAAAAGAGAAAAGAACAGTAGCATGTTACAGAGGAAAACAAATCTGGCACATGACTTTTTTACTTTCTGTTCACATCTCTTATTCAAATACAATTATTAAAAAACAGTTTCACAAATTTCTTATGTTGCCATACCATCGTGGAAAGCATTGCTTTCAATTTCTATTTCTCTGCTTCTGTCAGCAGTTCTAGTTCAACCCAACCCCTCAGCTCATGCTGTTCCTACACATTTCATTGAGTGGGGTTGGCTATTTAGCATCATTTGGATGTCTAAAGAGAGAATGAGATAGTAAAAATATAATTGAAGTCAAATTTAAAGTCACCCAAAAAAATTCTCATAATATTCAAATTATCATAAACTAACTGTCCATTTTTCAGAATTCTCAGACCACTTTGAACTGTGAGAGATAGGCTCATTCACGCTGTATTTATAAAGAAATGTTTGTTTTTTTCTTCATTTCAGAGGTTTTGTCCCATTGTAGGACATTAAATACCACTGTTTAAAATTATCATACTAAAGGACATGAAGGCATCACTCAGATTTTAACCAAAGTCTACTCCATCTCCACTTGAAAGCTCAACCACTGGGCTATACCACCACTCTTTACTTTATTTGTCATCTCTGTACACTTTTCAGTACAGTTAATTAATTACTGCAATGGAGCCACACTGAACGGACTCCTAAATCGAGTCAGTTTTACCATTTATCATTAATTTAAAGAAACTTAATATGGAGCTTTAACATAAATGTAGAAAGTGGTTTCACTGGGCTTTGACATGAATTATCAGTCATATTCATCCATAAACAAAATGAAAGGTAACCGCTACAAATATATAACATATTAAAACTTACAAACATTTTCAAGGAAAGCGATTACTAACTCGTTGCATGTTTCAAAAATTGAAGAACAAGAAAAAGAACTAACTCCAAAATGAATAAACCCACCAATTAATATAGAACAATTACAAAGCTAATATACTAAAGCTAACAACAAAAGCATGATTTTACATGAAATGTAAACAAAGTGATAGTGACAAATACCTAAAGCAGGAGTCCCAAAAAATGTCACACGAAGATCCAGAACACCTACATATCAGGCATACAGACTTTGGGCACGTAAGTCTGTTTTCTTACAAAAAATTCTATGTGAGGTATATGCTACGTGGATCCTTAAAACTCCTACATGAAACTTAATAACACTGCACCTGTCACATACCAATTCCATTCTAAGGAATCTGTCATTATTAATTAACACATACATGCCCTATGCTCTAGGGAATTGCTGACCGCTTGTATTCTCCTTCTTGGGCAAATTGATGACCCATTTCCAAACAAATTCATAGACTTTAGGTAATTTTTCCTGTTTTTGGTGATCCTGATAAAAGCTGCACAGGGGGCACCCGGATTTGAACCAGGGACCTCTCGATCTGCAGTCGAATGCTCTACCACTGAGCTATACCCCCTTCTTTGATTGCTGATTTTCTCCAACTGTATACAGTTAACAATACAGCTAAGTAGGTAAATCTATTTTAACTGCACTGATGGGACTTGCAATTTGAGTCTTTTCTGCTGTTTAGTAAAAAGGGGCAATGCCTCCTAGGATGAAAATGAGAAAAGAACAGTAGCATGTTACAGAGGAAAACAAATCTGGCACATGACTTTTTTACTTTCTGTTCACATCTCTTATTCAAATACAATTATTAAAAAACAGTTTCACAAATTTCTTATGTTGCCATACCATCGGGGAAAGCATTGGTTTCAATTTCTATTTCTCTGCTTCTGTCAGCAGTTCTAGTTCAACCCAACCCCTCAGCTCATGCTGTTCCTACACATTTCTTTGAGTGGGGTTGGCTATTTAGCATCATTTGGATGTCTAAAGAGAGAATGAGATAGTAAAAATATAATTGAAGTCAAATTTAAAGTCACCCAAAAAAATTCTCATAATATTCAAATTATCATAAACTAACTGTCCATTTTTCAGAATTGTCAGACCACTTTGAACTGTGAGAGATAGGCTCATTCATGCTGTATTTATAAAGAAATGTTTGTTTTTTTCTTCATTTCAGAGGTTTTGTCCCATTGTAGGACATTAAATACCACTGTTTAAAATGATCATACTAAAGGACATGAAGGCATCACTCAGATTTTAACCAAAGTCTACTCCATCTCCACTTGAAAGCTCAACCACTGGGCTATACCACCACTCTTTACTTTATTTGTCATCTCTGTACACTTTTCAGTACAGTTAATTAATTACTGCAATGGAGCCACACTGAACGGACTCCTAAATCGAGTCAGTTTTACCATTTATCATTAATTTAAAGAAACTTAATATGGAGCTTTAACATAAATGTAGAAAGTGGTTTCAGTGGGCTTTGACATGAATTATCAGTCATATTCATCCATAAACAAAATGAAAGGTAATCGCTACAAATATATAACATATTAAAACTTACAAACATTTTCAAGGAAAGCGATTACTAACTCGTTGCATGTTTCAAAAATTGAAGAACAAGAAAAAGAACTAACTCCAAAATGAATAAACCCACCAATTAATATAAAAGAATTACAAAGCTATTATACTAAAGCTAACAACAAAAGCATGATTTTACATGAAATGTAAACAAAGTGATAGTGACAAATACCTAAAGCAGGAGTCCCAAAAAATGTCACACGAAGATCCAGAACACCTACATATCAGGCATACAGACTTTGGGCACGTAAGTCTATTTTCTTACAAAAAATTTTATGTGAGGTATATGCTACGTGGATCCTTAAAACTCCAACATGGAACTTAATAACACTGCACCTGTCACATACCAATTCCATTCTAAGAAATCTGTCATTATTAATTAACACATACATCCCCTATGCTCTAGGGAATTGCTGACCGCTTGTATTCTCCTTCTTGGGCAAATTGATGACCCATTTCCAAACAAATTCATAGACTTTAGGTAATTTTTCCTGTTTTTGGTGATCCTGATAAAAGCTGCACAGGGGGCACCCGGATTTGAACCAAGGACCTCTCGATCTGCAGTCGAATGCTCTACCACTGAGCTCTACCCCCTTGTTTGATTGCTGATTTTCTCCTACTGTATACAGTTAACAATACAGCTAACTAGGTAAATCTATTTTAACTGCACTGATGGGACTTGCAATTTGAGTCTTTTCTGCTGTTTAGTAAAAAGGGGCAATGCCTCCTAGGATGAAAATGAGAAAAGAACAGTAGCATGTTACAGAGGAAAACAAATCTGGCACATGACTTTTTTACTTTCTGTTCACATCTCTTATTCAAATACAATTATTAAAAAACAGTTTCACAAATTTCTTATGTTGCCATACCATCGGGGAAAGCATTGCTTTCAATTTCTATTTCTCTGCTTCTGCCAGCAGTTCTAGTTCAACCCAACCCCTCAGCTCATGCTGTTCCTACACATTTCTTTGAGTGGGGTTGGCTATTTAGCATCATTTGGATGTCTATAGAGAGAATGAGATAGTAAAAATATAATTGAAGTCAAATTTAAAGTCACCCAAAAAAATTCTCATAATATTCAAATTATCATAAACTAACTGTCCATTTTTCAGAATTGTCAGACCACTTTGAACTGTGAGAGATAGGCTCATTCATGCTGTATTTATAAAGAAATGTTTGTTTTTTTCTTCATTTCAGAGGTTTTGTCCCATTGTAGGACATTAAATACCACTGTTTAAAATGATCATACTAAAGGACATGAAGGCATCACTCAGATTTTAACCAAAGTCTACTCCATCTCCACTTGAAAGCTCAACCACTGGGCTATACCACCACTCTTTACTTTATTTGTCATCTCTGTACACTTTTCAGTACAGTTAATTAATTACTGCAATGGAGCCACACTGAACGGACTCCTAAATCGAGTCAGTTTTACCATTTATCATTAATTTAAAGAAACTTAATATGGAGCTTTAACATAAATGTAGAAAGTGGTTTCAGTGGGCTTTGACATGAATTATCAGTCATATTCATCCATAAACAAAATGAAAGGTAATCGCTACAAATATATAACATATTAAAACTTACAAACATTTTCAAGGAAAGCGATTACTAACTCGTTGCATGTTTCAAAAATTGAAGAACAAGAAAAAGAACTAACTCCAAAATGAATAAACCCACCAATTAATATAGAAGAATTACAAAGCTATTATACTAAAGCTAACAACAAAAGCATGATTTTACATGAAATGTAAACAAAGTGATAGTGACAAATACCTAAAGCAGGAGTCCCAAAAAATGTCACACGAAGATCCAGAACACCTACATATCAGGCATACAGACTTTGGGCACGTAAGTCTATTTTCTTACAAAAAATTTTATGTGAGGTATATGCTACGTGGATCCTTAAAACTCCAACATGGAACTTAATAACACTGCACCTGTCACATACCAATTCCATTCTAAGAAATCTGTCATTATTAATTAACACATACATCCCCTATGCTTTAGGGAATTGCTGACCGCTTGTATTCTCCTTCTTGGGCAAATTGATGACCCATTTCCAAACAAATTCATAGACTTTAGGTAATTTTTCCTGTTTTTGGTGATCCTGATAAAAGCTGCACAGGGGGCACCCGGATTTGAACCAAGGACCTCTCGATCTGCAGTCGAATGCTCTACCACTGAGCTCTACCCCCTTGTTTGATTGCTGATTTTCTCCTACTGTATACAGTTAACAATACAGCTAAGTAGGTAAATCTATTTTAACTGCACTGATAGGACTTGCAATTTGAGTCTTTTCTGCTGTTTAGTAAAAAGGGGCAATGCCTCCTTGGATGAAAATGAGAAAAGAGCAGTAGCATGTTACAGAGAAAAACAAATCTGGCACATGACTTTTTTACTTTCTGTTCACATCTCTTATTCAAATACAATTATTAAAAAACAGTTTCACAAATTTCTTATGTTGCCATACCATCGGGGAAAGCATTGGTTTCAATTTCTATTTCTCTGCTTCTGTCAGCAGTTCTAGTTCAACCCAACCCCTCAGCTCATGCTGTTCCTACACATTTCTTTGAGTGGGGTTGGCTATTTAGCATCATTTGGATGTCTAAAGAGAGAATGAGATAGTAAAAATATAATTGAAGTCAAATTTAAAGTCACCCAAAAAAATTCTCATAATATTCAAATTATCATAAACTAACTGTCCATTTTTCAGAATTGTCAGACCACTTTGAACTGTGAGAGATAGGCTCATTCATGCTGTATTTATAAAGAAATGTTTGTTTTTTTCTTCATTTCAGAGGTTTTGTCCCATTGTAGGACATTAAATACCACTGTTTAAAATGATCATACTAAAGGACATGAAGGCATCACTCAGATTTTAACCAAAGTCTACTCCATCTCCACTTGAAAGCTCAACCACTGGGCTATACCACCACTCTTTACTTTATTTGTCATCTCTGTACACTTTTCAGTACAGTTAATTAATTACTGCAATGGAGCCACACTGAACGGACTCCTAAATCGAGTCAGTTTTACCATTTATCATTAATTTAAAGAAACTTAATATGGAGCTTTAACATAAATGTAGAAAGTGGTTTCACTGGGCTTTGACATGAATTATCAGTCATATTCATCCATAAACAAAAGAAAGGTAACCGCTACAAATATATAACATATTAAAACTTACAAACATTTTCAAGGAAAGCGATTACTAACTCGTTGCATGTTTCAAAAATTGAAGAACAAGAAAAAGAACTAACTCCAAAATGAATAAACCCACCAATTAATATAGAAGAATTACAAAGCTAATATACTAAAGCTAACAACAAAAGCATGATTTTACATGAAATGTAAACAAAGTGATAGTGACAAATACCTAAAGCAGGAGTCCCAAAAAATGTCACACGAAGATCCAGAACACCTACATATCAGGCATACAGACTTTGGGCACGTAAGTCTGTTTTCTTACAAAAAATTCTATGTGAGGTATATGCTACGTGGATCCTTAAAACTCCTACATGGAACTTAATAACACTGCACCTGTCACATACCAATTCCATTCTAAGGAATCTGTCATTATTAATTAACACATACACCCCCTATGCTCTAGGGAATTGCTGACCGCTTGTATTCTCCTTCTTGGGCAAATTGATGACCCATTTAAAAACAAATTCATAGACTTTTGGTAATTTTTCTTGTTTTTGGTGATCCTGATAAAAGCTGCACAGGGGGCACCCGAATTTGAACCAGGGACCTCTCGATCTGCAGTCGAATGCTCTACCACTGAGCTATACCCCCTTGTTTGATTGCTGATTTTCTCCAACTGTATACAGTTAACAATACAGCTAAGTAGGTAAATCTATTTTAACTGCACTGATAGGACTTGCAATTTGAGTCTTTTCTGCTGTTTAGTAAAAAGGGGCAATGCCTCCTAGGATGAAAATGAGAAAAGAACAGTAGCATGTTACAGAGGAAAACAAATCTGGCACATGACTTTTTTACTTTCTGTTCACATCTCTTATTCAAATACAATTATTAAAAAACAGTTTCACAAATTTCTTATGTTGCCATACCATCGGGGAAAGCATTGCTTTCAATTTCTATTTCTCTGCTTCTGTCAGCAGTTCTAGTTCAACCCAACCCCTCAGCTCATGCTGTTCCTACACATTTCTTTGAGTGGGGTTGGCTATTTAGCATCATTTGGATGTCTATAGAGAGAATGAGATAGTAAAAATATAATTGAAGTCAAATTTAAAGTCACCCAAAAAAATTCTCATAATATTCAAATTATCATAAACTAACTGTCCATTTTTCAGAATTGTCAGACCACTTTGAACTGTGAGAGGTAGGCTCATTCATGCTGTATTTATAAAGAAATGTTTGTTTTTTTCTTCATTTCAGAGGTTTTGTCCCATTGTAGGACATTAAATACCACTGTTTAAAATGATCATACTAAAGGACATGAAGGCATCACTCAGATTTTAACCAAAGTCTACTCCATCTCCACTTGAAAGCTCAACCACTGGGCTATACCACCACTCTTTACTTTATTTGTCATCTCTGTACACTTTTCAGTACAGTTAATTAATTACTGCAATGGAGCCACACTGAACGGACTCCTAAATCGAGTCAGTTTTACCATTTATCATTAATTTAAAGAAACTTAATATGGAGCTTTAACATAAATGTAGAAAGTGGTTTCACTGGGCTTTGACATGAATTATCAGTCATATTCATCCATAAACAAAATGAAAGGTAATCGCTACAAATATATAACATATTAAAACTTACAAACATTTTCAAGGAAAGCGATTACTAACTCGTTGCATGTTTCAAAAATTGAAGAACAAGAAAAAGAACTAACTCCAAAATGAATAAACCCACCAATTAATATAGAAGAATTACAAAGCTATTATACTAAAGCTAACAACAAAAGCATGATTTTACATGAAATGTAAACAAAGTGATAGTGACAAATACCTAAAGCAGGAGTCCCAAAAAATGTCACACGAAGATCCAGAACACCTACATATCAGGCATACAGACTTTGGGCACGTAAGTCTATTTTCTTACAAAAAATTTTATGTGAGGTATATGCTACGTGGATCCTTAAAACTCCAACATGGAACTTAATAACACTGCACCTGTCACATACCAATTCCATTCTAAGAAATCTGTCATTATTAATTAACACATACATCCCCTATGCTCTAGGGAATTGCTGACCGCTTGTATTCTCCTTCTTGGGCAAATTGATGACCCATTTCCAAACAAATTCATTGACTTTAGGTAATTTTTCCTGTTTTTGGTGATCCTGATAAAAGCTGCACAGGGGGCACCCGGATTTGAACCAGGGACCTCTCGATCTGCAGTCGAATGCTCTACCACTGAGCTATACCCCCTTGTTTGATTGTTGATTTTCTCCAACTGTATACAGTTAACAATACAGCTAAGTAGGTAAATCTATTTTAACTGCACTGATAGGACTTGCAATTTGAGTCTTTTCTGCTGTTTAGTAAAAAGGGGCAATGCCTCCTAGGATGAAAATGAGAAAAGAACAGTAGCATGTTACAGAGGAAAACAAATCTGGCACATGACTTTTTTACTTTCTGTTCACATCTCTTATTCAAATACAATTATTAAAAAACAGTTTCACAAATTTCCTATGTTGCCATACCATCGGGGAAAGCATTGCTTTCAATTTCTATTTCTCTGCTTCTGTCAGCAGTTCTAGTTCAACCCAACCCCTCAGCTCATGCTGTTCCTACACATTTCTTTGAGTGGGGTTGGCTATTTAGCATCATTTGGATGTCTATAGAGAGAATGAGATAGTAAAAATATAATTGAAGTCAAATTTAAAGTCACCCAAAAAAATTCTCATAATATTCAAATTATCATAAACTAACTGTCCATTTTTCAGAATTGTCAGACCACTTTGAACTGTGAGAGGTAGGCTCATTCATGCTGTATTTATAAAGAAATGTTTGTTTTTTTCTTCATTTCAGAGGTTTTGTCCCATTGTAGGACATTAAATACCACTGTTTAAAATGATCATACTAAAGGACATGAAGGCATCACTCAGATTTTAACCAAAGTCTACTCCATCTCCACTTGAAAGCTCAACCACTGGGCTATACCACCACTCTTTACTTTATTTGTCATCTCTGTACACTTTTCAGTACAGTTAATTAATTACTGCAATGGAGCCACACTGAACGGACTCCTAAATCGAGTCAGTTTTACCATTTATCATTAATTTAAAGAAACTTAATATGGAGCTTTAACATAAATGTAGAAAGTGGTTTCACTGGGCTTTGACATGAATTATCAGTCATATTCATCCATAAACAAAATGAAAGGTAATCGCTACAAATATATAACATATTAAAACTTACAAACATTTTCGAGGAAAGCGATTACTAACTCGTTGCATGTTTCAAAAATTGAAGAACAAGAAAAAGAACTAACTCCAAAATGAATAAACCCACCAATTAATATAGAAGAATTACAAAGCTATTATACTAAAGCTAACAACAAAAGCATGATTTTACATGAAATGTAAACAAAGTGATAGTGACAAATACCTAAAGCAGGAGTCCCAAAAAATGTCACACGAAGATCCAGAACACCTACATATCAGGCATACAGACTTTGGGCACGTAAGTCTATTTTCTTACAAAAAATTTTATGTGAGGTATATGCTACGTGGATCCTTAAAACTCCAACATGGAACTTAATAACACTGCACCTGTCACATACCAATTCCATTCTAAGAAATCTGTCATTATTAATTAACACATACATCCCCTATGCTCTAGGGAATTGCTGACCGCTTGTATTCTCCTTCTTGGGCAAATTGATGACCCATTTCCAAACAAATTCATAGACTTTAGGTAATTTTTCCTGTTTTTGGTGATCCTGATAAAAGCTGCACAGGGGGCACCCGGATTTGAACCAGGGACCTCTCGATCTGCAGTCGAATGCTCTACCACTGAGCTATACCCCCTTGTTTGATTGTTGATTTTCTCCAACTGTATACAGTTAACAATACAGCTAAGTAGGTAAATCTATTTTAACTGCACTGATAGGACTTGCAATTTGAGTCTTTTCTGCTGTTTAGTAAAAAGGGGCAATGCCTCCTAGGATGAAAATGAGAAAAGAACAGTAGCATGTTACAGAGGAAAACAAATCTGGCACATGACTTTTTTACTTTCTGTTCACATCTCTTATTCAAATACAATTATTAAAAAACAGTTTCACAAATTTCTTATGTTGCCATACCATCGGGGAAAGCATTGCTTTCAATTTCTATTTCTCTGCTTCTGTCAGCAGTTCTAGTTCAACCCAACCCCTCAGCTCCTGCTGTTCCTACACATTTCTTTGAGTGGGGTTGGCTATTTAGCATCATTTGGATGTCTATAGAGAGAATGAGATAGTAAAAATATAATTGAAGTCAAATTTAAAGTCACCCAAAAAAATTCTCATAATATTCAAATTATCATAAACTAACTGTCCATTTTTCAGAATTGTCAGACCACTTTGAACTGTGAGAGATAGGCTTATTCATGCTGTATTTATAAAGAAATGTTTGTTTTTTTCTTCATTTCAGAGGTTTTGTCCCATTGTAGGACATTAAATACCACTGTTTAAAATGATCATACTAAAGGACATGAAGGCATCACTCAGATTTTAACCAAAGTCTACTCCATCTCCACTTGAAAGCTCAACCACTGGGCTATACCACCACTCTTTACTTTATTTGTCATCTCTGTACACTTTTCAGTACAGTTAATTAATTACTGCAATGGAGCCACACTGAACGGACTCCTAAATCGAGTCAGTTTTACCATTTATCATTAATTTAAAGAAACTTAATATGGAGCTTTAACATAAATGTAGAAAGTGGTTTCACTGGGCTTTGACATGAATTATCAGTCATATTCATCCATAAACAAAATGAAAGGTAACCGCTACAAATATATAACATATTAAAACTTACAAACATTTTCAAGGAAAGCGATTACTAACTCGTTCAATGTTTCAAAAATTGAAGAAGAAGAAAAAGAACTAACTCCAAAATGAATATACCCACCCATTAATATAGAAGAATTACAAAGATAATATACTAAAGCTAACAACAAAAGCATGATTTTACATGAAATGTAAACAAAGTGATAGTGACAAATACCTAAAGCAGGAGTCCCAAAAAATGTCACACGAAGATCCAGAACACCTACATATCAGGCATACAGACTTTGGGCACGTAAGTCTATTTTCTTACAAAAAAAATTATGTGAGGTATATGCTACGTGGATCCTTAAAACTCCTACATGGAACTTAATAACACTGCACCTGTCACATACCAATTCCATTCTAAGGAATCTGTCATTATTAATTAACACATACATCCCCTATGCTCTAGGGAATTGCTGACCGCTTGTATTCTCCTTCTTGGGCAAATTGATGACCCATTTCCAAACAAATTCATAGACTTTAGGTAATTTTTCTTGTTTTTGGTGATCCTGATAAAAGCTGCACAGGGGGCACCCGGATTTGAACCAGGGACCTCTCGATCTGCAGTCGAATGCTCTACCACTGAGCTATACCCCCTTGTTTGATTGTTGATTTTCTCCAACTGTATACAGTTAACAATACAGCTAAGTAGGTAAATCTATTTTAACTGCACTGATAGGACTTGCAATTTGAGTCTTTTCTGCTGTTTAGTAAAAAGGGGCAATGCCTCCTAGGATGAAAATGAGAAAAGAACAGTAGCATGTTACAGAGGAAAACAAATCTGGCACATGACTTTTTTACTTTCTGTTCACATCTCTTATTCAAATACAATTATTAAAAAACAGTTTCACAAATTTCTTATGTTGCCATACCATCGGGAAAAGCATTGCTTTCAATTTCTATTTCTCTGCTTCTGTCAGCAGTTCTAGTTCAACCCAACCCCTCAGCTCATGCTGTTCCTACACATTTCTTTGAGTGGGGTTGGCTATTTAGCATCATTTGGATGTCTAAAGAGAGAATGAGATAGTAAAAATATAATTGAAGTCAAATTTAAAGTCACCCAAAAAAATTCTCATAATATTCAAATTATCATAAACTAACTGTCCATTTTTCAGAATTGTCAGACCACTTTGAACTGTGAGAGATAGGCTCATTCATGCTGTATTTATAAAGAAATGTTTGTTTTTTTCTTCATTTCAGAGGTTTTGTCCCATTGTAGGACATTAAATACCACTGTTTAAAATGATCATACTAAAGGACATGAAGGCATCACTCAGATTTTAACCAAAGTCTACTCCATCTCCACTTGAAAGCTCAACCACTGGGCTATACCACCACTCTTTACTTTATTTGTCATCTCTGTACACTTTTCAGTACAGTTAATTAATTACTGCAATGGAGCCACACTGAACGGACTCCTAAATCGAGTCAGTTTTACCATTTATCATTAATTTAAAGAAACTTAATATGGAGCTTTAACATAAATGTAGAAAGTGGTTTCAGTGGGCTTTGACATGAATTATCAGTCATATTCATCCATAAACAAAATGAAAGGTAATCGCTACAAATATATAACATATTAAAACTTACAAACATTTTCAAGGAAAGCGATTACTAACTCGTTGCATGTTTCAAAAATTGAAGAACAAGAAAAAGAACTAACTCCAAAATGAATAAACCCACCAATTAATATAGAAGAATTACAAAGCTATTATACTAAAGCTAACAACAAAAGCATGATTTTACATGAAATGTAAACAAAGTGATAGTGACAAATACCTAAAGCAGGAGTCCCAAAAAATGTCACACGAAGATCCAGAACACCTACATATCAGGCATACAGACTTTGGGCACGTAAGTCTATTTTCTTACAAAAAATTTTATGTGAGGTATATGCTACGTGGATCCTTAAAACTCCAACATGGAACTTAATAACACTGCACCTGTCACATACCAATTCCATTCTAAGAAATCTGTCATTATTAATTAACACATACATCCCCTTTGCTTTAGGGAATTGCTGACCGCTTGTATTCTCCTTCTTGGGCAAATTGATGACCCATTTCCAAACAAATTCATAGACTTTAGGTAATGTTTCCTGTTTTTGGTGATCCTGATAAAAGCTGCACAGGGGGCACCCGGATTTGAACCAAGGACCTCTCGATCTGCAGTCGAATGCTCTACCACTGAGCTCTACCCCCTTGTTTGATTGCTGATTTTCTCCTACTGTATACAGTTAACAATACAGCTAAGTAGGTAAATCTATTTTAACTGCACTGATAGGACTTGCAATTTGAGTCTTTTCTGCTGTTTAGTAAAAAGGGGCAATGCCTCCTTGGATGAAAATGAGAAAAGAGCAGTAGCATGTTACAGAGAAAAACAAATCTGGCACATGACTTTTTTACTTTCTGTTCACATCTCTTATTCAAATACAATTATTAAAAAACAGTTTCACAAATTTCTTATGTTGCCATACCATCGGGGAAAGCATTGGTTTCAATTTCTATTTCTCTGCTTCTGTCAGCAGTTCTAGTTCAACCCAACCCCTCAGCTCATGCTGTTCCTACACATTTCTTTGAGTGGGGTTGGCTATTTAGCATCATTTGGATGTCTAAAGAGAGAATGAGATAGTAAAAATATAATTGAAGTCAAATTTAAAGTCACCCAAAAAAATTCTCATAATATTCAAATTATCATAAACTAACTGTCCATTTTTCAGAATTGTCAGACCACTTTGAACTGTGAGAGATAGGCTCATTCATGCTGTATTTATAAAGAAATGTTTGTTTTTTTCTTCATTTCAGAGGTTTTGTCCCATTGTAGGACATTAAATACCACTGTTTAAAATGATCATACTAAAGGACATGAAGGCATCACTCAGATTTTAACCAAAGTCTACTCCATCTCCACTTGAAAGCTCAACCACTGGGCTATACCACCACTCTTTACTTTATTTGTCATCTCTGTACACTTTTCAGTACAGTTAATTAATTACTGCAATGGAGCCACACTGAACGGACTCCTAAATCGAGTCAGTTTTACCATTTATCATTAATTTAAAGAAACTTAATATGGAGCTTTAACATAAATGTAGAAAGTGGTTTCACTGGGCTTTGACATGAATTATCAGTCATATTCATCCATAAACAAAAGAAAGGTAACCGCTACAAATATATAACATATTAAAACTTACAAACATTTTCAAGGAAAGCGATTACTAACTCGTTGCATGTTTCAAAAATTGAAGAACAAGAAAAAGAACTAACTCCAAAATGAATAAACCCACCAATTAATATAGAAGAATTACAAAGCTAATATACTAAAGCTAACAACAAAAGCATGATTTTACATGAAATGTAAACAAAGTGATAGTGACAAATACCTAAAGCAGGAGTCCCAAAAAATGTCACACGAAGATCCAGAACACCTACATATCAGGCATACAGACTTTGGGCACGTAAGTCTGTTTTCTTACAAAAAATTCTATGTGAGGTATATGCTACGTGGATCCTTAAAACTCCTACATGGAACTTAATAACACTGCACCTGTCACATACCAATTCCATTCTAAGGAATCTGTCATTATTAATTAACACATACACCCCCTATGCTCTAGGGAATTGCTGACCGCTTGTATTCTCCTTCTTGGGCAAATTGATGACCCATTTAAAAACAAATTCATAGACTTTTGGTAATTTTTCTTGTTTTTGGTGATCCTGATAAAAGCTGCACAGGGGGCACCCGAATTTGAACCAGGGCCCTCTCGATCTACAGTCGAATGCTCTACCCCTGAGCTCTACCCCCTTGTTTGATTGCTGATTTTCTCCTACTGTATACAATTAACAATACAGCTAAGTAGGTAAATCTATTTTAACTGCACTGATAGGACTTGCAATTTGAGTCTTTTCTGCTGTTTAGTAAAAAGGGGCATTGCCTCCTTGGATGAAAATGAGAAAAGAGCAGTAGCATGTTACAGAGGAAAACAAATCTGGCACATGACTTTTTTACTTTCTGTTCACATCTCTTATTCAAATACAATTATTAAAAAACAGTTTCACAAATTTCTTATGTTGCCATACCATCGGGGAAAGCATTGCTTTCAATTTCTATTTCTCTGCTTCTGTCAGCAGTTCTAGTTCAACCCAACCCCTCAGCTCATGCTTTTCCTACACATTTCTTTGAGTGGGGTTGGCTATTTAGCATCATTTGGATGTCTAAAGAGAGAATGAGATAGTAAAAATATAATTGAAGTCAAATTTAAAGTCACCCAAAAAAATTCTCATAATATTCAAATTATCATAAACTAACTGTCCATTTTTCAGAATTGTCAGACCACTTTGAACTGTGAGAGATAGGCTCATTCATGCTGTATTTATAAAGAAATTTTTGTTTTTTTCTTCATTTCAGAGGTTTTGTCCCATTGTAGGACATTAAATACCACTGTTTAAAATGATCATACTAAAGGACATGAAGGCATCACTCAGATTTTAACCAAAGTCTACTCCATCTCCACTTGAAAGCTCAACCACTGGGCTATACCACCACTCTTTACTTTATTTGTCATCTGTTTACACTTTTCAGTACAGTTAATTAATTACTGCAATGGAGCCACACTGAACGGACTCCTAAATCGAGTCAGTTTTACCATTTATCATTAATTTAAAGAAACTTAATATGGAGCTTTAACATAAATGTAGAAAGTGGTTTCACTGGGCTTTGACATGAATTATCAGTCATATTCATCCATAAACAAAATGAAAGGTAACCGCTACAAATATATAACATATTAAAACTTACAAACATTTTCAAGGAAAGCGATTACTAACTCGTTGCATGTTTCAAAAATTGAAGAACAAGAAAAAGAACTAACTCCAAAATGAATAAACCCACCAATTAATATAGAAGAATTACAAAGCTAATATACTAAAGCTAACAACAAAAGCATGATTTTACATGAAATGTAAACAAAGTGATAGTGACAAATACCTAAAGCAGGAGTCCTAAAAAATGTCACACGAAGATCCAGAACACCTACATATCAGGCATACAGACTTTGGGCACGTAAGTCTATTTTCTTACAAAAAATTTTATGTGAGGTATATGCTACGTGGATCCTTAAAACTCCTACATGGAACTTAATAACACTGCACCTGTCACATACCAATTCCATTCTAAGTAATCTGTCATTATTAATTAACACATACATCCCCTATGCTCTAGGGAATTGCTGACCGCTTGTATTCTCCTTCTTGGGCAAATTGATGACCCATTTCCAAACAAATTCATAGACTTTAGGTAATTTTTCCAGTTTTTGGTGATCCTGATAAAAGCTGCACACGGGGCACCCAGATTTGAACCAGGGATCTCTCGATCTGCAGTCGAATGCTCTACCACTGAGCTATACCCCCTTGTTTGATTGCTGATTTTCTCCAACTGTATACAGTTAACAATACAGCTAAGTAGGTAAATCTATTTTAACTGCACTGATAGGACTTGCAATTTGAGTCTTTTCTGCTGTTTAGTAAAAAGGGGCAATGCCTCCTAGGATGAAAATGAGAAAAGAACAGTAGCATGTTACAGAGGAAAACAAATCTGGCACATGACTTTTTTACTTTCTGTTCACATCTCTTATTCAAATACAATTATTAAAAAACAGTTTCACAAATTTCTTATGTTGCCATACCATCGGGGAAAGCATTGCTTTCAATTTCTATTTCTCTGCTTCTGTCAGCAGTTCTAGTTCAACCCAACCCCTCAGCTCATGCTGTTCCTACACATTTCTTTGAGTGGGGTTGGCTATTTAGCATCATTTGGATGTCTATAGAGAGAATGAGATAGTAAAAATATAATTGAAGTCAAATTTAAAGTCACCCAAAAAAATTCTCATAATATTCAAATTATCATAAACTAACTGTCCATTTTTCAGAATTGTCAGACCACTTTGAACTGTGAGAGGTAGGCTCATTCATGCTGTATTTATAAAGAAATGTTTGTTTTTTTCTTCATTTCAGAGGTTTTGTCCCATTGTAGGACATTAAATACCACTGTTTAAAATGATCATACTAAAGGACATGAAGGCATCACTCAGATTTTAACCAAAGTCTACTCCATCTCCACTTGAAAGCTCAACCACTGGGCTATACCACCACTCTTTACTTTATTTGTCATCTCTGTACACTTTTCAGTACAGTTAATTAATTACTGCAATGGAGCCACACTGAACGGACTCCTAAATCGAGTCAGTTTTACCATTTATCATTAATTTAAAGAAACTTAATATGGAGCTTTAACATAAATGTAGAAAGTGGTTTCACTGGGCTTTGACATGAATTATCAGTCATATTCATCCATAAACAAAATGAAAGGTAATCGCTACAAATATATAACATATTAAAACTTACAAACATTTTCAAGGAAAGCGATTACTAACTCGTTGCATGTTTCAAAAATTGAAGAACAAGAAAAAGAACTAACTCCAAAATGAATAAACCCACCAATTAATATAGAAGAATTACAAAGCTATTATACTAAAGCTAACAACAAAAGCATGATTTTACATGAAATGTAAACCAAGTGATAGTGACAAATACCTAAAGCAGGAGTCCCAAAAAATGTCACACGAAGATCCAGAACACCTACATATCAGGCATACAGACTTTGGGCACGTAAGTCTATTTTCTTACAAAAAATTTTATGTGAGGTATATGCTACGTGGATCCTTAAAACTCCAACATGGAACTTAATAACACTGCACCTGTCACATACCAATTCCATTCTAAGAAATCTGTCATTATTAATTAACACATACATCCCCTATGCTCTAGGGAATTGCTGACCGCTTGTATTCTCCTTCTTGGGCAAATTGATGACCCATTTCCAAACAAATTCATTGACTTTAGGTAATTTTTCCTGTTTTTGGTGATCCTGATAAAAGCTGCACAGGGGGCACCCGGATTTGAACCAGGGACCTCTCGATCTGCAGTCGAATGCTCTACCACTGAGCTATACCCCCTTGTTTGATTGTTGATTTTCTCCAACTGTATACAGTTAACAATACAGCTAAGTAGGTAAATCTATTTTAACTGCACTGATAGGACTTGCAATTTGAGTCTTTTCTGCTGTTTAGTAAAAAGGGGCAATGCCTCCTAGGATGAAAATGAGAAAAGAACAGTAGCATGTTACAGAGGAAAACAAATCTGGCACATGACTTTTTTACTTTCTGTTCACATCTCTTATTCAAATACAATTATTAAAAAACAGTTTCACAAATTTCTTATGTTGCCATACCATCGGGGAAAGCATTGCTTTCAATTTCTATTTCTCTGCTTCTGTCAGCAGTTCTAGTTCAACCCAACCCCTCAGCTCATGCTGTTCCTACACATTTCTTTGAGTGGGGTTGGCTATTTAGCATCATTTGGATGTCTATAGAGAGAATGAGATAGTAAAAATATAATTGAAGTCAAATTTAAAGTCACCCAAAAAAATTCTCATAATATTCAAATTATCATAAACTAACTGTCCATTTTTCAGAATTGTCAGACCACTTTGAACTGTGAGAGGTAGGCTCATTCATGCTGTATTTATAAAGAAATGTTTGTTTTTTTCTTCATTTCAGAGGTTTTGTCCCATTGTAGGACATTAAATACCACTGTTTAAAATGATCATACTAAAGGACATGAAGGCATCACTCAGATTTTAACCAAAGTCTACTCCATCTCCACTTGAAAGCTCAACCACTGGGCTATACCACCACTCTTTACTTTATTTGTCATCTCTGTACACTTTTCAGTACAGTTAATTAATTACTGCAATGGAGCCACACTGAACGGACTCCTAAATCGAGTCAGTTTTACCATTTATCATTAATTTAAAGAAACTTAATATGGAGCTTTAACATAAATGTAGAAAGTGGTTTCACTGGGCTTTGACATGAATTATCAGTCATATTCATCCATAAACAAAATGAAAGGTAATCGCTACAAATATATAACATATTAAAACTTACAAACATTTTCGAGGAAAGCGATTACTAACTCGTTGCATGTTTCAAAAATTGAAGAACAAGAAAAAGAACTAACTCCAAAATGAATAAACCCACCAATTAATATAGAAGAATTACAAAGCTATTATACTAAAGCTAACAACAAAAGCATGATTTTACATGAAATGTAAACAAAGTGATAGTGACAAATACCTAAAGCAGGAGTCCCAAAAAATGTCACACGAAGATCCAGAACACCTACATATCAGGCATACAGACTTTGGGCACGTAAGTCTATTTTCTTACAAAAAATTTTATGTGAGGTATATGCTACGTGGATCCTTAAAACTCCAACATGGAACTTAATAACACTGCACCTGTCACATACCAATTCCATTCTAAGAAATCTGTCATTATTAATTAACACATACATCCCCTATGCTCTAGGGAATTGCTGACCGCTTGTATTCTCCTTCTTGGGCAAATTGATGACCCATTTCCAAACAAATTCATAGACTTTAGGTAATTTTTCCTGTTTTTGGTGATCCTGATAAAAGCTGCACAGGGGGCACCCGGATTTGAACCAGGGACCTCTCGATCTGCAGTCGAATGCTCTACCACTGAGCTATACCCCCTTGTTTGATTGTTGATTTTCTCCAACTGTATACAGTTAACAATACAGCTAAGTAGGTAAATCTATTTTAACTGCACTGATAGGACTTGCAATTTGAGTCTTTTCTGCTGTTTAGTAAAAAGGGGCAATGCCTCCTAGGATGAAAATGAGAAAAGAACAGTAGCATGTTACAGAGGAAAACAAATCTGGCACATGACTTTTTTACTTTCTGTTCACATCTCTTATTCAAATACAATTATTAAAAAACAGTTTCACAAATTTCTTATGTTGCCATACCATCGGGGAAAGCATTGCTTTCAATTTCTATTTCTCTGCTTCTGTCAGCAGTTCTAGTTCAACCCAACCCCTCAGCTCCTGCTGTTCCTACACATTTCTTTGAGTGGGGTTGGCTATTTAGCATCATTTGGATGTCTATAGAGAGAATGAGATAGTAAAAATATAATTGAAGTCAAATTTAAAGTCACCCAAAAAAATTCTCATAATATTCAAATTATCATAAACTAACTGTCCATTTTTCAGAATTGTCAGACCACTTTGAACTGTGAGAGATAGGCTTATTCATGCTGTATTTATAAAGAAATGTTTGTTTTTTTCTTCATTTCAGAGGTTTTGTCCCATTGTAGGACATTAAATACCACTGTTTAAAATGATCATACTAAAGGACATGAAGGCATCACTCAGATTTTAACCAAAGTCTACTCCATCTCCACTTGAAAGCTCAACCACTGGGCTATACCACCACTCTTTACTTTATTTGTCATCTCTGTACACTTTTCAGTACAGTTAATTAATTACTGCAATGGAGCCACACTGAACGGACTCCTAAATCGAGTCAGTTTTACCATTTATCATTAATTTAAAGAAACTTAATATGGAGCTTTAACATAAATGTAGAAAGTGGTTTCACTGGGCTTTGACATGAATTATCAGTCATATTCATCCATAAACAAAATGAAAGGTAACCGCTACAAATATATAACATATTAAAACTTACAAACATTTTCAAGGAAAGCGATTACTAACTCGTTCAATGTTTCAAAAATTGAAGAAGAAGAAAAAGAACTAACTCCAAAATGAATATACCCACCAATTAATATAGAAGAATTACAAAGATAATATACTAAAGCTAACAACAAAAGCATGATTTTACATGAAATGTAAACAAAGTGATAGTGACAAATACCTAAAGCAGGAGTCCCAAAAAATGTCACACGAAGATCCAGAACACCTACATATCAGGCATACAGACTTTGGGCACGTAAGTCTATTTTCTTACAAAAAAAATTATGTGAGGTATATGCTACGTGGATCCTTAAAACGCCTACATGGAACTTAATAACACTGCACCTGTCACATACCAATTCCATTCTAAGGAATCTGTCATTATTAATTAACACATACATCCCCTATGCTCTAGGGAATTGCTGACCGCTTGTATTCTCCTTCTTGGGCAAATTGATGACCCATTTCCAAACAAATTCATAGACTTTAGGTAATTTTTCTTGTTTTTGGTGATCCTGATAAAAGCTGCACAGGGGGCACCCGGATTTGAACCAGGGACCTCTCGATCTGCAGTCGAATGCTCTACCACTGAGCTATACCCCCTTGTTTGATTGTTGATTTTCTCCAACTGTATACAGTTAACAATACAGCTAAGTAGGTAAATCTATTTTAACTGCACTGATAGGACTTGCAATTTGAGTCTTTTCTGCTGTTTAGTAAAAAGGGGCAATGCCTCCTAGGATGAAAATGAGAAAAGAACAGTAGCATGTTACAGAGGAAAACAAATCTGGCACATGACTTTTTTACTTTCTGTTCACATCTCTTATTCAAATACAATTATTAAAAAACAGTTTCACAAATTTCTTATGTTGCCATACCATCGGGAAAAGCATTGCTTTCAATTTCTATTTCTCTGCTTCTGTCAGCAGTTCTAGTTCAACCCAACCCCTCAGCTCATGCTGTTCCTACACATTTCTTTGAGTGGGGTTGGCTATTTAGCATCATTTGGATGTCTAAAGAGAGAATGAGATAGTAAAAATATAATTGAAGTCAAATTTAAAGTCACCCAAAAAAATTCTCATAATATTCAAATTATCATAAACTAACTGTCCATTTTTCAGAATTGTCAGACCACTTTGAACTGTGAGAGATAGGCTCATTCATGCTGTATTTATAAAGAAATGTTTGTTTTTTTCTTCATTTCAGAGGTTTTGTCCCATTGTAGGACATTAAATACCACTGTTTAAAATGATCATACTAAAGGACATGAAGGCATCACTCAGATTTTAACCAAAGTCTACTCCATCTCCACTTGAAAGCTCAACCACTGGGCTATACCACCACTCTTTACTTTATTTGTCATCTCTGTACACTTTTCAGTACAGTTAATTAATTACTGCAATGGAGCCACACTGAACGGACTCCTAAATCGAGTCAGTTTTACCATTTATCATTAATTTAAAGAAACTTAATATGGAGCTTTAACATAAATGTAGAAAGTGGTTTCACTGGGCTTTGACATGAATTATCAGTCATATTCATCCATAAACAAAATGAAAGGTAACCGCTACAAATATATAACATATTAAAACTTACAAACATTTTCAAGGAAAGCGATTACTAACTCGTTGCATGTTTCAAAAATTGAAGAACAAGAAAAAGAACTAACTCCAAAATGAATAAACCCACCAATTAATATAGAAGAATTACAAAGCTAATATACTAAAGCTAACAACAAAAGCATGATTTTACATGAAATGTAAACAAAGTGATAGTGACAAATACCTAAAGCAGGAGTCCTAAAAAATGTCACACGAAGATCCAGAACACCTACATATCAGGCATACAGACTTTGGGCACTTAAGTCTGTTTTCTTACAAAAAATTCTATGTGAGGTATATGCTACGTGGATCCTTAAAACGCCTACATGGAACTTAATAACACTGCACCTGTCACATACCAATTCCATTCTAAGGAATCTGTCATTATTAATTAACACATACATCCCCTATGCTCTAGGGAATTGCTGACCGCTTGTATTCTCCTTCTTGGGCAAATTGATGACCCATTTCCAAACAAATTCATAGACTTTAGGTAATTTTTCTTGTTTTTGGTGATCCTGATAAAAGCTGCACAGGGGGCACCCGGATTTGAACCAGGGACCTCTCGATCTGCAGTCGAATGCTCTACCACTGAGCTATACCCCCTTGTTTGATTGTTGATTTTCTCCAACTGTATACAGTTAACAATACAGCTAAGTAGGTAAATCTATTTTAACTGCACTGATAGGACTTGCAATTTGAGTCTTTTCTGCTGTTTAGTAAAAAGGGGCAATGCCTCCTAGGATGAAAATGAGAAAAGAACAGTAGCATGTTACAGAGGAAAACAAATCTGGCACATGACTTTTTTACTTTCTGTTCACATCTCTTATTCAAATACAATTATTAAAAAACAGTTTCACAAATTTCTTATGTTGCCATACCATCGGGAAAAGCATTGCTTTCAATTTCTATTTCTCTGCTTCTGTCAGCAGTTCTAGTTCAACCCAACCCCTCAGCTCATGCTGTTCCTACACATTTCTTTGAGTGGGGTTGGCTATTTAGCATCATTTGGATGTCTAAAGAGAGAATGAGATAGTAAAAATATAATTGAAGTCAAATTTAAAGTCACCCAAAAAAATTCTCATAATATTCAAATTATCATAAACTAACTGTCCATTTTTCAGAATTGTCAGACCACTTTGAACTGTGAGAGATAGGCTCATTCATGCTGTATTTATAAAGAAATGTTTGTTTTTTTCTTCATTTCAGAGGTTTTGTCCCATTGTAGGACATTAAATACCACTGTTTAAAATGATCATACTAAAGGACATGAAGGCATCACTCAGATTTTAACCAAAGTCTACTCCATCTCCACTTGAAAGCTCAACCACTGGGCTATACCACCACTCTTTACTTTATTTGTCATCTCTGTACACTTTTCAGTACAGTTAATTAATTACTGCAATGGAGCCACACTGAACGGACTCCTAAATCGAGTCAGTTTTACCATTTATCATTAATTTAAAGAAACTTAATATGGAGCTTTAACATAAATGTAGAAAGTGGTTTCACTGGGCTTTGACATGAATTATCAGTCATATTCATCCATAAACAAAATGAAAGGTAACCGCTACAAATATATAACATATTAAAACTTACAAACATTTTCAAGGAAAGCGATTACTAACTCGTTGCATGTTTCAAAAATTGAAGAACAAGAAAAAGAACTAACTCCAAAATGAATAAACCCACCAATTAATATAGAAGAATTACAAAGCTAATATACTAAAGCTAACAACAAAAGCATGATTTTACATGAAATGTAAACAAAGTGATAGTGACAAATACCTAAAGCAGGAGTCCTAAAAAATGTCACACGAAGATCCAGAACACCTACATATCAGGCATACAGACTTTGGGCACTTAAGTCTGTTTTCTTACAAAAAATTCTATGTGAGGTATATGCTACGTGGATCTTTAAAACTCCTACATGGAACTTAATAACACTGCACCTGTCACATACCAATTCCATTCTAAGGAATCTGTCATTATTAATTAACACATACATCCCCTATGCTCTAGGGAATTGCTGACCGCTTGTATTCTCCTTCTTGGGCAAATTGATGACGCATTTCCAAACAAATTCATAGACTTAAGGTAATTTTTCTTGTTTTTGGTGATCCTGATAAAAGCTGCACAGGGGGCACCCGGATTTGAACCAGGGACCTCTCGATCTGCAGTCAAATGCTCTACCACTGAGCTATACCCCCTTGCTTGATTGTTGATTTTCTCCAACTGTATACAGTTAACAGTACAGCTAAGTAGGTAAATCTATTTTAACTGCACTGATAGGACTTGCAATTTGAGTCTTTTCTGCTGTTTAGTAAAAAGGGGCAATGCCTCCTAGGATGAAAATGAGAAAAGAACAGTAGCATGTTACAGAGGAAAACAAATCTGGCACATGACTTTTTTACTTTCTGTTCACATCTCTTATTCAAATACAATTATTAAAAAACAGTTTCACAAATTTCTTATGTTGCCATACCATCGTGGAAAGCATTGCTTTCAATTTCTATTTCTCTGCTTCTGTCAGCAGTTCTAGTTCAACCCAACCCCTCAGCTCATGCTGTTCCTACACATTTCTTTGAGTGGGGTTGGCTATTTAGCATCATTTGGATGTCTATAGAGCGAATGAGATAGTAAAAATATAATTGAAGTCAAATTTAAAGTCACCCAAAAAAATTCTCATAATATTCAAATTATCATAAACTAACTGTCCATTTTTCAGAATTGTCAGACCACTTTGAACTGTGAGAGATAGGCTCATTCATGCTGTATTTATAAAGAAATGTTTGTTTTTTTCTTCATTTCAGAGGTTTTGTCCCATTGTAGGACATTAAATACCACTGTTTAAAATGATCATACTAAAGGACATGAAGGCATCACTCAGATTTTAACCAAAGTCTACTCCATCTCCACTTGAAAGCTCAACCACTGGGCTATACCACCACTCTTTACTTTATTTGTCATCTCTGTACACTTTTCAGTACAGTTAATTAATTACTGCAATGGAGCCACACTGAACGGACTCCTAAATCGAGTCAGTTTTACCATTTATCATTAATTTAAAGAAACTTAATATGGAGCTTTAACATAAATGTAGAAAGTGGTTTCACTGGGCTTTGACATGAATTATCAGTCATATTCATCCATAAACAATATGAAAGGTAACCACTACAAATATATAACATATTAAAACTTACAAACATTTTCAAGGAAAGCGATTACTAACTCGTTGCATGTTTCAAAAATTGAAGAACAAGAAAAAGAACTAACTCCAAAATGAATAAACCCACCAATTAATATAGAAGAATTACAATGCTAATATACTAAAGCTAACAACAAAAGCATGATTTTACATGAAATGTAAACAAAGTGATAGTGACAAATACCTAAAGCAGGAGTCCCAAAAAATGTCACACGAAGATCCAGAACACCTACATATCAGGCATACAGACTTTGGGAACGTAAGTCTATTTTCTTACAAAAAATTCTATGTGAGGTATATGCTACGTGGATCCTTAAAACTCCTACATGGAACTTAATAACACTGCACCTGTCACATACCAATTCCATTCTAAGGAATCTGTCATTATTAATTAACACATACATCCCCTATGCTCTAGGGAATTGCTGACCGCTTGTATTCTCCTTCTTGGGCAAATTGATGACCCATTTCCAAACAAATTCATAGACTTAAGGTAATTTTTCTTGTTTTTGGTGATCCTGATAAAAGCTGCACAGGGGGCACCCGGATTTGAACCAGGGACCTCTCGATCTGCAGTCAAATGCTCTACCACTGAGCTATATCCCCTTGTTTGATTGTTGATTTTCTCCAACTGTATACAGTTAACAGTACAGCTAAGTAGGTAAATCTATTTTAACTGCACTGATAGGACTTGCAATTTGAGTCTTTTCTGCTGTTTAGTAAAAAGGGGCAATGCCTCCTAGGATGAAAATGAGAAAAGAACAGTAGCATGTTACAGAGGAAAACAAATCTGGCACATGACTTTTTTACTTTCTGTTCACATCTCTTATTCAAATACAATTATTAAAAAACAGTTTCACAAATTTCTTATGTTGCCATACCATCGGGAAAAGCATTGCTTTCAATTTCTATTTCTCTGCTTCTGTCAGCAGTTCTAGTTCAACCCAACCCCTCAGCTCATGCTGTTCCTACACATTTCTTTGAGTGGGGTTGGCTATTTAGCATCATTTGGATGTCTAAAGAGAGAATGAGATAGTAAAAATATAATTGAAGTCAAATTTAAAGTCACCCAAAAAAATTCTCATAATATTCAAATTATCATAAACTAACTGTCCATTTTTCAGAATTGTCAGACCACTTTGAACTGTGAGAGATAGGCTCATTCATGCTGTATTTATAAAGAAATGTTTGTTTTTTTCTTCATTTCAGAGGTTTTGTCCCATTGTAGGACATTAAATACCATTGTTTAAAATGATCATACTAAAGGACATGAAGGCATCACTCAGATTTTAACCAAAGTCTACTCCATCTCCACTTGAAAGCTCAACCACTGGGCTATACCACCACTCTTTACTTTATTTGTCATCTCTGTACACTTTTCAGTACAGTTAATTAATTACTGCAATGGAGCCACACTGAACGGACTCCTAAATCGAGTCAGTTTTACCATTTATCATTAATTTAAAGAAACTTAATATGGAGCTTTAACATAAATGTAGAAAGTGGTTTCAGTGGGCTTTGACATGAATTATCAGTCATATTCATCCATAAACAAAATGAAAGGTAATCGCTACAAATATATAACATATTAAAACTTACAAACATTTTCAAGGAAAGCGATTACTAACTCGTTGCATGTTTCAAAAATTGAAGAACAAGAAAAAGAACTAACTCCAAAATGAATAAACCCACCAATTAATATAGAAGAATTACAAAGCTATTATACTAAAGCTAACAACAAAAGCATGATTTTACATGAAATGTAAACAAAGTGATAGTGACAAATACCTAAAGCAGGAGTCCCAAAAAATGTCACACGAAGATCCAGAACACCTACATAACAGGTATACAGACTTTGGGCACGTAAGTCTATTTTCTTACAAAAAAATTTATGTGAGGTATATGCTACGTGGATCCTTAAAACTCCTACATGGAACTTAATAACACTGCACCTGTCACATACCAATTCCATTCTAAGGAATCTGTCATTATTAATTAACACATACATCCCCTATGCTCTAGGGAATTGCTGACCGCTTGTATTCTCCTTCTTGGGCAAATTGATGACCCATTTCCAAACAAATTCATAGACTTTAGGAAATTTTTCTTGTTTTTGGTGATCCTGATAAAAGCTGCTCAGGGGGCACCCAGATTTGAACCAGGGACCTCTTGATTTGCAGTCGAATGCTCTTCCACTGTGTTATACCCCCTTGTTTGGTTGTTGATTTTCTCCAACTGTATACAGTTAACAATACAGCTAAGTAGGTAAATCTATTTTAACTGCACTGATAGGACTTGCAATTTGAGTCTTTTCTACTGTTTAGTAAAAAGGGGCAATGCCTCCTAGGATGAAAATAAGAAAAGAACAGTAGCATGTTACAGAGGAAAACAAATCTGGCACATGACTTTTTTACTTTCTGTTCACATCTCTTATTCAAATACAATTATTAAAAAACAGTTTCACAAATTTCTTATGTTGCCATACCATCGGGGAAAGCATTGGTTTCAATTTCTATTTCTCTGCTTCTGTCAGCAGTTCTAGTTCAACCCAACCCCTCAGCTCATGCTGTTCCTACACATTTCTTTGAGTGAGGTTGACTACTTAGCATCATTTGGATGTCTAAAGAGAGAATGAGATAGTAAAAATATAATTGAAGTAAAATTTAAAGTCACCCAAAAAAATTCTCATAATATTCAAATTATCATAAACTAACTGTCCATTTTTCAGAATTGTCAGACCACTTTGAACTGTGAGAGATAGGCTCATTCAAGCTGTATTTATAAAGAAATGTTTGTTTTTTTTTTCATTTCAGAGGTTTTGTCCCATTGTAGGACATTAAATACCACTGTTTAAAATGATCATACTAAAGGACATGAAGGCATCACTCAGATTTTAAAAAAGTCTATTCCATCTACACTTGAAAGCTCAACCACTGGGCTATACCACCACTCTTTACTTTATTTGTCATCTCTGTACACTTTTCAGTACAGTTAATTAATTACTGCAATGGGGCCACACGGAACAGACTCCTAAATCGAGTCAGTTTTACCATTTATCATTAATTTAAAGAAACTTAATATGGAGCTTTAACTTAAATGTAGAAAGTGGTTTCACTGGGCTTTGACATGAATTATCAGTCATATTCATCCATAAACAAAATGAAAGGTAACCGCTACAAATATATAACATATTAAAACTTACAAACATTTTCAAGGAAAGCGATTACTAACTCGTTGCATGTTTCAAAAATTGAAGAACAAGAAAAAGAACTAACTCCAAAATGAATAAACCCACCAATTAATATAGAAGAATTACAAAGCTAATATACTAAAGCTAACAACAAAAGCATGATTTTACATGAAATGTAAACAAAGTGATAGTGACAAATACCTAAAGCAGGAGTCCCAAAAAATGTCACACGAAGATCCAGATCACGTACATATCAGGCATACAGACTTTGGGCACGTAAGTCTATTTTCTTACAAAAAATTTTATGTGAGGTATATGCTACGTGGATCCTTAAAACTCCTACATGGAACTTAATAACACTGCACCTGTCACATACCAATTCCATTCTAAGGAATCTGTCATTATTAATTAACACATACATCCCCTATGCTCTAGGGAATTGCTGACCGCTTGTATTCTCCTTCTTGGGCAAATTGATGACCCATTTCCAAACAAATTCATAGACTTTAGGTAATTTTTCTTGTTTTTGGTGATCCTGATAAAAGCTGCACAGGGGGCACCCAGATTTGAACCAGGGACCTTTCGATCTGCTGTCAAATGCTCTACCACTGAGCTATACCCCCTTGTTTGATTGTTGAATTTCTCCAACTGTATACAGTTAACAATACAGCTAAGTAGGTAAATCTATTTTAACTGCACTGATAGGACTTGCAATTTGAGTCTTTTCTGCTGTTTAGTAAAAAGGGGCAATGCCTCCTAGGATGAAAATGAGAAAAGAACAGTAGCATGTTACAGAGGAAAACAAATCTGGCACATGACTTTTTTACTTTCTGTTCACATCTCTTATTCAAATACAATTATTAAAAAACAGTTTCACAAATTTCTTATGTTGCCATACCATCGGGGAAAGCATTGGTTTCAATTTCTATTTCTCTGCTTCTGTCAGCAGTTCTAGTTCAACCCAACCCCTCAGCTCATGCTGTTCCTACACATTTCTTTGAGTGGGGTTGGCTATTTAGCATCATTTGGATGTCTAAAGAGAGAATGAGATAGTAAAAATATAATTGAAGTCAAATTTAAAGTCACCCAAAAAAATTCTCATAATATTCAAATTATCATAAACTAACTGTCCATTTTTCAGAATTGTCAGACCACTTTGAACTGTGAGAGATAGGCTCATTCATGCTGTATTTATAAAGAAATGTTTGTTTTTTTCTTCATTTCAGAGGTTTTGTCCCATTGTAGGACATTAAATACTCCATCTCCACTTGAAAGCTCAACCACTGGGCTATACCACCACTCTTTACTTTATTTGTCATCTCTGTACACTTTTCAGTACAGTTAATTAATTACTGCAATGGAGCCACACTGAACGGACTCCTAAATCGAGTCAGTTTTACCATTTATCATTAATTTAAAGAAACTTAATATGGAGCTTTAACATAAATGTAGAAAGTGGTTTCACTGGGCTTTGACATGAATTATCAGTCATATTCATCCATAAACAAAATGAAAGGTAACCGCTACAAATATATAACATATTAAAACTTACAAACATTTTCAAGGAAAGCGATTACTAACTCGTTGCATGTTTCAAAAATTGAAGAACAAGAAAAAGAACTAACTCCAAAATGAATAAACCCACCAATTAATATAGAAAAATTACAAAGCTAATATACTAAAGCTAACAACAAAAGCATGATTTTACATGAAATGTAAACAAAGTGATAGTGACAAATACCTAAAGCAGGAGTCCCAAAAAATGTCACACGAAGATCCAGAACACCTACATATCAGGCATACAGACTTTGGGCACGTAAGTCTATTTTCTTACAAAAAATTTTATGTGAGGTATATGCTACGTGGATCCTTAAAACTCCTACATGGAACTTAATAACACTGCACCTGTCACATACCAATTCCATGCTAAGGAATCTGTCATTATTAATTAACACATACATCCCCTATGATCTAGGGAATTGCTGACCGCTTGTATTCTCCTTCTTGGACCAATTGATGACCCATTTCCAAACAAATTCATAGACTTTAGGTAATTTTTCTTGTTTTTTTGTGATAAAAGCTGCACAGGGGGCACCCGGATTTGAACCAGGGACCTCTCAATCTTCAGTCGAATGCTCTACCGCTGAGCTATACCCCCTTGTTTGATTGCTGATTTTCTCCAACTGTATACAGTTAACAATACAGCTAAGTAGGTAAATCTATTTTAACTGCACTGATAGGACTTGCAATTTGAGTCTTTTCTGCTGTTTAGTAAAAAGGGGCAATGCCTCCTAGGATGAAAATGAGAAAAGAACAGTAGCATGTTACAGAGGAAAACAAATCTGGCATATGACTTTTTTTACTTTCTGTTCACATCTCTTATTCAAATGCAATTATTAAAAAACAGTTTCACAAATTTCTTATGTTGCCATACCATAGGGGAAAGCATTGCTTTCAATTTCTATTTCTCTGCTTCTGTCAGCAGTTCTAGTTCAACCCAACCCCTCAGCTCATGCTGTTCCTACACATTTCTTTGAGTGGGGTTGGCTATTTAGCATCATTTGGATGTCTAAAGAGAGAATGAGATAGTAAAAATATAATTGAAGTCAAATTTAAAGTCACCCAAAAAAATTCTCATAATATTCAAGTTATCATAAACTAACTGTCCATTTTTCAGAATTGTCAGACCACTTTGAACTGTGAGAGATAGGCTCATTCATGCTGTATTTATAAAGAAATGTTTGTTTTTTTTCTTCATTTCAGAGGTTTTGTCCCATTGTAGGACATTAAATACCACTGTTTAAAATGATCATACTAAAGGACATGAAGGCATCACTCAGATTTTAACCAAAGTCTACTCCATCTCCACTTGAAAGCTCAACCACTGGGCTATACCACCACTCTTTACTTTATTTGTCATCTCTGTACACTTTTCAGTACAGTTAATTACTGCAATGGAGCCACACTGAACGGACTCCTAAATCGAGTCAGTTTTACCATTTATCATTAATTTAAAGAAACTTAATATGGAGCTTTAACATAAATGTAGAAAGTGGTTTCACTGGGCTTTGACATGAATTATCAGTCATATTCATCCATAAACAAAATGAAAGGTAACCGCTACAAATATATAACATATTAAAACTTACAAACATTTTCAAGGAAAGCGATTACTAACTCGTTGCATGTTTCAAAAATTGAAGAACAAGAAAAAGAACTAACTCCAAAATGAATAAACCCACCAATTAATATAGAAAAATTACAAACCTAATATACTAAAGCTAACAACAAAAGCATGATTTTACATGAAATGTAAACAAAGTGATAGTGAGAAATACCTAAAGCAGGAGTCCCAAAAAATGTCACACGAAGATCCAGAACACCTACATATCAGGCATACAGACTTTGGGCACGTAAGTCTATTTTCTTACAAAAAATTTTATGTGAGGTATATGCTACATGGATCCTTAAAACTCCTACATGGAACTCAATAACACTGCACCTGTCACATACCAATTCCATGCTAAGGAATCTGTCATTATTAATTAACACATACATCCCCTATGCTCTAGGGAATTGCTGACCGCTTGTATTCTCCTTCTTGGGCAAATTGATGACCCATTTCCAAACAAATTCATAGACTTTAGGTAATTTTTCTTGTTTTTGGTGATCCTGATAAAAGCTGCACAGGGGGCACCCGGATTTGTACCAGGGACCTCTTGATCTGCAGTCGAATGCTCTACCACTGAGCTATACCCCCTTCTTTGATTGTTGATTTTCTCCAATTGTATACAGTTAACAATACAGCTAAGTAGGTAAATCTATTTTAACTGCACTGATAGGACTTGCAATTTGAGTCTTTTCTGCTGTTTAGTAAAAAGGGGCAATGCCTCCTAGGATGAAAATGAGAAAAGAACAGTAGCATGTTACAGAGGAAAACAAATCTGGCACATGACTTTTTTACTTTCTGTTCACATCTCTTATTCAAATACAATTATTAAAAAACTGTTTCACAAATTTCTTATGTTGCCATACCATCGTGGAAAGCATTGCTTTCAATTTCTATTTCTCTGCTTCTGTCAGCAGTTCTAGTTCAACCCAACCCCTCAGCTCATGCTGTTCCTACACATTTCTTTGAGTGGGGTTGGCTATTTAGCATCATTTGGATGTCTATAGAGAGAATGAGATAGTAAAAATATAATTGAAGTCAAATTTAAAGTCACCCAAAAAAATTCTCATAATATTCAAATTATCATAAACTAACTGTCCATTTTTCAGAATTGTCAGACCACTTTGAACTGTGAGAGATAGGCTCATTCATGCTGTATTTATAAAGAAATGTTTGTTTTTTTCTTCATTTCAGAGGTTTTGTCCCATTGTAGGACATTAAATACCACTGTTTAAAATGATCATACTAAAGGACATGAAGGCATCACTCAGATTTTAACCAAAGTCTACTCCATCTCCACTTGAAAGCTCAACCACTGGGCTATACCACCACTCTTTACTTTATTTGTCATCTCTGTACACTTTTCAGTACAGTTAATTAATTACTGCAATGGAGCCACACTGAACGGACTCCTAAATCGAGTCAGTTTTACCATTTATCATTAATTTAAAGAAACTTAATATGGAGCTTTAACATAAATGTAGAAAGTGGTTTCACTGGGCTTTGACATGAATTATCAGTCATATTCATCCATAAACAAAATGAAAGGTAACCGCTACAAATATATAACATATTAAAACTTTCAAACATTTTCAAGGAAAGCGATTACTAACTCGTTCAATGTTTCAAAAATTGAAGAAGAAGAAAAAGAACTAACTCCAAAATGAATATACCCACCAATTAATATAGAAGAATTACAAAGATAATATACTAAACCTAACAACAAAAGCATGATTTTACATGAAATGTAAACAAAGTGATAGTGACAAATACCTAAACCAGGAGTCCCAAAAAATGTCACACGAAGATCCAGAACACCTACATATCAGGCATACAGACTTTGGGCACGTAAGTCTATTTTCTTACAAAAAAAATTATGTGAGGTATATGCTACGTGGATCCTTAAAACTCCTACATGGAACTTAATAACACTGCACCTGTCACATACCAATTCTATTCTAAGGAATCTGTCATTATTAATTAACACATACATCCCCTATGCTCTAGGGAATTGCTGACCGCTTGTATTCTCCTTCTTGGGCAAATTGATGACCCATTTCCAAACAAATTCATAGACTTTAGGTAATTTTTCTTGTTTTTGGTGATCCTGATAAAAGCTGCACAGGGGGCACCCGGATTTGAACCAGGGACCTCTCGATCTGCAGTCGAATGCTCTACCACTGAGCTATACCCCCTTGTTTGATTGTTGATTTTCTCCAACTGTATACAGTTAACAATACAGCTAAGTAGGTAAATCTATTTTAACTGCACTGATAGGACTTGCAATTTGAGTCTTTTCTGCTGTTTAGTAAAAAGGGGCAATGCCTCCTAGGATGAAAATGAGAAAAGAACAGTAGCATGTTACAGAGGAAAACAAATCTGGCACATGACTTTTTTACTTTCTGTTCACATCTCTTATTCAAATACAATTATTAAAAAACAGTTTCACAAATTTCTTATGTTGCCATACCATCGGGAAAAGCATTGCTTTCAATTTCTATTTCTCTGCTTCTGTCAGCACTTCTAGTTCAACCCAACCCCTCAGCTCATGCTGTTCCTACACATTTTTTTGAGTGGGGTTGGCTATTTAGCATCATTTGGATGTCTAAAGAGAGAATGAGATAGTAAAAATATAATTGAAGTCAAATTTAAAGTCACCCAAAAAAATTCTCATAATATTCAAATTATCATAAACTAACTGTCCATTTTTCAGAATTGTCAGACCACTTTGAACTGTGAGAGATAGGCTCATTCATG
The DNA here is from genome assembly GCA_037306005.1 of Rhinophrynus dorsalis. Classification (NCBI taxonomy): domain Eukaryota; kingdom Metazoa; phylum Chordata; class Amphibia; order Anura; family Rhinophrynidae; genus Rhinophrynus; species Rhinophrynus dorsalis. Next base: position 95,943,291 of record CM074727.1, on the reverse strand, counting down.
CTGTATTTATAAAGAAATGTTTGTTTTTTTCTTCATTTCAGAGGTTTTGTCCCATTGTAGGACATTAAATACCACTGTTTAAAATGATCATACTAAAGGACATGAAGGCATCACTCAGATTTTAACCAAAGTCTACTCCATCTCCACTTGAAAGCTCAACCACTGGGCTATACCACCACTCTTTACTTTATTTGTCATCTCTGTACACTTTTCAGTACAGTTAATTAATTACTGCAATGGAGCCACACTGAACGGACTCCTAAATCGAGTCAGTTTTACCATTTATCATTAATTTAAAGAAACTTAATATGGAGCTTTAACATAAATGTAGAAAGTGGTTTCACTGGGCTTTGACATGAATTATCAGTCATATTCATCCATAAACAAAATGAAAGGTAACCGCTACAAATATATAACATATTAAAACTTACAAACATTTTCAAGGAAAGCGATTACTAACTCGTTGCATGTTTCAAAAATTGAAGAACAAGAAAAAGAACTAACTCCAAAATGAATAAACCCACCAATTAATATAGAAGAATTACAAAGCTAATATACTAAAGCTAACAACAAAAGCATGATTTTACATGAAATGTAAACAAAGTGATAGTGACAAATACCTAAAGCAGGAGTCCTAAAAAATGTCACACGAAGATCCAGAACACCTACATATCAGGCATACAGACTTTGGGCACTTAAGTCTGTTTTCTTACAAAAAATTCTATGTGAGGTATATGCTACGTGGATCTTTAAAACTCCTACATGGAACTTAATAACACTGCACCTGTCACATACCAATTCCATTCTAAGGAATCTGTCATTATTAATTAACACATACATCCCCTATGCTCTAGGGAATTGCTGACCGCTTGTATTCTCCTTCTTGGGCAAATTGATGACGCATTTCCAAACAAATTCATAGACTTAAGGTAATTTTTCTTGTTTTTGGTGATCCTGATAAAAGCTGCACAGGGGGCACCCGGATTTGAACCAGGGACCTCTCAATCTGCAGTCAAATGCTCTACCACTGAGCTATACCCCCTTGCTTGATTGTTGATTTTCTCCAACTGTATACAGTTAACAGTACAGCTAAGTAGGTAAATCTATTTTAACTGCACTGATAGGACTTGCAATTTGAGTCTTTTCTGCTGTTTAGTAAAAAGGGGCAATGCCTCCTAGGATGAAAATGAGAAAAGAACAGTAGCATGTTACAGAGGAAAACAAATCTGGCACATGACTTTTTTACTTTCTGTTCACATCTCTTATTCAAATACAATTATTAAAAAACAGTTTCACAAATTTCTTATGTTGCCATACCATCGTGGAAAGCATTGCTTTCAATTTCTATTTCTCTGCTTCTGTCAGCAGTTCTAGTTCAACCCAACCCCTCAGCCCATGCTGTTCCTACACATTTCTTTGAGTGGGGTTGGCTATTTAGCATCATTTGGATGTCTATAGAGAGAATGAGATAGTAAAAATATAATTGAAGTCAAATTTAAAGTCACCCAAAAAAATTCTCATAATATTCAAATTATCATAAACTAACTGTCCATTTTTCAGAATTGTCAGACCACTTTGAACTGTGAGAGATAGGCTCATTCATGCTGTATTTATAAAGAAATGTTTGTTTTTTTCTTCATTTCAGAGGTTTTGTCCCATTGTAGGACATTAAATACCACTGTTTAAAATGATCATACTAAAGGACATGAAGGCATCACTCAGATTTTAACCAAAGTCTACTCCATCTCCACTTGAAAGCTCAACCACTGGGCTATACCACCACTCTTTACTTTATTTGTCATCTCTGTACACTTTTCAGTACAGTTAATTAATTACTGCAATGGAGCCACACTGAACGGACTCCTAAATCGAGTCAGTTTTACCATTTATCATTAATTTAAAGAAACTTAATATGGAGCTTTAACATAAATGTAGAAAGTGGTTTCAATGGGCTTTGACATGAATTATCAGTCATATTCATCCATAAACAATATGAAAGGTAACCACTACAAATATATAACATATTAAAACTTACAAACATTTTCAAGGAAAGCGATTACTAACTCGTTGCATGTTTCAAAAATTGAAGAACAAGAAAAAGAACTAACTCCAAAATGAATAAACCCACCAATTAATATAGAAGAATTACAATGCTAATATACTAAAGCTAACAACAAAAGCATGATTTTACATGAAATGTAAACAAAGTGATAGTGACAAATACCTAAAGCAGGAGTCCCAAAAAATGTCACACGAAGATCCAGAACACCTACATATCAGGCATACAGACTTTCGGAACGTAAGTCTATTTTCACTGTCGTCCAATACAGGTCACTGGTACCATGGGATGTGTAGTCCCCTTTAATAGGCAGGAACAATTATGCAAATAATCTGCAAGGGGCGGAGCCTCCCCTCTTACTTAAGCCACCTTCTGGCCAGAGCCACTCATATTGATTTGTTCCTGGTGTGCTTGCACACCAGGCAGAGAACAGCTATGCTTCTTAGAGTTTTATTATTTTTTCTTCAAATATGGAATACCACCATTAGGAGGGTGACCATGGCTGTGAATGCCCTCACCCGAAGTGGCTAGTGCAGCTTCCAGGGATTTCTGTGGACCTATACCTGAAGAGGGGACAGCTTGTGTTAAGCAGCTCCCCTGTTGGGGAATTTACCTCTGGTTCTTTCCCTACCTATCATGGTCACCTGAAGACAGAAGTCAGCGAGAAAGGTGAGTCACCCATTGAGTGCTGAAGGTCCACTTGTCCCCACAGTGTCCCTTTGCTGGGCTTGTATTTGGGAGTTTGTAATTCACTCCAGCACTCATAGGGTGTTTTTATTGCATTATCTAAGTTTATGCAATTTCTGTGTTATTCTCTGAGTTTTGGAGCATTGGGTATTCATTTATTTATGATTCTCATGTGTTTCATGCTTGTTTGGGCACTTTTTAATGTTTTACTGAACTTTATTAAAAATTGTGTACTGCGCCTTTAAGCGCAGCGTTCCCGCTCAGACGCATGGCTCCTTTACTCTCTATGGGAAATCACAGTGTGGGACATATCTCTGAAACCGCTTGTCACAGCAACTTCAGAGAGGGCTCATTTTAATGCTAGGCTCCTGCTCTATCATCCGGTTGGTGTTTTATTAATATTGGGGGTTCAGGGGGGCTTCGGGCACTGTTTAGGTACTTGTATTGGGAAAGACTACATTTCCCATGAGCGCTTGCTTCGCGCCCGTTTTTGATTGGCAGCCATGACGGCAGCCATTTTATTGCACTTTTCCTATGCGAGTACATTACGCAGGGACCGAGCCTTCTCTCTCCTCAACAGATTAACCCTTCGCTGGCCAGATAAGTCCGTTTTTAGACATTTTTCTGGGGTGAAACTTTAATCTTTAACACCTTTCTGGGTGATAGTGTTCTTGGTGGGGTATATTGACGCTGTGAGCATGTCTACTTCACTGGAGCTGGGGGCTAGACCCAAGACTAAGGAGGATGGGGGGTCCGCTACCCCCATGGCGTTTTGCTCCTCTTGCCACATTGGGCTGGATAGCGATAATGTGGGGGATCTATGCCCTGTTTGTACTTGTCAAAATAGCAACCCTGGGCCTTCCAGCCATGCTATTGAGCCATCTTGGGTGAGGGAGTTCAAAGCTGCCACTAGGGATCTCAGATCCACGCTTCAACTCTTTCCCTCTCAGGTACAGGGGGCTCTCCAGGTTTGGCAGACCCCCTCTACTATCAGGACCTCCCTGCCTAAGCCACAGGGAGCTCCTGATATCACTGATTCTTCTGAAGAAGAACTTTTACAGGATTCTGATGCTGAGGAACGTACTGTTATTGAATCTAACAGGTCCATTGGGGACCCCTATGAGTGTGACCCTGAAGTTTCGGCTGAGGGTCTGATCAGAGCGGTTCTAAACACGCTCAACCTTCCTCTGACTCAGGAATCCACTTATGATCCTACTGATGTTTTTCAGAAAAAGCCATCTAAACCAGTTGTTTGTTTTCCAACTAACCCTACTCTTGCCCGTCTGGTCTCTGAGGCATGGAGGAATCCAGATAGATCTTCCTCTGTCTCCAAAAAGTTTGCCAAGCTTTACCCTTTTCCTGAGGCGGAGTTGGCAAAATGGGTTCATCCTCCCAAAGTGGATGCTCCCGTGTCTAGACTATCCAAATCTACTGCTTTGGCTGTCTCAGATGCCTCTGCCTTGCAGGACTGGACGGATAAGAAATTAGAGCTCTCTCTTAAGTCTATTTTTGCTTCTATTGGCACTGCCATGCGCCCCACCTTTGCTGTGGCATGGGTTAATAGAGCTATTGCAGCCTGGACTGAACGACTGACTGAAGCGGTTCGCCAGGATGCGCCTGTGTCTGAACAGTTGCAGCTTCTTGCTAATATCACTGAAGCTCAGAACTATATTGCTGACGCTGCCTTTGATGCTGTGCGCATGATGGCGAGGGCCTCCACTTCTTCTGTGGTGGCCAGACGCGCTCTTTGGCTGAAAATTTGGTTTGCTGATACAGCCTCTAAGAAAGCTTTGCTTTCTTTGCCCTTTCAGGGTAATTTGCTTTTTGGGTCTGAACTCAAAGAAATGATCAGTGAGGCTACTGGAGGTAAAAGTACTCTTCTACCCTCAGTCTTTAAGAAAAAGTTTCCAGCCAAACGCAATCGGTCCTTTCGTTCCTTTCAGACTGAGACACGTTCCTCGGCCCAAACGGGTCCTCCCACTACGCGCTCCTCCTCCAAGCCCAAACAGTCCTGGAAGCCCAAAGTTGCCCCCAAGGCCAAGACCTCCAAGACTGCTTCGGCATGACTCGCCGAACCCGGGTCCGCATCCGGCTGTAGGCGGTCGTCTCCGCATCTTTCGCCGGATTTGGGAGGAGTCAGTGGCGGACCCATGGGTTCTTCAGGTGGTGTCAGAGGGATTCAGGATCCCTTTCTCTTCCCTTCCTCCTTTTCGGTTCCATTTTACTCGTCCTTCTCAGGAACCCACAAAACGGCGTCTGTTAGACGACGCTATTCAGGATCTCTTGGACAAAGAGGTTCTGGAGGCGGTTCCTCAGGGGGACACAGGTTCAGGATTTTTCTCCAACCTGTTTGTGGTAGCCAAAAGGGACGGAGGAGCCCGTCCTATCTTGGATCTCAAAGATCTCAATGCTTATGTGGTGACTTCCCACTTCCGCCAGGAATCCCTGCGTTCTGCGATTGCAGCAATGTCTCCAGGGGAGTTTCTTGCCTCCCTGGACCTTCAGGATGCTTATCTTCACATCCCTATTCATCCAGAGAGCAGGCGGTATCTCAGGATTGCCTGTCACAGGGGACACTTTTAGTTTGCAGCGCTCCCCTTTGGGCTGACTTCAGCCCCTCAGGTCTTCCAGAGGGTGTTGGGCTCATTGATAGCGGTGCTCCATCAGGATGGGATCAGAGTGACCCCCTACATGGACGATCTCCTTCTGAAGGCCTCCTCAGCGGAGCTTCTCCTTCAGCAATTACAGATGTGCATGCACACCCTGAACCGTCATGGCTGGATCCTGAATCTGGACAAGTCGGACTTGTTTCCATCTCAGAGGCTTCTGTTCCTGGGTCTCCTGTTCGACACTCGCCAATGCATGGTGTTTCTTCCAGAGGACGTGGCTCACCAGATAGCTGTCTGAGTGGCTGGACTTCTGGACCTGGACGTGATTCCAGTTCCGAAGTTGTCGTCCTTAGTGGGGAAGTTCATTTCCACAATCGAAGCAGTACCATTTGCCATGGCCCACTCCAGGGATCTTCAGAGATTCGCGATCCAGACGTGCGAGAATCATCCAGATCATCAACATCTGTCTGTTTCTCTTCCTCCTCATGTCGAGTCGAGTCTGCACTGGTGGTTAGATCTCTCTCATCTCCTGAAAGGGAAATCCTTTCTAGTTCCTCCTTGGACCACAGTCACTACGGATGCCAGCCTTCGGGGCTGGGGTGCAGTCTGGGGTCGCTTCAGTGCTCAGGGGAAATGGGGTCTGAAGGAATCCATGCTCTCCATCAATGTTCTGGAACTTCGAGCTGTCCGGCTGGCCCTGAGGCACTGGGAGTCTCAATTGACCGGTCTTCCAGTCAGAGTGGAGTCAGACAACGCCACGGCAGTGGCTTACATCAACAGGCAAGGCGGCACAAGAAGCGGTTCCGCCTGGTGGGAGGTCAAGGATATTTTGTCTTGGGCAGAAGATCACGTGCCTGTCATCTCTGCGGTTCATTTTCCAGGCGTGGACAACGTCATGGCAGACTTCCTCAGTCGTCATACCGTCGACAGCGGAGAATGGGCTCTGCACCCAGAGGTGTTTCACATGCTCACTCAACGGTGGGGAATGCCTGTGGTGGATCTGACGGCTGCCAGACACAACAGGAAGGTTCCGGTGTTTTGCTCCCGGCTGAGGGACTCCCTTGCTCTAGCAGTGGATGCCTTGTCGATCCCTTGGGACTTCTCCCTGGCTTACATCTTCCCTCCTCTTCCTCTATTGATCAGAGTCATTCAGAAGTTGAAGAGAGAACGTTGTCCTGTCTTCCTGATTGCTCCAAACTGGCCTCGCCAGTCCTGGTTTCCGGAATTGATGGCCATGTCTGTGAAGGATCCAATCCCACTTCCTGCCCGTCCGGACCTGCTTCTCCAGGAGTATCTGTGGAAAGAGGATGTTCACTCTCTCCGTTTGATGGCATGGCGGTTGAATCCTCGATTCTAGCTAAGAAAGGCTTTTCTCCTTCTGTGGTATCGACGATGCTCAGTGCTCGTAAGCCTGTGTCTTCCAAGATCTATCATCGCATATGGTCAACTTTCGTGACATGGTGCTCTGACAAGAAGTTGCCTCTTGACTTCCATCTTCCCACTGTCCTGGCATTCTTGCAGGACGGTGTGGATAAGGGGCTCAGTCTGAGTTCCCTCAAAGTTCAGACTTCTGCCTTGTCTGTGTTTTTCCAGGAAAGGATTGCTATCCTTCCTGATGTGAAAGTTTTCTTCCAAGGTGTGACTCATGTTCGACCTGCCTTCAAGAGTCCTGCTCCCCAGTGGGACCTCAACTTGGTGCTGGGAGTTCTCCAGCGACCACCGTTTGAATCCTTGGCTTCCATTCCATTACGTCTCTTGACTTGGAAGATGGCCTTCCTTTTGGCTATTGTTTCAGTTCGCCGGGTAGCAGAGTTACAAGCTCTGTCTTGTAAACCTCCTTACCTGGTGTTCCACAAGGATAAGGCTGTGCTTCGCACTACCAAGGAATTCTTACCAAAGGTTGTGTCCGAATTTCACATCAATCAAGAGATTGTGGTTCCCTCTTTCTGCCCTAATCCTTCATCTGACAAGGAACGGGATCTCCATTTGTTGGATGTGGTGCGTTGCCTCAAGTTTTATGTTCATCGCACCGAGTCTCTCAGGAAGTCTGACGCTCTATTCGTCATTCCTGAGGGGCCTAGGGCAGGGAGACCGGCCTCCAAAGTTACCATTGCTTCTTGGATTAAGGCTACCATCCGTGAAGCCTATAAGTTGAGGAATAAGCATGTTCCCTTCCGGGTAACTGCCCATTCCACCAGATCTATTGGGGCCTCTTGGGCCTACAAGAATCAAGCTTCTGCTGATCAACTGTGCAGAGCGGCCACTTGGTCCTCTGTGCACACATTTTCTAAGCACTATCGAGTTGATGTACTGGCTTCGGCTGATGCCAGTTTTGGAAGGAAGGTCCTGGAGGCAGTCTTGCCTGTGTAGGTCTTCCGCTCTGTGATCCTTAGTGCTTCTTTACTGTTGAGCCCTGTTGGCTCTAGTTCCGTGTGCTGTGCTAGTTCAAGGTTTGTTTCCTTGGTTGGTGTCCGTTGACACTTACAGTTTGGGCTGGGTTTCAACTGGTTATCAGTTCTAGTGACTTGGGCCTCGCGCCTGGTCCTTGCCTTACTTCCCGCCTCTGGATCAGCTCAATGTTTGTACATCCCATGGTACCAGTGACCTGTATTGGACGACAGTGAAAATAGGATTTTAGTCTTACCTGTTAAATCCTTTTCACTTAGTCCATACAGGTCACTGGTCTCCCACCCTGTCAAGGGACCAGTCTTGGCTCTCCTGTGGCATTCAGTGGGAGACCGTTAGGGCATGCTCACAGGAGTCTTTCTTTTTGCTTACCTGAGGTCAGTTCTTGGGGTCTCAAATCAATATGAGTGGCTCTGGCCAGAAGGTGGCTTAAGTAAGAGGGGAGGCTCCGCCCCTTGCAGATTATTTGCATAATTGTTCCTGCCTATTAAAGGGGACTACACATCCCATGGTACCAGTGACCTGTATGGACTAAGTGAAAAGGATTTAACAGGTAAGACTAAAATCCTATTTTCTTACAAAAAATTCTATGTGAGGTATATGCTACGTGGATCCTTAAAACTCCTACATGGAACTTAATAACACTGCACCTGTCACATACCAATTCCATTCTAAGGAATCTGTCATTATTAATTAACACATACATCCCCTATGCTCTAGGGAATTGCTGACCGCTTGTATTCTCCTTCTTGGGCAAATTGATGAACCATTTCCAAACAAATTCATAGACTTAAGGTAATTTTTCTTGTTTTTGGTGATCCTGATAAAAGCTGCACAGGGGGCACCCGGATTTGAACCAGGGACCTCTCGATCTGCAGTCAAATGCTCTACCACTGAGCTATATCCCCTTGTTTGATTGTTGATTTTCTCCAACTGTATACAGTTAACAGTACAGCTAAGTAGGTAAATCTATTTTAACTGCACTGATAGGACTTGCAATTTGAGTCTTTTCTGCTGTTTAGTAAAAAGGGGCAATGCCTCCTAGGATGAAAATGAGAAAAGAACAGTAGCATGTTACAGAGGAAAACAAATCTGGCACATGACTTTTTTACTTTCTGTTCACATCTCTTATTCAAATACAATTATTAAAAAACAGTTTCACAAATTTCTTATGTTGCCATACCATCGGGAAAAGCATTGCTTTCAATTTCTATTTCTCTGCTTCTGTCAGCAGTTCTAGTTCAACCCAACCCCTCAGCTCATGCTGTTCCTACACATTTCTTTGAGTGGGGTTGGCTATTTAGCATCATTTGGATGTCTAAAGAGAGAATGAGATAGTAAAAATATAATTGAAGTCAAATTTAAAGTCACCCAAAAAAATTCTCATAATATTCAAATTATCATAAACTAACTGTCCATTTTTCAGAATTGTCAGACCACTTTGAACTGTGAGAGATAGGCTCATTCATGCTGTATTTATAAAGAAATGTTTGTTTTTTTCTTCATTTCAGAGGTTTTGTCCCATTGTAGGACATTAAATACCACTGTTTAAAATGATCATACTAAAGGACATGAAGGCATCACTCAGATTTTAACCAAAGTCTACTCCATCTCCACTTGAAAGCTCAACCACTGGGCTATACCACCACTCTTTACTTTATTTGTCATCTCTGTACACTTTTCAGTACAGTTAATTAATTACTGCAATGGAGCCACACTGAACGGACTCCTAAATCGAGTCAGTTTTACCATTTATCATTAATTTAAAGAAACTTAATATGGAGCTTTAACATAAATGTAGAAAGTGGTTTCAGTGGGCTTTGACATGAATTATCAGTCATATTCATCCATAAACAAAATGAAAGGTAATCGCTACAAATATATAACATATTAAAACTTACAAACATTTTCAAGGAAAGCGATTACTAACTCGTTGCATGTTTCAAAAATTGAAGAACAAGAAAAAGAACTAACTCCAAAATGAATAAACCCACCAATTAATATAGAAGAATTACAAAGCTATTATACTAAAGCTAACAACAAAAGCATGATTTTACATGAAATGTAAACAAAGTGATAGTGACAAATACCTAAAGCAGGAGTCCCAAAAAATGTCACACGAAGATCCAGAACACCTACATAACAGGCATACAGACTTTGGGCACGTAAGTCTATTTTCTTACAAAAAAATTTATGTGAGGTATATGCTACGTGGATCCTTAAAACTCCTACATGGAACTTAATAACACTGCACCTGTCACATACCAATTCCATTCTAAGGAATCTGTCATTATTAATTAACACATACATCCCCTATGCTCTAGGGAATTGCTGACCGCTTGTATTCTCCTTCTTGGGCAAATTGATGACCCATTTCCAAACAAATTCATAGACTTTAGGTAATTTTTCTTGTTTTTGGTGATCCTGATAAAAGCTGCTCAGGGGGCACCCAGATTTGAACCAGGGACCTCTTGATTTGCAGTCGAATGCTCTACCACTGTGCTATACCACCTTATTTGGTTGTTGATTTTCTCCAACTGTATACAGTTAACAATACAGCTAAGTAGGTAAATCTATTTTAACTGCACTGATAGGACTTGCAATTTGAGTCTTTTCTACTGTTTAGTAAAAAGGGGCAATGCCTCCTAGGATGAAAATAAGAAAAGAACAGTAGCATGTTACAGAGGAAAACAAATCTGGCACATGACTTTTTTACTTTCTGTTCACATCTCTTATTCAAATACAATTATTAAAAAACAGTTTCACAAATTTCTTATGTTGCCATACCATCGGGGAAAGCATTGGTTTCAATTTCTATTTCTCTGCTTCTGTCAGCAGTTCTAGTTCAACCCAACCCCTCAGCTCATGCTGTTCCTACACATTTCTTTGAGTGAGGTTGACTACTTAGCATCATTTGGATGTCTAAAGAGAGAATGAGATAGTAAAAATATAATTGAAGTAAAATTTAAAGTCACCCAAAAAAATTCTCATAATATTCAAATTATCATAAACTAACTGTCCATTTTTCAGAATTGTCAGACCACTTTGAACTGTGAGAGATAGGCTCATTCAAGCTGTATTTATAAAGAAATGTTTGTTTTTTTTTTCATTTCAGAGGTTTTGTCCCATTGTAGGACATTAAATACCACTGTTTAAAATGATCATACTAAAGGACATGAAGGCATCACTCAGATTTTAAAAAAAGTCTATTCCATCTACACTTGAAAGCTCAACCACTGGGCTATACCACCACTCTTTACTTTATTTGTCATCTCTGTACACTTTTCAGTACAGTTAATTAATTACTGCAATGGGGCCACACGGAACGGACTCCTAAATCGAGTCAGTTTTACCATTTATCATTAATTTAAAGAAACTTAATATGGAGCTTTAACTTAAATGTAGAAAGTGGTTTCACTGGGTTTTGACATGAATTATCAGTCATATTCATCCATAAACAAAATGAAAGGTAACCGCTACAAATATATAACATATTAAAACTTACAAACATTTTCAAGGAAAGCGATTACTAACTCGTTGCATGTTTCAAAAATTGAAGAAGAAGAAAAAGAACTAACTCCAAAATGAATAAACCCACCAATTAATATAGAAGAATTATAAAGCTAATATACTAAAGCTAACAACAAAAGCATGATTTTACATGAAATGTAAACAAAGTGATAGTGACAAATACCTAAAGCAGGAGTCCCAAAAAATGTCACACGAAGATCCAGATCACGTACATATCAGGCATACAGACTTTGGGCACGTAAGTCTATTTTCTTACAAAAAATTTTATGTGAGGTATATGCTACGTGGATCCTTAAAACTCCTACATGGAACTTAATAACACTGCACCTGTCACATACCAATTCCATTCTAAGGAATCTGTCATTATTAATTAACACATACATCCCCTATGCTCTAGGGAATTGCTGACCGCTTGTATTCTCCTTCTTGGGCAAATTGATGACCCATTTCCAAACAAATTCATAGACTTTAGGTAATTTTTCTTGTTTTTGGTGATCCTGATAAAAGCTGCACAGGGGGCACCCAGATTTGAACCAGGGACCTTTCGATCTGCTGTCAAATGCTCTACCACTGAGCTATACCCCCTTGTTTGATTGTTGAATTTCTCCAACTGTATACAGTTAACAATACAGCTAAGTAGGTAAATCTATTTTAACTGCACTGATAGGACTTGCAATTTGAGTCTTTTCTGCTGTTTAGTAAAAAGGGGCAATGCCTCCTAGGATGAAAATGAGAAAAGAACAGTAGCATGTTACAGAGGAAAACAAATCTGGCACATGACTTTTTTACTTTCTGTTCACATCTCTTATTCAAATACAATTATTAAAAAACAGTTTCACAAATTTCTTATGTTGCCATACCATCGGGGAAAGCATTGGTTTCAATTTCTATTTCTCTGCTTCTGTCAGCAGTTCTAGTTCAACCCAACCCCTCAGCTCATGCTGTTCCTACACATTTCTTTGAGTGGGGTTGGCTATTTAGCATCATTTGGATGTCTAAAGAGAGAATGAGATAGTAAAAATATAATTGAAGTCAAATTTAAAGTCACCCAAAAAAATTCTCATAATATTCAAATTATCTAAACTAACTGTCCATTTTTCAGAATTGTCAGACCACTTTGAACTGTGAGAGATAGGCTCATTCATGCTGTATTTATAAAGAAATGTTTGTTTTTTTCTTCATTTCAGAGGTTTTGTCCCATTGTAGGACATTAAATACTCCATCTCCACTTGAAAGCTCAACCACTGGGCTATACCACCACTCTTTACTTTATTTGTCATCTCTGTACACTTTTCAGTACAGTTAATTAATTACTGCAATGGAGCCACACTGAACGGACTCCTAAATCGAGTCAGTTTTACCATTTATCATTAATTTAAAGAAACTTAATATGGAGCTTTAACATAAATGTAGAAAGTGGTTTCACTGGGCTTTGACATGAATTATCAGTCATATTCATCCATAAACAAAATGAAAGGTAACCGCTACAAATATATAACATATTAAAACTTACAAACATTTTCAAGGAAAGCGATTACTAACTTGTTCCATGTTTCAAAAATTGAAGAACAAGAAAAAGAACTAACTCCAAAATGAATAAACCCACCAATTAATATAGAAAAATTACAAAGCTAATATACTAAAGCTAACAACAAAAGCATGATTTTACATGAAATGTAAACAAAGTGATAGTGACAAATACCTAAAGCAGGAGTCCCAAAAAATGTCACACGAAGATCCAGAACACCTACATATCAGGCATACAGACTTTGGGCACGTAAGTCTATTTTCTTACAAAAAATTTTATGTGAGGTATATGCTACGTGGATCCTTAAAACTCCTACATGGAACTTAATAACACTGCACCTGTCACATACCAATTCCATGCTAAGGAATCTGTCATTATTAATTAACACATACATCCCCTATGCTCTAGGGAATTGCTGACCGCTTGTATTCTCCTTCTTGGACCAATTGATGACCCATTTCCAAACAAATTCATAGACTTTAGGTAATTTTTCTTGTTTTTTGTGATAAAAGCTGCACAGGGGGCACCCCGATTTGAACCAGGGACCTCTCAATCTTCAGTCGAATGCTCTACCGCTGAGCTATACCCCCTTGTTTGATTGCTGATTTTCTCCAACTGTATACAGTTAACAATACAGCTAAGTAGGTAAATCTATTTTAACTGCACTGATAGGACTTGCAATTTGAGTCTTTTCTGCTGTTTAGTAAAAAGGGGCAATGCCTCCTAGGATGAAAATGAGAAAAGAACAGTAGCATGTTACAGAGGAAAACAAATCTGGCATATGACTTTTTTTACTTTCTGTTCACATCTCTTATTCAAATGCAATTATTAAAAAACAGTTTCACAAATTTCTTATGTTGCCATACCATCGGGGAAAGCATTGCTTTCAATTTCTATTTCTCTGCTTCTGTCAGCAGTTCTAGTTCAACCCAACCCCTCAGCTCATGCTGTTCCTACACATTTCTTTGAGTGGGGTTGGCTATTTAGCATCATTTGGATGTCTAAAGAGAGAATGAGATAGTAAAAATATAATTGAAGTCAAATTTAAAGTCACCCAAAAAAATTCTCATAATATTCAAGTTATCATAAACTAACTGTCCATTTTTCAGAATTGTCAGACCACTTTGAACTGTGAGAGATAGGCTCATTCATGCTGTATTTATAAAGAAATGTTTGTTTTTTTTCTTCATTTCAGAGGTTTTGTCCCATTGTAGGACATTAAATACCACTGTTTAAAATGATCATACTAAAGGACATGAAGGCATCACTCAGATTTTAACCAAAGTCTACTCCATCTCCACTTGAAAGCTCAACCACTGGGCTATACCACCACTCTTTACTTTATTTGTCATCTCTGTACACTTTTCAGTACAGTTAATTACTGCAATGGAGCCACACTGAACGGACTCCTAAATCGAGTCAGTTTTACCATTTATCATTAATTTAAAGAAACTTAATATGGAGCTTTAACATAAATGTAGAAAGTGGTTTCACTGGGCTTTGACATGAATTATCAGTCATATTCATCCATAAACAAAATGAAAGGTAACCGCTACAAATATATAACATATTAAAACTTACAAACATTTTCAAGGAAAGCGATTACTAACTCGTTGCATGTTTCAAAAATTGAAGAACAAGAAAAAGAACTAACTCCAAAATGAATAAACCCACCAATTAATATAGAAAAATTACAAACCTAATATACTAAAGCTAACAACAAAAGCATGATTTTACATGAAATGTAAACAAAGTGATAGTGAGAAATACCTAAAGCAGGAGTCCCAAAAAATGTCACACGAAGATCCAGAACACCTACATATCAGGCATACAGACTTTGGGCACGTAAGTCTATTTTCTTACAAAAAATTTTATGTGAGGTATATGCTACATGGATCCTTAAAACTCCTACATGGAACTCAATAACACTGCACCTGTCACATACCAATTCCATGCTAAGGAATCTGTCATTATTAATTAACACATACATCCCCTATGCTCTAGGGAATTGCTGACCGCTTGTATTCTCCTTCTTGGGCAAATTGATGACCCATTTCCAAACAAATTCATAGACTTTAGGTAATTTTTCTTGTTTTTGGTGATCCTGATAAAAGCTGCACAGGGGGCACCCGGATTTGTACCAGGGACCTCTTGATCTGCAGTCGAATGCTCTACCACTGAGCTATACCCCCTTCTTTGATTGTTGATTTTCTCCAATTGTATACAGTTAACAATACAGCTAAGTAGGTAAATCTATTTTAACTGCACTGATAGGACTTGCAATTTGAGTCTTTTCTGCTGTTTAGTAAAAAGGGGCAATGCCTCCTAGGATGAAAATGAGAAAAGAACAGTAGCATGTTACAGAGGAAAACAAATCTGGCACATGACTTTTTTACTTTCTGTTCACATCTCTTATTCAAATACAATTATTAAAAAACAGTTTCACAAATTTCTTATGTTGCCATACCATCGTGGAAAGCATTGCTTTCAATTTCTATTTCTCTGCTTCTGTCAGCAGTTCTAGTTCAACCCAACCCCTCAGCTCATGCTGTTCCTACACATTTCTTTGAGTGGGGTTGGCTATTTAGCATCATTTGGATGTCTATAGAGAGAATGAGATAGTAAAAATATAATTGAAGTCAAATTTAAAGTCACCCAAAAAAATTCTCATAATATTCAAATTATCATAAACTAACTGTCCATTTTTCAGAATTGTCAGACCACTTTGAACTGTGAGAGATAGGCTCATTCATGCTGTATTTATAAAGAAATGTTTGTTTTTTTCTTCATTTCAGAGGTTTTCTCCCATTGTAGGACATTAAATACCACTGTTTAAAATGATCATACTAAAGGACATGAAGGCATCACTCAGATTTTAACCAAAGTCTACTCCATCTCCACTTGAAAGCTCAACCACTGGGCTATACCACCACTCTTTACTTTATTTGTCATCTCTGTACACTTTTCAGTACAGTTAATTAATTACTGCAATGGAGCCACACTGAACGGACTCCTAAATCGAGTCAGTTTTACCATTTATCATTAATTTAAAGAAACTTAATATGGAGCTTTAACATAAATGTAGAAAGTGGTTTCACTGGGCTTTGACATGAATTATCAGTCATATTCATCCATAAACAAAATGAAAGGTAACCGCTACAAATATATAACATATTAAAACTTACAAACATTTTCAAGGAAAGCGATTACTAACTCGTTGCATGTTTCAAAAATTGAAGAACAAGAAAAAGAACTAACTCCAAAATGAATAAACCCACCAATTAATATAGAAGAATTACAAAGCTAATATACTAAAGCTAACAACAAAAGCATGATTTTACATGAAATGTAAACAAAGTGATAGTGACAAATACCTAAAGCAGGAGTCCCAAAAAATGTCACACGAAGATCCAGAACACCTACATATCAGGCATACAGACTTTGGGCACGTAAGTCTATTTTCTTACAAAAAATTTTATGTGAGGTATATGCTACGTGGAACCTTAAAACTCCTACATGGAACTCAATAACACTGCACCTGTCACATACCAATTCCATTCTAAGGAATCTGTCATTATTAATTAACACATACATCCCCTATGCTCTAGGGAATTGCTGACCGCTTGTATTCTCCTTCTTGGGCAAATTTATGACCTATTTCCAAACAACTTCATGGACTTTAGGTAATTTTTCTTGTTTTTGGTGATCCTGATAAAAGCTGCGCAGGGGGCACCCTGATTTCAACCAGGGACCTCTCGATCTGCAGTCGAATGCTCTACCGCTGACCTATACCCCCTTGCTTGATTGTTAATTTTCTCCAACTGTATACAGTTAACAATACAGCTAAGTAGGTAAATCTATTTTAACTGCACTGATAGGTCTTGCAATTTGAGTCTTTTCTGCTGTTTAGTAAAAAGTGGCAATGCCTCCTAGGATGAAAATGAGAAAAGAAAAGTAGCATGTTACAGAGGAAAACAAATCTGGCACATGACTTTTTTACTTTCTGTTCACATCTCTTATTCAAATACAATTATTAAAAAACAGTTTCACAAATTTCTTATGTTGCAATACCATTGGGGAAAGCATTGCTTTCAATTTCTATTTCTCTGCTTCTGTCAGCAGTTCTAGTTCAACCCAACCCTTCAGCACATGCTGTTCCTACACATTTCTTTGAGTGGGGTTGTCTATTTAGCATCATTTGGATGTCTAAAGAGAGAATGAGATAGTAAAAATATAATGGAAGTCAAATTTAAAGTCACCCAAAAAAATTCTCATAATATTCAAATTATCATAAACTGAGTGTACATTTTTCAGAATTGTTAGACCACTTTGAACTGTGAGAGATAGGCTCATTCATGCTGTATTTATAAAGAAATGTTTGTTTTTTTCTTCATTTCAGAGGTTTTGTCCCATTGTAGGACATTAAATACCACTGTTTAAAATGATCATACTAAAGGACATAAAGGCATCACTCAGATTTTAACCAAAGTCTACTCCATCTCCACTTGAAAGCTCAACCACTGGGCTATACCACCACTCTTTACTTTATTTGTCATCTCTGTACACTTTTCAGTACAGTTAATTAATTACTGCAATGGGGCCACACTGAACGGACTCCTAAATCGAGTCAGTTTTACCATTTATCATTAATTTAAAGAAACTTAATATTGAGCTTTAACATAAATGTAGAAAGTGGTTTCACTGGGCTTTGACATGAATTATCAGTCATATTCATCCATAAACAAAATGAAAGGTAACCGCTACAAATATATAACATATTTAAACTTACAAACATTTTCAAGGAAAGCGATTACTAACTCGTTGGATGTTTCAAAAATTGAAGAACAAGAAAAAGAACTAACTCCAAAATGAATAAACCCACCAATTAATATAGAAGAATTATAAAGCTAATATACTAAAGCTAACAACAAAAGCATGATTTTACATGAAATGTAAACAAAGTGATAGTGACAAATACCTAAAGCAGGAGTCCCAAAAAATGTCACACGAAGATCCAGATCACGTACATATCAGGCATACAGACTTTGGGCACGTAAGTCTATTTTCTTACAAAAAATTTTATGTGAGGTATATGCTACGTGGATCCTTAAAACTCCTATATGGAACTCAATAACACTGCACCTGTCACATACCAATTCCATTCTAAGGAATCTGTCATTATTAATTAACACATACATCCCCTATGCTCTAGGGAATTGCTGACCGCTTGTATTCTCCTTCTTGGGCAAATTCATGACCCATTTCCAAACAACTTCATGGACTTTAGGTAATTTTTCTTGTTTTTGGTGATCCTGATAAAAGCTGCACAGGGGGCCCCCGGATTTGAACCAGGGGCCTCTCGATCTGCAGTCGAATACTCTACCACTGAGCTATACCCCCTTGTTTGCTTTTTGAATTTCTCCAACTGTATACAGTTAACAATACAGCTAAGTAGGTAAATCTATTTTAACTGCACTGATAGGACTTGCAATTTGAGTCTTTTCTGCTGTTTAGTGAAAAGGGGCAATGCCTCCAAGGATGAAAATGAGACAAGAACAGTAGCATGTTACAGAGGAAAACAAATCTGGCACATTACTTTTTTACTTTCTGTTCAAAAGGAAACGTACAGAGTTATACTGTTTATCAGTAGGCTGATCAGGAAGGTCTGATAAAGACTAATTTAATTAGTAGCAGGAAAGCTATAAAATTCTCCGTTCTGAGGTATGAGGCGAAGGTTGAACTTGATGAACTTCTGTCTTTTTTCAACCTAATTTACTATGTTATAATGTTCACATCTCTTATTCAAATACAAGTAGCCCGACAACCAGTGGTATGTCCTGTTGATGCAAACCCCCCGCCCCATCCAGTTGACAGCCCCTCTTCATGGACTTCCCCACAGAATTCAGGGCCGCACTAAAGACAGATCCCTCCCTAGTGGGCTATAGATAACGGGCTGACCAGGGGGTGGCTGGACCCAGTGAGGGGATAGTCTTTTGGAAAGATGGATTGCCTTACAGAGAAACCTTGTCAGTAGGTCATAATCATACCGAAGCATCTAAGATCCATTTGTTAGTTCCCTTCAGCTATCGATCCACCCTGCTGGCCCTGGCTCATGAGGTACCACTGGCCAGTCCCCTCGGGATCAGGAGTATAGAGGAGCGGCTCACTAGGACATTCTTTTGGCCCCAAATATCTAAGAATGTTAGAACGTTCTGCCGGACCTGTGACACCGGTCAGCGAGTCGGCAAGTATGGTGACCGGCCCCTAGCTCCCTTGCATCCCCTTCCCATCATCGGGGTACCCTTTTAGCGGGTAGCTGTGGACATTGTAGGACCCTTAGCCAGATGCAACCGCACAGGAAAAGGTTCATTCTTACTGTGGTGGATTTTGCAACCCGGTACCCTGAAGCTGTTGCCCTGCCCAACGTGACTGCAGAGTCCATGGCTAACGCATTGATCACTATTTTTACCTGGGTGGGGTTCCCCCAGGAGATCCTATCTGACCAGGGGACGCAATTCTCCTCCGAATTGCTACAACAGGTCTGGAAGTTATGTGGGGTTAAGTCCATCCAGGCTACCACTTATCATCCCCAGACGAATGGGCTTTGCAAAAGGTTCAATGGAACCTTGAAGGAAATGCTCAGGGCCTTCACTGACACCCAAAGAGACTGGGAACAGTACCTGCCTCACCTTCTCTTCGCCTACTGTGAGGTTCCTCAGGAGTTCAAGGGCTTCTCTCCATTCAAATTACTGTTTGGGAGATGAGTCCGGGGACCTCTGAACATCCTCAGAGAATATTGGGAAGGGAAGTGTGACACAGAGGAGACCCCAGTAGTAACTTACATACTGGAGCTAAGAGATCGCCTGGAGGCATTGACGGGTATTGCCCGCCAGAACCTCCAGGACGCCCAGGCCAAACAGAAATTATTATGATAGGCAGGCCAAGTTCAGAGAGTTCCAGGTCGGACAGAAAGTGCTAGCCCTCTGCCCAGTAAGACAGAATAAGCTTCAGACAGCTTGGGAAGGGCCCTACCAGGTGGTGGATCGCCAAGGGGAGACCACGTATTTAATAGCCCGTGGTTCCCAGTTGAAATATAGACGGGTCTGCCACATTAACGCTCTTAAACCCTATAAGCAATGAACTGAGGACATTCTAGCTATTTGTAACCAGGCAGGCCAGGAGACCGAGGCTAGAGAGATCCCTGACCTTTTGGCCAACACTCAACCAGACGTTCCCAATAGTCAGGTCCCAATGGGACCCCATCTCACTCTACAGCAGCAGGGACAGCTTAAGGATATACTGACATGGTGGCCCTCTCTCTTTTCCCCCATACCGGGCCGTACAGTCCTGACCGACTATAAGGTTGAGACCTTAGGACAGGTCCCTCTTCAGCAACCCGCTTATCGGGTGCCTGAAGCAGTCAAGTCCCACATCCTGAAAGAGATTAGGGAAATGCAGGAGCTGGGTGTGATTGAGAAGTCCAACAGCCTGTGGGCCTCCCCAGTCGTTCTAGTGCCCAGCCGCTTTTGTGTGGATTACCGGCGCCTCAACGAGAAAACAGTAACTGACGCCTATCCCATGCCCTGGGTAGATGACCTCATTGACAGGCTTGCTGAGCCCACTTTGTCACCACTGTGGATCTAAGTAAAGGCTATTAGCAGATGCCCTTGGCTCCTGAGGCAGTGTCCAAATCAGCCTTCATCACCCCGTTTGGCCTGTACCACTTTACAGTCATGCCGTGCGGGATTAAGAAAGCTCCTGCTACCTTTCAGAGGTTGGTGGATCGCCTGCTCAATGGGGCCCAGGAGTTTGCCTGTGTCTACTTAGATGACATAATAATCTACAGTAAGTCATGGGAAGAACATCTCCTACACGTAGAGGCCATTTTAGGGAGAATCTATAAGGTAGGGTTGACGATCTGCCCCGACAAGTGTCAGCTAGGCATGGGGGAGGTACAGTACCTTGGTCACCAGGTGGGCAGCAGGTGCCAACGTCCTGAACCGGCCAAAATAAAGGCCATAGTTAACTGGCCTCAACCCCAGACCAAGACACAGGTCCAAGCTTTCTTGGGGACAGCTGGCTACTACCGAAGATTCGTTCCCTGACCACACTAAAAAAGCCGTGCCTCGCCTAGTGAACTGGACACCAGCCTGTACCCAGGCATTTGAAGCCCTGAAAACTGCTTTAGGCCAAGCACCCGTCGTTGCTGCTCCCAATTTTAACCAACCCTTTTTGGTTCACATGGATGCCTCAAACATTGGATTGGGAGCAGTTTTAAGCCAAGTCGATGCGGCAGGAGAAGAACACCCGGTCGCCTTTCAAAGCTGCAAGCTTCTAGACCGGGAGGTGGGATACACGGCAATTGTGAATGAATGCCTGGCCCTAGTCTGGGCAATTAAAAGATTTCAGCCATACCTCTACGGGTGGGAGTTCACAGTGTTAACGGACCAAAATCCGCTAGTGTGGCTAAACAAAACTTCTGGAGATAATGGCCGCCTGTTGCTTTGGAGCTTGGCCCTACAGCCCTACACATTTACAGTCCAGTACCGGTCAGGGAGACAGAACCGGAACGCTGATGGGTTGTTGTAACGGACCCTAGGCCGTTACATGGCAGCAATTTATATGACTATGGCAGCACGCCGCCTAAGCGTCATTGTGGCGGCCAGTGGATCAGTGTCTGGCAGTTTGGTTAGGGGTTACATGAAGAACAGCTCCTCCAAAAGACTGGATTCACGGCCATAGGCCAGTACATGGAACTTGGTGGAGTTATGGAGAATAAACTCTATCACGGTGCCCCGTGATATCCTATGGCTGGAGGTTGCCCTGAAGCGACATTGTTTACTTCCTAGCTGTCGCTCTCGCTGAGTCTCTATTCTTATAGGGCACCACATTGATGAGGTCATTGCTCCACCTACCTGTCAGGGTTTTTAAACCTCAGCCTGTGTCATTTCCAGTGCCTTCTCGTGGTGTACCTGAGCTTATTTGTCACGGTTTGTTATGACTCTCAGACACAGAGTTAAGATAAAAACACAACTTTATTGAAAAGTTTAAAGGGAACCCTCGCAGGTTTGCATACACATGCAACATATAGATATTAATGCATAGTTATAGTGTGTAGTGGTATACAGAAAGTAAGACAGGCTCTACCGGCCTTGCCAATACCAGGTAAGGCAACCATAGACTGACACAAGATGGAATAGGTTCTACCGGCCTTACCAATATACCGGGCAAGGCAGCCTGGAAGGCTAGCAAACGAGGAGATGGAGGCTCTATTGGCCTTGCCAATATACCGGGCAAGGCAGCCTTGAGACTGGTACAACAAGGAATGTGGCTTTACCGGCTTTGCCAATACCAGGTAAGGCAACCTTAGACTGGCACAGGATGGAATAGGTTTTACCGGCCTTACCAATATACCGGGCAAGGCAGGCTTGAGACTGGTACAATGAAGAATGAGGCTCTACCAGCCTTGCCAATACCGGGTAAGGCAACCTTAGACTGGCACAGGATGGAATAGGTTTTACCGGCCTTACCAATATACCAGGCAAGGCAGCCTAGAGGCTGCAAGTACTGGAACACAGACAGGAATGGCCTCAGCGACTGGCATAAAGGTGTAGCTAGCCAGTCGCCCAGATGGACAGACAGAGGCCAGCTGGGTTATCAAGTAGAACAGAACACCCAATGTATAATGGAGCAAACCAGTACCTGCTTACTGGAGTACACAATCTCTACCGGTGCTGTAAGGAACGGAGCAAGCAGCTGGTTAACATGGAGCAAACCAGTACCCGCGTACTGGAGTGACACAATCTCTACCGGTGCTGTGAGGAACGGAGCAAGCAGCCGGTTAACATGGAGCGAACCAGTACCCGCGTACTGGAGTGACACAATCTCTACCGGTGCTGTGATGAACGCAGCAAGCAGCCGGTGAACATGGAGCAAACCAGTACCCGCGTACTAGAGTTACACAATCTCTACCGGTGCTGTGAGGAATGCAGCAAGCAGCCAGTGAACATGGAGCGAACCAGTACCCGCGTACTGGAGTGACACAATCCCTACCGGTGCTGTGAGGAATGCAGCAAGCACCCGGTGAACATGGAGCGAACCAGTACCCGCGT
Source organism: Rhinophrynus dorsalis (assembly GCA_037306005.1). Taxonomy (NCBI): domain Eukaryota; kingdom Metazoa; phylum Chordata; class Amphibia; order Anura; family Rhinophrynidae; genus Rhinophrynus; species Rhinophrynus dorsalis. The sequence goes on along the minus strand of CM074727.1, from coordinate 95,920,359 downwards.
ACTGGAAATATACAATCTCGACCGGTGCTGTAAGGAACGCGACAAGCAGCCGGTTATCAAGGAGCGAACCAGTACCCGCGTACTGGAGTTACACAATCTCTACTGGTGCTGTGAGGAACGCAGCAAGCAGCCGGTGAACATGGAGCAAACCAGTACCTGCCTACTGGAGTTACACAATCTCTACCAGTGCTGTGAGGAACGCAACAAGCAGTCGGTGAACATGGAGCGAACCAGTACCCGCGTACTTGAGTGACACAATCCCTACCGGTGCTGTGAGGAACGCAGCAAGCAGCCGGTGAACATGGAGCGAACCAGTACCCGCGTACTGGAGATATACAATCTCAACTGGTGCTGTAAGGAACGCGACAAGCAGCCGGTTATCATGGAGCGAACCAGTACCCGCGTACTGGAGTTACACAAACAAGTGAATGAAAATGTCGCCAAAGGCAACTGGAGGAAGAAGACACTCTGCAGGCATCCAGGAGCAGGAACACAGCTGGAACAAGACAGGAAACAGGGTCATCGATGGCAGTCAACCGGAGCAGGAACGGTAGCAGGAACAGCAACCCCAACCGGATCAGGAACGGAAGCTGGAACCGAGGAAGCTGTCAGACAGGAACTCAGGCGCACACTGGAGAGCATAGATGGTAAGCGGCCCAGGAAGCTCAGGAACACAATGCAGGTGCATGCGACATAGAGACACCACGAAAGGGCAACCAAAGGGTACCCAAGCTCAGTCTAAATAGGCAATACTGGGCGGGTTGAGAGCAGACAGCCAATGGAAAGCCTATTCAGGTAACTGACAGGAAAGGCCGCAAATCACGGGTACCGTGATATTATTGCTGTGTTGGTCCATTACCGTTCCTGTGTATTACCTGGCTACGTCTGACTACCCGTTCCATTTCTAACTCCTGGCTCGTCTGACTACCCGTTCCGGTTTGGACTCCTGGCTACGTCTGACTAACCGTTCCGGTTCTGACTCCTGGTTCGTCTGACTACCCATTCCGGTTTGGACTCCTGGCTTCGTCTGACTACCCGTTCTGGTTCTGACTTCTGGCTCGACTGACTACCCGTTCCGGCTACGACCTCTGGTGACGTCTAACTACCCAATCCGGTTTTGACCTTTGGCTGCCTCCTGGTTTACTCTCTGTGTTGCGCTCCGTGGCCATTCCGTGCCTCGGTTTGGTTCCCGTGCTGCCCTGTGTCTTTTGCTTAATTGGCACGTGTCGGTCACTCCGTTTGTCTGACCTCCCATGGCCGTACCAGTTTGTGCTGCCTAGCCTATTCTCCATCTGGCTACCCGCCTGTGTATCCCCTGTCAGGATAATGGTCTGCTCCATATCTTTGCCGACTGTGTTTTTGGGAGTGCTCTGCACTGCCCTCACATCTACCGTTTAGTCCCAGGGCCATTCCGTTTCTGACCACCTGTCCAGTGAAGGGTGAGGAAAGTTCCTACACTGTTCCTCTCTGGTCTCGTGAAGGTGTGCCATCATATCCGGGTACGGGAGTGCTCTGCACTGTCCCCACATCTACCGTGTAGTCTAAGGGCCATTCCGTTTCTGACCACGTGTCCAGTGAAGGGTGAGGAAAGTGCCTACACTGTTCTTCTCTGGTCTTAAGAAGGTGTGCCACTTGTATCATTACCATACTACTGTTGTGTCATTGTTGCTATCAGCCTGTTGCCTTATCTCCTGCCATTCATTGTATTTAATAAAGTTTTATATTAAGTTCATCTGTACTTGTCAGTGTGTTAATTTCCTAGTCACTCCGTGACAGTACGAAAGGGCCATGAACACTGACAGTACTGACACCAGTAGCGGGCAGTCGCTGAGTATTATGTCCAGGATGGACATGCAGGAACAACGGTTTGATCAGTTGTCAGTGGTGTTGCAGACACTACTAGACCGAACCGTGCATTTGGACAAATTTGGGCAACCACTGATGGCTTCCTTGGTATCGGCATCAGTGACAACCACTCAGGTGGAAAATATGTGTTACAAGGGATTCTGGGTCTGCTCCTTTGCCCCTAAGATACGATGGGGATCACACATTATGTCGCGGGTTCATTAATCAGCTTGGAATTTTTTTGGAACTGGTCCCTCATGCTTTCCAATCCGAGAGAAGCAAAGTGGGCTTTATGATTTCTCTGTTGACCGGCAAAGCCTTGGCATGGGCCAATCCGTTATGGGAGACGGCGAAACCTATCACTTCAGATTTCTCCCAATTTTTTGAGGCATTCCGAAGGGTTTTTGATGTCCCTGGTAGGTCCATCTCTGCCGCAAAAAAACAAATGACAATTCAGCAGGGCACCTGTACGGTAGCAGAGTATGCAATTGAATTTCGCACATTTGCGGCAGAGGTGGGATGGAATAATGAGGCTCTGGTGGCAGCTTTCTCGCAGGGACTAAACGATACAATAAAAGATGAAATAGCAGCACGTGAATTACCAAGGGACTTGGACCAACTAATCTCTTTTGTCATCCTGATTGACACTCGTACAAGAGAAAGGTCCACATTTAAGAATAACAGGGCAAGGCAAGAGTTACGCCCATACCTAACAGGGAGCTCCCACCCATACCTCCCTCACCTCCCTTGCCACCCAGTTCAGAGTCTAGTAGGGCTGAACCCATGCAGGTTGGCTTTACACGGTTATCTCGGGAAGAACGGTCCTTCCTCCACAGAGAGGGCTTATGCCTGTATCGTGGGAAAGCTGGACATATGCTACGAGGTTGTCCGGTGCATCCGGGAAATGCACGCACCTAAGATCTTTAAGGGGACAGATCCTAGGTGAGTCAGTCGGTCCCCTGAGCTTGATTCAAGTAAACCTATTATTCAGGTGACGATTTCTTGGGCCAATTCCGAAGTGACCACCCCAGTCTTGATAGATTCTGGTGCGGCTGGTTATTTTATTGATTGGGAGTTTGTAAACAAACACAATATTCCAGTGACGCCCCGTGAGTCTCCATTGGCAGTAGAGGCTATTAACGGTCATCCTCTTGAGCCTTCCCATGCAACACATGAGACCTGTCCACTGACCCTAAGAGTAGGAGCTCTCCATGTGGAGACTCTACAATTTCAGGTGATTCAGTCTCCATACCACGCTGTAATTTTGGGGTTCCCGTGTCTCCAGAAACATAATCCCAGAGTGGTTTGGGAGAAGTGTGACATAATATCTTGGTCTGAATACTGTAATGGGTCCTGTTTGCAGCACCCTATTAAAATTTTGTGTACCTCCCCCTCATTGCCCTCAGAGTACCAGTCTTTTAGTGAGGTGTTTAGCAAGGGGGAGGCTAGCACATTACCGGAGCATAGGCCGTATGACTGTGCTATTAATCTAACGCCAGGTTCAATACCTCCCAAAGGCTGCACATATCCTCTATAAGTAGAGGAGAACAAGGTCATGGAGGAATACATTTCAGATGCATTATCTAGAGGCATTATAATGAAATTTTCCTCGCCCGTGGGGGCTGGATTTTTTTTTTGTAAAGAAAAAGAATGGGGAGCTTAGGCCCTGTATCGATTATAGAGGGTTAAAAAAATGAATGGTAAAAAATGCTTACCCCATCCCTCTAATTACGTAATTGTTTGACCGTTTAAAAGACTCCTCCATATTCACGAAACTCGATTTGTGTGCAGCATACAACTTGATTAGAATCAAGAAGGGCGATGAGTGGAAGACCGCTTTTAATACTCGTAGTGGCCATTACGAATACCTGGTGATGCCTTTTGGGCTGTGCAATGCGCCAGCGGTCTTTCAGGAGTTCATTAACAATGTTTTACAAAGCCTGCTACAGTCGTGTGTAGTAGTGTACATGGACGATATTTTGAGACACTCTCCTGATATTGAGACACATAGGAGAGATGGCATTTCGGTATTGCAAAAACTGAGGGAGAACAAACTTTATTGCAAACTTGAGAAATGCAAATTTCATAAGGACCAGGTACCCTTCCTGGGTTATGTTATCTTGACTAATGGAATTTCTATGGATTCTGGAAAACTGTCGGCAGTATTACAATGGCCACGTCCTATGGGCCTGAAGGCCATACAAAGATTCCTCGGTTTTGCAAATTATTATAGAGAGTTCATTCGTAATTTCTCATCCTTGGTCAAACCTTTGACTGACATGCCACATAAGGGCGCTAACCCATCGTTATGGTCCCCTGAGGTCAGTGGTGTCCGTAGACATTTTTCCAGGGGGGGGCAAAGCCATAATATGACCCCTGGATATTGTTACCCCTGACCTGAGGAGTGGGAATTCGCTCCTTCTCAGCCCCAAGAATGCCCCTTCATCAGGGGGTGGGACAACTGTCCCCCCTGATGGTCATGTTGCCCTTTCCCCTGTTTTCCCTGCTGAGGTGGACGAGACGCAGGTCTCCACCAGCAGCAATATTTTGCCCAAACTGGTGGGTGGGAGAGAGCCCATCAGCCCTTGTGAACCCCCTACTATGGTGAGCGGGAGAGAGCTCACCACCCCAGTGTCAATGGATCTTGCCCTGGAGAAGTAGCAATGTGTGCTCTCCAGGGGCAAGGATGATATGGCCCTGAGGAATGGGACTGCGGTCTTCCTCAGGGCAAACAATGGCCCTATGGTTGGTGGCCTGAAAGAAGATGACCCCAGCAGACTGAAGGAGAGCAGTGCTGTTGGCCCTCTTGTTTACCTTATGGACTGTGAACTGGTAGGTGGGAATGCATTCCCCACAAGCCCCCTGTGACCCCTGGCTTGGTGAGTAGGAGCGAGCTCACCAGGGCCTGGGAAACCCCTGCTGTGGTGGACGACACGCCAATCCCCACCAGCAGCCCCGGTCCTTTCCCTGAGGATGCTGCCCTGGAGAAAGACGGAAGTGTGCTATCCAGGTGCATGCACACAATTGCCAGGAGGATTGGAAAGGTGTTCCCCTCCGAACGAAAAGAGGCCCGGAAGCGGATGGCCTAGCAGAAGAGGAGCCCAGCAGCCCACCCCAAGGCAGTGCTTCTATGGCCCCTACTAATCTTGAACTGGTGAGGGAAAAGGCATGTCTCACCAGCAACCCTGCATTTTGCCCTGAAAACCCCATACCTGCGAGCGGGAGAGAAATCTCCAGTCCCCCTTTAACCCCTGGCCCGGTGGGTGGGAGTGTGCCTATCTCCCCACAGTTTGATCCTCCACTGCACCCCTTGAGCAAGCAGAGCGGCTGCAGGCCTCAGGCTCTCCCCATGACAGCGATGGCAAGGGAGGTCCCTTTACCCCAAGAAGATCCACCCAATAGACTGGCTCTGGATCCAACACCACTAGCCCCAGACCCAGGAGGGCCTGACCTCAGCTCTGTCTGGAGCAAGGCCCATGAGAGGCCTCCCAGCTTGGTGCCAGCTAAGACCAAGAGGCACCAGTTTCCATGGCCCAGGACAAGGGGCGCATCTGCTGTTTCTTGGCCCGGACAAGGAGCTGATGTTTTCCCCTGGCCCAGACAAGGGCCCAACTCTTTCCCTGGCCCGGACAAGGGGCTGATACTTTTATCCTGAGCCCGGACAAGGAGCTTCCCTCCTCCCTGCAAGGACGTGTCGGATTTCATCCAAGCTGCCTCTGGCTTGGGTCTCGAGGGGGGGGAGTGTAACGGACCCTAGCCCATTACATGGCAGCAATTTATATGATTATGGCAGCACGCCACCTAACGGTCATTGTGGCGGCCCGTGGATTAGTGTCTGCCAGTTTGGTTAGGGGTTACATGAAGAACAGCTCCTCCAAAAGACTGGATTCAGGCCATAGGCCGGTACATGGAACTTGGGGGAGTTATGGAGAATAAACTCTTTCCAAAAGATTGAAATCCACAAACTATAACCCGGCCGCAGGCTGGCTGCCATGTGGGGCAAACTATTCAAAAGCCCCATAGACTTAACATGGGAGGGTAGGCGGCTTCCTGATTGGTCAAAGCCCTGGGTGACATGTTTAAAGGTCTCCCATTGAGTTAACATGGGGGAAAGTAGGCGGCCCAGGGATTGGTAGGTTAGCTGCCCACCCACTGGTTCCGATTGGCTGAGACAGCAATTATGATCTTGGCCAGGATTGGCAATCGGATTCCAGGCTCCTGATTGGCCAGGGGTTGAAGCGGAATATTCAAAGATGCTTCAACCCCCTGGCCATTGTGTGAAGATGTGTATTCGAGTCCCTCAGCCTTTTGTCCCAGTGTTTACCCTTCCTCAGACCCTTTGTATAAATAATGTAATCATGTCTAGCACTTAGTGTTATGTTTACACCATCTGTCACTGTCCTTTGTCTAGTATTGTATCTTGATGTGGTTCACCATGTATAAAAGAGTTGAAGTTTGTGCAATAAAGTGTGTTACAGTTTGGACTTGAACTGCCTCCTGTCTCTTTGACGCTGGATGGTATCAAGGGTCTTCTGTTGACCCCCATCCTAGGAAGAAAAGCTGCTTGAGTAACCGGTAGAGCTGCCTGCTTGTAGCTGACCTCATGAGGGAGAAACCTGGAACGACAGCCTGAGTCCAACCCAAGAACTTGGGTACCCGTTACAGTTGTCCAGGCAGGAAGATGCCTAAGACCCAGTTTTACTCCTGGCCCAGGACAAGGGGCTCACCTGTTGTTTCCAGGCCTGGGCAAGGGGCTAATGTTTTCTCCTGGCCCAGACAAGGGGCTCAAGTCTTTTCCTGGCCCAGACAAGGGGCTAATGTTTTCTCCAGGCCCGGACAAGGGGCTAACATTTTCTCCTGAGCCCGGACAAGGGGCTGCCCTCCTCCACTCAAGAACGTTTCGGACTTCCCAAGCCAGCGTTCATCCAAGCTATCACTGGCTTGGGTCTCGTAGAGGGGGGAAGTGTAACGGACCCTCGTCTGTTACATGGAACTGGGTGGAGTTGTAGAGGATTGACTCTTTCAAAAGACTGTATCACAGTGCCTGTGATTCCTGTCACTCTCTGTTGTGGATGTCACTGATTTGCTGACTGAGTTTGACCCGCCTCCTGATGACCTTTTTATACCTGGCTATCTCTTATGTCAGTTGCCCTTTCGTGGTGTTCCTGAGCCAGTGTGCTTTTGCTGTGTTTCTGTATTCTGAGTTCCTGTGTACCGATTCGGCTTGTCCTGACCATTCTCCAGTGTTCCTGCCTGTGCATGACCCGGCTCGTCTGCGGACCATCCTTGGATCCTGACCCGGCTAGTTTGACGTTCCTGCCTGTGTATGACCCGGCTCGTCTACGGACCTCCCTTGGATCCTGACCCGGCTAGTTTGACGTCCCTGCCTGTGTATGACCCGGTCCGGCTGACTTCCTGCTCCGAAGATCGACTTCCAGCTTGTTCCAGTAACCTGCGTTCCAGTTGTCGCCGTCGCGACATTTTCCAGTCTCTGATGCCCATGAGTGTGCCATTGCCTAGCCTGGTGATTCCTTCGATAGTGCTGTGCCTCGTTCTAGTGCAGAGCTGTGTGTATTCTGTGGGCCTTCCTCTCCTTGCAGAGCCTGAGCGTAGCGTTGAAGCCCAGAGTAACGTAACAGAGCCTTGCAGTAGCGCTGAAGCCTCAAGTAAACGTGCATTTTAACTCTTGCAGTATTGCCTCTTATTCACTCTCTCTATCTCCAGTACGAGCCTTGTTACAAGTGATACTGCTGCTGAGTTGGCCGCTCTCCGTCGGCAACTCTAGTCTAACGTTGCAGAGTGTTCACAAAGCTTGGGCCGTTTGGGCGCTTACAGGCTCTCCGTGTTGGTTACCGACGAGATCATATACCCAGAGTGTTGGCAGAAAGGCTTCAGTGTTGGCTATCCGGTACTACGCCCGCGGGGGCTAGTGGCTCTGGCTCTAGTATTACTGCATTCGATTACGCCTGAGGAGGCTATTAGCTCTTGCATTGCAGGCCGGTTTCCATACTGCCCCAAGGGGCTATTTGCACTTGCACATACTTAAGCAGTTCCTGTAGCTACGCCCGTGGGGGCTAAGTTGTTACCCAGTCTGCTTATCATCTACCACCTTGGCAAGGCAACTCGTTTCTCAGCACCTGATGAACTTCATCTGTACAGCACAGTCTATTTAACATCAAGGGCGTGTCAAACTTCCACATCTGAGACTGAGTATAATTTGGACTTTAACCCCTTTGGGGCCCATATCATCCTAGTGCATACTGACTTGCATTTATGTCCTTAATACTATTTTCATTGTATTATCTCAGTTTACATTATCTGTGTATTACCTACCACCTCTAGAGGGCGTAAGTGTCATCATTCACTTTAATAAAGTGTGTTTTATTTTCACTTATTGGTCTGAGTGTCTTAAAAACCGTAACAGTCTGAAATGCACAAACTATAACGGGGGCAGGATGGCTGCTGTGCGGGGCAACATATTCAAAAAAGCCCCATAGACTTTACATGGGAGAGTAGGCAGCTTCCTGATTGGCCAAAGCCCTGGGTGATGAGTTTAAAGGTCCCCCATAGCGTTAACATGGGGGAAAGTAGGCGGCCCAGGGATTGGTCAGTTAGCTGCCCGCCTGAAAGTTCTGATTGGCTGAAATGGCCATGATGATCTTGAAGAAAGGGATGGGGAGGACAGCGCAAAAAGAATTCCTCTAAGTGTAGTATGATTAGAGATAATAACGTGAATAAATAGACATAAAATGGTGTGTATTTATTTATGAAAAATAAAGAAATATATCATATATACAATGACACAAATATATCTCAAAGGTGTGGGATGGGAACCCCGTGGGGTATCCCCATATAAGGTATAAAACGTATGATGGGTGGAATTCCGGCTGCACAAGAGTTAAATATAAAGAGACAAGGTATATAAGCAGAATGTATGCTAATAGTTGTCAATGCTGTAAATGGTAAGTATACATGCTTACTAGACGCATACAGTAAACGCTCATCTCATCATGTAGTGTGCGTATGTGCTTACTAGACGCCCAGAATAAGTGCGCTTATCTGGGTAATAGTTCTCCGTCTCTTTGATGCTGTCCGAGTTCAGGCTATGTTCCGGAGTTCTGGTCACATCCGCCTCCTCCTTCCACTATAGCTTCTGTCTCGGTGGAGTCTGTGCTCGGATCGTTCACCCTGTCGGTGCGGCAGATAGTTTTTCAAAGTCGTGGTCTTGGCGTCTGGCCCAACCACGTGGCTCAACGCGTTTCGGCGCAACAAAACAGCGCCTTCGTCTGGAGAAAGGGGACTCGTACTGTCTGGCCCTAATTTGTATATGCATAAGCCAATCAAAATGAAGCTCCATCCCATTCGAATTGACAGACACATACAACATGAAGAAATAAATAAAAAGATATTCCAAAACAATGTTTATATTCTTTTTAACTGTGTGTGAATACTGAAATGCTACAATTGGCACTTAGTATAGACTCGATTTGATACAATGAAATACAATGTATACATCGTATCAAACACAGGTAGACAGCTGCAAGAGGATGGAAACGATACTATGTCACCAACGATATTCCTCAAGAGAAAGAACATGTATTCAGTGGTTTTTTCTCTATTTATTATTGTAATTACTGGTGGTTAGTGGATATTTGTTGATTATATTTTATTTTATATTGTATTTTAATAAAGAATGATGTTTCTTATTGGTTGTTAGGTATTGGTGTACTAAAGTTGTTTTGAAAGAGAAGATTAATATATGTTTTTAATTATTTGTGCTTAATATATTTGAAGTGAAATGGAAGAGGGGTTAAGAAAGCTTTGGAATTTATGAACATAGCCTTGTTAAATTATATAGGTGTTATTTATTTTGTATATGGGGTATATATATTTTTTATATATATATACATATACACACATACATTTCTTACTTGAGATTCCATTATTTATTTTTATATTTTTCAGATCTGTTTTTATTTTTGTTATATTTATATGTGTGTATATATCATCTCCTGCTTCTAGATTAAGTGAATTTCCATGATAAAGGCTATCATCCTTATACCAAAAACCTTCTGTGTGGATTTTTAGTTCATACACCACAAGTCCAGCTCCTCATTCAATCCCATAGGCGCCATGGTTTGTAAGGTGAATATCCAATAGGACTCACGTTGTGCAAGCTTCGTAAATCTGTCCCCACCCCGTATTTGGGGTGGAATCTGGTCAATAATATAAACTGAAATGCCCTTGGGGTTCTGTTTATGGCACTTAAGGAAGTGCTTAGATACACTATGTGTGGTGTATCCATTGTTGATATGGCTCTTGTGTTCCAAAAATCGTTCTTTCATGGATCTAATAGTTCTACCTACATATTGGAGTTTGCAAGGACATTCCAAAAGATAAATCACGTATTCGGATGTACAGTTGTAGAAGCCTTTAACTGGGAAAGTGGTACCTGTGGTGTTGCTGTTGAAGCTCTTGGTCTTGTGTTTTATAAATTGACAAGTAGTGCATGGGTTATGTCCGCATTTGTAAATTCCCTGGATCACTGTTCCGTCCGTTACACTTCTGAATCCATCACTCCTAGTGATCTTATTTTTGGTATGGATATTGCTAGGTGCTAGGCTGGCTTTCAGATTTTTTGATTTTCGGTAGATTACTTCAGGCCTGTTGGGGAGCAATGTGTGTAAAATTCTATCACCTTTCAGAATTTGCCAGTGTTTCTTTAGAATCTTCTCAATTTGTTTCCCAGCACTATTGTATCTGGTAATGAAAGGGACCACAGGGGCCTTGTTCTTTTTATGTTTCTTCATCTTAGTTGATAAGATGGTATTTCGTGGAGTTTCTTTGACTTTTTTAAGGGCTAAATTGATCTTTTCTTCTTTATATCCCTTAGAGAGAAATTTCTTTTTTAATTCTTCAGCTTGTTCGCTGAAGGTCTGGTCCTCTGTGCAATTTCGGCGTACACGATAAAACTGGCTCAAAGGTACACTGTTCAGCCAGTTTCATTACCAGATACAATAGTGCTGGGAAACAAATTGAGAAGATTCTAAAGAAACACTGGCAAATTCTGAAAGGTGATAGAATTTTACACACATTGCTTCCCAACAGGCCTGAAGTAATCTACCGAAAATCAAAAAATCTGAAAGCCAGCCTAGCACCTAGCAATATCCATACCAAAAATAAGATCACTAGGAGTGATGGATTCAGAAGTGTAACGGACGGAACAGTGATCCAGGGAATTTACAAATGCGGACATAACCCATGCACTACTTGTCAATTTATAAAACACAAGACCAAGAGCTTCAACAGCAACACCACAGGTACCACTTTCCCAGTTAAAGGCTTCTACAACTGTACATCCGAATACGTGATTTATCTTTTGGAATGTCCTTGCAAACTCCAATACGTAGGTAGAACTATTAGATCCATAAAAGAACGATTTTTGGAACACAAGAGCCATATCAACAATGGATACACCAAACATAGTGTATCTAAGCACTTCCTTAAGTGCCATAAACAGAACCCCAAGGGCATTTCAGTTTATATTATTGACCAGATTCCACCCCAAATACGGGGTGGGGACAGATTTACGAAGCTTGCACAACGTGAGTCCTATTGGATATTCACCTTACAAACCATGGCGCCTATGGGATTGAATGAGGAGCTGGACTTGTGGTGTATGAACTAAAAATCCACACAGAAGGTTTTTGGTATAAGGATGATAGCCTTTATCATGGAAATTCACTTAATCTAGAAGCAGGAGATGATATATACACACATATAAATATAACAAAAATAAAAACAGATCTGAAAAATATAAAAATAAATAATGGAATCTCAAGTAAGAAATGTATGTGTGTATATGTATATATATATAAAAAAATATATATACCCCATATACAAAATAAATAACACCTATATAATTTAACAAGGCTATGTTCATAAATTCCAAAGCTTTCTTAACCCCTCTTCCATTTCACTTCAAATATATTAAGCACAAATAATTAAAAACATATATTAATCTTCTCTTTCAAAACAACTTTAGTACACCAATACCTAACAACCAATAAGAAACATCATTCTTTATTAAAATACAATATAAAATAAAATATAATCAACAAATATCCACTAACCACCAGTAATTACAATAATAAATAGAGAAAAAACCACTGAATACATGTTCTTTCTCTTGAGGAATATCGTTGGTGACATAGTATCGTTTCCATCCTCTTGCAGCTGTCTACCTGTGTTTGATACGATGTATACATTGTATTTCATTGTATCAAATCGAGTCTATACTAAGTGCCAATTGTAGCATTTCAGTATTCACACACAGTTAAAAAGAATATAAACATTGTTTTGGAATATCTTTTTATTTATTTCTTCATGTTGTATGTGTCTGTCAATTCGAATGGGATGGAGCTTCATTTTGATTGGCTTATGCATATACAAATTAGGGCCAGACAGTACGAGTCCCCTTTCTCCAGACGAAGGCGCTGTTTTGTTGCGCCGAAACGCGTTGAGCCACGTGGTTGGGCCAGACGCCAAGACCACGACTTTGAAAAACTATCTGCCGCACCGACAGGGTGAACGATCCGAGCACAGACTCCACCGAGACAGAAGCTATAGTGGAAGGAGGAGGCGGATGTGACCAGAACTCCGGAACATAGCCTGAACTCGGACAGCATCAAAGAGACGGAGAACTATTACCCAGATAAGCGCACTTATTCTGGGCGTCTAGTAAGCACATACGCACACTACATGATGAGATGAGCGTTTACTGTATGCGTCTAGTAAGCATGTATACTTACCATTTACAGCATTGACAACTATTAGCATACATTCTGCTTATATACCTTGTCTCTTTATATTTAACTCTTGTGCAGCCGGAATTCCACCCATCATACGTTTTATACCTTATATGGGGATACCCCACGGGGTTCCCATCCCACACCTTTGAGATATATTTGTGTCATTGTATATATGATATATTTCTTTATTTTTCATAAATAAATACACACCATTTTATGTCTATTTATTCACGTTATTATCTCTAATCATACTACACTTAGAGGAATTCTTTTTGCGCTGTCCTCCCCATCCCTTTCTTCTCTTTTTGCATGTAAACATTGATGGACTATCCGTGTTTATAATTACCGGAGGAACAAGCTGCAGGAGAAGGGGGCTCATTAGAGACTTTATATAAGCACTCTAGGGAAAGAAAATATACTATTTTTCTCCCATTTAAATTTAAATTTAATTTAAATTTGAATTTACACTATATAGTGGTAGTTTATAGCCAAGTGGAGATTATTTCTATCTGAATATAATCCATATACTCTTCTTTCCTCCTCCATCTTGCACTATACTACAACATTTACCCTCAGCTCCATCCTATTTATGACATTCTCTCATATGTACAAGCGCTTCTTTTTTCCTCTCATGATGATCTTGGCCAGGATTGGCCATCTGATTCCAGGCTCCTGATTGGCCAGGGGTTGAAGCGGAATATTCAAAGATGCTTCCAACCCTTGGCCCATTGTGTGAAATGTGTATTCGAGTCCCTCAGCCTTTTGTCCCAGTATTTACCATTCCTCAGTCCCTTTGTATAAATAATGTAATCATGTCTGGCCCTTTGTATTATGTTTGCACCATATGTCACTGTCCTTTGTCTGGTATTATTTCTGATGTGGATCACTATGTATAAAAGAGCTGAAGTTGTTGAATAAAGTGTCTGTTACTTTGGAACCTGAACTGCGTCCTGTGTCTCTGTCATTGGGTGGTATCAAGGGTCTCCTTTTGACCCCCATCCTAGGAAGAAGCTCTGGGAGGATGACCGGTGAGGCTACCTGCTTATAGCCCCCTTCAGGAGAGAGAAAACCAGGCACAACGGCCTAAGTCCATCCGTGGACTTAGGTACCTGTTACATAAGCCCTCTGACAAGGTTGTCCTGAATGTACACCTCCAAGACCTTGGTCTCTGGAATTGACAAGGGATAGACCCTACCCAGAGGAAGTGATGTCCCTGGCAAGAGGTCTTTCTTTTAGACAATCATAGAGCCAATGGGGTGGTAACGTCTCAGACTTTACTGAAGAGGTCAGCGGAGGCCATGTATTGTTTGGGGATCTAGGGGGGTGTCGGAATCCATAAATCCACTGAAGATAATGGGATATCAATAGTAGTAGTCGGTGAGTCCCTAGGAAAGGAAATAGAACCTGTGGAGCAGTCTGTTGCAGGATTGCTCCTCCGGATTCATGGATACCCTAGAGTAAACGGGTTGGCAAGACAAATTTATGATCAAAGACCAATGGCTCGGTATGTGAAGAGCCCTCAAGCAGGGTAAGTGGAATGGCAGAGTAGGTATGAAACCAGCCCCTAAGGGCAAAACGTCTATAGCGATGATACAAATAGACACATCTCTTTTCGTAGAGAGAATCCCATGCTGAGCAGAAAAGAATGTCCCCCTAATGAGGCCTGTAGTGCCAGAAACAACAAAGGCAGAAGCAGGAATGACTCTGATCACAGGTCAAAAATGCAGAAAGGACTAGCTTGTTGTCTTCTTTTGAGGGAACAGAAGATAGGGTTTACTGACTGCCTCAAAATCTAAGTTCTGACGTTTCACTGCTTGTTTGGGCACAAGCGGGCAAAGTGTCCAGGTTGGGAATAATAAATACACAACCTAAGAGACAGTCTTCTGGTCTTCTCCTCTTTCTGTATGAAGAACTCAGCCGACCTCCATACATTTCCTCTACGGTATCAAGTGTAGAGACTGGGGCCTTGACAAGGCATAGCGGTGGATGAGGTGCAAGCCGGTGGTAACAGTCTCTATCTCGTTATGCTCTTCACTCCTGGATGCAGTGTTCGAAAGTAAAGGACACTGTGATAAGATCCACCAGGGAATCTGGAATAGGACATGTGGTCAATTCATTCTTAAAATGGTCATATAAACCCCACCGAAAGGTGGCTTTCAAGGTATGTTATCTCTGTTTGATTCATATACCAATGTCTAGAATTCTATAGTATACTGGAGCCGAGACCTACAGCCTTATTGACAGTCCAGGATAGCAGACTCGGCCAGAACCCAATGCCCCAGAAGTATCAAAAATAGAGAGGAAGGCAGCCACAAAGGAATCGAAGTCAGCAAGAATGAGTGACTGATGGTCAAGAAGTGGGAGGTACCCAGGCCAAGACGGTACCCTGTAATAGGGATATAATAAAAGTGATACGAGCAAGGTGAGATGTGTAGATCTCTGGATGGCTACGGAAATGTAGATAACATTGACTCAAGAAGTCCAGTAACTCGGTGGGAAAACCAGTGAACCGATCTGGTAACAGCAGTCTAGAGGGCAAAGGAGGGACAGCAGAAGTGGTTAAGGCTGCATCAAAATGTTGATGAATGTATTGCAGCATGCTGACTATAAAAGGAGTCCAATTGTTTGATTTGAGCAGAGTGCTGCTCATCTAGCCCCTTGTTGGACTACTATTCACAACATCTGTACTGCATTGGTAGTCATGGCGTGATTAAAATGTCAACCGGATCACCCAGTGTAAGCCTCCTGAAACTATACTATGTGAAAGCAGACTGATAGTTAAAAAAAAAAAAAAAAAAGTATATATATATATATATATATATATATATATATATATATAAACAAAAAAAAGAGGATATGCTCTCACGCTTACAGAAAAACAGTGCACCGGGTGCAGCAGAAAAGTAATATATAGAAGAAACAGCTGCGCACTCACGGATTTTATCACATAAAATATACCAATATTTATTGGTAAGCTGTGCACAGCTTACCAATAAAATATTGGTTTATTTTATGTGATAAAATCCATGAGTGCGCAGCTGTTTCTTCTATATATATATATATATATATATATATGTATATATATATATATATATATATATATGTATATATATATATATATATATATATATATATATATATATATATGTATATATATATATATATATATATATGTATATATATATATATATATATATATATATGTATATATATATATATATATATATATATATATATATATATATATGTATATATATATATATATATATATATATATATATATATGTATAAAAAAAAGAAATGGTAAAAATAAACATAGAATAAGAGCACACACGGGTCTTGTGAAAAAGTGCTGATTTATTTGTCAGCGTTTCAGACCCCATGATAAGGGTCCTCAAGGAGGCCCGAAACATTGACAAATTAATCAGTCCTTTTTCACAAGACCTGTGTGTGCACTTATTCCATGTTTTTTTTACCATTTCTTTTGCTATGTTTATACTTATAAGTAGCACCCAGGCAGTAGAGGTATTTTGGAATATGTCAAATAGGAGTGCCCATTTTTTATTTTATATATATATATATATATATATATACATATATATATATATATATATATACTGAGTAGGGATGGGCGAAAGTTGTTGACGTGTTCCCACGAGAAATTCAGCGAAAACCACGTTATTGTCCACTTTTTCGCAATAAAATCCGCTTTAAAAACAGTGAGTAAAATTTCCTAATTTTACACCCATTGGCCAAAATTTCTGCCCATTGATTTATGTTGTTTTTGCTTTTTTGCTATAAAAATGTGATGTATTCTAGGAAGTGAAACACAATAGAAGCAGCTGCAGAGTGAGGTAGATGTTCTGTGCTGCTCTGCTGTGAATTATTTGTTAAATTGAGGCAGGAAAGCCTCATAGTGACTGCTATCACTATGAGCAGTAAAAGGAGGAATTGGAAGGACACTTATTATGTGTCCATTGAGTCTGAGGAGGAGGAAGTGACTAGCAGTACTGAACCAATGCTGTCTAGTCCCCATAAATCACCCCAAGGGATCTTGGGGAATTTAATGTGAAGGGAGGGAGAAAAGGGAATAGGAAGGGAGGGAGAAATAGGTAGCACTAGTGAGAGCAGGACAGGTCAGCTGTCTGTGCCTGATGCAAGACCTGCTTCCCCTGCTGCCAGTGCCACCATTGCTGTACCTGCAGCCACCATTGCTATACCTGCTGCCAGATGTGCTACACCTCCTGCCACTAGTGCTGTACCCGCTGCCAGACGTGCTGCCCCTACTGCCACCAGTGCTGTACCTGCAACCACTATTGCTGTACATGTTGCCAGATGTGCTGCCCCTGCTGCCACTAGTGCTATACCTGGTGCCAGATGTGCTGCCCCTGCTGCCACTAGTGCTGTACCTGCTTCCAGACGTGCTGTCCCTGCTGCCACTAGTGTTGTACCTGCAGTCATCATTGCTGTACCTTCTTCCAGATGTGCTGCCCCTGCTGTCACCAGTGCTGTACATACAGCCATCATTGCTGTACCTGCTGCCAGATGTGCTGCCCCTGCTGCTTCCAGTGCTGTACCTGCTGCCAGTGGTAAACCTGCTGCCACCAATATGTTGCCTCCTGCTAGTGTGTCTTAAAGTACTCAGGGGGATGAAGGAGAAAATGATACTGAGTGTGACAGCAAGGGACCCTAAGTCACACTTGCCATCCCCAAGCAGATCTGCCAGTGTTAGTACTACTACTACTGAGGTCCAGCAGCTTGTTAGCATTAGGAGGGTAGATGGGGGTAATCAACAACAATATCCTCATATTACTCGTGACTGTGAGACTGAGGAGAAAGACTCTGTGGCTGAACTTGATGTGGTTGTTGTTTTTTAGTAGTAGCAGTAATGGTGAAGCAGCCATAGTGGTAGGGGAAACATTTGAGAGCATCCAGACTATTGGTCAAGGGAGTCTACACAATTCCTCTGACCCTGGGACTGGGAGTCCTCTCCTTCCCTAAAGTGTCCAAGTGGAACATGATCCTGAAGACTAAGAGGCCAGAACTGTTGTTGGGGGAGAACAGGCACAGAATTAATACCACCACCAGCAGGGGCACAGATCAGTTGCCTGTCCCTGCTGCTACTGCTGCCAGTCTGCCTTCTTCACATCACCAAGAAATGGCAAGTGTGACATTAGGGGACCCTCTGTCACATTGCTCGTCACCTCCTCCAAGAAGCAGAGAAATGTCTGTAATAGAGTAGCAGCAGCAACATGTAGGGGCTAGTGGTGGTGGTGATGATGATGGTGGAGAAGCTGGGGTGGAAGAGACATTGATGGCCTTTTTAGCAGAAATGGGAGACAGGGATGAGGATGGGCATCACCACCACCACTAGCAGTGAGATTTTGGAATTTGAGGTATTTGCAGCTGCTCTAATTCCTTCTGATTCTGAGTTGTAAGGGCAGAAGGATGCTGATGAGCAAGCTAGTGTGCCACAGAGGGAATGGGGTCAACAAATGATGCGGGACTAGGACAGGTTCCACTTGCCAGCACCAGCAATACTCCTGGTCCTAGTTGAGTGCTGCATCTGAGGCAGTAGCAGCAACAGCAGCAACATTATCTGCTGCCATAGAAGGGGAATGTGGAGGACATGATGAAAGAGAAAATTCTTCTCCACCTGTTCCCTATCCCCTGAAGTCATGGGTGTAGGACTATATTTTTCTTGGGACAGACACAGTGCAGTCATCACCAACTGCACTGTGCACAATTTGTGAAAAGTCAGTGAGAAGAGGAAAGGAGGGAACACCCCTTGGCACAAGCTCCCAGATATCACACATGAAACATAGACACCATGACACCTATGTCAAACATGTTAAAGCCAAACACCCACCACAGAAATCAAGCACCGCTTTTGCTGTCCCTGACTCTCCAGAAAGGCAACAAGAGGCGAGGTGGAGATCAAAGAGGAGGAAGAATAAAGCAACCCAGGCAGAGACTGGAAGTTCCATGATGAGTGAAACAACTAGCTCACCATCACCTTCTAGGGTAACTACATCTTCTGCCAATCCACCTCGTTCATTGTTACCTCCCCCGTCAAATGATAGCCACTCTGTTGATGTTAGAATGTTGCAGTTCGTCTCTAACCATTGCACACTGTGTGGTGCACTGAGTACATGGCAGTGTGGTGGAGGAGAATCGCAAGCAGGGAATCAAGCGGCATCTGAGGAGTTTCCATCCAGCAGAATATGCTAAGATGGTGGCAGGGAGGGTTCATCATTACTATTAAACTCAGCAAGTTGTCATGTGTCCATAGCGGGATCTGGACAAGGGGTATAGTGACAGAGGCAATACATGGTTTCGGGTGTCATGTTGTTTGGATACAGTTGTGCCCCCAGATGTTATTTACCACACACACTGTGTATATTGCAGTTGCTGAGGAGAGCCACAGTCCCTGCTCTCAAGGGAAAAAAATTATAGTCTGATAACAACACACTGTTACAGCTTACCTTGACTTCAGCATCATCTGCAGGCGCGAGGCTTCAAGCATGCTGCAGGCCTCTGTTTTATCTGTTTGCTTCCTGTAGTCTCCTCCTACCAACTTCCTACTTCCTCCCTCTGAGCTGCTCCTCCAACTTCCTGTGGAGGGGTTTAAAGGGCAGACTGTGGCCTGACTCAGTTGCCCTTGCTTTGTTGTTCTTAGCAGTTCTGTTACCTTGGGCTCCGTGTATGACCTGGCTAGTCTTCCATCCATTCTAGTGCTGACCTGTGGCTCTGTCTGACTATACCTTTGCCTAACCCTAATAGTGGACATCCTATCTGGTGCAGACTTGTGGCTCTGGCTGACTACCTGAACTGTGTATGACCCGGCATGTCTGACTACCCCCTCTGGTGCTGACTTGTGGCTCTGTCTGACTATTCTTTCATCTTTTTCCCTGGTGATCAGACACCCAATCTGTGCGGGACTGGGGCTCTGGTAGACTTGCATAGCTGACTGCAGGCGTGAGTCAGTTTTCACCTTACTTCTACTGACTGCAGGCGTGAGTCAGTATTCGCTCCTATTGACTGCAGGTGTGAGTGAGTATTCACCCTTACTGGCTCCAGGTGTGAGTCAGTGATATTTCCTTCTGACTGCAGGCTGAGTCAGACCTCATTCCTCGTCGGATCAAGATCCTGAGTTCCTGTTCCAGTTCCTGTTCTTGGTTCCAGCTGAGACTTCCAGTGGCTAAGGCCTAGTCTTCAGCACAGTGGTTTAGCATTGCAACCTATTATTTCTGATAGCAGGCTTGCTGGCTATTACCCTGTGCTTATTCCTATTGTATATATATTATATATCTCTTCTTTATGTCATTTGTTAATAAATTGCATTAACTAACCATACTGACTCCTGAACTCTGCGTAACCGTGACACACATCCATGAATTTGGAGGTGGGGCAGGTGGGGAAGAATTAATGACCAACTTCTTCTTTTCTCCACATAGACTGGGGGCTACTTATTGTGATGCTACTGCCTTAGGCGCATCACAGGAGATAGTCGTGACAAGTGGAACCTTCATCATCCATCATCAATGTTACTGCTATTGTTGATCAAATTCCCTTTCAGCTGCCTAATCATCAAACAATCCAGCAGCAGTAGTAATAACAGCAGTTGCAATTTCCACAATTATGGACTCAGGAGGACATTTGACAATGGACAGTGGCCACAGGCCAACATGACCTGTTGGCACTAGGCCAGTAGGGCATTTTTATTTTTTTCTCAGTGCTTGTGCTTTGAAAAATAAATAAATAAATATTAATAAAAACATAGACCTACAAAAAAATAAACAATTTTTGGGGGGTTTGTTTCTAACAAGCCTAAGTCCTACAAATCAATGTTTCTTTAGGGCTTGTGCCAAACAAGCTTAAGTCCTACAAATCAATGTTTCTTCTCAGGGCTTGGGCCTCTAATAAGTCAAAGTCCTACAAAGCCCTCTAACAACAAATGTAAGAAAGCATTCTATACAAAATACTCTATCAAGTCAAGTATCAGTCCACCCCAGTGGCAGCTTATGTCAGGGGGTTCCTGTCTCTATCACCTTACATACAAATGTCTTATTTTATTTTATTTATTCATTTTTTATTAACTGTCCCCCACTACCAATCAAGAAACTCCTCAATACAAATTCCCTGTTCAACTGATTCATTCCCCAGTCTCCACCCACCAACACAGGCACCCTCCTTAGATACCTTTTATACCATGTTTTATGGGTTTCTTTTTTATTTTATTTAGGATTTATTTTTTATCAACTGCTCCCCAATTCCAGGAAGCAACCCCCTCAAAAAAATCAATGCCTGTTCAACTGATTCTTTCCCCACACACCACCAACACAGGCACCCTCGTGCCCCTTTTATACAATGGCTTTGGGAAATAAAATAATATTTGCTATGTGTTGTGTGTAACTTCAATGTTTCCATTGATTTCAATGGAATGAGCTAGGCGAAAAAAGCTGGAAAAAGCTGCAAATCTGCACTTTTCACAGGAAATTTTTCACCATACAGAAAGTGCCATTTTTTGCCGATTTCAGTTTGAGGCAGAAATTTTCGCCCATCCCTAATGCTAAGCTACAAAGAGTGGGGTACGGAGCTGACTGGCATGGCTACCCCCCTTGTTTGCAGCCTAGGCCATATTAAAGGTGCTGTTGCTGAACAGGAGATGCTGGAGAACAGGAATATTTGACCTCCAACACAAAAGTACGACTGGCATTCAAAGGGTGCGATGTTCGACTGCCTGGGCTGTTATCCAACTTAAGGTCAAATGGAATGGTAGGAACAGGACCGAAGAAGGTCAAAGAAAACAAACTCCAACTGATCCGGTGAACAGGGAAGGCAGATGAGTTAAGGAGTCGAATAGAAGGCTGGATAAGTTGGTTGTCAGATGGCTGGACCAGCAGGGTCAGTAACAGGAGATCAACAAAGCACATAAAAAGTAAGCAAGAGAGTAGTCGAGAAGGAGAGCCAGGGTCATCATGGAGAATCAATCAAATGGAGGCACTGAACAAGTTGAAGAGCAGCAGAGTAGTCCGGAAGCAATGCCAAGGTCGATACACAGGATATATGCTGAAGGAAGGGCAAGAGAACTCTGGGAGCACAAATCACACATTAGAATGCTATGATCTTGCTCCAGCACTGAGGAACTGGCACTTGAAAAAGGCTCAGAACAAAACCAGCGTAGGAAACAAGGATCAAATAGAAAAAAAACAAGACAAAAACCAGGCAAGGAATAAGAAAAATGATCAGAAAAAAAGGTAGAACTTGACAAGTTTAGTCCCTCCTTCTGGAGGGCAGGGCACATCACACAAGACAGTGTCTTTGGGGTGGAGACTTCCTCCTCCTCCTCCAGCTTAACTTCCACCCACTAACTCCCAGAATTCATGTGACTAATGCCACATAAAAATAAGTAAGGGGGAAAGAATAGAAGAAATTCTCCCAAGACTAAGACCATAAGAGGACTCCTCTGCCCAGGAAAGTAACACCATAAAGATATTTTTCTCTGGGAGGGAGACCTGTGTTTCATATGGACTAAATAGAAAAAGATTTATCAGGTAAGAATACTAAAATCCTATTTTCTTTTAATTCCATACCAAACACAGATACATGGTGATATACCAAAGCTTGGATTCCTGGGGAGGGAAAGGAGAAAAGACCTTTCATGCATCCCTATGATACCAGAGTTCCTTAGGGCTATTAGGATCTGAATAACCCAGAAAAACCAGTGTCAATAGATACTGAACTAGCACAGTACACTAAACAAGAGCCAATGGGGCTCAGAACTACTGAACAACAACAACAGACAATAAAAAAATGATTACTTTAAACATGTAAGGCTACCTGAAGGATCTTCAAAGAGCTAGTCAGAGACTCTAAACTGGGAACGAGCCTGCCCTCGAATTGATGAGGCTCTATAGGATAAGTATCCTACCCAGGGTGCAATCTCTTTTAGCTCACTAGTGCCTTTCAAAGAGAGGGAAAATCCCAAAGCACATCATACTGATCCTACCAAAAGGCAGTCCAGCCACGAAGTGCCAGGCAATTCCTCTCTGAACAAGAGAAACAGCCAACCCCAGGCGTACGTTTTGGCCTTGTTGGGCCTCATCAGTGAGGTGCAGCTGATCTCTCTAGGCACTGTGAGCAAGGGGTCTACGACTGGATTACCCTGTTACCCTTAGGGTGACTAGTCCCAAGGGATACAGTATTTGTATAGAGAAATCAGCTGCATCTCACTGACGAGGCCCAACAAGGCCGAAATGTACATCTGGGGTTGGCTGCTTCTCTTTTCTGGACAGCCTTTTGGTAGGATCAGTATGATGGGCTTTAGGATATTTCCTCTCTGTGAAAGACACTAGTGAGCTAAAAGGATACTTATCCTAGCTCTTTACCTGAAGGATCTTCCAGCCACAAGTGGCCTCAGCTGAGTCCAAGACATTGATCCGGAAGTGTTTGGTGAAGTATTCAAGGAGGACCAAGTCGCAGTCTTGCATAGCTGTTCTGCTGAAACCTGGTTCTTGTAGGAAAAGGAAACATCCACAGATAGGGTAGAATACTATGTGATCCTAAAGGGCACTGATTTCTTCCTGATCTTATATACCTGACGTATGGTAGCCTTGATCCATAAGGCAATGATTACCTTGGAAGCAGCCTGACTGCTCTGGGACCCTGAGGGATGACAGAAAGTCAGCCTTCCTAAAAGTCTTAGTATGGTGCACACAGAGCTTAAGGCAGCTCATCACGTAAACAGATGGAGATCTCTTCTCTTCTTATCTGATGCTCGGTCAGGACAAATAGAAGGTACAAAAATCTCCTGAGACCAACTTGGGTAGAAACTCCAGACAGGAAAGGAGCAGCAATTTCTCCTGATGAAAGAACAGGAAGGGAGGTTATAACTCAGTGACCTGCTGTACAGAGACAACTGCCAAAAGGAAGGCCATTTTGAGAGTCAATTGGAACAAAGGATCAAAAGGAGACCTCTGCAAAACACCCAGGACCAGGTTAAGGTCTCATGTGGGACTGGGATCCTTAAATGAGGGGAAGGCATAAGCCTCTCCTTGGAGAAAAACCTTGACATCCGGGATGACGGCAATCCATCTCTGGAAGAGAAAAGAGTATTTGCATGGTTTGTCTGGTATTATATCTTGTTTGAACCCTCTCAGAGCTGTGTTGATGAGTGCTTGTGTTGTGTGTAGTTATAGATTGATGCACTTACAGGTAGTCTGGATGGTCCTATAGTCTCCAGTGTCACTCCCTACTGGGACCCATTTGACAGCCATCTCTGACAGGTTTTGTCGGAATATCTCCTCCCAGGGGTTGAATGTCATGTTGAGAGGGGGCTAATCCCCAGTGCCACTGGTGTGCATAGCCACTTCACCCTCCTAGTGCTTGACAAGAGACTGCAATCACCCCATAGCTTTTTGACAGACTCCATGGACCAGAGGCAGCTGGAGACGGAGTTCACCCTGTTCAGGACCTGTCTCAATGTAGCCTTCTTCTTCACCCCAAATCCACTGAGTCACTCCTTGAGGTACAATATTCTCTATACGAGGACCCTGTTCTCCTCAAATATGTATTTGGGGTACCGATGTCTCTTGTCATCATCATCATCAACACCAAAGTGAAAGCTAAAGTGTCAGAACTTTAGCTTTCAGGCCATGCCTGCAATGTCCCTGGCTATGTGGAGTGCTCCCTGAAAAATACGCCTCGTCCCACTGGCAGTTCTGCCCCTGTCCTCTGTGTACCTCTCCTAGATCCTCCCAGCTGATCTGCCTCTCCCACTCCTACCCTGACCAGGGAAGCCCTCCTGAGCTTACTATCACGGTGCCCGTGCTCCCCGTGCTATTTTCTGTCAGTTTGGATGGTGCTCTGCTCCCATTGGCTAGTCTACATTTGGCCCGCCCAGTATTGCCTTTATATACTGGGCTTTGGCACCTATCTGGTGCCCTTTCGTGGTGTTCCTGTACCAGTGCCTGTTTATGCTCAGTGAATTCCAGTGTACCGACTTGGCTTGCCTGACTACTCTGCTTCTTGTCTCCTGCTCCTGTGTTCCGACCCGGCCTGGCTGACGTTCCTGTTCCTGTGTACCGACCCGGCTAGACTGACGTTCCTGCTCCGTGATTCGACCCAGCTAGACTGACGTTCCTGCTCCGTGATTCGACCCGGTTCGGCTGACGTTCCTGCTCCGTGACTCGACCCGGTTTGGTTGGCGTTTCTGCTCTGGCTATCGCTGTGTCGCCTCAGCAACATTCTGACTCCTCAGGCTATTGGGTTTCGAATACCACTCCTGCAGAGTATAAGTGGCCTAGTCTCCGTTACTGTTACGGCTGTGTGCCATTGGCCTTGTCCTCCGTTACTGCTCCTGCAGAGTGCCAGTGTAGTCTCCGTTACTGCTACGGCAGTGTGCCTTTGGCCTAGTCTCCATTACTGCTCCTTCAGAGTGTCAGTGTAGTCTCCGTTACTGCTACGGCAGTGTGCCATTGGCCTTGTCCTCCGTTACAGCTCCTGCAGAGTGTCAGTGTTGCCTCCGTTACTTCTACGGCAGTGTGCCTTTGGCCTAGTCTCCTTTACTGCTCCTGCAGAGTGCCAGTGTAGTCTCTGTTACTGCTACGGCAGTGTTTCATTGGCCTTGTCCTCCGTTACAGCTCCTGCAGAGTGTCAGTGTTGCCTCCGTTACTGCTACGGCAGTGTGCATTTTGCAGCACCTTTCTCCTGGGAATTCACCCTATTCTGCCTGACCTGTGTCAGTATAGACTGCTGTGGACTTTAAGGTTATACTGGACCTGTGTAGGCACATGCATATATAACCTGTCGAGTGTCTGTATTATTCTGCTGATATACTACAGGGCCTGTGAAGGTTATTTCATTATTGTGATTTCAATAAAACTGTGTTTTATCCTAAACCACTGTGTCTGTGTGTGTCGAACAAACCGTTACACTTACACCTTTCCTCATCTCTCTCTCCTCTTCCTGCCATTTCTCACCCACTCGCACCCAGGCACACACATAGGCCCTCACAGACACGGTCGATCGCACTCACTCTTTGTTACTCACTTGCACTCACTGATTCACAATGCAAAAAAAAAAAAAAAAAAGATAATTGTGTTATAAGAAAAGCTATGTGTATGTGTATTTATGTTTGAGTGTATGGCAAGTGTGCAAAGGTATATTATTTGTCGATATCGGTGTACCAGCTCTGACCACTCCTAACTCCTTATACCTCTCTCCAATGTATGCTCCTCTATCTCTCTCTCTCTATCGCTATCTTCCTCTCCTGGGTCCAGTAGAATTGCAAAATGCCTGCCCCCCCATGTGCCCCCCGCCCAGACTTGCTGCTGCTACACTACTGCCCTGCCCTATTGACTCAAAGAAGGGAACCTATGTGTGAACTGCACATGCATATGTGCAATTATGTCATCACGGCCCGCAGGGGCACGTGATGATGACTCGAATCTGATCAGGGCATCAAATATGCAGGCTTGGCACTCAGTGGAACAGAGTGCACAAAGCCAGTCCGCCATCATGCTGAGCACCATGGAGGTCCAGTGCTGGTCCAGTGGGGGAGAAGGCGGCGGGAGATGGAGTCCGGTGTCATCCA
The DNA here is from genome assembly GCA_037306005.1 of Rhinophrynus dorsalis. NCBI lineage: Eukaryota > Metazoa > Chordata > Amphibia > Anura > Rhinophrynidae > Rhinophrynus > Rhinophrynus dorsalis. The sequence continues at coordinate 95,894,106 of CM074727.1, read as the reverse complement.
TGTGCATTGTGCTGATCTTGTTCCAATTGCCCTGACTGAAAAGGACACCACATCCCATGTAGGCACTGTGGGCCTTTGGGAGGACCTCATCATATCCCTCCCTCGTCAAAGAAAGAGACAAAAGGGGGGAAGAAAGACCAAAGGGGGGATCAAAAGGCCAAAGGGGGGAAAAACGGCCAAAGGGGGATCAAGAGGCCAATGGGGGGATCAAGAGGCCAAAGGTGGGATTAAGAGGCCAAAGGGGGTGAAGAAAGGCCAAAGGGGGGATCAAGAGGCCAAAGGGGGGGGAGAAAGGCCAAAGGCGGGATCAAGAGGCCAAAGGGGGGGGAGAAAGGCCAATGGGGATCAAAAGGCCAAAGGGGAGATGAAGAGGCCACAGGGGGGAAGAAAGGCTATTGGGGATCAAGAGGCCAAAGGCGGTGATGAAGAGGCCAAAGGGGGGGGGTGAAGAGGTCAAAGGGGGGGCCTTTTGTCTGAGTTTAGCATTGAGTTAGTTAACCCTTTGAGTTCCATAGGAGTATCCAGAGGACTGAGCAACATAATACTTTTCAGTGCATTGCTTGCCCCTCTAGCACTCAAAAAGTTAAGTTTATATGACCTCCCCCCATGTTCATGTTTAGATATTGTTTCTTTAACTCCTTCAATGCTGAAAATGCATTCAACTTCTCCAGTATGCCAGTGTACAGGATAGTGTTACAATGCAAGATTACACTTTTTTATATGAACCCCCTGGAGGCAAGAGACATCTAATGGAGATATCCTTAGAATCCAAGGGGTTAATGCAGAAATGTGTAATATTTTTTGGTTTATCTCTTGAGGACTAAAAGTGGGTACAATGCATTGACTGACAATTGTATGGAGTAATGGAAAGCAATGAATGGTTGCTCCCTCAGAGCATATGTAAGATTGTCTCTTAGATTGCAGAGAACAAATGGATAAATGATTCAGTCTAGCATGATGTCCAGGATACTTAAGTCTAAATGACCCCAGACTTGTTCATTTATAAAATGTTGTCCTCTTAACTCTTTGAATGCTGCAAATATCTTCTCTTCAAGTTATAAGAAGCACTAACCTACATATAATTTAATGTGAAAAATTAGTTTTCGGCATTAACGCCTTGGTGGTTAGAGATTTCTCCTAGTGACATCTCTAGCATCCAAGGGGTTAATAAAGAAAAGTGTAATGTGTTTTGTATTTGGTTAACCTCTTGAAGGCCAAAGGGTTATGCAAAGAGTTGATTGATTGATTGATTGACAATGGAAAGGGCTGGAATGGCTGCTCCCTGATTTATATTTTAAATTTACATATATAGCTGATTTTCAGCTATGGTACTAGCATTCTGACTTTAGACATTTACAGCTTTATGCCAATTCAACCCTTTGAGTGCTAGAGGGGTACGCACAGCCTTGCAAAGCAATGGGTTGCGTACCCCTCTGGCACTCAAAGGGTTAGAGCCTGTGGGGTAGATTTATAACATTTTTTCTTAGTACTTTGAAAGGATATACCATATGTGCTGAGTGAAGAAGACATTCATAAAACATGCTTCTATAATGGAATCATGGACATTAAGGGTTAATTAATATTGGATTATATATAAAATTGACATAAGGGTTGACATTAGCTTCAGTTTAAAACAGAACCATGTGCTCATTGAAGAAATTCATAAAACATGCTCTTGTCATTGCACTCCAAGGGTTAAAATGTGATATGTAAAATGACGCTTGAATCAGTAACATTAAAATGAATGTGCAGCAGCTAACCCTTGCCAATATGTGTTTAAAATGTCCCTTTTTGGCATATATTGTGAATTATAATGCTTTTGTCTGAGATACTGTGGTGGCAGATCATGCAGCATTACTCTGCTGGTGGCATATAATGGTTTATTATACTGGTGGTGACATCTAGTTCTGTATTGCTCTGGTAGTGGCATAACATTTTTATTGCTCTGGTGGTGGCTTACAACCCCTGTATTGCTCTGGTGACATATAACTATATTGGCTCTGGTGGTGGCATATAACTTTGTATTGCTCTGGTGGTGGCATCTAACTTTGTATTGCTCTGGTGACATATAACTGTATTGCTTTGGTGGTGGCATATAACTGTATTGCTTTGGTGGTGACATATAACGCTGTATTGCCCTGGTGGTGGCATATAACTCTGTAGTGCTCTGGTGATGTCATCCAACTCTGTATTGCTTTGGGGTCATATAACTGTATTGTTCTGGTGGTGGCATATAACCGTATTGCTTTGATGGTGGCAGCATATAACGGTATTGTTCTGGTGGTGGCATCTAACATTCATAAAACATGCTTCTATAATGGAATCATGGACATTAAGGGTTAATTAATATTAGATTATATATAAAATTGACATAAGGGTTAAAATTAACTTCAGTTTAAGACAGAACGACATGCTCACTGAATAAATTCATAAAACATTCTCTTGTCATTGCACTCCAAGGGTTAAAATGTGATGTAAAATGCTGCTTTTATACAGTGGCATTAAAAAGAATGTGCAGCAGCTAACCCTTGCTAGTATGTATTTAAAATGTCCCTTTTTGGCATATATTGTGAATTATAAGGCTTTTGTGTGAGGCACTGTGGTGGCAGATCATGCAGCATTACTCTGCTGGTGGCATATAATAGTGTATTATACTAGTGGTGGCATCTAGCTCTGTATTGCTCTGGTGGTGGCATCTAGCTCTGAATTGCTCTAGTGGTGGCATCTAACATTGTAGTGCTCTGGTGATGTCATCTAACTCTGTATTGCTTTGGAGACATATAACTGTATTGTTCTTGTCATGGCATATAACTGTATTGCTTTGGTGACACATAACTGCATTGCTCTGGTGGTGACATATAACTTTGTATTGCTCTGGTGGTGGCATATAACTCTGTAGTACTCTGGTGGTGGCATATAAAACTTTTTATTGCCCTGGTGGTGACGTATAATCTGTAACTCCCCAACATCTAGGGGAGTCTTGAACAGAATAAATAAGACATGTGCCTTACAAAAATTACAAGCTATTTCACATCAGTTTGAAAAATATTGGCACCCTAGGACCCGGACGTGATTTTAAACAATATGATTCATCTGTAGTTCATTAACCCCTTAAGGACTGGGAAAATCTGAGTTAGATTTGACTTAAGGACCGGAGCAATTTTGACTTTTTTGACTATGTCTTTGTTCAACCATATTTTCTCTTTAATTCCTTTTGTGCACCCACATAAATTATATACTGTTTTTTTAAGCACAAGTAGGGCTTTCTTTTGATACCACAATTATATGAATACCTCATTGTTTAATTTGATTAAAATAGAAAAAAAGAGGAAAAAAATTGAAAAAAAACAACATTTTGCTTACATTTTTCTGTCAGGATTTGCATATTATTTGTTAATGAAAAAAAATACCCCTAAATATATTCATTTGCTTCTCCTGAATATAAGAGTACCCCATATGCCTAGTATTTTAGTCCTTTCCTCACATTTACAAGGTAAATATTACAAGATGGCTGCCGTTATTTCCAACTTGTGATTTTTCAACAATTGGCATGTGAGCATCATAGCTTAGCTGACGGTGCCAGAACCAAAAATGTCCCACAAAGGTATATGTTTCTGAAAACTACACAACATAACGTAAATAATCAGGAGAATTTTGGAGTTTTTCATGCAGCTATTTTTCCGGAAATATTTTTCAAAATTGTGGTAATATTTTGTTTTTTTGCAGTTTTCACACTTACATTTCAATACTACTGTTGATATCAAGCACATGATAGGTGAAGATTTTTAAAAATGCATTGTTTAGTATTCAGCTCCTTCTTCTGAGTACGGCAATACCCAATATGCATAGGTTTCTCAAGGTTTGGGAGAGCTACGGGGCCCAAATTGGAACATGCGCGTTTCCAGTTTCACACTTTGAATTTTCACAGCTTGCATCACTGGTGCCATGTCTCATTTGGGGCTGTGTAACAGTGCTCCACTCTAAGATGTCCCCCCAAAAGTATATATTTTTGGAAAGTAGACACCCCAGGCTTTCATTTTATGTATGTTTTCAATTTTTTATGCAGCCATTTTACCACCAATCGCTCGTAAATCTTGACGTAAGTTAAAAAAACAGCGTTTTTCACACTTGCACTTCAATGTTGATGTGAATTTCAAGCACATGATAGGTGAAGATTTTTAAAAATGCATTGTTTAGTGTTCAGCTCCTTCTTCTGAGTACGGCAATACCCCATATGCATAAGTTTCTCAAGGTTTGGGAGAGCTACGGGGCCCAAATTGGAACATGCGCGTTTCCAGTTTCACACTTTGAATTTTCACAGCTTGCATCACTGGTGCCATGTCTCATTTGGGGCTGTGTAACAGTGCTCCACTCTAAGATTTCCCCCCAAAAGTATATATTTTTGGAAAGTAGACACCCCAGGCTTTCATTTTATGTATGTTTTCAATTTATTTACGCAGCCATTTTACCACCAATCGCTCGTAAATCTTGACATAAGTTAAAAAAACAGCTTTTTTCACACTTGCACTTCAATGTTGATGTCAATTTCAAGCACATGATAGGTGAAGATTTTTAAAAATGCATTGTTTAGTGTTCAGCTCCTTCTTCTGAGTACGGCAATATCCCATATGCATAGGTTTCTCAAGGTTTGGCAGAGCTACGGGGCCCAAATTGGAACATGCGTGTTTCCAGTTTCACACTTTGAATTTTCACAATTGTAATAATTAGAATAAGCAGTTGCTACTTAAATCCTCCAAATAAACACAATCTTCATAATGTATAATCATGTATGTATAAAGGTATAGCCAAACTCACCCGTTATAGTATGATCGGCGGACCCGGAGCAACCCCCATCAATCTCAGTGAAGATTTCAGCAAACAAGAAGACACAGGAAGGAGGCGCTCCACGGGACCCGCCACACGCATCAGACCCAGCCAAATATCCACATAAAAAGTATTTTAATTTATTAGATAAATGGATAAAATCATGGATGAGACAACTTCGGACTTATAGACAGAACAAGGATAACGCCTAACGCGTTTCGTACGCAAAAAGCGCACTTAATCATAGGCATAACAAACCATTTAGAATCTCGCTTTTAAGTACCTCATCATAATTCAAAAGGACCAATCAATGTATCAGATTCGGCCCGTTTCACCGAACCAAAACACTCAAGACCTAAGCTATCGGTACCAGAGTGTTAAATCCATGGATCCGGTCAAACAAAAACAACAGAGGTAATTAATATGTATATCTAAGCGATCATATAAATGGTATGTAAAACAGACACAGCACATAACATGTATCATAAATTATATACATAAATAGTGCAAAAAAATCACAAAAGAATCACAACAAAGAGAAACAAAAAAACAAAAAATATATATATAAATCAATATGTGATACAAACATACAATAAACCCCTCTCTTTTGAATGTACTCATGAATAAGAACAACAATGCGAGCTCACTGGAAAGATACAAACTAACGATGATGTATATACAAAGTTACATCATGATCTGAATTCATTCCTCCCGATAAACGTGTCTTGAGATATAGGATCCACTTAACTTCACATCTGTCCAGCAAGATTCTAATATCCCCTCCTCGTTCTGGGGCTACTACCCTCTCAATTCCCTGAAAAGAGAACTTCCTCAAATCTCCACCATTGCAGGTGAGAAAATGTCGTGCCACAGGTTTAGTCACATCTTTGTTATTAATGTGCAGAATGTGTTCCCGCATCCGTTCTTTCAAAGCTCGGGTAGTCCTGCCCACATACTGTGAACCACACTCTGCACATGTCACAAGATAAACCACATTAGTGGTACGACAATTAATATATTGTCTAACTTTAAACACCTTCTTGGTAACTGAGCTGGTAAATTCTATACCAATCTTCACATATAAGCATGAGAGACACCTTCTTGCCCCACACTTAAACATTCCTGTAGTACTCAACCAAGTAGGTGTTAACCTAGGTTTAGAGTGAAAAAGACTCGGGGACAGCTTGTTACCTAGTGTGGGCGCCTTCCTTGCCACAAACTTAATCCCGCCTTCCACAACTGGTCTCAACCTACTATCCCCCAAAAGAATGGGCAAATGTTTATTGACTATGCCCTTAATAACATTAAATTCCCTACTAAAATCAAAAACAAATGCAGGTAAAGAGTTACTATTCAATCCTCCTTCCTTAAGTCCCTTACCCTTCAATAAGGAGGATCGTTCGGTGTTATATGCTCTCCTATAGGCACTGTCAATCATATTGCGGGGGTAACCACGATCAAGAAAACGTTGAGTTAATAACTCTGCTTGTTGTAAGAAATTTTGATCATTTGAACAGTTCCTACGAATACGTAGGAACTGCCCAATTGGAATACCCCTAATAACATGCCTAGGATGGCAAGACCTAGCATGTAAAAGGGAGTTGCCTGCACACGCTTTTCTAAACACCGAAGTCTGTACCCCCTCCATAGTTAGGGTAAGCGATAAATCCAAAAATGTAATTACAGATTCCTGATACTCTGAAGTAAAAATTAAATTCAGTGAATTCTCATTCATATATTGACAAAATAATAAGAACAAGTCTTTTGTCCCTCTCCAAATAAACAATAAGTCGTCAATATATCTCTTGTACATCTGAATATAAGTACGAAATCGATTTTCTGTTCCAAAGACGTGGGTCTCCTCAAACCAACCCATATAAAGGTTGGCAAAGGACGGGGCAAATTTAGCCCCCATTGAAGTACCACGTATTTGTAAATAAAAATGACCATCATACATAAAGTAATTATGCTTTAATAAGTAAAAAATAGATGACAAAATAAATGACTTCAAATCCACTGAATAATTGCTATAAGTATCTAAATGGAACTGAATAGCCTGCATCCCCTTATCATGGGGTATCATAGAGTACAATGAGGTTACATCCATAGTACCCCATGTGTCATCCTCTCTCACTTTATACTCTGCCATGAACTGCAATATATGCCCTGAGTCCCTAGTGTAACTCCTAAGTCGCAACACCAGGGGCTGTAGATACACATCAATAAGCTCCGACAAATTATCATTGAGAGAGGAGATACCGGATACTATGGGCCTTTCCACTGGTGGCCTTTCCGTCTTATGCACCTTAGGTAGGTGATGGAAAATGGGGATTTTAGGGAAGGGGACGTTTAAAAAACTCTTCTCCCTTTCAGATATAACCCCCATAACAAAACCCTCTTCCACCAAAGTGGAAAGTTCTTTCGAAAAGGACCTAGTGGGATCTCTAACAAGAGGGGAGTAGGATTCCAAATCCCCCAACTGTCTCAAGGATTCACTATGATATTGATTGGAATCCAAAATCACCACACAGCCCCCTTTATCTGCACTCCGTATAACTATAGAGGTGTCAGCTCTAAGGATTTCCATAGCAGATATTTCCCCCTTAGTGAGATTATTCCTTGACATACCATAATCTATGGTTTCTGATAATCTCATTAAGTCTTTCTCCACTAAAGACTGAAATACCTCTAGAAAATTTCCACGACATTGTATAGGATAGAAATCTGATTTCTGTCTCAAATTAGATCTACCTCGCACAGAATCAAGACCAATCGTACGTGAAATTTCCAGATCGGTTTCCCTCTCTAAGGATTCTACATCATGTAATAAACATTGATCATGGAAAGACAAAACTTTATTAGAGACTTTCTCCATAGGAGGTAATGATGAAACTCTCTCAAAAACTGACTCAAAAATCATATCCTGTGAAGCCGAAACTTCCGTAGTTGTAACATACTCAGTCTCTTGAAAAAAGAATTTTCTTAAGGTTAAACGCCTCACAAAACTGTTCAAATCAAGAATAGTGTCCAAAAGGTTAAAATGTCTTGTGGGTGAAAAGCCTAAACCTTTGGACAAAAGTTCTAATTCCATCTTTGTCAAAACCCTAGTCGAAAGGTTCATAACCTCCTGCCTCGGCCCCTCCTCGATCTTCCTCGTCCTCCTCTTCCCCTTTGTTCCCCTCCTGGTGGGTTTAAAGGTCCTACATTCCTGTTGGTGAAATCCTGGCGGTTCGATGACCTCCACTGAAGACGTCCACCCCTGAGGTTTTTTGGGGGCACATTCTGGCGTCCCACTCTCGGTTCCAGGAACACCTCATTCACTGAAGGTCTAGATTCCATCTGTGAGGTAGGGAGAGGAGAGACAGTACTCTGTTCTTGATCACTAGTGTCCTGCTCTACACTCGAGAAACTAACCCTCTTACTCTCAGCCCTCGAGCGCAGAATAGATCTCCTGTGATCCTGATTGAACTTATGAGACCTATTCTCTCTACTCTGTCTCCTTTCTTTGGGCCAAGTATAAACTCTGGATTTAGCATAATCTTCCCTATCTCTAGAAAACTTTCTAGATTTAAGTAAGGTTATATTATGTTCTAATTTCTGCAACTTATCCTTCATATCCTGATCAAATTGTGTATATTGAGTAGTATTATGGTAAATCCTGACTTCTTCTTGGACAGAGATTAAATCTTTCTGGACTTGTGTATAGAGTTCTCTCTTAAGAGAAATAATTAACTCCATTAACTTTTTGGAGCATTCGGACAACAAAGTGTTCCACTGACACATGAACACTTCATTGTCCTGTGTAAATGTAGGAATCTTACTAATCCTAAGTCCCCTAGGGATCATATCCACAGCAAGATATTTTTCTAATGTGGTAATATCCCACCATAATCTAATTTCTTTAAGGGATAAATGCTCCAATTTCTTAAAAGAAGTCTCTCTAGAGAAAGCTTTGTCACCAGTATATGGCGTCTCTGTTGAAAAGACTTGAGTAGCCCTCAACAAGTGATCCGAATAAAGGACCGATGATAACATAAGCCCTTCTTGATCAACAGACTCTGTCTGAGAAAGTAACGGTTCTTCATCCAGTAATATCGACATATTAACCCTCTGTATAGTAGGGAATCCGTATATATAAGTCAACAATTAAGGCTGGGTCTGTTAGTAAAGACAGCGGGTAGGGCTAACCAAAAATGGATTAATAAAGCCTTATCAGGCGAGCAAACCGCAAAAAAACTGATAGATACAATTGTAATAATTAGAATAAGCAGTTGCTACTTAAATCCTCCAAATAAACACAATCTTCATAATGTATAATCATGTATGTATAAAGGTATAGCCAAACTCACCTGTTATAGTATGATCGGCGGACCCGGAGCAACCCCCATCAATCTCAGTGAAGATTTCAGCAAACAAGAAGACACAGGAAGGAGGCGCTCCACGGGACCCGCCACACGCATCAGACCCAGCCAAATATCCACATAAAAAGTATTTTAATTTATTAGATAAATGGATAAAATCATGGATGAGACAACTTCGGACTTATAGACAGAACAAGGATAACGCCTAACGCGTTTCGTACGCAAAAAGCGCACTTAATCATAGGCATAACAAACCATTTAGAATCTCGCTTTTAAGTACCTCATCATAATTCAAAAGGACCAATCAATGTATCAGATTCGATTTCGATTTCGTACTTATATTCAGATGTACAAGAGATATATTGACGACTTATTGTTTATTTGGAGAGGGACAAAAGACTTGTTCTTATTATTTTGTCAATATATGAATGAGAATTCACTGAATTTAATTTTTACTTCAGAGTATCAGGAATCTGTAATTACATTTTTGGATTTATCGCTTACCCTAACTATGGAGGGGGTACAGACTTCGGTGTTTAGAAAAGCGTGTGCAGGCAACTCCCTTTTACATGCTAGGTCTTGCCATCCTAGGCATGTTATTAGGGGTATTCCAATTGGGCAGTTCCTACGTATTCGTAGGAACTGTTCAAATGATCAAAATTTCTTACAACAAGCAGAGTTATTAACTCAACGTTTTCTTGATCGTGGTTACCCCCGCAATATGATTGACAGTGCCTATAGGAGAGCATATAACACCGAACGATCCTCCTTATTGAAGGGTAAGGGACTTAAGGAAGGAGGATTGAATAGTAACTCTTTACCTGCATTTGTTTTTGATTTTAGTAGGGAATTTAATGTTATTAAGGGCATAGTCAATAAACATTTGCCCATTCTTTTGGGGGATAGTAGGTTGAGACCAGTTGTGGAAGGCGGGATTAAGTTTGTGGCAAGGAAGGCGCCCACACTAGGTAACAAGCTGTCCCCGAGTCTTTTTCACTCTAAACCTAGGTTAACACCTACTTGGTTGAGTACTACAGGAATGTTTAAGTGTGGGGCAAGAAGGTGTCTCTCATGCTTATATGTGAAGATTGGTATAGAATTTACCAGCTCAGTTACCAAGAAGGTGTTTAAAGTTAGACAATATATTAATTGTCGTACCACTAATGTGGTTTATCTTGTGACATGTGCAGAGTGTGGTTCACAGTATGTGGGCAGGACTACCCGAGCTTTGAAAGAACGGATGCGGGAACACATTCTGCACATTAATAACAAAGATGTGACTAAACCTGTGGCACGACATTTTCTCACCTGCAATGGTGGAGATTTGAGGAAGGTCTCTTTTCAGGGAATTGAGAGGGTAGTAGCCCCAGAACGAGGAGGGGATATTAGAATCTTGCTGGACAGATGTGAAGTTAAGTGGATCCTATATCTCAAGACACGTTTATCGGGAGGAATGAATTCAGATCATGATGTAACTTTGTATATACATCATCGTTAGTTTGTATCTTTCCAGTGAGCTCGCATTGTTGTTCTTATTCATGAGTACATTCAAAAGAGAGGGGTTTATTGTATGTTTGTATCACATATTGATTTATATATATATTTTTTGTTTTTTTGTTTCTCTTTGTTGTGATTCTTTTGTGATTTTTTTGCACTATTTATGTATATAATTTATGATACATGTTATGTGCTGTGTCTGTTTTACATACCATTTATATGATCGCTTAGATATACATATTAATTACCTCTGTTGTTTTTGTTTGACCGGATCCATGGATTTAACACTCTGGTACCGATAGCTTAGGTCTTGAGTGTTTTGGTTCGGTGAAACGGGCCGAATCTGATACATTGATTGGTCCTTTTGAATTATGATGAGGTACTTAAAAGCGAGATTCTAAATGGTTTGTTATGCCTATGATTAAGTGCGCTTTTTGCGTACGAAACGCGTTAGGCGTTATCCTTGTTCTGTCTATAAGTCCGAAGTTGTCTCATCCATGATTTTATCCATTTATCTAATAAATTAAAATACTTTTTATGTGGATATTTGGCTGGGTCTGATGCGTGTGGCGGGTCCCGTGGAGCGCCTCCTTCCTGTGTCTTCTTGTTTGAATTTTCACAGCTTGCATCACTGGTGCCATGTCTCATTTGGGGCTGTGTAACAGTGCTCCACTCTAAGATTTCCCCCCAAAAGTGTATATTTTTGGAAAGTAGACACCCCAGGCTTTCATTTTATGTATGTTTTTAAATTTTTTACTCAGCCATTTTACCACGAATCCTTCGTAAATCTTGATGTAAGTAAAAAATTCAGTGTTTTTCACACTTAGGTTTCAATGTTGGTGTGAATTTCAAGCACAGGATAGGTGAAGATTTTTTAAAAATGCATTGTTTAGTGTTCAGCTCCTTCTTCTGAGTACGGCAATACCCCATATGCATAGGTTTCTCAAGGTTTGGGAGAGCTACGGGGCCCAAATTGGAACATGTGCGTTTCCAGTTTCACACTTTGAATTTTCACAGCTTGCATCACTGGTGCCATGTCTCATTTGGGGCTGTGTAACAGTGCTCCACTCTAAGATTTCCCCCCAAAAGTATATATTTTTGGAAAGTAGACACCCCAGGCTTTCATTTTATGTATGTTTTCAATTTTTTTACGCAGCCATTTTACCACCAATCGCTCGTAAATCTTGATGTAAGTAAAAAATTCAGTGTTTTTCACACTTAGGTTTCAATGTTGGTGTGAATTTCAAGCACATGATAGGTCAAGATTTTTAAAAATGCATTGTTTAGTGTTCAGCTCCTTCTTCTGAGTATGGCAATACCCCATATGCATAAGTTTCTCAAGGTTTGGGAGAGCTACTGAGCCCAAATTGGAACATGCGCGTTTCCAGTTTCACACTTTGAATTTTCACAGCTTGCATCACTGGTGCCATGTCTCATTTGGGGCTGTGTAACAGTGCTCCACACTAAGATTTCCCCCCAAAAGTATATATTTTTGGAAAGTAGACACCCCAGGCTTTCATTTTATGTATGTTTTCAATTTTTTTACGCAGCCATTTTACCACCACTCGTAAATCTTGATGTAAGTTAAAAAAACAGCGTTTTTCACACTTGCACTTCAATGTTGATGTGAATTTCAAGCACATGATAGGTGAAGATTTTTAAAAATGCATTGTTTAGTGTCCTTCTTATGAGTACGGCAATACCCCATATGCATAGGTTTCTCAAGGTTTGGGGGAGCTACGGGGCCCAATATTGAACAAATATTGCATTTTCACATCTTGGTTAACTGGTGCCATTACTCATTTTGGGCTACGTTCCAGTGCTCCACTTTAGGATTTCCCCCCAAAAGTGTATATTTTTGGAAAGTAGACACCCCAGGCTTTCATTTTATGTATGTTTTCAATTTTTTTACGCAGCCGTTTTACCAACAATCGCTCGTAAATCTTGACGTAAGTTAAAAAAACAGCTTTTTTCACACTTGCACTTCAATGTTGATGTGAATTTCAAGCACATGATAGGTGAAGATTTTTAAAAATGCATTGTTTAGTGTCCTTCTTATGAGTACGGCAATACCCCATATGCATAGGTTTCTCAAGGTTTGGGGGAGCTACGGGGCCCAATATTGAACAAATATTGCATTTTCACATCTTGGTTAACTGGTGCCATTACTCATTTTGGGCTACGTTCCAGTGCTCCACTTTAGGATTTCCCCCCAAAAGTGTATATTTTTGGAAAGTAGACACCCCAGGCTTTCATTTTATGTATGTTTTCAATTTTTTTACGCAGCCGTTTTACCAACAATCGCTCGTAAATCTTGACGTAAGTTAAAAAAACAGCTTTTTTCACACTTGCACTTCAATGTTGATGTGAATTTCAAGCACATGATAGGTGAAGATTTTTAAAAATGCATTGTTTAGTGTTCAGCTCCTTCTTCTGAGTACGGAAATACCCCATATGCATAGGTTATTTAAGGTTTGGGGGAGCTACGGGGCCCAATATTGAACAAATATTGAATTTTCACATCTTGGTTAACTGGTGCCATTACTCATTTTGGGCTACGTTCCAGTGCTCCACTTTAGGATTTCTCCCCAAAAGTGTATATTTTTGGAAAGTAGACACCCCAGGCTTTCATTTTATGTATGTTTTCAATTTTTTTACGCAGCCGTTTTACCACCAATCGCTCGTAAATCTTGACGTAAGTTAAAAAAACAGCGTTTTTCACACTTGCACTTCAATGTTGATGTGAATTTCAAGCACATGATAGGTGAAGATTTTTAAATATGCATTGTTTAGTGTTCAGCTCCTTCTTCTGAGTACGGCAATACCCCATATGCATAGGTTTCTCAAGGTTTGGGGGAGCTACGGGGCCCAATATTGAACAAATATTGAATTTTCACATCTTGGTTAACTGGTGCCATTACTCATTTTGGGCTACGTTCCAGTGCTTCACTTTTGGATTTCCCCCCAAAAGTGTATATTTTTGGAAAGTAGACACCCCAGGCTTTCATTTTATGTATGTTTTCAATTTTTTTACGCAGCCGTTTTACCACCAATCGCTCATAAATCTTGACGCAAGTTAAAAAAAACAGCGTTTTTCACACTTGCACTTCAATGTTGATGTGAATTTCAAGCACATGATAGGTGAAGGTTTTTAAAAATACATTGTTTAGTGTTCAGCTCCTTCTTCTGAGTACGGCAAAACCCCATATGCATAAGTTTCTCAAGGTTTGGGGGAGCTACGGGGCCCAAATTGGAACATATGTGTTTCCAGTTTCACACTTTGAATTTTCACATCTTGCGTCACTTGTGCCATGTCTCATTTGGGGCTTTGTATCAGCATTCCTACTTAAAATTTCCCCCCAAAAGTGTATATTTTTGGAAAGCAGACACCCCAGGCTTTCAGTTTAGGTGTATTTTCAATTTTTTTACGCAGCCATTTTACCACCACTTTCTCGTAAACTTGACGCAAGTAAAAAAACAGCGTTTTTCACACTTCGCCTTCAATGTTGATGTGAATTTCAAGCACAAAATAGGTGAAGATTTTATAAACTGAATTGATTAGTGTTCAGCTCCTTCTTCTGAGTATGGCAATACCCCATATGCATAGCTTTCTCATGGTTTGGGGGAGCTACTGGGGCCAAATTGGAACATGCGCGTTTCCAGGTTCACACTTTGAATCTTCACAGCTTGCGTTACTGGTGCATTGTCTCATTTGGGGCTGTATAACAGTGCTCTTTTTTAAGATTTCCCCCAAAAGTGTATATTTTTGGAAAGTAGACACCCCAGGATCTCGTTTTAGGTGTGTTTTCAAATTTTCTACACAGCCATTTTACCACCAATCCTGTGAAAACTTGACGTAAGTAAAAAAAAATTCAGCATTTTTCACACTTTGCCTTCAATGTTGATGTGAATTTCAAGCACAGAATAGGTGAAGATTTTATAGACTGCATTGATTAGTGTTCAGCTCCTTCTTCTGAGTACGGCAATACCCCATATGCATAGCTTTCTCATGGTTTGGGGGAGCTACGGGGACCAAATTGGAACATGCGCGTTTCCAGGTTGAATCTTCACAGCTTGCATCACTGGTGTTATGTCTCATTTGGGGCTGTGTAACAGTGCTCCACTCTAAGATTTCCCCCCAAAAGTATATATTTTTGGAAAGTAGACACCCCAGGCTTTCATTTTAGGTGTGTTTTCCAATTTTGTACACAGCCATTTTACCACCAATCCCTTGTAAACCTTGATGTAAGTAAAAAAAAAAAAAAAAACAGCTTTTTTCACATTTAGGGTTGGTGGCAGTATACTGGGCAGCATAAAAAATTGGTTTGGCACACAATTTCACCTAAAATGTCTTCCCCCAAAAACAAATCCAAAAAATTATCATGGGTAAATCCTTTGGGCAGATCTTTTGGCAGGTGCTGGGGCAGTTGCCAGGGCAGCTCTTGGGGCAGTACATCTTTTCTTTACAGAAGGCCCAGCGTCGTCACTAGAGCTGCTCTCACTCTCTGAAAACTGCATTACGTCAGTCTGACGCAGTGTCTGTTGCCTCTGAGTCAGACGCCAAAAATGCATATACCTCTTCAACACTGTACCTGCGCTGCATTTTGTCCACTTAATCTAAAAACACTTTTATTTTTTATTTTTTTTCTTACGCTATCCCTAAACCTAAATCTAACCCAAAACTTACCCTAACCTACGTATATCCTGAACCTACCTAACCCAAGTGAACTACCTATCTAAACTGCACTTATTATATATATTTTTTGGGGGGGGTTTGGTTTTTTTTTTTTCTTACGCTATCCCTAAACCTAAATCTAACCCTAAAACTTACCCTAACCTACGTATATCCTGAACCTACCTAACTCAGTTGAGCTACCTATCTAAACTGCGCTTATTATATATATATTTTTTTGGGGGGGGGGTTTCCCTATACCTAAATCTATCCCTAAAACTTTCCCTAACACACGTCTACACTAAACCTACCCAACTACCTACCAAAATACCTAAACTATATTTACTATTCAAATTAAAAAAAATAAATAAAAAAAAATTTAAAAAAATTTAAAAAAATCTAAAAAAATTCAAGTGGGATGGGGGGTGTCCCACAGATCAGAAAACACTGATCTGCAGCAAATTGATCACTCCAAGTGTGATCAGATGGGGGGAACTTATTGATCACTGCAGAACCGTGATCAAAGGGTTAATTTTCTTTATTTAAACTTTTTTTTTACTTTTTTTTTTTACAGGAACACTGTAACACTATGTCTCTCTGTCTCTCTCCACCTCAGCAGTATGCAAGGTGGAGCGAGGCAGAGAGATCTGACAGGGACAGTATTTACAAATACTGTCCCTGTCATTCAGGTTTTGCAACGTGTGATTCGCTTTTGAAGCGAATTGCATGTTGCAACAATGTATCTACTGCTCGTTACTAAGTGTCCCGATACCGGGACACTTAGTAAGAAGCAGCCTGCGCTCTTCCATCGCTACGTGCGGCCGCGATGGAAGAGTTTAACCCTTGACGTACCGGGCCCGTCAAGGGTCGTTGGAGCACATTTACCCTTGACGGTCCTGGTACGTCAAGGGTCCTTAAGGGGTTAAGGTCAATATAGTCAATTAAAATTGGTACTACAGAGTTATTTGCCACCACCAGAGCAATAAAGTTATATACCACCACCAGAGCAATAAAGTTATGTCACCAAAGCAATGCAGAGTTAGATAGCACCACCAGATCAATAAAAGGTTATATGTCACCACCAGAGCAATAAAATGTGTTTTTCACCACCACAGCAATACAGTTATATGTCAAGAAATGTGTTTATACAAGTAAACTGAATTAGTTTATATATTTTCTAAAACTCTATTGGTAAATTGAGTAAAGCATGCAGCACAGCTTGTTACAAGCGTAGCACAGCATCTAGTATTTCAGATAAGTAATGATGTAACCTACGGCTCTATCATGTCATTGCCAGTTCAGTTATATATTAATATAATTAAAAATAATATCCACCAATGTTTTCCATTGATATAATGCATGTACACTCATACCCCACTGGTGTGACTGTCATTATTTTATGTGTAGGATGTTGACATTGCTCATTAAATGCAACCCCCCCATTTTTTCCTCTGGCCCCATGTGTGCCCCCTCAATTAGAATTCCTAAAGTTGCCACTGCCTGGGTCCTGTGCTCCAGCTCTCCAAAACTCTATACACAGGCAAGGTATTTTGGTTATTTTTAGCTATATATATATATAGGTGTATTTGAATGTATATGATACGATGGTGTGAGTTTGAACTTGTCTTGACAACAATCTGGATGTTAGATTTTTCCTTTAATATGGACGCATTATTAATTATAGTCTGTTTTTGTCCTAATTGTCTGCCAATAGAAGAGCTGTGTTTTTGGCTAAGCATGATATAGGAGGGTAAACTGCTGGGGGAAGCACACATTGCAATAAAGCCTTAGTTTTAAAGGTATAGTAATACTTGAAAATTATTTTATTTTATATTGTAGCCCTTAAAAAAAATTAAAAATTATATAAGTCTTATCTCCCAAACCATATTCACAAGCACCCCTGAGTGACGTCACCGTTCTAGCTCTCATATTTGGAATCCGGTCCCGGGACCGACTGCGACTCTCCAGAAGTGCCGAGATCACAATCTTTAAAAATAATTTCTTCATTGGAATGGTCTAGAAAATGTGCTTGCAAGCCAGGCACACTTTGTACACAGTTCCAATTAGGTAGTTCTTTTTAAAGATCTTGAACTCGGCACTACTAAAGAGCTGCCGGTTGATCTGTGGACCGGATTCCAAATCTGTCCACTAGATGGCAGACTTGGCTGAAACAGCCAGGAAAAGGGAACTTTACTGTATTTTACTTGTGAATATCTCCCATACCATAAAGGTTTGGGATATAAGACATATCATTTTTAATGTTTTTTTAAGGGCTACAATCTCAAATAAAATTATTTTCAAGTATTACTATCCCTTTAAAAGGATAGAGTTTAGAGGTTTGAAAGGATAGTAATGTTTCATAATAAATGCAGCTCCAATTAATCTTCAAAGTATTTGGGCCATGGAGAGTGTTATTTCAATACTGGCAGAGTTGTATTGTAATTGAATGATAAAGTATCCCCCTCCAACCCCTCATACTGCTGTAACACTGCTCACCTCAGAGCAGCAAGACTGTGTGGATTGATCTCAGAGAGGAACAATCTTCAGGGAGCACAAGGAAAAACCTGAAAAACCTGTCAAGCGGGGCAGGGTTTTCCTTATGCTCACAGTAAGAAGATTGCCCCTTGCTGTGAGCTGTGTGGTCCCAGGACCAGATTACACATCTGAGGGGAGGTGGCTTACACTAGGTGAAAGGGGCAGGAGGGGGATACTTTATCATTCAAGTACTCTTGAACTACAACTCTGACAGTATTGAAATAAAACTCTCCATGGCCCAAATACTATGATGATTAATTTGAGCTGCTGTTTTTGTGAAACATTGCTATCCCTTTAAGGAAATATCTCTTTTCTGTAGTTTTCCACTATTCTAGAAGAATCTGTTCAAGGTTGTTGACTGGAGAGTCTTTTTTGCTTCTCTGGAAAATATCAGGAGAAGCAGACACCCCATTAGAGTCCACAGAGACCTGAATGGTCTCCAACATCACTCTGATGAGCCCTGTGGAAGGGTCAGGATCAGCCTCAGGACAGAAATGTATGTATGTACACAGCGCTTTACAGAAACAGTAATAGTACAATACAAAAATACAGAACAGGGTTAAAAGCATCAAGCTAAAATGCATTCATTGTATTAATTGTGAGGGGGGGTAGTGCAGCCAAGAGAACAATACATTGAAAAAGGCACCCTGCCCTGAGGAGCTTACAATCTAATTAGTAACCATGACATCATACTGAGACAGTAGGAGGAGGATCATAAGTGCAAGCACAAGGTTTCAATGAAGAAGTGCAGAATTATTCTAATGTGACTGTACACAAAGAGAATTTTGTTACTGAGATACCTTCTTGAGCCGGTGGGTTTTCAGGAGATTCTTGAAAGTGGTGAATGTGGATGATGGCAAATGATGATAGGGAGGACATTCCAAAGTCGAGGGGCAGTCAGTGAAAAAGACTGCAGCCAAGATATGGCTCGAGTTGTATGAGAGGATAGAAAGAACTCTTGAGAAGAACACAGGTGACAGGAGGGGATGTAGCGGGAGATAAGAGCAGAAATGTAAGGTGTTGAAGAAGTAAGAGACGTAAAGTATAGGAGAAGAATTTTGCTCATCAGGAGCAGATGAGAGGGAAAATATCTGGGAGCAAAGGTAGTTATTCTTGCAGGACAAGGAAGAGTCCATATCTTTTTGCTCTGAATGCAATTCCTCATCAGATGATGCCCCAATAAGCTGGTATGTTCCCAAAAAAACAGCATCAACCAGCCTGATGGTTGGCATGGGTCTCCAAGAATAGAGGAATGGATTCTACAGTGGAAATCAGAGTTTTAAGCTGGCTCCTGATCAGTGCTGGATGGCCTCGGGGAGTAGTAGGGGCCACTGTACAGGATGGACATAGGGACCCAGAATATTCCCTTAGAATCCTGGTATGGCATGAGGAACAGTAAGTTGAGGGTGGGGTAAGAGAAGCCCAGAATACAAGGGGTTGGTTTTCCCTGTATGTCCCTTAGATTCAGACATGTCAATAGAAAATAGAGTAAGATGGCAGTCAGAAAAGGTGCCCAACCAATCAGAAGTAAGCCTGAAAAACAGAGGATTCTGGGCAATGCTGTTTTTCTCCATTGCTGTAACCAAGCAAAAAGTGGCTTTCCAGCCAAGGTGTGCAGGGATTCACATGGACAGTCAAAACCCTGTTCATGTGATAGAGCATGGTCAGAAGAAAGAGCCAACTCTGAAACATGTGTAGAGATATTTCCCATAGAGGTTTTCCCCATTAAAATCTATGCATCAGAGATGTCGAGGCAAGGGCTCCCATGCACCAAACATTTTACTTTAACAGAGAAGAATAAATGTTCCTTGGTGCACCAGTGGAAAGAAAATAATAAAGGTTACATTGATTCTGGTAATTCTAGAAGCATACATAATAAAAGTAACAGCTATTAATACACTAAAAGTGTTAAAATGGGAAAGCAGCCATCTCTACTACTCAGACATGTGAGGGAAAAATAAAGAAAGAGTAGGATGAGTGGCTAAATACCACACAGAGCGTGGAAGTGAGCATAGTGGAACATACAAAAGAGACAATCAACAATCATCAGATGCAGCTATGAGGAACAGACATATAGTGAAGTCAACTTCTACAGGAAATTGGTCCATAAAAACTCCTGTTTTTTGACAATCCAACTCCAGGGAAGCCAGTGATGGGAGCCCGCCTAATGGGGGATTATATAATCCTATATAATAATTTGCTAAAACGTGTGTAATGATGCAGTCATGCGCAATAGAGACGGCCCGTGACAAGGTTGAGCTCTGTATCATCAGCGGCGCGGGCACTCTACTGTGCATGACTGCCCGGCGACCGGCTGGCAGTGTCACTGTGGCCCGTGTTACGGGCTCTTCAACTAGTAAAATAATAAGAGAATTCACACTGCACCTCCATCTTCTTCACAGTGCACATGAATCTGGGAGGGGGTTGATTTAGAGGAGCAGGAGAAGGGATGTCGTGAGGATTCTGATAGGCAAGTTGTGATTGGGAGCTAGTCAGGCCATTGTAGGGTTAAACTAGATAGAAGAGCTTACACTGGATGGACAACCAGATTGTAGGAGAACTTGAAGTTGGCAACCATTAAGCTGAAAATAAAAGAGATTGGACTGAGACTGAATCACTGGACAAGGCAGGATGGGCAGTAAATTATACTATATCCACTTTCCCCCAGTCACAGGGTACTATGTGTGATGATAGTGAATTAGTAAAGATAAATCATAAATGCATTGCTATTACTGATTTAAGCTATCTATGTACCCTTGGGCATTTGCCAACAGGTGCTTTTTTACCTTAACCTTTTCCAGGCTGTTTTGGACTTATTACATGATTAAGGAACTGCTATGATCCTTTTAGTTTGCACACCACACCGGTCTCATTTTTAAGGAACCCAATATCAACATTAATCTTTTTACTATATATACACTTATAGAAGTTTTTAAGATTTGTCTTGCTCGTTTTCCATATTTTTTTTCATTTTTAATTTTAGCTAGCTTAACATCTTGTCTGCAGATTTTATTCCATAAGTTATGTATACTTTTTACTTAAACTATTTAAAAGCGTGAATTTTCCTCCCCATTTTCCAGTGAAGCTCATCTCTAATACATATTGATCTAGTTCCTCTATGTTTCCTCCTTAATGGTGTATACTGAAAAGTACAATATTATCCAAAAGCATTTTAATAAATAATGACATGATCTTTCGTCTGTATTTTTATTGTTGGGGAACTCAAAGTGGTTAGGGTTAGCAAAAATGAGAAACTCACAACTATTATGATAAGCACAGGTCTCAGGGCTATCCAAAGGAGGGGTCTAGTCAACTGACTGGGCATTAGAGCTAGCTGGGTGATATAGGCTTTAAATTAGGGTTACCTTTTGGCTGACACTAGTAATTAGTTGATAAAAATAGTCAGATATCTAGGTTAGTTATTAACACCTAGCTGGGAGGGGGTCTGGGGGTAGTGATTAGGTATTACAGAAGTATGGGATAAAAGTGAAAGCATGTGCAGGCTCTGGCTAGGGTATCTCCTTTCACCCTTCCTCCCTGCCAAGTGGACTGCCATTAAATGCTTCTCATCCAGAGCCCAATTAATCACCTTTTTCTCATGATATCTCTGAGTTATCACATCAAGAGGCCCAGTAGCAGATCTGTTTTCTTACCCATCCCATCCTCCCTCCCAATGATAGTCCATTGTGCATTAAAAGAGCAGTATGCAAACATCAAGAAATGATTTGGTGCAGAACTTCAAGCTGACTTGACTCTGTTCTCTTTCTGTGGTTGTTTGTATTCCAGGAGATCTTTTCTGGGTACACTGGTGACTCTCTGAATTTGGATGTCTGTGATTTTGGCATTATATCCATGACTGATAAAACCTCTCCTGAGATTTTTAAGACATTTATCCCGGTCAGACATCTCAGAACATATGCAGTTATACCTTAGGGCCTGGATATAAAAAAATAGAGTTTTTGTGTGTCTGGTATGGAAACTGTCATTTCTGAGATAATTTGGTCTGTCTGTTGGTTTATGGTATAGATATGTCCGGAAGGAGTTGCTTCTAATACTGATTGTGGTATCCAGAAAGTTAATTTGTGTGGGTGAGTCACTGAGTCAGAGGTTAATGTTGAGATGGAAAGCATTGTAATTTTTGTGAAATGACAAAGGTTCATCTTCTCTGGAAGTCCAAATGATCTGGATATCATCTATGTAGCAGAGGTAGACCAGAGCTTTTTTATAGCATGTGGACAAAAACTCCTCCTCCAATTTTGAATAGGTTTGTGCATTGTGGCTCCATACGCATTCTCATGGGAGTTTCTGGCTTTTGTATATCTATTTTTTCCCAAATGTGAAATGATTATGTGTTATAAAGTGTATTAGCTGAATAACAAGTTCTGTGGGTAAGCCCTCTTGCTCTAGGAATGCTTTGCAGGCTGCAATGCCATCTTCAAGAGGAATGTTAGTGTAGCAGGGGTTCAGAGGAAATAGAACTTTTATGCCATAGCCCACTGGGGATGGACAGGGTCATCACTGGGGTTGCAGCTGGATTAACATCCAGTTTTACTGATTTTATATTGATTATGGGGAGTGCTGTTGCCACCCTCTTATTGTACACGTCTATTACAGCTTTGATCTGTATTACTTATGTCCTTATGATGACCTACATTCAAAAATCAAGTTTGGAATACTGAAATTAATAAAACATTAAAAAAAAAAAAAAATATATATATATATATATATATATATATATATATATATATATAGTCTTCACCAGCCTCAATTTGGGGATGAAAAAAGTTATTGATAGTGCATTTCACACATATTACCTTAGTGAATAAAAAAAATAATCATACTTTAAATTGCAGATAATGCATGTTAATATTTTATTATACTATGCACATTCTTTTAATCAAGGCGTTAAGGAGAAGAAGCATCCTAATAATATCCTGCCACTTATCTCTCTATGGCCAGAAAATCCTAATAACTCCAATTCATTTTTCCAGTGCTCCTCAGTTGAATAGAAAAAAATGTTCATTCAGTCCTTGATGTGTCCATGGAGGCGGAAATGACACTTGCTAGCAGGACCTCAGACTCTGTTCAATGCAAATGGCAATCTTTAGTAGACTCATACATTCAGCTTGCTTCAGTTTGAGGGGAAAAAACTGACAGAAACTGTCATCAATGGACATGAAATCCAGGTCTGATTGTATGTGTTCTTTATTAAATAAAGGCACAAGGGCAAAATTCATAGAGGCCATTTGGAGATTATGGCCATAGGTAATTTGGGATGGTTATTATTAGCAGATATTAGTTTTCTTTAACCCCTTAAGGACTGGGAAAATCTGAGTTAGATTTGACTTAAGGACCGGAGCAATTTTGACTTTTTTGACTATGTCTTTGTTCAACCATATTTTCTCTTTAATTCCTTTTGTGCACCCACATAAATTATATACTGTTTTTTTAAGCACAAGTAGGGCTTTCTTTTGATACCACAATTATATGAATACCTCATCATTTAATTTGATTAAAATAGAAAAAAAGAGCAAAAAAATTAAAAAAAAAACAACATTTTGCTTATATTTTCGTGTCAGGATTTGCATACAATTAGTTTATGACAAAAAAATACCCCTAAATATATTCATTTGCTTCTCCTGAATATAAGAATACCCCATATGCCTAGTATTTCAATCACTTCCTCACATTTACAAGGTAAATATTACAAGATGGATGCCATTATTTCCAACTTGTAATTTCTCAAGAATTGGCATGTGAGCATCATAGCTTAGCTGACGGTGCCAGAACCAAAAATGTCCCACAAAGGTATATGTTTCTGAAAACTACACAACATAAAGTAAATAATCAGGAGAATTTTGGAGTTTTTCATGCAGCTATTTTTCCAGAAAAAATTTTCAAAATTGTGGTAATATTTTGTTTTTTTGCAGTTTTCACACTTACATTTCAATACTACTGTTGATATCAAGCACATGATAGGTGAAGATTTTTAAAAATGCATTGTTTAGTGTTCAGCTCCTTCTTCTGAGTACGGCAATACCCCATATGCATAGGTTTCTCAAGGTTTGGGAGAGCTACGGGGCCCAAATTGGAACATGCGCGTTTCCAGTTTCACACTTTGAATTTTCACAGCTTGCATCACTGGTGCCATGTCTCATTTGGGGCTGTGTAACAGTGCTCCACTCTAAGATTTCCCCCCAAAAGTATATATTTTTGGAAAGTAGACACCCCAGGCTTTCATTTTATGTATGTTTTCAATTTTTTTACGCAGCCATTTTACCACCAATCGCTCGTAAATCTTGACGCAAGTTAAAAAAACAGCGTTTTTCACACTTGCACTTCAATGTTGATGTGAATTTCAAGCACAGGTTAGGTGAAGATTTTTAAAAATGCATTGTTTAGTGTTCAGCTCCTTCTTCTGAGTACGGCAATACCCCATATGCATAGGTTATTCAAGGTTTGCGGGAGCTATGGGGCCCAAATTGGAACATGCGCGTTTCCAGTTTCACACTTTGAATTTTCACAGCTTGCATCACTGGTGCCATGTCTCATTTGGGGCTGTGTAACAGTGCTCCACTCTAAGATTTCCCCCCAAAAGTATATATTTTTGGAAAGTAGACACCCCAGGCTTTCATTTTATGTATGTTTTCAATTTTTTTACGCAGCCATTTTACCACCAATCGCTCGTAAATCTTGACGCAAGTTAAAAAAACAGCGTTTTTCACACTTGCACTTCAATGTTGATGTGAATTTCAAGCACAGGATAGGTGAAGATTTTTAAAAATGCATTGTTTAGTGTTCAGCTCCTTCTTCTGAGTACGGCAATACCCCATATGCATAGGTTATTCAAGGTTTGCGGGAGCTATGGGGCCCAAATTGGAACATGCGTGTTTCCAGTTTCACAACTTGAATTTTCACAGCTTGCATCACTGGTGCCATGTCTCATTTGGGGCTGTGTAACAGTGCTCCACTCTAAGAATTCCCCCCAAAAGTATATATTTTTGGAAAGTAGACACTCCAGGCTTTCATTTTATGTATGTTTTCAATTTTTTTACACAGCCATTTTACCACCAATTGCTCGTAAATCTTGACATAAGTTAAAAAAACAGCGTTTTTCACACTTTGCCTTCAATGTTGATGTGAATTTCAAGCACAGAATAGGTGAAGATTTTATAAACTGAATTGATTAGTGTTCAGCTCCTTCTTCTGAGTACGGCAATACCCCATATGCATAGCTTTCTAATGGTTTGGGGGAGCTACGGGGGCCAAATTGGAACATGCGCGTTTCCAGGTTCTCACTTTGAATCTTCACAGCTTGCGTTACTGGTGCCATGTCTCATTTGGGGCTGTGTAACAGTGCTCTTTTTTAAGATTTCCCCCCAAAAGTGTATATTTTTGGAAAGTAGACACCCCAGGCTCTCGTTTTAGGTGTGTTTTCCAATTTTATACACAGTCATTTTACCACCAATCCCTTGTAAACCATGACGTAAGTAAAAAAAAAAAACAGCGTTTTTCACACTTAGGGTTGGCGGCAGTATACTGGGCTGCATACAAATTGGTTTGGGAAACAATTTCACCTAAAATGTCTTCCCCCAAAAACAAATCAAAAAAATGATCATGGGTAAATCCTTCCACATCAATTTGAATCCCTGGGTTGCCTGTGAATTCTGATATTTGTGGGCATAAATTGATACCCATTCATTAGGATCCGGAATGGCAGGTGTTGGGGCATTTCTTTGGGCAGGTCTTTTGGCAGGTCTTTGGGCAGATCTTTTGGCAGGTGCTGGGGCAGTTGCCAGGGCAGCTCTTGGGGCAGCACTTGGGGCATTTCTTTGGTAGGTCTTTGGGCAGATCTTTTGGCAGGTGCTGGGGCAGTTGCCAGGGCAGCTCTTGGGGCAGCACTTGGGGCATTTCTTTGGGTAGGTATTTTGGTAGGTCTTTGGGCAGTTCTTTTGGCAGGTGCTGGGGCAGTTGCCAGAGCAGCTCTTGGGGCAGTGCGTCTTTTCTTGACAGAAGGCGCAGCGTCATCACTAGAGCTGCTCTCACTTTCTGAAAACTGCGCTATGTCAAAATCTGACGCAGTGTCTGTTGCCTCAGAGTCAGACGCCAAAAAGGCATATGCCTCTTCAACGCTGTACCTGCTCTGCATTTTGCCCACTAAAAAAACTTTTTTTTTTTTATTTTCTTACGCTATCCCTAAACCTAAATCTAACCCTAAAACTTACCCTACCCTACGTATATCCTGAACCTACCTAACCCAAGTGAACTACCTATCTAAACTGCACTTATTATATATATATTTTTTATTTATTTATTTTTTTTTTTGGGGAGGTTGGGGTTTTTTGGTTTTTTTTTTTTTTCTTACGCTATCCCTAAACCTAAATCTAACCCTAAAACTTACCCTAACCTACGTATATCCTGAACCTACCTAACCCAAGTGAACTACCTATCTAAACTGCACTTATTATATATATATATATATTTATTTTTTTGGGGGGGGTTTTGGGGTTTTTTTGGGGTTTTTTTTTCTTACGCTATCCCTAAACCTAAATCTAACCCTAAAACTTACCCTAACCTACGTATATCCTGAACCTACCTAACCCAATTGAACTACCTATCTAAACTGCGCTTATTATATATATATTTTTTTTTTTGGGGGGGGGGGGTTGTTTTTTGTTTTTTTTCCCCTAAACCTAAATCTATCCCTAAAACTTTCCCTAACACACGTCTACACTAAACCTACCCAACTACCTACCAAAATACCTAAACTATATTTACTATTAAAAAAAAAAAAAATTAAAAAAAATGTAAAAAATTTTAAAAAAATATAAAAAAATTCAAGGGGGATGGGGGGTGTCCCACAGATCAGAAAACACTGATCTGCAGCAAATTGATCACTCCAAGAGTGATCAGATGGGGGGGCACTTATTGATCACTGCAGAACAGTGATCAAAGGGTTAAATTTCTTTATTTAAACTTTTTTTTTACTTTTTTTTTTTTACAGTAAGGCTGGGACACCATGTCTCTCTCCACCTCAGCAGTATGCAAGGTGGAGTGAGGCAGAGAGATCTGACAGGGACAGTATTTACAAATACTGTCCCTGTCATTCACATTTTGCAACATGTGATTCGCTTTTGAAGCGAATCGCATGTTGCAACAATGTTTCTGCCGCTTGTTACTAAGTGTCCCGATACCGGGACACTTAGTAACAAGCGGCTTGAACTCTTCCATCGCTCCGTGCGGCCGCAATGGAAGAGTTTAACCCTTGACGTACCAGGACCGTCAAGGGTCGTTGGATCACATTTACCCTTGACGGTCCTGGTACGTCAAGGGTCGCTAAGGGGTTAAGCAAAACAAAGGACAGAATTGAAAAAATAAAATAAATGCATGCACTAAGAACAACAAGTTGTTTTATGTACTTCTGCATTAAAAGCCAACATAGCTTCATAAGCCAGGTGTGGGCAGCCTGGTTCCTCCAGCTGGTGCTGCGCTACAACTCCCATCAAACTCAGCTGGCCAACAAGTCCCATGTTGCACAGTCCCATGTTGTCCATACCATTATTGTGGTGCTAAATATTTTAGTCACTCATTACAGGGGCAAAAGACTCTAAGGGGAGTTTTATGGCCAACTGCAAACCAGGCCTCAATTTTAGTATTTTGTTCTGCCTTGAGTGAACCAAGTCCCGTGAAACTTCTACTCCTCCATGTCATGGCACATGTGATGGTTCACAGGGATGAGCTTGATGGATGGCATGAAGCACCTGAGCTTGAACTCAAGCACTTCATATTGAGTGGCTGGCACTGGCAATAATGTAACACACATGGTGCACTGTAAAAGCATTACCATCTCAGAACTAGGAGGCATGTGTTAAAACCGTTAAGTAGCAGGATCACTGAGTAGCCTGACCCACTGCAGTAATGAAGCATCACTCCACTTCATCAATCAGAATGATAAGTATAATGGAGAAACTGACTATCCCAATTCCTGTACTCACTTCTATGGTAACACATGGTACAGCATACTAGTGGCCTGTATAGTTCACAAGAGCCACTGACCCATGAGACATAGCCCCCTCCAATGTTCTTCTATTCATTCACTGCAGCCTGTGCGGCCATTCTTCCCCTACCCATTTGTCATGCATCTCATCAGTAATTTTCCACTCACTGCACTGACCTACCAGCTTCCTTACTCTTTCTCCACCAGCTGATCACCTTCAACACTGGCCCATTTGCATTCAAATTCACACTGGACTCACTTTATCACTGGTCACTCTGCCTCCATTCTCACACTGGATTCATCTGCCCCCACCCAGCACCCAGTAATTCTCACTAGAAACTCAATTCCACCAACATCCTGAACCCTTGTTATGATGACATGCTTTGTTGTGTAGTGGGGACAAAAAACAGCAAGCCAGAGAGCTGAATAAAGGGCTGCTTTTATCCTTCAAAGCACCGAATACTGAATACAAACATGCTCAACTGAACATATGAAACATTCCAAAATCAAAAGAGAAAGTCCTTCCTCAAATTCCAAGTAAAAAAAGTAGCCCATAAAGATCTTAAGTATTGTTGCTGTATGAAGGTGTAAGGAGAAGCAACATAGAATTCAAACTAACCACCAAAGATTGGCCAGTGGGTGCTGGTCAGTGTAGATCCTGCTGTAGCTTAGGATGCAGCATACTCTGCACAAAGTCCAAAATCCTAAACAGTCCTATACTGGCCTACAGAGCAGACCTGCCCTGGCCCATTGTTGGCTCTAATTTGAGTTCTCATTCAATCTTCTGACCCCATTCTCATTAGCTCCCCTTTCCTCTTACCTATCTGTCCTATCTCGTCACTGATCGTTTTGCACCCCATTTAGTTAAAGCCTTTTCTCATTGGTTTCTCCCTTCCACTCTTTTGTAGGCAAATTGTACAAATTCTCTAATCTTTAAGGATTTTTAAAAAGAAAAATATTCTAATTTTCCTGATAAAATATGACAGTAACCCACACGTCTAATGTACACAATTCTACAAATCTCTACAGCTTCTTCTTCAGTTTTGTTCCATTTTTGGGTCTCTCAGTTTAACATTACTTGTAATATACATTAAACTTTTTACATACCAAGATATATTTCCTTTAGCCTTTTTCCTCTATATTTAAAGGGATAGTAATACTTCATTTTATCTTTATTTTATTTTGTAGGCATTAAAAAAACATGAAGAACGATGTAAGTCTTATTTCTCAAAGCTTTATGGTTTGAGAGATATTCACAAGCAAAGTTTCCACTCCCGCCCCTTTTACCTAGTGTAAGCCATCTCTTCTCAGATGTGGAATCTATTTGTAAGACCAGACAGATAACAGCAGAGGACAATCTTCTTTCTAGAAAACAATGAAACTCCTGCCCCCCTTTACAAGTTTTTTAGGTTTTTCCCTTATCTTAACTGAAGATTGTCCCTCTCTGCAGTCTACCTGGGCACCTCCCTTCTGATCTGGCTGAACAGTGTTACATCAGTAAAATGGGTGGGAGGGGGAGACTTTGTCATTGAATTACTCTTGAACTACAATTCTGACAGAATTGAAATAACACTCTCCAAAGTCCAAATACTGTGATGATTAATTAGAGCTGCTTTTATTATGAAACATTACTATCCCTTTAAGAACTTTGGAGCAAAGCACTTTATGTTACTGTGATGTTGTCTTAAAGGTATATTTTTGACAGCTAGATTTCCATGTAGCTGCCATTGGCATCATCTGTTATGCACAAATTACTCTGAGTTGATGCATTGTTACATGACTTTGTCACATAACAATATGACAACTTTATTAATAAGATTAATCAGTACAGTATTCCCTTTCTTGCAGTTTTTAAGTGCTCTGCAGGCCTATTTTGGCAGAAGAGGAATGCATATTGACAGAACTGCCCCTTCATTTATTATCTTACCTACAAAACCTCGAAACATCCACGATTCTAATCCTGATGAAAGATTTTTAGAGACAGAAGTACATGCACATGGCTCAAAAAAGGGTATTGAATGGGTGAGTTTTTTTAAACAGTATAAAGGAAACAAAATATGACATCAGATAAAACCAGTTTGGTGCAAAGGTTTGCTCTTCTTCTACCTCTTGCAAATATTCAAGCACTGGTACAATTTGCCACAAACATTTTCTTGATGTTTTTCCGTGTATAGATTGTCATTAAGCAATTCCACAAAATGGCTATTTTCCTGCATGTTTCCATAACCTCTAAAGTAGGTTAGGGGAGAAAACTTTCATCCAAACAGGGAAAATGTGAAGAAAAAAATTTAACTTTTTGCTGTCTGCAAAATGTGCAGTTTTTCCACTTTTTCCCACCACAACCCCCAGCCTTCTTCCACTGCACTGGTAGCTAAATAACCACACATCCTAACATAACCCCTAACCAGCCTTGTTTCACATTAGCCATAGAGCCACATATACTGACCTCCTACCCTTGTCCCACTGTAGACATAAGGCCACAAATACTGACCACCTACTCTTGTTTCATTATCTGGTAGCCAGGATGGAGAACATTAGGCCCACCAGCTGCTGCCAGACTATAACTCCCATTATTCTACGTCAGCAGCCAACGGCTGGTGGGGAATGAAGAGGGTTGTAGGCTTGCAGCAATTGGAGAGTCTTACATTGCCCACCACTGCTTACTGCCCCCCATCCTTGTTACTTGGTAGTCATCAAACCAACCACACATAATAACAACCTCAGTTTTGTCCCATGGTAGCCACAAAACCACACATGCCTTTCTAGCCTGGTCCAACTACACAGTAGCCATAGTAAAACACATACTGACCGTCACCCTTGTCCCGTTGCATTGGTATAGTCAGAACCACACGTATTGAGTCTAAACCCCCAGCCTTGTCAAACAGTAGCCATAGCATCCACACATACTGACCACCCAGGGTTGTCCCACAAGAGCCATAGAACAACACATATTAACTTCTAGGCTTGTCCCACTGCTCGGGTAGCTGTAGAACCAACCAGACATACTAACTTCCCCAGCCTTGTCCTATGGTATCTATAGAACCACACATACTGACCCTCGGCCTTGCCCAAAAGAAAAAAAAAGGTCTGTGCATCATATCATGACCTTTACCAAAAATAACCTTTGACTATAAATAATAAAAAGTAAGGTTTAGTTACATGTTTGTGGCCAAAACCATGTTAAGCTTGCTTGCCTCATCAAGGCACCTCAGATTAGGCAAGTCTGTATATGTTCCACATCTGAAGTGAACATGTAAAATAGTAATAATATGATTACAAAGTAGTGATTCCATCTTACCTTTGCTGTAAGCAAACCCCTTGTGAAGGAAGTAAGGGATGTATTTATACCTTCCCTATTTGCAACTAGCACCCATGTACAGGGAGATACCAACCAAGAAGGAAGGAGCCGTAAATACAGACCCCAGCCTCACTGCACAGGCAGCAACAGAACCACATATAGTGACCTCCAGCCTTGTTTGACTGCGCTGGAATCTTTCCTGTGGTAAATTTCTTAGGGTTAGCAAAAGCATACATTTTAGAGGGTTCATAGACACTGACATTTTCATGGAAAAAGTGAAAATTGACAGTTTCTGCCAAAATGCCTATGAGAAAAAGAATCTGAATTTCACCCCATTCTTGCTCTGAAACACATCAAGATATATTGAGAGCTTCACCACCACCATAATTATCCAATGCAGGCTAGTTATATTTACCTCTATCCAACGGTAGTGGAAATTCAGTTTATACCACTAGACCACCCCCAAGAATGCAGGGTCTCCTGCATGCTTTTGGGTGCCCTCCCCCAACTTTCTGATGTGCCAGCAATTCATGTATAAACCAAGGAGAGAACATTAACCTTTGTGATCCCTCAACAGTGAAGAGTTGACTTACCCTACCCCTTCTCCCCATCCCTTGGCCTTTGTGGCAGGGAGGCAAAAACAAAGTATTGTGGGGTGTTGTAGTTCTCATTAGTTCCCACCAATGGAGACTTAAATCCATATAAGGTTGCTGAAGGTGCTTTTCTACACCTTACCACCTTGGCTGTGGGGAACAGGAGGAAAATTATTATGCTCTGTAAAAACCCCTGTTAAAACAATTTGCCCAAAAAGGATTGAATGACACCCTTACTTCTACCCATCAGCATGTGGGAAGGGTATGTAATATATTATATCGGGTGTCATAATACCTCCAATCACCATAAAATGGATTACATTATCCAAGAGAGGCAGTTTATGGGACCTCCAAACTCCCCTAGAAGCATAGCCTAAAAATAAATTCTAAAGTGTTCTTTCGACTCCTAGACAACACCAATGCCAAATTATGAGGGGTGGGGTTTATTGATAAACAGGAAGGTCAATGATCCCCATCTGACTCCTCTACCCTTGCCCAGAGTGTTGAGGAGCTACCTACTTAGGCACATCACCTACATGACATTGCCTATACAGTATAATAGCCCTGGGTATGCCAAAAGGGTAGGGACTACATTGTGCAACAATGTATTTCCCAAACCTCTGGAATTCAAAGGGTTAACATATACATTTGAAAAAATTAAAATGTCAAATTAACAAAATAATTTTTCACAAACCCAACATAACTTACTTTCCAGATATCCCTCTGTGATCATCAACCCTGGATCCTATCACATATGTAGTAAAAACTGCTAATCAAGAAAAACATTGACTAGATGTCCAGTGCTAAAGTAGCTCAGTGGGAGAATTTATAAACTGCCCTAGCACATGTCATCGAGCATTTCGAAAGCTATGACTGAAAGAACTGAAGCCCATCACATTGTATAAAAGTTCCAGCCAATCCTAGGCTTGATGTATAGCAAAGTAAATTGTGACTCCATCTTCATTTACTACACTCCCAGCCTTTCATTCACTAATGTGAGTAGAGTGTTTGGCTTTCTTGGAGCGAATCACAGATTGGAAAATAGCCAATGCCATCTGAGTGGGACGTTTATAAATTTCCCAGGAATGCTACTGGAGCTCAGTCTGCACTGAAAATCAGGCTAGTGCACTTGGATTATCTGTAGTTTCTTGTATATATCAATAGATATATGCCTAAAGCTGTTCAGTTAGTCAATAAAGGTATCACTTTTACTCTTCTATTCATCTGCCTTTTCTACAGCTAAAACAGAACCACCTTTTACCGGTTCACTTTTAAAATGTTGCATGCATAATAGTGCTTGGCTACGCACCACATTTAGCATGTCGCCTTAATGAAAAGAGAGAAGAGGAGAGAGAATACATTGATCAGGTTCTCTCACTAGGCAGCTACATTGCATTGAAGTTACATTGCTGCTTGATGGAATGCCTTACAGTGTTGCACTACAATTCCCATCATCCTGTGGTTGCTGGAAGACTCCCGTTGGGCTGAGCTTTTGGGTTTAAAAAGCTGAACCAATTCTTCCCTGCTCCCCATGGGGGCAAATACCAGTAAGGCATTCCAACAAGTAGCAGTGTAACTTCAGCACAGTGTAGCTGCCCAGCGAGAGAACCTGTTCAATGCATTCTCTCTCCTCTTCTCTTGATCTTCTCTGCTTATAACTTCATTGCTTATAACTAAACATTCAACCTTTCATGGAGCGACACCAGACTCTCTGCAGGGGAGATTCTCATGTCGCCTTTTTCATTATGCCGACATGCTGAATACGATGTGTACCCGCATGCTATTACGCATGCAACGTTTAAAAAGGATACCCCTTTTACCTATAAGGACACTAGTCAGAATGTAAACTGAAACAATTAGCAGAAGACAACAAAGATGAAGTCCAAATAAAATATACAGATACTTTGCTGTCTGAAGGATATCTATAGTCCTGTGAAAAAGAAAGTGCACCCTCTTTGAATTCTATGGCTTTACATATCAGGACATAATAACAATCATCTGTTCCTTAGCAGGTCTAAAAATTAGGTAAATACAACCTCTGATGAACAACAACACGTGGCATATTACACCATGTCATGATTTATTTAACAAAAATAAAGCCAAAATGAAGAAGCCATGTGTGAAAAACTAAGTACACCGTTACTGCTTCCACAGGAATTAAGATGCTAAGTAGCAGACAGGTGCTGCTAATCAAATGCCCTTGATTAATTGACCATCAGCAAGTGTGACCACCTCTATAAAAGCCAAAGTTTTAGTAGTTTGCTGGTCTTGAGCATTCAGGTGTGTGTTAACACAATGCCAAGGAGGAAAGACATCAGCAATGATCTTAGAGAAGCAATTGCTGCTGCCCATCAATCTGGGAAGGGTTATAAGTCCATCATTCTACAGTAAGAAAGATTATTCAAAAGTAGAAAACATTCAAGACAGTTGCCAATCTTCCCAGGAGTGGACGTCCCAGCAAATTCACCCCAAGGTCAGACCGTGCAACGCTCAGAGAAACTGCAAAAAACCCAAGAGTTAAATCTCAGACTCTACAGGCCTCAGCATGTTAAATGTTAAAGTTCATGACAGTAGAATTAGAAAAAGACTGAACAAGTATGGTTTGTTTGGATGGGTTGCCAGGAGAAAGCCTATTGTCTCTAAAAAGAACATGGACGCACGGCTTAGGTTTGCAAAGTTGCATCTGAACAAACCACAGTTTCAACAATGTCCTTTGGACAGACGAGACCAAAGTGGAGATGTTTGGCCGTAATGCACAGCGCCACGTTTGGCGAAAACCAAACACAGAATATCAGCACAAACACCTCATACCAACTGTCAAGCATGGTGATGGAGGGGTGATGATTTTGGCTTGTTTTGCTGCCAGAGGACCTGGGAACCTTGCAGTCATTGAGTCGACCATGAACTCTTCTTTATACCAAATTATTCTAGAGTCAAATGTGAGGCCATCTGTCTGACAGCTAAAGCTTGGCCAAAACTGGGTCATGCTACAGGACAATGATCCCAAGCACACCAGCAAATCTACATCAGAATGACTGAAATAGAAAAGACTCAAGGCGTTGCAATAGCCCAGTCAAAGTCCAGACCTCAACCCAATTGAAATGCTACGGCTGGACCTTAAGAGAGCTGTGCATAAACAAATGCCCGCAAACCTAAAAGAACTGAAACAACGTTGTAAATAAGAGCGGGCCAAAATTCCTCCACAATGATGTGAGAGACTGATGAAGTAATTCAGAAAAAGATTACTTCAAGGTATTTCTGCTAAAGGTGGTTCTACAAGCTGTTGAATCATAAGGTGTACTTAGTTTTTCACACATGGCTTCTCCATTTTGGCTTTATTTTTGTTAAATAAATCATGACACAATGTAATACGTGATGTGTTTTTGTTCATCTGAGGTTGTACTTACCTAATTTTAGACCTGCTAAGGAACAGATGATTGTTATTATGTCCTGATATGTAAAACCATAGAATTCAAAGAGGGTGTACTTTCTTTTTCACAAAACTGTACATAGGTAAGCTCTTCTGTTAAACAAATGAAGAGTCTCTTATTCCAAAGCTGTAGTTCCAGTTAAAAAAAGTGGCTGGTAGAATTTTATTACTAAGAATGATAAGCCAAAGTAGATTTTTTATATCTTTATCTGGGAGACACATCTAACAGGTGATTTGAATGCAATGTTTTCAATGTCAATATAAAATACACTTAAGTGAAGTAGTCTTCCCATAGATTGAACATATAACTCTAGGTCATCCATTCAGTTAAGAAGAAAGCACAACTAAGTTGTGTTACTCACTGCCATGGAAAATATAAGATTAGAGAATGATTGATACAGGGAGATATCCAACTGCAAACTTGGAGACCGGATGTCATTAGTGTTGATAGATACTGGCTAATGCCCTGCTTAAAACCCTGGGTCTTTTTGTTTGGGGCAAATGATGCCAATCATTCTGCTATTAATGGTGTAATTAGGCCGCATGGTCATTAATAATACATTGCGTTTGTCTGAACGCTTAGTCTTTTTGAAAGATCCTTTGGCATTTTAAATAACTAGCAGCTTCCAGGCCAACAGTATTTTTCTTACCTTTTAAGAAGAAAATTGGCAGCAGTTCCACTGGGGTGTTTATGAGCTTTCCTCAGTAACAATTAATGGAGATCTAGCAAAAGTTTAATTTGATCAGCTTATGTGTTATTTTTTCAACCTCGCCAAACTATGACATTTGCAAATGAAATCAAATAAAATATGCCAGGATGGTTGAAACACTCTACATCGGAGCCTAGTATTAGGGCATATCCCCATTGCCATTAATCCTGATGTGAGAGATCCTTTTTAATGCATATATAAACAGGTTTTTTTTTCTCCTAGGAAACATTCTTCTGATAAGAGGCTACAGTCATGTGACTCCTAAGGAAACCACCATGGAACATACTGGCCCAAAGTTAGAAAGGTGCAAGGTCTGATGTCGTATTTCAGTGAATACCCGGATATGAAACAACTCCAAAAATCCTACGTTAATGC
The DNA here is from genome assembly GCA_037306005.1 of Rhinophrynus dorsalis. Taxonomy (NCBI): domain Eukaryota; kingdom Metazoa; phylum Chordata; class Amphibia; order Anura; family Rhinophrynidae; genus Rhinophrynus; species Rhinophrynus dorsalis. The sequence continues at coordinate 95,857,814 of CM074727.1, read as the reverse complement.
AATATGTACAATGACACCAACATTGTTTTGGGTTGGGTGATTAATGCTGGCTTATTCACATATATAATCTGAAAAGAACCACTGCATAAAAAAGACTTTAAGTTATACAATAAATAATTTGTTATACAAATATATAGTTATAGACCTTGTACCAAAGTAAATTTAGGCCATAGTGCTTTTTATAATAAAAGGAACACTAAAATATTTTAATAACAACCCCCCACTAATCTTAACCCTGACTAAAAATCCTTCTAATCATAAGAATCAATTCTGTGTGGATTGGTTGCCCAAAAGTGATCTTTAATTAGTATTGGATATCATGCCCATGGAGGCAGACATGATTCTTTGTTGCAGGATCCCAACTTCTCCCACTTGAGGCTTCCTAAGAATCTTTCAGATCTTTGGGCACAGGATTAGTCCACTAGTATGATCATAGAGATGGCGAGTGGTAGGCTGGTTAAACTCCCTTAAAGGTGTTCGGATTACTATTGCCTACATATAGACAGAGTTAAAGCTAGGCTCAGAGAGCTAACTGGATCTAAAATTGTGGATGTGAGATCAGCTCCTAGAAGGTATAACAGAGGCTGAAAGGAATTAATAGACTGTGTAAGATAAAACTACTGAATAAGTGGCTAGATCAAGTGCACTTGTGTGAGTATACGCACTAAATTTGCCTACAGAGATTATAATTAAAGTGAAAAGGTTTGTAGGCTATTTATGTTCTATGCAACATAGAATCCTATCAGTCTCAGTGGGCATCATATACAATACGAATCAACAATTAATTTTGTAGGAACCATCTAAACACAACTGATTCTTAGTGTCCATTAGGATTTCCTGATTATCTTAAGATACATGGGGGTTTGTTATCAGGATGTTTGTTTTACTTTAAAGGCTGCAAATGGAATGTCTGCCCTTAATAAAATTCCACATGTAATGTATGTACAGTGAATTCATTGCCAATGTTCATGATATTATCCTCAGCATAACATGATTCTTCAGATGTGTAAACAATCATTGTCAATAAATTTATTACACTGTGATTTATTCAGATATTTTTGGTTAATTCAAAATGAGTCATATGGACTAAACTAGAATTCTGGAAACTGGAGTAGAATATGAGGAAAATGGAGCACACTGTTATGCACACACTAAAAACAATATGGGAGGTGTAGTCATACAAGTCATTTCTAAAACATGCACCGAAATTGATTTACAAGGGCTTCTAGCCTACTAACTAGCATTTTTACACTAACAATTTTCCTCTTAACACTGCATGTGCTAAGGGGAGGATGTGAGACAGTATGGACATTTCAGGGCATTCAGTTCATCTGCTTCATGTTTAACGTCAACATGGTACAGAGGAGATTGGCATAACTGGGACGTCCTAGGATTAAAGTCTTAGCAATAGAAATGTGCGTGCATCAGTATGCACTAAAATTATCATACTCTCTACTGCAGCAGAGGTTAACATCTTAGTACTGAAAATGAGGTTTGCTTGTGATTAGTAAGTTCCTCCCACTGAGGGAAATATGATTATGTGCAAGAACTAGTGCTGGAGTTGATTTTCTAGTCCTACTCCCATCTAATGTCAAGTCCTTCTCTAAAAAATATCTTCTTAAGGCTGCTTGCACCAAGAGGAGGGCAATGGGGGCATTTAGAAGCGTTCCTTTCCTCTATGTTTTGCTTAATGTAAGGCACAGAGGAAACATCTCACCGTTTTCCTACTGATGCTGTGGGGCATGCATAAGGAGCTTACTAGTTTAAAATCCTAACAACAGCAGAATGTGTCTTCTGGTATGCACTATACAGATCATATACTGTAGTAAATACCCTGTGGTGCAGCCACTGTCATTGGAAGCTACACACACACACACACACACACACACGCACTGATTTATTTAGTTATACACACAGATACTCCAACACAAACATAATTATTAATTCATACAGTAACAAAGTGATATACACAGACTTGTACACCAGTCACAGAAAGTGACGCACAGTGATATACACAAACTAACATACCAAATAATACACAGACACACACCACATTCATTCACTGGCTGTGATAGTGACAGTGATATACACAGACATACAATCATACGGATTCACACACAAGAACACTGATTTACCCACTGACACAGTGGTACACATATACACACACATTCATTCACAGGCACAAACATACATGCTCTATTTGTGGGCATACCCAAGGTATATGTAACGGGACACTTTTTTTTTAAGCAAATTATAGAATTCACAGTACTTTTCTCTAAAAACAAGAAAAAAATATGTGTGTGAGGGTGGGTGTGTTGTATAACACCAGCACCTTCGGTTTTATGGAAAAAGAGCCTTTTGCATACTGGGAGTCATTTCCTAAGAATTGGAAAATTGAGTTAGGTTACCATTATGAAGTGAATACTAGAATGATCGCCAAAGCATTGCTTCTCCATCTCATCAGAGGATTATTTTCAATCTACAGACTAATGGACAACTGATGTTATTATATTCATATGGTGTTTACTTGGATATGACAGATGTTGATTTGTGTGTTTGTGTTACCCACTTATCCTATATGGTCCATTCATATCATGTTGCTACTGTTGCATGTCAGATACCAGTGTGTTTTTTTGACCCACAATAAGGACCTGTTTAGCTTATGACTCTTCACATATCAAGGGGAAATATATTCATACTGTGTTTTTTGGGGACCATATAATAAGTGGCTAGATCAAGTGCACATGTATGAGTATATGCACTCAATTTGCCTACAGAGATTATAATTAAAGTGAAAAGGTTTGTAGGCTATTTATGTTCTTATAAAATTCAGCATTAATGAAAAGTACTAGTTAGTACATTTCTAGTATAAACTGAAAATTCTAGATAATATGTCAGACCATTCAGAACCAAAGGAGATATCAACTTGGTAATCTCCTCTTTCAGTCTCACACTAAGGATTTGTCAGTATGGCCAGGGTTAAACAAGATCAGTTGAAACATGTTGTTTGGACATGCATACTGCTTCCGGGACTGATAGCCATCAATCAGCACAGACATCTTTCCATAGTGATGTCTGCATGCCTGCGCTGTCAGTCCCTTTAGGAGCTGAACGGCTCCAAGCAACGCCTCCTAGAGCAGACTGGGACTGACAGCGCAGGCGTGCAGATATCACTATGGAAAGATGGCTGCGCTAGTTGCTGGCTGTCAGTCCTGGGAGCAGTGTGCATTCTCATTAACGAGGTAACAATTTTTTTTGTTTTTTTATCGCTTCCTTTATATTTTGCATATTCCCTATCTTAGAGCACTTGATTACTTTGATCATGAAGACACAGACTTGCCCTATTTTCTCTGGTACATGGCGCTATTTTCTTTGCAGCATTTAAGCGTTCGGCATCAGTATGTCGGCCTTTTGATACAGTCGATATTCTGATGTAGCCCTTTTGATCTATGTGACATTATGAACTCAGCACTTTCATTCTCACCACATAGAGGGTGATATTTCAATAGCGAACCACCTATGACAATGGCTGTGCTTGTAAAATAAGAGTCAGACAATTCAGCAGCAGGAGGTTCAAAAGCTGGTATATCACCAAATAACATTGTGATTGCTAGTGATACCCATTCCCACCATATCTCTCTCCCACTCCTAGTTCATTTGAGCAAGGAAATCTCTCATCATCATGTATGAATCATCACCAGAAGCGCCACCACCATATTCTTCCTTCCCTCTTGCGATATGGTGATAGTGCTGGTAGTGAATTAGGTGTGGGTGGTACACTCTGTGTCATACTCACAGACACAGCAGCATCAGGCTCAGTCAGTCCGTAATTATGTAATGTTACTGTTACACGCATCCACTTGTGGAAAAATAGATTTTTCCCTTTCAGAAGTTTACCCCAGTGACTTAGGGATGTTGTGGCAGTAGTGGCAGCACTATCTGCTGGTGCTCTTTGAGTCAAGGGAAATGAGCTGGAGTTGTGGCAAGTACAACAACATCTGGTGCTGGTGGAGGGCTCTGAGTCACAGGGGATGTGGTGCGGGTTGTGGCAGTACTATCTGTTGGTGGGCTCTGGAATCTCTCAGTCATAACAATGGTTGTAAGGGAGTGGGTAAGACAGCAATACCTGCTAGTGGTCTCTGAGTCCACAGGGATGTGGTGAGTGTAGTGGAAGCACTGTCTGGTGCTGGTGTACTATTGCTGGCCTCTGCCACTACTAGAACTATTGTTACTGATAGTGGATATGTCTACATCGGAAGCAGAAGTTCTCCAACTCCTTTTACTAATTTTTGAACACATTATAGGAAGTTATGGATTTTTATAGTAGTGGAGCTATAATTATTGTGGCTACAGAAAGCATAGGTGGGAAGGGGCAAAGTTCTTGTGAGAAATTCATTGGCAGTAGCAAAAAGGTGGACATTCTATGTATTTTCTATGCAAGGGAACTACCAAAGAAAAAAGATGGAAATTATGCTTTTTTCCATAAAAATAAACAACCCCCATAAAAGTTGGAAATTATGCTTTTTTTCCATAAACCCCCACCCAAAAAAAGACACACAAATAAAAGAGAAAACAAAAATCACCCATCTCTACTCTGTAGCATTCAAAGAATTAAACTTACCCAACTGCTAGGCTGCTAGAGACTTTTCTACGTGATTCCATAGCAATGCAATGGAGATGTGTGTAGCCTCAAACACTATAAAATTGTTATGTTTCACTTAGCCCTTTGGATTCTAGAGGTGTATACAAGGCATTGTAAAATAATATATTGGAGATTTCTATCGTTTCTAAAAGGTTTAAAGGAAAATTACCTCCCAGTACATTTACCCCTTGCCAATCACAGGGGTACAGTTATGCATGGAGAACACCGGCAATCTCCACACAGGTCAATGAGGTTGCTATAGAATGTATTTATATTCATCTCTAGATCTGATGTGCTGCAATGACCACATTTTTTGAGAAATGAGAGGGACAGATAGAGGTACAGAAGGTGGAAGAAAGTGGGGGAGAGAAAATTAGGGGAAAGAGAGACGGGGAAATAAAAAGAGGAATGAGTGGGGGGGAAGATGCTGTAGAAAAACAGAGGAGAGAGACACTGGTGGGTAAAAGAAAGTGAGGGGGTAAGAAAGAGAGATGAGAGACAAAGGGGGAAAAAAAGAATCGGAGAAGAAATACTTGGGTTGCGAGCAGGGGCTAGACATATGAGGGGGAGGGTTTTTTTTGTGTAAATTCTTTTCTCTTAGTCCATGTGCTACACAGGAACCATGGGGTAAAGTATGCTCCGATCATGAAGGCAGGACACTTGCCTTATAATCACAAAATTAAATGTGGTGAATAGCTGTGATACCATAGGCCTAAATAAATTATATCAAATAATGGAAAAAATAAAGAAGATAGAAAAAATAAAGATTAGTGGAAATAACCACTCAGAGAAAAGACCTGTTCAACATTGTATAAAACCTGACCCACAAGGTTCATATATAATAGAATAAAAATAACCTTTATTAATGAAAATATATAAAATATTTAATCTTAAAACAATTAAAATTGTCTACCAGTTATTTCTGATGTTTGTTAAAAACTCACTATTTTCGGAGGTGAAAGGATTGTGCCAAATATACTATCTCTTTGATAGATGGTATTGATGCCTTATTGTTTTCTAGCTTCTTAACCCCTAGAGTGCCAAGCACTTACGCCGTACGAGTGGACACAGCTGTACCTGCTGTGCCACGCTCGTACGGCGTAAGAGTGAAATGCGGTCACTGCATGAGCCGGTATAACCGGCATGCAGTGGCCGCATTTAAAAAAAAAAATAGCCTGGCACTTGTGGGGGGACATGAGGATCACTCCTCATGTCCCCCCCTGTTATTGATCTCCCAGCTGATCGCGCTGGGAGATCAATAAAAGAAGAGGAGAAGCGCAGCAAAAGCGCAGCTTCTCCTCTCCTGTCTCTCCTACCCGAACTTCCGGGTAGGAGTGGGCAGGACCGGGGGAAGCCTCCCAACGTCATCGGTGACATGGTCACCGATGACGTTAGGGAAGTTTCCCCGGTGCTGCTCACTCCTACCGGTGGTAGGAGAGAATGGCAGGAGAGCTTTTGCTCTCCTGCAGTCGCCTCATTGATCTCCCAGCCTATCGGCTGGGAGATCAAAGACTGAGGGGACACCAGGAGGGGTCCTGATGTCCCCCACGAGGTCTGAAAAGTTTTAAAAAAAAATAAATAAAAAAAATAAATAAATAAAAGTAACCCTGTGAGTGCCACAGGGTCCCCACCACATTGCTTTGCAATGTGCTGGAGATCCCTGTGGCACTCACAGGGTCACTTGCTTTGGGGGTATTTTTTTTTTTCTAAAGACCTCATTGGGGGGATCAGGGGGGGGTCCTGATGCCCCTCAATGAGGTCTATAATTAAAAACAAATATATTAAAAAAAATTAACCCTGTGTGTGCCACAAGGGGGTCCAATACACCCCCCCTCCTGTGGCACACACAGGGCTTTTATCATTACTTTGTTACCAGAGATTGTTGGGGGGCCATCAGGATTGGTCCTGCTGGCCCCCAACAAGCTCTGATTACAAAGTAATGATAAAAAAAAATTAACCCTCTGAGTGCCACAAGGGTCCAATGCATTGCTTTGCAATGCGCTGGATACCCCTTTGGCACTCACAGGGACATTTATTTTGATTTCTTTTTTTTTTTATTTGGTAAGACCTTATTGGGGGGATCAGGGGGTCCTGATACCCCTCAATGAGGTCTATAATAAAAAAAAAGTAAATTTAAAAAAAAATTAACCCTGTGTGTGCCAATGCAGCCCCCCTTCTGCGGCACACACAGGGCTTTTATCATTACTTTGTTATCAGAGATTGTTGGGGGGTCATCAGGATTGGTCCTAATGGCCCTCCAACAAGCTCTGATTACAAAGTAATGATAAAAAAAAAAATTAACCCTCTGAGTGCCACAAGGATCCAATGCATTGCTTTGCAATGCGCTGGAGACCCCTGTGGCACTCACAGAGTCACTCTGTTTGTGGACACATATTTTTTTTTTTACTAAGACCTCATTGGGGAGGGATCAGGGGGTCCTGATGCCCCTCAATGAGGTATATAATAAAAAAAATTAAATCAAAAATTAACCCTGTGTGTGCCACTGGGAGGAGGGTTCAATGCAGACCCCCTTCCTGTGGTACACACAGGACTTTTTATCATTACTTTGTGATCAGAGCTTGTTTGGTGGCCATCTGAATACAAAGTAACAATAAAAAAATTAACCCTTTGTGTGCTGAACACCCCTGTGGCACATAAAGGATTTTTTCCCCCTTTATTTTTTATTTAGACCTCATTGTATGGGTTCTGATGCCCCCAACGAGGTCTACACAAAAATATTGGGGGAAAAAGCCCCAAAAAATGCACGTGCAACAGGAAGGGGGTCCAATGCAGTGCTTTGTATGAGGGGACATACAGTGCACAATGGTAGTCAGAGATCTCCCATACACTCTATCAGACACTGCCCCACCATCACCACCATCCTTACTCCTCTGCTCATACACACACACACTGCCTAATCCCTCACCCTCTCACACATTTTGTTAGACTTGTAGTCACAGGTCCGCACGTACACCGGCTGACGTCCTAGCTTCTTTCATCTGTTAGCCATAAAATCACACATACACTGTTTGCTTTCCCATTTCTGTTTCACTGGTAGCTACGCTCTTGTAGCGTAAATTGGTATGTCAACCCAGAGCAGTGGGGTACCATTTTTTTTGGGCTGGCAAGAAGTCCTCCTAGGAAATCCCACGCCATTGAACCATTTTAGTATCTTTGAAGTGACTGATGTGTAAAACAAATGTTTGTTTTTCTTTCCTGTAGCACCATATTCTGGAAATAGTTGTGCCAATTAACTTAGGGGTACAAAGGCAAGTGACCCCTCATTAGATGCGGCAGGTTGTCTTCTTTCCAAAATGGTATGGTTTATCTACCTTTTCTTCAATTCTGAAGGTGTTATAGCCATTTTCGTACAGGCAAGTCAGGTTTGAGAAAATGTTTGAAACATCAGAGTTTGTAGTTGGTGTAGTTTTCTACTTCTAGCACCCCCTAAGGTAGTTCAACTCATACCAATGGGGTGTCGTTTGACTCCTAAGAGCGCTAGAAAACAAATGCAGTTGAAAATTCCATGGTTTTCACAGAGCTCCATACATTTGAAGGGGCAGAAATGTAAAAAAATGCCTTTTTTTTCATTAGCGCCTCTTTCTAGAAACATTTATGCACACCAGTATTGGAGAAAGAAGGCAAGTGACCCCTTATTAGATGCGACAGGATGTCTTCTTTCCAAAATGGTATGGTTTATCTACCTTTTCTTCAATTCTGAAGGTGTTATAGCCATTTTCGTACAGGCAAGTCAGGTTTGAGAAAATGTTTGAAACATCAGAGTTTGTAGTTGGCGTAGTTTTCTACTTCTAGCACCCCCTAAGGTAGTTCAACTCATACCAATGGGGTGTCGTTTGACTCTTAAGAGCACTAGCAAACAAATGCAGTTGAAAATTCCATGTTTTTCACAGAGCGCCATACATTTGAAGGGGCAGAAATGTAAGAAAATGCCTTTTTTTTCATTAGCGCCACCTCCTGGAAGCATTTGTGCATACCAGCCTTTGGGTAAAAAGGCAAGTGACCCCTCATTAGATGCGGCAGGTTGTTTTCTTTCCAAAATGGCATTGTAAAATAATATATTGGAGATTTCTATCGTTTCTAAAAGGTTTAAAGGAAAATTACCTCCCAGTACATTTACCCCTTGCCAATCACAGGGGTACAGTTATGCATGGAGAACACCGGCAATCTCCACACAGGTCAATGAGGTTGCTATAGAATGTATTTATATTCATCTCTAGATCTGATGTGCTGCAATGACCACATTTTTTGAGAAATGAGAGGGAAAGATAGAGGTACAGAAGGTGGAAGAAAGTGGGGGAGAGAAAATTAGGGGAAAGAGAGACGGGGAAATAAAAAGAGGAATGAGTGGGGGGGAAGATGCTGTAGAAAAACAGAGGAGAGAGACACTGGTGGGTAAAAGAAAGTGAGGGGGTAAGAAAGAGAGATGAGAGACAAAGGGGGAAAAAAAGAATCGGAGAAGAAATACTTGGGTTGCGAGCAGGGGCTAGACATATGAGGGGGAGGGTTTTTTTTGTGTAAATTCTTTTCTCTTAGTCCATGTGCTACACAGGAACCATGGGGTAAAGTATGCTCCGATCATGAAGGCAGGACACTTGCCTTATAATCACAAAATTAAATGTGGTGAATAGCTGTGATACCATAGGCCTAAATAAATTATATCAAATAATGGAAAAAATAAAGAAGATAGAAAAAATAAAGATTAGTGGAAATAACCACTCAGAGAAAAGACCTGTTCAACATTGTATAAAACCTGACCCACAAGGTTCATATATAATAGAATAAAAATAACCTTTATTAATGAAAATATATAAAATATTTAATCTTAAAACAATTAAAATTGTCTACCAGTTATTTCTGATGTTTGTTAAAAACTCACTATTTTCGGAGGTGAAAGGATTGTGCCAAATATACTATCTCTTTGATAGATGGTATTGATGCCTTATTGTTTTCTAGCTTCTTAACCCCTAGAGTGCCAAGCACTTACGCCGTACGAGTGGACACAGCTGTACCTGCTGTGCCACGCTCGTACGGCGTAAGAGTGAAATGCGGTCACTGCATGAGCCGGTATAACCGGCATGCAGTGGCCGCATTTAAAAAAAAAAATAGCCTGGCACTTGTGGGGGGACATGAGGATCACTCCTCATGTCCCCCCCTGTTATTGATCTCCCAGCTGATCGCGCTGGGAGATCAATAAAAGAAGAGGAGAAGCGCAGCAAAAGCGCAGCTTCTCCTCTCCTGTCTCTCCTACCCGAACTTCCGGGTAGGAGTGGGCAGGACCGGGGGAAGCCTCCCAACGTCATCGGTGACATGGTCACCGATGACGTTAGGGAAGTTTCCCCGGTGCTGCTCACTCCTACCGGTGGTAGGAGAGAATGGCAGGAGAGCTTTTGCTCTCCTGCAGTCGCCTCATTGATCTCCCAGCCTATCGGCTGGGAGATCAAAGACTGAGGGGACACCAGGAGGGGTCCTGATGTCCCCCACGAGGTCTGAAAAGTTTTAAAAAAAAATAAATAAAAAAAATAAATAAATAAAAGTAACCCTGTGAGTGCCACAGGGTCCCCACCACATTGCTTTGCAATGTGCTGGAGATCCCTGTGGCACTCACAGGGTCACTTGCTTTGGGGGTATTTTTTTTTTTCTAAAGACCTCATTGGGGGGATCAGGGGGGGGTCCTGATGCCCCTCAATGAGGTCTATAATTAAAAACAAATATATTAAAAAAAATTAACCCTGTGTGTGCCACAAGGGGGTCCAATACACCCCCCTCCTGTGGCACACACAGGGCTTTTATCATTACTTTGTTACCAGAGATTGTTGGGGGGCCATCAGGATTGGTCCTGTTGGCCCCCAACAAGCTCTGATTACAAAGTAATGATAAAAAAAAATTAACCCTCTGAGTGCCACAAGGGTCCAATGCATTGCTTTGCAATGCGCTGGATACCCCTTTGGCACTCACAGGGACATTTATTTTGATTTCTTTTTTTTTTTATTTGGTAAGACCTTATTGGGGGGATCAGGGGGTCCTGATACCCCTCAATGAGGTCTATAATAAAAAAAAAGTAAATTTAAAAAAAAATTAACCCTGTGTGTGCCAATGCAGCCCCCCTTCTGCGGCACACACAGGGCTTTTATCATTACTTTGTTATCAGAGATTGTTGGGGGGTCATCAGGATTGGTCCTAATGGCCCTCCAACAAGCTCTGATTACAAAGTAATGATAAAAAAAAAAATTAACCCTCTGAGTGCCACAAGGATCCAATGCATTGTTTTGCAATGCGCTGGAGACCCCTGTGGCACTCACAGAGTCACTCTGTTTGTGGACACATATTTTTTTTTTTACTAAGACCTCATTGGGGAGGGATCAGGGGGTCCTGATGCCCCTCAATGAGGTATATAATAAAAAAAATTAAATCAAAAATTAACCCTGTGTGTGCCACTGGGAGGAGGGTTCAATGCAGACCCCCTTCCTGTGGTACACACAGGACTTTTTATCATTACTTTGTGATCAGAGCTTGTTTGGTGGCCATCTGAATACAAAGTAACAATAAAAAAATTAACCCTTTGTGTGCTGAACACCCCTGTGGCACATAAAGGATTTTTTCCCCCTTTATTTTTTATTTAGACCTCATTGTATGGGTTCTGATGCCCCCAACGAGGTCTACACAAAAATATTGGGGGAAAAAGCCCCAAAAAATGCACGTGCAACAGGAAGGGGGTCCAATGCAGTGCTTTGTATGAGGGGACATACAGTGCACAATGGTAGTCAGAGATCTCCCATACACTCTATCAGACACTGCCCCACCATCACCACCATCCTTACTCCTCTGCTCATACACACACACACTGCCTAATCCCTCACCCTCTCACACATTTTGTTAGACTTGTAGTCACAGGTCCGCACGTACACCGGCTGACGTCCTAGCTTCTTTCATCTGTTAGCCATAAAATCACACATACACTGTTTGCTTTCCCATTTCTGTTTCACTGGTAGCTACGCTCTTGTAGCGTAAATTGGTATGTCAACCCAGAGCAGTGGGGTACCATTTTTTTTGGGCTGGCAAGAAGTCCTCCTAGGAAATCCCACGCCATTGAACCATTTTAGTATCTTTGAAGTGACTGATGTGTAAAACAAATGTTTGTTTTTCTTTCCTGTAGCACCATATTCTGGAAATAGTTGTGCCAATTAACTTAGGGGTACAAAGGCAAGTGACCCCTCATTAGATGCGGCAGGTTGTCTTCTTTCCAAAATGGTATGGTTTATCTACCTTTTCTTCAATTCTGAAGGTGTTATAGCCATTTTCGTACAGGCAAGTCAGGTTTGAGAAAATGTTTGAAACATCAGAGTTTGTAGTTGGTGTAGTTTTCTACTTCTAGCACCCCCTAAGGTAGTTCAACTCATACCAATGGGGTGTCGTTTGACTCCTAAGAGCGCTAGCAAACAAATGCAGTTGAAAATTCCATGGTTTTCACAGAGCTCCATACATTTGAAGGGGCAGAAATGTAAAAAAATGCCTTTTTTTTCATTAGCGCCTCTTTCTAGAAACATTTATGCACACCAGTATTGGAGAAAGAAGGCAAGTGACCCCTTATTAGATGCGACAGGATGTCTTCTTTCCAAAATGGTATGGTTTATCTACCTTTTCTTCAATTCTGAAGGTGTTATAGCCATTTTCGTACAGGCAAGTCAGGTTTGAGAAAATGTTTGAAACATCAGAGTTTGTAGTTGGCGTAGTTTTCTACTTCTAGCACCCCCTAAGGTAGTTCAACTCATACCAATGGGGTGTCGTTTGACTCTTAAGAGCACTAGCAAACAAATGCAGTTGAAAATTCCATGTTTTTCACAGAGCGCCATACATTTGAAGGGGCAGAAATGTAAGAAAATGCCTTTTTTTTCATTAGCGCCACCTCCTGGAAGCATTTGTGCATACCAGCCTTTGGGTAAAAAGGCAAGTGACCCCTCATTAGATGCGGCAGGTTGTTTTCTTTCCAAAATGGCATTGTTTCTCTACCTTTCCTGCATATCTACTATGGTTATAACCATTTTAGTGCAAGCAGATAATTTAAAAAACAAAAGTGTCAGGTTTACGTACGTGTTCCTAGCACCCACATATTGTATGTTAACCCACACAAATGGGCTACCATTTTTCTAATGTTGGTATCAGGTACTGAATACAGCAGGAAATGTTATGGTTTTCAAAGATTTTAGTATCTTTGAAGTGGTGGAAATGTAAAAAAAAACACATGTATTTATTCCCATAGCGCCACCTTTTGGAAATATTTGTGCACTTCAGCCCAGGGGTAGAAAGGCAAGTGACCCCTCACTTGATGCGGGAGAATGTCTACTTTCCAAAAAGGTATACCTTTTATACCTTTCCTTCATGTCTCTAACAGTTATGAACATTTTAGTACGAGCAGCCATTTTCGAAGAAGCAAACAGGTAGGTGTAGTTATGTGCTTATGGCACCCCTAAGATAGGTCTACTCATTCCAATTGGGTGTAATTTTTCTCCTAAGGGCACTAGCTAATGAATACAGTTGGAAATTCCATGGTTTTCACAGATTTCCATACAGATGAAGGAGCAGAAATGTAAGAAAATGCCATTTTTTCCTAAAGTGCCACGTTCTGGAAGCATTTGGGCACAACAGGCTTGGGGTAATAAGGAAATTCACCCCTCATTAGATGCGGCAGGTTGTCTTCTTTCCAAAATGGTATAGTTTGTGTAGCCTTTCTTCACTTCTGTAGTTGTTATAACCATTTTTGTACAGACAAGTAATGTTTGAGAAAATGTTAGAAAAATTAGAGGTTGCAATAGGTGTAGTTTTGTACTTGTAGCGCCCCCTGAGGTAGGTGAACTCATACCAATGGGGTGTCATTTTTCTCCTAAGAGCACTAGCTAATGAATACAGTTGGAAATGCCATGGTTTTCACAAATTTCAGTACATTTGAAGGGGCAGAAATGTAAGAAAATGCCTTTTTTTTTCATTAGCGCCACCTTCTGGAGGCATTTGTGCACTCCAGGCTAGGGGTAACAAGGAAAGTCACCCATCATTAGATGCAGCAGGGTGTCTTCTTTTCAAAATGGTATGGTTTGTGTACCCTTTCTTCACTTCTGTAGTTGTTATAACCATTTGTGTACAGACAGGTAATGTTTGAGAAAATGTTAGAAAAATTAGAGGTTGCAATAGGTGTAGTTTTGTACTTGTAGCGCCCCCTGAGGTAGGTGAACTCATACCAATGGGGTGTCATTTTTCTCCTAAGAGCACTAGCTAATGAATACAGTTGGAAATGCCATGGTTTTCACAAATTTCAGTACATTTGAAGGGGCAGAAATGTAAGAAAATGCCTTTTTTTTTCATTAGCGCCACCTTCTGGAGGCATTTGTGCACTCCAGGCTTTGGGTAACAAGGCAAGTCACCCATCATTAGATGCGGCAGGGTGCCTTCTTTTCAAAATGGTATGGTTTGTGTACCCTTTCTTCACTTCTGTAGTTGTTATAACCATTTGTGTACAGACAAGTAATGTTTGAGAAAATGTTAGAAAAATTAGAGTTTGTAGTAGGTGTCGTTTTGCACTTCTAGCGCCCCCTGAGGTAGTTAAACTCATACCAATGGGGTGTCATTTTTCTCCTAAGAGCACTAGCTAATGAATACAGTTGGAAATGCCATGGTTTTCACAAATTTCAGTACATTTGAAGGGGCAGAAATGTAAGAAAATGTATTTTTTTTTCATTAGCGCCACCTTCTGGAGGCATTTGTGCACTCCAGGCTTTGGGTAACAAGGCAAGTCACCCATCATTAGATGCGGCAGGGTGCCTTCTTTTCAAAATGGTATGGTTTGTGTACCCTTTCTTCACTTCTGTAGTTGTTATAATCATTTGTGTACAGACAAGTAATGTTTGAGAAAATGTTAGAAAAATTAGAGTTTGTAGTAGGTGTCGTTTTGCACTTCTAGCGCCCCCTGAGGTAGGTGAACTCATACCAATGGGGTGTCATTTTTCTCCTAAGAGCACTAGCTAATGAATACAGTTGGAAATGCCATGGTTTTCACAAATTTCAGTACATTTGAAGGGGCAGAAATGTAAGAAAATGTCTTTTTTTTTTCATTAGCGCCACCTTCTGGAGGCATTTGTGCACTCCAGGCTTTGGGTAACAAGGCAAGTCTCCCATCATTAGATGCGGCAGGGTGTCTTCTTTTCAAAATGGTATGGTTTGTGTACCCTTTCTTCATTTCTGTAGTTGTTATAACCATTTGTGTACAGACAAGTAATGTTTGAGAAAATGTTAGAAAAATTAGAGGTTGCAATAGGTGTAGTTTTGTACTTGTAGCACCCCCTGAGGTAGGTGAACTCATACCAATGGGGTGTCATTTTTCTCCTAAGAGCTCTAGCTAATGAATACAGTTGGAAATGCCATGATTTTCACACATTTTAGTACATTTGAAGGGGCAGAAATGTAAGAAAATGCCTTTTTTTTCATTAGCGTCATCTTCTGGAGGCATTTGTGCACACCAGGCTTGGGGTAACAAGAAAAGTCACCCCTCATTAGATGCAGTAGGTTGTCTACTTTCCAGAAATATATAGTTTTATATAGTTATTCCACTGTTTTAGGGTAGATTTACCACAAAAACCCTAGAATGCGCATTGAAAATGTCATTTTGCGCTGCTGGTGATTAGGGCTCTACGCTAGCCATGGACGTAGGTAAAACTATACAAATTTGGTATTTTTTTACTCGGGGGATTCGGGGATTTTTCAAATAATTGAAACTTTTTCAATCAAGGTAAATGTTTTTGATACATAGTATGTGATTTTAGCAAAATGAGTAAATTTTCACTTTTTTTTGTCATTATGACATCATAGCTTTTTGCACATTGTAAAATTCTCTTCATGTAAGGTACCACAAGAAAGCTCAATTAGTTCTGAAAAAAACAATATATAGTTTTCCATATTTAACTAAAAATCCCCAGAGGAAATCAAGCCTAAACGGAAAGCTAGCAAAAATGCTGAAAAAGTGTCTGGCCTGCAGGGTACAGGAAATGGCCCAAGCCTCTGGCACTGAAGGGGTTAAAGCTATTTTGCATGTGCCTAAACACTGGCTAACAATAATCTGTTTAATGGCAATCAATAAAAAACCTTGCCAGTACACACCTCTATGGGGAAACTGCATGATAATAAGCCACATTGTTTATATAAGTCTTAGATGTATACCTCACTTTATCTGTTATGGATTTGCAGTGATTGAATAATATCAATGTAATGTAGTACATTTATTAACTAATACATATTTCATCCTATGATGTGACTCAAGGACTATCCCGCTATAAACTAACATACAGTCCTTGAGTCATATCATAGGACGAAATATGCATTAAATAATAGATATACTAATAAGACACAATCACAAGCAGGGAAGCAGTCTTAAAGGGATAGTAATACTCTGTTTTATCTTTATTGTATTTTGTAGGCATTAAAAAAACATGAAGAGCTATATAAGTCTTATCTCTCAAACCTTTATGGTTTGAGAGATATTCACCAGTAAAGTTTCCCCTCCCTCCCCTTTTACCTAGTGTAAGCAATCTCTTCTCAGATGTGGAATCCAGTCCATAGACCAGACAGACAACAGCAAGGGACAATATTCTTCCTATGAAAACAATGCAAGCCCTGTCCCCCTTGACAAGTTTTTCAGGTTTTTCCCTTATCTTAATTGAAGATTGTCCCTCTCTGCAGTCTACCTGGGCACCTCCCTTCTGATCTGGCTGAAGTGTGTTACATGAGTAAAAGGGGCGGGAGGGGGATACTTTGTCATTGAATTACTCTTGAACTACAACTCTGACAGAATTGAAATAACACTCTCCAATGTCCAAATACTATGATGATTAATTAGAGCTGCTTTTATTATGAAACATTACTATCCCTTTAAGAGTCAATGACTGAAGGGGTAAGACAGGATCAAAAGGAGCCTTCTGGAACACTCTCAGACCAAGTTCGAAACCCACAGAGGAGTGGGATCCAAAAGACTGGGAAAGTATGAGCCCCTTCCTGCACGAGATGTGCACAACCAGAATGAAGATACTATACATCTGAAAAGACAAAGATAGAAAAGAAATATGGACCTTAATAGTGCTAAGTCTAAACCCTTGCTGAAAGAAATTTTAAAGAATGGTATTATAAATTAGTAAATCCTGCATCCCCACTTATTTGCATTAGAAAAAAATCCTGTTCTTTTATATTCAAATATACAGAAGTGGAGGTGCTGTGATGTAATTAGATTACTACATAAGAAAAAGATCTTGGCACTCATTTTCTTTATAGTAAATTAATCCAAGTTTTATTGAAAAAGTATTTAAAAGAAAAATAAAACAATTAGGGCAAAATATGATAAAAGAAAACAGTGATTAAAAATCCCATAATCGTACACTGATAGACCATTCCACAACTGTCAGCAGTGTGTGTGTCGATAGTCTCCCACTGTGATGATAAGTATCGATAGATGAATAACAAAGTGTTTGAACTACTGGATACTTATGATCAGGGGTTAAAATTGGAAGTCCTTTGCTACTAGCCAGACCTGAAAAGTTACTTGCCACTGCAAGCGATAACATAAGCACCAGAGCTGAATTTCTACTTGCCAGGGCTAAATTTTCACTCGCCATTGGCTAGTGGCGAGTGGAAATTTTGAGCCCTGCTTATAATAGAATATCTACCTTCCATCGATGTAGATTAAGAATATTATCAATATTAAAGATTATACACAAATGATAGTATAGTAACTAACAATAATATTACTACTCAGGGCCAATTCCCCCTATATCATTTGCTTAGTGCATAGTATATAAGGTAATGTCTCATCACATTATTAATGATGAGCATGCATCTTCCTTATTTATATATGAAAATTTAAGCCGCACATTTAAAAAGACATCTACAAAGAAAAGGAGATGAAGTATCCACAATAATGAACACAAACTCCTGCTAGATGTGCCTATACCCCCATAAATGCTCTCCACATTAAGGAACAATATATGGCTTGTAATTCTACTTACTTAAAAGAAAAAAGAAAAAAAAAAAGAGAGAGAGAGAGAGAGAGAGAGAGGTATATAAAATTTAAGGAAAAGGAGACATATAATAGTAATCAATTGAATTCACAATTGCAAATACATATAAAATACATCAATAATCAGTGGACAACAGTTCTTACAATAGTCCAGGATTGCATTGGGTTTGTTGTAACCCTCTACTAGAGTGGCTGTTTCCACACAAACAAACAAAAAGACAAACCTGCCCTACTCTATATAAAGATTAAATGTGTGCCCTGTAATGTGCAAATATAATATTTGAGATTTTAGTATTCACAAATTGGCCAAGTCGTGGGTAAGCGTGCTACCACGCCAAGGTATCTCACTATTGCCAAGTCCTACTCAAATACACCTCTAAAACCCTATCTAAAATTAAAATAAATAAATCCCTGAAGAGATGTTATAATGAACGTGTTGGAGAGCAAGAATCCCTGAAATGTGTTCTTTTTAATGCTTGTGGGTCCTGGTGTGGTGCAATTAAAAACAGAAAACATACATTATAATAAAAAAGGTGTAAATGGAGGACTTACCTGATGCAAAAAACCCAGATGGGTCTGCATAGTGAGAATATAAGAGGGCTGTGGATTCAACAGTCCTCACCATAAATGAACCTTTTTATTAACACCCCACAGGTCATGTGAGGGAAAAAATAATTCCAAACAAACAGAGTGCATTATAATGTATGTCTTCTGTTTTTAATTGCACTACACTGGGACCCACAAGCATTAAAAAGAGCACATTTCGGGGTCCCTTGCTCTCCAACGTATTCATTATAACATCTCTTCAGGGATTTTCTTATTTTAATTTTAGATAGGGTTTTACAGGTGTATTAGAGTAGAACTTGCCTATGGTGAGAAACATTGGCGTGGTGGGCAGCTTACCCACAACTTAATTTGTGAATACTAAAATCTCACTTATTTACTAAGAAATATTATATATGCATATTACAGGGCAAACATTTAATCTTTATATAGAGTAGCATAGATTTGTCTTTTTGTTTGCTTGCACTTTGAGTCTAGGCCTGATGATTGGGGGACAGGAAAACCCTCTCATTCCTTGCTGATTTCTATATACTTACTTTATATTCACACTTAAATTATATTTATTGCACGGAAATGTCATGGTGAGTTGGCGACATGAGCTTTCTGTCTAATTTTCTGTTTACACTTCTCCCTCACTCATTGTAGCAGCCTTTCACTTTATCCTATTTAACCACTTATGCAAAACACTTAAATTATTGCACTATTTCCATTTTCTTTTTTCACACTTTGCCTTTGAGGACCAGGCCTCAAGCCTGTCCTAGCTTGCTTGCACCCTGTTTGTTTGAAATTATTTTTTTCCTCAGGGGACCTGTATCACGGTGCCCGTGATTTGCTGCCTTTCCTGTCAGTTACCTGAATAGCTCTCCATTGGCTGTCTGCTTTCAACCCGCCCAGTATTGCCTATTTAGACTGGGCTTGGGCACCCTTTGGTTGCCCTTTCGTGGTGTCTCTATGTCGCCTGCACCTGCACTGTGTTCCTGAGCTTCCTGGGCCGTCTACTATCTATGCTCTCCAGTGATCGCCTGAGTTCCCGTCTGACAGCTTCCACAGTTCCAGCTTCCGTTCCTGATCCGGTTGGGGTTGCTGTTCCGGCTGCCGTTCCTGCTCCGGTTGACTGCCATTGATGGTCCTGCTTCCTGTCCTGTACCGCCTGTGTTCCTGCTCCTGGATGCCTGCAGAGTGTCTCCTTCCTCCAGTCACCTTTGGCGACATTTTCATTCACTTTGTTTGTGTATTCCAGTACGCGGGAACTGGTTCCCTCCATGTTAACCAGGTGCTTGCTGCATTCCTTACAGCACCGGTAGAGATTGTGTTAATACGGTACGCGGGTACTGGTTCGCTCCATGTTCACCGGCTGCTTGCTGCGTTCCTTACAGCACCGGTAGAGATTGTGTTACTCCGGTATGTGGGTACTGGTTCGCTCCATGTTCATCGGCTGCTTGCTGCGTTCCATACAGCAACGGTAGAGATTGTGTAACTCCAGTACGCGGGTACTGGTTCGCTCCATGTTAACCAGCTGCTTGCTGCGTTCCTTACAGCACCCGTAGAGATTGTGTAACTCCAGTACGCGGGTACTGGTTCGCTCCATGTTAACCGGCTGCTTGCTGCATTCCTTACAGCACCGGTAGAGATTGTGTAACTCCAGTACGCGGGTACTGGTTCGCTCCATGTTCACCGGCTGCTTGCTGCGTTCCTTACAGCAACGGTAGAGATTGTGTAACTATCACAGTGCCTGTGATTATTCTGTCACTCTCATCTGTGGCAGACTGTGATTTGTTCACTTGGTTTGGCCCGCCCCTTGGTGACCTTTTTATACCTGACTCTTACATCTGTCAGATGCCCTTTCGTGGTGTTTCTGAGCCAGACTTGCTGTTGCTGTGTTCCAGTATCCGATTCCTGTGTACCGACTTTGGCCTGTCCTGACTACTCTCCAGTGTTCCTGATTGTGTATGATCCGGCTTGTCTGAGAATCTTCTACGTGCTACGACCCGGCTTGTCTCAGAATCCTCTACGAGCTACGACCCGGCTTGTCAGAGAACCCTCTACGTGCTACGATCCGGCTGGCCGACTTTCTGCTTCAAGATCATCGCGGCCTGCTTGGTTGTTGTCGCCGCCGCGACATTCTGAATCCTGCATCGCTGTGCCGATCAAGTGTGACCATTACCCTCCTGGTTAACCCATCCATCAGTGCAGAGTCCCTTGCTGACTTGCGTAAGCTGTGCCTCTTGTACCGAGCCTATACATGCTGCAGAGCTAAGCTACCATACCGAGCCTGGGAGATTCAAACGTACCTTTTAACCCTTGCACTGCCGCTGCTCTCTGACCGGACCTCCTTTCTAAATACAGAACCGTTACCTTGTAAGTCTACTGCTGCTGAGTTGGCCGCTACTTGGACGGCGACTCCCGATTACGCTTGCAGAGTAGTCTATCCTGTTAGGCCGGTTGGGCATCTTTGGCTCTTGGTCTCACGGTTATCAACGGAGGTGTCCGGTGCGGTTATTGGTGGCAAGGTTAGGCTCCAAGCTCTTGCTAGATCCGTAGGTAAACGCCCGTGGGGGCTATTGGCTCGTGTTGTGCTCACATTGGTCTCCGGTTATACGGCCGTGGGGGCTAAAACGCCAGCTTCGCATCTCAGGCTAGTCTCGATCACGCCCGTGGGGGCTACATACTCTCGCACTTGCAGGCTCAGTGGTCTATTGACGAACGCCCGTGGGGGCTATTTTGGGTTACTGTGCTGCTATCACTCACATTGGCCACTGAACATCTACGACCCATCTTTATATGAACTCTGTGCTGTGCACATTTGCTCACTTGATCAATACACCACACGGGCGTGCCAAACCCCACAGCTGAGACTGACAATTTACTCTCATTCACCCTTTAGGGGCCAGTTCCCTATTCGCTGTTCCTATGTTGGGTGCCTTCTATCCATATTATTAAAGCTATGTGTACTGTGTTATAGCTTGCAATTGTTGCTGTCAACTGTAGAGGGCAATCATTTGTATTTATTTTCTTTCAATAAAAGATTGTTTTATTTTACCTACTGGTCTGAGTGTCAAAACAAACCGTTACAGTAACCCCAGTACACGGGTACTGGCTTGCTCCATTATTTCGTTGGGTGTTCTCAACATCTTGATAACCCAGCTGGCCTCTGTCTGTCCATCATAGGCGACTGGCTAGTTACACCTTTATGCCAGTCACTGAGGCCATCCCTGTCTGTGTTCCAGTACTTGCAGCCTCCAGGCTGCCTTGCCCGGTATATTGGTAAGGCCGGTAAAACCTATTCCATCTTGTGCCAGTCTAAGGTTGCCTTACCCGGTATTGGCAAGGCCGGTAGAGCCTCATTCCTCGTTGTACCAGTCTCAAGGCTGCCTTACTCAGTATATTGGCAAGGCTGGTAGAGCCTCATTCCTCGTTACCAGCCTCAAGGCTGCCTTGCCCAGTATATTGGCAAGGCCAGTAGAGCCTCCATCTCCTCAGTTGCTAGCTTTCCAGGCTGCCTTGCCCGGTATATTGGTAACGCCGGTAGAACCTATTCCATCTTGTGCCAGTCTAAGGTTGCCTTACCCGGTATTGGCAAGGCCAGTAGAGCCTGTCTTACATTCTGTATACCACTACTCACTATGACTATGTATTGAAGATGTATGTTGCACGTGTATGCTAACCCGCGAAGGTTCCCTTTTCAATAAAGTTGTGTTTTTATCTTAATTCTGTGTCTGAGAGTCATAACAAACCATGACAACCTGTGGGGGGTTAATAAAACGTTAATTTATGCAGAGGACTGTTGGATCCACAGCCTTCTCATATTCTCACTATGCAGACCCATCTGGGATTTTTGCATTAGGTAAGTCCTCCATTTACACCTTTTTTTATTATATGTATGTCTTCTGTTTTTAATTGCACCACACGGGGGACCCACAAGTATTAAAAAGAGCACATTTCAGGGTCCCTTGCTCTGCAACGCGTTCATTATAACATCTCATCGGGGATTTTCTTATTTTAATTTTAGACAGGGTTTTACAGGTGTATTAGTGTATGACTTGCCTATAGTGAGATACCTTGGCGTGGTGACAAGCTTACCCACAACTTAGTTAATTTGTGAGTACTAAAATCTCACTTATTTAAAAGAAATATTATATATGCACATTATAGGGCACACATTTAATCTTTATATAGAGTAGCACAGGTTTGTCTTTTTGTTTGTTTGCACTTTGGGTCTAGGCCTGATGTTTGGAGGACTGGAGAACCCACTCATTCCTTGCTGCTTTCTATATACTTACTTTATATTCCCTCTCTTAAATTATGTTTATTATATGGATATGTCATGGTGAATTGACGCTGGGAGCTTTCTCTCTCGTTTTCTGTTTTCACACAAAATTATTCTTTCCCATACAAAATTATTCTCATGAGGAGTGCTGATTAGCAATAAGAGTTTCAGATCACGGAGGAAGCGCGCCTTACTGGGGTGATAACTGCTCTTTCACTTTTTTGTTTTAGGTTTATTAAGGCACTTACCTTATTAGCCCCAAGTAATTTAAACATAGGGGGAATCTAATCCCAATTCATAAATTCGCAGTTAGAGAATATGTATTAGTAAATCAGTTCCATCACATTATGATAGTACATATCATATGGATCCAGGCTGATTATTCAAAATAGTGGCTCATCTGATTGTAAATGATGAGCATAGGCTTTCTTCATATATTAGTAAAACTTTAACTTGGCATATTTATTTTGATACATGTTTTATAAGCCCAGAGTGATTTACACAAAACAGCAGTCTGATACTGATTCATGGAAAAGTGAGTGAGGAACATTTTTTTTAAATATATATCATTTCCACCTTT
Source organism: Rhinophrynus dorsalis (assembly GCA_037306005.1). Classification (NCBI taxonomy): domain Eukaryota; kingdom Metazoa; phylum Chordata; class Amphibia; order Anura; family Rhinophrynidae; genus Rhinophrynus; species Rhinophrynus dorsalis. Next base: position 95,834,692 of record CM074727.1, on the reverse strand, counting down.
GAGAGATACAAGGGATACTTAGTAAAGAAATCCAAAATCCAAAACAGCTCAGCTACCGATAGATGGAGAAGAACTGAGAACCAGGCCCGGCAAGGCCATCAAGGGGTGATGAGAATTACATGATCCTGCTCCATTGTGGCTTTCCTCAATACCCTGGGGATCCAAGGAAATGGAGAAAACACACATGACTTAGGAAACTGCTACAGAATAACTAATGTTCTGCCCCTTTTTCTTATTCCTTGGCTGGTTTTCATCTTGGTTTTTTCTGTTTGCCGGATCTTTGATTCCTGCCCTGGGTTTTTGTGCTCACTCCTGAGCCTTTATCAAGAGGCAGTTCCTCAGTTCTGGCTCATGATCAAAGTGTTCTAGTGCATGTTTAGTGGTTCCAAGTCGTATACTGAGTTCCCTTGCCCTACCTCCAGTGTGTATCCAGTGTATTGACCTTGGCCTTGCTTACTGAATACTTTCCATGCGGTGGCTGTTAAAATGTGTTAAGGGGGTGCATTTTCTGCTTGTAAATCTATGTCTACAAACATAGGTGTTGAGTGCCTAAAGAGTGTTAAAAAACACTGCCGTGCAACTAGGAATCCCTGCAATAGAAATCAACAGATACATGGATATACAGGCCAAAGCCTCCATATCATTTCATCCAAATCACAAATTAAGTCAAAAAATGTACCCTAACACACCACCCTCCCAAACACTACCAGAACTAAAATAGGATTTTAGTGTTCTTACCTGTTATATCCTTTTCTCTCATGTCCATATGGACCACAGGTAGCATGGGGTCAAGTCCCTCCTCCTGGAGGGCAGAGTACATCACAAAAGACAGGATCTTTTGGGGTGGAGACTCCCTCCTCCACCAGCTCAACCTCCCACCCACTAACTCCCAGATTTCATGTGACCGAAGCCACACCAAAAAAAAGTAAGCAGGAAAGGCGAAAATCTCCTGAGACTAAGACCCTAAGAGGACTCCACTGCCCAGGAGAGCCACACTGGGAAGGTCTCCTTCTCTGAGTAGAAGACCTGCCTTCCATATGGACTAAAGAGAAAATGATTTAACAGATAAGGACACTAAAATCCTATTAAATCTTAAGTCCAATAAGAATCACCAAAACTAGGATTCCTGGGGAGGGAAAGGAGAAAAGACCTCTCACACGTTCCCATGATATCAGAGTTCCCTAGGACTATCCAATATCTGAATAACCCAAACAACAAGTGTCAAAGGTCACTGAACTAGCACAGCACATTAAACCAAGAGCCAACAGGGCTCAAAACTTACTGAACAACAACTGTCAGTAAAAAGAAGGCAGATCCTTAAACAGGCAGAACTGCCTGCAATACCTTCCGGTCAAAGCTGGCCTCAGCCGAGGCCAAGATGTTGACATGGTAATGTTTGGTGAAAGTATGCAAGGAGGACCAGGTAGCAGCCTTGCACAGCTGTTCAGAGGATGCCTGGTTCTTGTTGGCCCAACAACAGGTCTAGTAGAATGCACTGTGTTCTTAAAGGGAACAGATGGAAATCTCTCATATAATCACATATGGTCAGTGCAAATCTCCTAATTGATGTGTCACTCTGAGACTACCTTGGGAAGAAACTCCAGAGAGGTATAAAGTACTGCCTTACTGTACTCTCTATGGAACCCCTGGGAGAACCGGGGACCACTGAATGATGGCTAGCCAGATTGCCCGGAGTTCCAGAATGTTGATGGATAGCAGACTTTCGTCTGGACTCCACCTTCGCTGGACACCTAGGTGACCAGGCTGGCATCAGTGGTGACCAGGGCTCGCTCCAGGATCACAAAGAGCCTCCCCTGCTCCAGGTCCAGCTGATGTAACCACCATCTGAGATTTTCTCTGGACTCCTGAGAGAGAGAGAGAGAGAGAGAGAACTGCTGAAGAAGATGCTCTAGTTTACTGGACCAATTCCTGAGAACTGTCCCTCTGTAGTTACGTCTTGTGGAACTGAGAGTACGGAACCACCTCCAGGCCTGACACCAACCAGCCCAACACCCTCATGAAGTCCCTGATCATGGCCGAGGACCAGTCCAGCTCCTGAGACACATCCTGGAACAGAAATTGAATCATCTCCTCCAACTGGCCTCAACCAAGGCCAAGAAGTTGACATTGTAATGTTTGGTGAAAGTATGCAAAGAGGACCAGGTTGCAGCCTTGCACAGCTGTTCAGCAGATGCCTGGTTCTTGCTGGCCCAAGAAGCACTAACAGATCTAGTGGAATGCACTGTGCTCTTAAAGGGAACAGATTTATTCTTGATCTCCTATGCCTGACATATGGTAGTCATGATCCAAGAAGCAATGGTGACATTGGAAGCGGCCCGAGCAGCTCTGGGACCCTCAGGGATGACAAACAGAGGGTCAGCCTTGAGAAGAGGTTGAGAACGCTGCACATAGAACCTAAGGCCGCACACCTTGTCCAACAGATGTAGATCTCTCTTCTAATCAGACATTTGGCCAGTGCAAAAAGAAGGTACAACAATCTCCTGATTGATGTGACACTTGGAGGCCACCTTGGGAAGAAACTCTAGAGAGGTATAAAGTACTGCCGTATCCTGATGAAACACTAAGAAGGGAGGTTTACAAGACAGAGATTGTAACTCAGACACTCAACACACTGAGACAACAAGAGGAAAGCCATTTTAAGGGTGAATTTATGCAAAAAGACGGAAGCAAGAGGCTTGAAAGATGACTCTGCAAAACATAGAAGACCAGGTTAAGGTTCCACAGAGGAGTTGGATCATTGAAGGAAGGGAAGACCCGAGCCACCTCATGGAGAAATACCAACAGAAAGTGCTGAGATCTGAACCTTAAGGGAGCTCAAGCTAGGTCCTTTGTTCATGCTGTCTTGAAGAAAAGACAGAACCAAAGGAAAGACAAAAAACTGTGGGGACTGTAACGGACCCTAGGCCGTTACTTGGGTCCTTGACTGGACCTCAAACAGTTGTTTCAAAGACTATGGGCCTGTGGCCTTATTTGAACTATGATAGGGGTTCCCCTAGCCCTATGCTACAAGGTTTTATGTCGAATATTGTACGTTTGTATATTGTCGAATGTCGTATGTTTAATGTATGGCGAACGTTTTAGTTATTGTATGTGGTATGTTTGAGGGTTTACTCCAAGGGAATAGGCAGGGAGGGGTTAATTATTTCAATATGTATTGCAGACTCCCAAACCTTTTTGCTTAATTATTCAACCCCTGGCCCAGTTCTCAGATGTGTATTCCCTCTAGTCAGTCCATTGTCTTTGTCCAGACGTTGATTAATCATGTTAAGTCTACCATTGTCAATATTGTGTTCAGTAACCCATCTCCCATTGGTCTGTTTCCCTTAGTTACTATTGGTCCCTTTGTACCCTCTGCCATTGGTCCATTGTTCCCCGTCACCATTGGTCTGTTGTATATGCCCATTGTGTTGGATTGGTCACTGGGCCAAGCCTGCATTAGAATGCCTGGCCCTTCCCCTCCCTATTGTGATAACCATGTGTAACTGTATAAAAGATGTGTGATGTGTTCAATAAAGTGTTCATGTTTGGAAGTAAACTGTCTCTGAGTTTACTTTCTGACTGGGGTGGTCTAAAGAGTCCTCTTTGACTCCCATCCCCCCCCTCGCAATTGAGCCATTCACTACTCGAAGATCGAAGGCATCGACGTCGAACGAATCCGACCTCCTGGGAGTACTACCGGACCGGGACATCCGACGCAGCTCAGCCGACCTCGAAGGAGAGATTTCGGGAACGACGGCCCAGCCCATACCGGTGGCTAGGGTTACCGTTATACTGGTGGCAGGCGACGGGATCGATTCGAACTGAAACCAGCATCCAGGGGGAGATACAGCCGCTGGCTTGACCCCGGTTTCAGCAATGGTGATCGAACTGAAACCAGCATCCAGGGGGAGATACAGCCACTGGCTTGACCCCGGTTTCAGCAACGAACGAATCTCGCCAAAAGAGGTCCCAGAGCAGCAGGAAGTGTCCGAGTTCCCAACAAATGGCGGATTTGTATAAATATGCTCCGCTGGCGGCCCTACAAAAGCTGGTGGAACAACGAGGCCGCAACGCAGCTAACCTACGAAAAGAGGACTTGATCCAAATACTGTTGGAAACTGATACGGAGGCAGCGGACTTGGCTAGGCGAACGGAGTTACCGTCAGAGGACAATTTTGCAGCGTTCTCCGGTCTATCCGAACCGGCCTGTTCGACACAGCGGGTGCTCGATCCGATGGCAGACCGCTTGCGAGGGGGAAGTGTCGGAGCACGTAGATGGATCGACGGCGAAGATCCGGTCACCAGCATAGTAGCTCAGAGGTTGGCCTTGTATGGTCCGAACCCGTCAACAGAAGTCATCGATAGGTTGATGGCGGAAGCCAGGGTGGACTGGGCGAAGACCCTACCGAGGGTCTCTCGATCTGCTACAACCCCAGAGACCGGCTCCGACTCAGGAAAGGTGACTTTGCCTATTAGTTTTCAAGCTTTCCCTACCTTTGATGATCGGAAAGGGGATATTGACGGATTTTTGCTCGACTTCGAGAGGATGTGCCAGTTGATGCGGGTAGATGAAACCCAATGGACTGCCATTCTCGCAGGGAAGCTCACGGGGCGGGCTATGGAAGCTTACCGGGCTGTACCGGAGACGGACATATTGGACTATGAGGAGGTCAAGAAGAGGCTCCTGGCCCGGTACGCCATTACTCCAGACACGTACCGCCGGCAGTTCAGGGAGACACTAAAGAAAAGCCAGGAGTCCCACACGGAGTGGGCTTATGGGTTGGAAAGGGCCGCTCGCAACTGGCTGCACGGATGCGGGGCCCAGTCTTTTGAGGACTGCTGTCAGCAGCTGATGCTTGAACAGTTTTACTTAAACATACCGGACCACATTAGGGATTGGGTCCGGGACCGCGAACCCTCTACCCTTACGGAGGCAGCGCAACTGGCAGATCACTTTGAGGACACTAGGAAAATGGGTAGCCGATCCCAGCGGCTGGCAAGCGGGGGAGGGCCTAGGACAGCAACTCCCGGGAACCTGTCCACCCGGCACGGACTTTCACAGGGTCCAGCTCCTACCTCTCAACGGAGGGACCCCAACCCCGGCCCTCGCTGCTTCTCCTGCAACCAGCTGGGCCACACCCAATATACTTGTCCCCTGGGCCGCAAGACCACTAACAGGAATGTAGTTCCTAGGGAACAGTCTAACCGGTACCCCGCAGGCCCCCGGTTTAGCACTGTACCTCAAATGACCAGGATGCCCCCCAAGGACTCTCATTGCATCCAAGACACTGGCCCCTATGGAACCTGCACCCGATCTTACGTCCAGGAATGGCCCCAGCCAGTGGAGGTTCCCGCTTCGCCGGGGGGACCCCCCAAGTGGGAGTTATCACAAGAAATTGCCCTCACTCAGGATCTTGTGGAGGATAACCGACAACATCACCGACAAACGGTATACCTCAACGGGAATCCAGTCTCTGGACTACGAGACTCAGGAGCCACACTAACCTTGGTCCAGCCTGACTGCTTGTCCCCGCATTATAAGACCAATCGGAACGTGGATGTACGCGTAGCCGGGGGTAGAGTCTACCAATTACACACGGCCAACATGCACCTCAACTGGGGTTCCGGTCAGGGCGATCGGTGCGTGGGAGTGATGCCAGGATTACCCGCTGAAGTACTGATGGGGAACGACTTGGGCCATATGCAAAGCTGGTTTGCCTCCACCCCGCCTCCGGAAAACTGTCAGGTGATCACCCGAGCGGCTGCCCAGCGTCAGATGGTAAGCCCCCCGACACCCCCACCCGTAGACCCTGACGCTGACCATCCCCTCCACTGGTTACCCCCTGCGGAATTCCGCGCAGCCCTCTTAGATGACCCCACGTTAGCAGGATACAGGCGACTTGCAGACTCCGGGGAGACAGGCCCAGGGGGGGAAAAGTTCCTTTGGGAGAATGGTCTCCTCTACCGCAGCACACCATCCCATTGCCAGGGCGCCACCCAGCTACTGCGGACCCAACTCGTAGTTCCCTACCAGCATAGGGCTGCCTTATTGTCCCTGGCCCATGAGATTCCCTTAGCCGGCCACATGGCAGTTCGACGCACCGGACAACGGGTGAGTCGAGCTTTCTTCTGGCCAAAACTATCCCGGGATGTTCGCAACTTTTGCCGCACCTGCGACATTTGTCAGCGGGTAGGCAAGAGAGGTGACCACCCAGCCGCCCCTTTACAGTCCTTACCCTTGATAGGTGAGCCATTCCAGCGGGTAGCCGTGGACATTATAGGGCCCTTAGCCCGTCCCAGTCGCACTGGTAAACGGTTCATCGTTACCATTGTGGACTTTGCCACACGGTACCCTGAAGCCGTGGCCCTCTCAAGCATTACTGCCGAGAGTGTGGCGGATGCCCTGGTTAAAGTATTTTCACAAGTAGGGTTTCCCGCAGAAGTCCTTTCCGATCAGGGTTCCCAATTCACCACCGAAGTTATGCAGCAACTATGGGAGCTGTGTGGGGTGAAGCCTATTCACACCACAGCATACCACCCCCAGACCAATGGCCTCTGTGAACGGTTCAACGGAACCCTGAAACAGATGTTACGGGCTTTCACGGAGATGCACCGGGACTGGGAACGCTATTTGCCCCACCTGTTGTTTGCCTACCGGGAGGTGCCTCAGGAGTCCACGGGCTTCTCCCCTTTCGAGTTACTGTTCGGGAGGAGAGTCCGGGGACCCCTGAACCTTCTCCGGGAATACTTGGAAGGCAAGTGCGACTCCGAAGAAACCCCGGTAGTGACATATGTGCTAGAACTCAGGGAAAAGCTAGCCGCCCTCACAGTTCTCGCCCAAGAGCACCTGCGTCGGGCCCAAAAGCATCAGAAACAGCAGTATGACAAGCGGACGCAGATCCGAGAACTTTTCGCTGGGCAGCAGGTATTAGCCCTGCGCCCCGTGAAAGGGAATAAGTTGCAGACTGCCTGGGTAGGCCCCTACCGGGTGGTGGATAGACAGGGAGAGACTACTTATGTGATTGCCAAAGGGCCTCACTTACGGGACCGCCGGACCTGCCACGTGAATGCCCTGAAAGCCTATCACCAGCGGGAGGAGGTAGTGTTAGCCATCTGTACGCAGGCTGGGGACGACCCGGAGGAACAGGATATTCCTGACCTCCTGGCCGCCGCTAGGGAACCCAGCAGTCCCAATCTTCCCAGTCTAGGGTCCCAGCTTAACCCCGCCCAACGCCAACAGATACAGGACATGGCCCAGAAGTGGCCACAGCTGTTCTCTGCACGGCCTGGCCTCACTAACGTAGCCCAGCATCCAGTCCTCACCACGGGACAGGAGGCCCTACGTCTGCCCGCCTACCGGGTCCCCCAGTCAGTAAGAAAGGGCATGTTGCAGGAAATTCAGGAGATGTTGGAGTTAGGGGTCATTGAGCCCTCTACCAGTCCTTGGGCCTCACCGGTAGTTCTGGTCCCTAAGAAAGATGGAACCACTAGGTTCTGTGTGGTCTACCGGAGGCTCAACGACCGGACCGTCACCGACGCCTACCCCATGCCCCGGGTGGACGAACTCCTAGACAGGCTCGCAGGCGCTAGCGTAGTCTCCACCTTCGACCTTAGTCGGGGGTACTGGCAGATACCCCTCGCCCCTGAGGCGGTGGCCAAATCCGCCTTCATCACCCCGTTTGGCCTCTACCAGTTTACGGTGATGCCATTCGGGATGAAGAATGCGCCGGCTACTTTTCAGAGGCTAGTAGATCATCTACTAACAGGGGCACAGGATTTTGCCTGTGCCTACTTAGATGACATTGCCATCTTTAGCGACTCCTGGGAGGAGCATCTGCTGCACCTGGAAGCCATCTTAGGGCGCATTGCGAGAGCAGGGCTAACTCTGAAGCCTGACAAATGCCAGATAGGGATGGGGGAAGTCCAGTACCTAGGTCACCGGGTGGGAGGTGGACAGCAACGGCCTGAACCCGCTAAGATCGCTGCCATTGTTGACTGGCCCACCCCACGCACCAAGAAACAAGTGCTGGCCTTCCTGGGCACAACCGGACTGTGAAAAGGCCTTCCAAGCTCTAAAGGAGGCCTTGGGCAAAGGGCCTGTGTTGGCCGCACCGGATTTTAACAGAGCTTTTCTGGTCCATACAGATGCCTCCGACTACAGACTAGGGGCGGTGCTGAGTCAAGTCAACTACGCCGGGGAGGACCATCCAGTTATTTACTTGAGCCGCAAATTGCTACCCCGGGAAGCTGCCTATGCTGCAGTGGAAAAAGAATGTTTGGCGTTAGTCTGGGCCCTCAAGAAACTGCAGCCATATCTATTCGGACGCGAGTTTACAGTGTTCACCGATCACAATCCCCTGGTGTGGCTCAACCGGGTAGCCGGAGACAATGGACGGTTGTTACGCTGGAGCTTGGCCCTTCAAGCTTTTAATTTTACAATCAAATACTGTTCTGGAAGGGAGAACCAGAACGCTGATGGTCTGTCCCGCCAGGAAGAGGACTAATAGACTGGCCAGCCTTTCCCCGTGTGTGTGGACTAAAAAGGGGGAGTGATGTAACGGACCCTAGGCCGTTACTTGGGTCCTTGACTGGACCTCAAACAGTTGTTTCAAAGACTATGGGCCTGTGGCCTTATTTGAACTATGATAGGGGTTCCCCTAGCCCTATGCTACAAGGTTTTATGTCGAATATTGTACGTTTGTATATTGTCGAATGTCGTATGTTTAATGTATGGCGAACGTTTTAGTTATTGTATGTGGTATGTTTGAGGGTTTACTCCAAGGGAATAGGCAGGGAGGGGTTAATTATTTCAATATGTATTGCAAACTCCCAAACCTTTTTGCTTAATTATTCAACCCCTGGCCCAGTTCTCAGATGTGTATTCCCTCTAGTCAGTCCATTGTCTTTGTCCAGACGTTGATTAATCATGTTAAGTCTACCATTGTCAATATTGTGTTCAGTAATCCATCTCCCATTGGTCTGTTTCCCTTAGTTACTATTGGTCCCTTTGTACCCTCTGCCATTGGTCCATTGTTCCCCGTCACCATTGGTCTGTTGTATATGCCCATTGTGTTGGATTGGTCACTGGGCCAAGCCTGCATTAGAATGCCTGGCCCTTCCCCTCCCTATTGTGATAACCATGTGTAACTGTATAAAAGATGTGTGATGTGTTCAATAAAGTGTTCATGTTTGGGAGTAAACTGTCTCTGAGTATACTTTCTGACTGGGGTGGTCTAAAGAGTCCTCTTTGACTCCCATCCCCCCCCCTCGCAATTGAGCCATTCACTACTCGAAGATCGAAGGCGTCGACGTCGAACGAATCCGACCTCCTGGGAGTACTACCGGACCGGGACATCCGACGCAGCTCAGCCGACCTCGAAGGTGAGATTTCGGGAACGACGGCCCAGCCCATACCGGTGGCTAGGGTTACCGTTATAGGGACATGTTCTAGTTCATGCACTACGTGTGAAAAATGGACCATACCCTATGGTATGCCTTGGAAGAGGCTGGTTTCTGACCCTGGATCACGGTGGACATGATCTCTATGCAAAAACCTTTTAACTTCAGGATGTCGGCTTCAAGAGCCATGCTATCAAAGCCAGTCTCTCCACATTCTTGTACCATAGGAGACCCTGGGAGGTAGATGCCAGCAGTTTAATACCGGGCTTTCCAGACACTTCATAATCCTTGCAGCTTCTCTTTTCTGTAGTATGGAAACTACACGCAGTGATAAATATTTTGATTTATGATGTCTTCTTTTGTTTTGATTTTTGGCTCAACATGTTAATCATGTCTGTTCACTTCACAGTATTTATGCCATCTCCACTTTGTATTTAACACTGCTAGCACTTATTGTTAGTTCACGTTTATTGTATTCCATTCTACTCTTGATTAGAGTTATTAGATTATATCTGGGCTATTAGACCCAGAGTTATATATTTGGTAGGCTGTTTGGATTTGTGATGTATTCTGGAATTGCCCTGTATATGCTGCTGGGGTTTTTAATTGTTTTTAGTGTTAATGTGGTTTCTTTTTGAACCCAATACATATTTATATGTTTGTCCATACTTTTTGGGTTGCTTTATTAGAGTGCCTTTATCTAAAAGAGCTACTTGCATGTGGCAATCAGGGGAGTGAGCCTTTCTTTATCTCCCTCTCCTGTTTCATACCGGTTAACCATATATGCGGTTCCTTTGCTCTTTAAGTGCACCACACTATGTTGAGTGTACATGTGTATAGCAATCCCATATAGACTAGTGCCTATCCTTTTCTTTGTATAACCTGGGAGGTACACAGAACAGATCCTGAACAGACAGGCTGACTAGGTCTGTGAACCACACCCTCCTGGGCCAGTAAGGAGCAATCAGAATGACTAAGTTCTAATATATTCTGATCTTCTGGACCACTTTGAGGATGAGAGGAATCAAGGAGGAAAGTTCCACGGGATGAACATCACGTTCATCCTGAAGGCCAGGGACTCGCCTCTTTGACAGCTGAAAGTTGGAACCCGTTCTCTCTGGTTACCATGAGATCTATCACTGGCACACACCCTGTCGGACTATCAGATAAAACACCTTTGGATATTTTTTGAGGCATTTAAAGTCCAGAATGGGCTGTCAACCACCATCCTTTTGGGACCCATGAACAGGTTGCACTTTAAACCTGAAGAGCGCTCAGGGACCGGGACTAGCACCAGCACCTGTTTCTCCTGAAGAATCTACAAGCCTTTTGGAACGGTCTTGCCTTTTCTGGACCGTTTGACAAAAAAAATGGAGTTGGCCCCCTACAGGCAAAACGGACCAGGAGGTGAATTTGCAAGCCCAAGCCTTTGAAGCTGATCACATGGACTACCAGGTTTGTCTGGGTTTTGCCGTAGAGTATGCTTAAGAGGTTTGCAAATTTTGTGGCCTCTGTGCCCCATTTGGCAGGAGGCTGAAAAATACATGTCATCCACGTCAGAAAGGATTTAAGAGAAATCTTAAGCCACAAGGTACATTGTGAAGCCACAAGGTACACTGTGCAGCAACAGACTAGAAGGAGGCCTTCGCCAAAAATCTGATGGCATCAACTATCGCCTCAGTGTCATACGTATCTGCTTCCGTGATGTTAGCCATCAGAACCAATAAATGCTCTTTTGCAACATCAGCATGTAGAGCATCAGAAAATGTGTGAGGGGGTAAGGGAAGCCCTTGAATCCTTTGCCTTAGGTTTACCACCATGCCCATTAGAATTCAACATACTTTCCAGAAAAGTGTCCCAAAATACTAGTAAAATACTAGATAAGGTACCCAGGAAAAAGAGTAATCCTAAATACCCACAAATAAAATTTATCTGGCAAACGAAGGGTTACTCTGGAGAAGGAGAAAGTCAGCCTCTTTGTAGGATAAGCAAGAGAGAAGTAGGATGGCCACCAGAAAGCTGTCAGACAATCAAAAGAAAGCCTGCAAAATAGGCATTCTGGATACAGTAGTCTTCTCTGCTGCCTGTTACCTAGCAACGCCTACAACTCAATTTGCGGATCACTGTGGCCCTCCTGGACACTCAGAGTATAGACCAGATTATAGGGCATGAGGAGAAAAGAAGATACAGCCCTCTCTGACCAGTGCAGAGGTATGCCCCACAGAAGTCAATGGAGCAAAGATGGCCGTGTGTGGGCTCCCATTCTTACACGGGCAGTCACACTAAAATCCTTTTACAAGTGGAAAGTCACTAAAAGACCCAAAAATCCTAAGGAACAAGGGGAGTGTTAAAACTAAGAACCAAGTAGTGGGGGAGTGAAAATAAGCCCCCGAAAGGTAAAAAGAGGAAATAGGTTCACTTTAACCCTTGTGCTGCATCACACTACCAACATTTCATACCAAACTGTGTTATGGTGTCTTTACATTCCACATACTTCATAAAGATTGGTGAGATTCCACTGAGACTTTCCACTAGTTTGCCACAGCCACAGCAACCTTACCTGTTCTGCCTTTACCTGGAGGGGCTGAGCAATTCTGCTGTATATAGTTACATTCCTACAAAAGGCATATAGGTCCTTCCATACAAACTGACAGTGAAGATAATAAAAATGTCCACAGGTGTACGTCATGGGCATTACATCTTTATAAGTTAACAATCATATAGTATGTCCCTATCCATATGTAATATGACATATTTTCTATGAAGGGACATGATATAGGGGATCAAATGTGGTCTTAAATGGATACTAATACTTCATATTTAAAAATCTGCATCTTGTAGCATTAAAAAGTAAAAAACCCTATGCATATAAGTTCATATTTATGCAGACTGGATGTTTACTAAATTAATTGTACCCACTACCACACTGTGTACTCATATAATTATTTTCAAATGTATGTCATACTCTTTATACTTTATTTGTTGAAGAAGAGACCTTAGTGTCCTGAAAGCTTGCACTTTCTATGTCCTCAGTTAGCCACTAAAATGTATCACCTTTATATCACACTTGTGAGTTTTTTTGCTACAAAAGTGCACTGAATCCCATCTACTCTACTGGCTAACATTGTACCAATTTTTTTCTTGTTTCCATCCTGAATCAGCAACAGTTCATCTTTGGCCTTGATGCAGAACAGTCTGAAGCACTATGGCATTGTGCTCAGTCTATGTAGCCCTTATCAAAAAAGCAGTCATCAAAGTCCTCTGGATTCCCCTTCAAGCAGAATCTGTGCCAAAATTGTTGTTTGTCATTTGTATCTTCCAGAGATATCCAGGCTTATCTTTATGATCTAAAGGATGAAAAGAGGGGGACTTGGACAGTCAAGAAAAGGAGACTCAAGAGAGACTGAATCCCTCCAACTCATCTTCCAAGCAGGTGTAGCCATAAAATACCTGGAGAAAAAGCTCAAAGTGCCCTACCCCATTCTTAGCAGTGATATCAAAAATACTGAAAAGTCTGTAACATTGTTACCTGCATGGTACAGACACCAAAATATTGACACCAGTATTCCCCCTCAACAAGTTTCAAGTAAAAAGGTCTTAAAATGAAGGCGTAAAAACTGTCTCTTCACACTATCTCTCTATAAGATGATTCACAAGTATGTATTATTTCAAATTCTACAGATTTTATTAACACGGTGACTTTCATCCTTACAGCTACACATACACATAGCGATGATCGCATGTCCCACACAAATAAACTACCTGCTCCACGTGTTTCTTGCACAATATGGATTGCTGAGTCCAGGGAAGTTGGAAAATTACTCCATCTAGCTCCTTTCCCCCGTACTCACTGCAAATCAATAACTGCAGCTAGAACACATATACAAGGGTGGAAATAGTAGTGCATTAAACACAATTACATTACATAACATGAAATGCCTGCCACGTGTGGACCATGACCTTGGCCATGTGTAGCTGCACGGCACTGCCAAGCCAGCGTATGGCAAGTGGCTGCACTCTTCCACTGCAACTTTTTTTTTTTTGGGGGGGGAGGGTGATGATTGTTTTTTTTAGATCTCACTGGACCCCTTCTGATGCCTCCCAGCCGATCACCCTGTGAGACCAATAATGCGCAATCTGCTGTCCTGCTTCTCTCCTACTAGACGTTCTGGGTAGGCGTAGGCAGGATCGGGGAAAGGCTCTTTACATCACTGGGGACATGATGCAAAGCAATGTGTTGGACCCCCCATGGCACACACAGGGTTAACTTTTTTCCTCTTTGTTCAATCCACAGCAATAGACTGTGGGATTGACTCCACCTACCAGCTGGTAGGCCCAATTAGAATGATAAAAATATGTGCTTCACCTCCCCATTGCAATTATTTAGTTCCCACCAAGCTGGTGGACAGAGCCTCTCTCTCTCAGTCTTCCTTATTTTATTTTGCTTATGCAGCCTGCCTTAACCACGGCTTGCATTGTGAGTGTGGGTGCCGAGATCTCATACCCCTTTAGTGCATGTGGGTCGCATAGCAGTGTGTATCAGTGCTACATATGTGCTCTTGTTACTCACATCCATGCAGGAGACCTTCACCTCTATGAAAGAATCAGCCCAGAAATGACCTAGGTTGTCAAATCCTGATGAGGGTCATTCTCAGTTGCTGCAGAGGAATTAGAATCTGCTATTTCCTCTGCGAGGAAGGACAGGTTACTGAAGATCTTGGCAATTTTAATCTGGACAAGTTGGATGGTCTAATCAAGGCCATGATAAAGACCATGGGTCTATCTGAAACCCCAAAAGATCTTAACGTTATTGATACAGCATTTGTTGGATATAAGAAGGCTAATCCACAAACCCCAGTTCATAGTTCCATACAAGAAATCATTAATGCTGAACGGAAACAGGGAGAGAGATGATCTAGTATGTCCAGAAGATTCCAGCGGCTGTATCCCTTTTCACCACTGTATGGACAACACCTCCAAAAGTCGATGCTGCAGTAGCTCAGTTCTCCCGCAGGACCACCGTTCTATTGGAAGATGGAAAAACTCTACATGATTGTATGGAGAAGAGAGCCAATAGCTCTTTTAAGAAGTAGTTTGCTACCACAGGGTACAATATGAAATCGGCTACTGCTATGGCATGCATGTTTCGTTCTTTGCACATCTGGTTATCTGAATTAGAAGACAAGATAGGATCTAGACACCGAGGATTCTATCTTTTCAAATAATTATCTTCTATTAAAGGGATAGTAATACTTAAAATGTAAAAAAAAAATATGTTGTAGGGGTTATCCCCCTGAGTAAAACAAAAGTACTCTCACGGCTGAAAGGTGTTTAATTCAAAAGTTATTAATTTTCAAAGTTGTATTTTTTAGGTGCAATATCACAGTGGCCTGAAATTGTACAGTGGCGCTGTTGCTACACCATCCTATGGAGATTTATGGTCCCGGGACCAGAGCTGTCTATAGGATCGTGTAGCAACAGCGCCACTGTACAATTTCAGGCCACTGTGATATTGCACCTAAAAAATGGGAGTACTCTTGTTTTACTCAGGGGGATAAACCCTACAACATATTTTTTTTTACATTTTAAGTATTACTATCCCTTTAAAGATGCAGTGAATTTCTCCTGTGACACTTAATTGAATATCAGACTCTTGACACGATTATCCACCTTGTCAGTTACTGCTAGACAAGCTTGTGGAACAAGGCTTGGGAAGCTGATGCTTTTCCTAAGAATAGGCTAGTCTCCCTACATTTTGAAGGATCTAAATTATTTGGTGACCAACTTGAAGAAATCAATAAAAGATCTTCTGGTTGCAAAAGTCCCTTTTTGCCCCAGAAAAGAAGAGCTAGGGGCTCACCATCTAGATAAGCAAATTTCTGACGGCAGCCTGTTTGTGACGCAAGGAGATATAAACCTGGAAGAAGCATCTGATCTGGAAACAAAACAGATTTCCAGAGAAAGACACACTTCTAGCAGAATTTCCAATGAATACAGACCAACCCAATCCCCTTCTCCAGTAGGAGAGGCAGACTGGAGCTCTTTCAGACCGCCTGGAAGCAGATTCCCCCAGACAGATGGGTATGCATTGGAGTTTCAGACTGTCCCTCTATTTCATAAGTTCAGAACATTGCGCATCAGGAACAAGTGCATGATGATGAGTATGCTGTTGGTTGTCAGAGATCTTCTCCAGAATGGGGTTATAGAATATGTTACGGTGAATAGGGATGGGTTAAAATTTCCTACTGAAACCGAAATTGATGAAAAATGGCACTTTCCTCTTGGCGAAAAATTTCCTGGGAAAAGTGCCGATTTTCCACTTTTTTCACCTAGTTCATTCCATTGAAATTAATGGGAACATAGACGTTACACACAACAAATATTATTTTATTTCCCAAAGGTATAGTATAAAAGGGGCTTGAGGGTGTCTGTGTTGGTGGGGTGTGGGGAAGGAATCAGTTGAACAGGATATTTTTTTTTTTTCAGGGTGGTTTACAGGGTTTGGGGGGCATTTAATAAAAAAAGAAATTGTGAATAAAATAAAAACCATAAGACATGATATAAAGGGGTCTGAGAGTGCCTGTGTTGGTGAATGAATGAATCATTTGAACAGGGAATTTGTTTTGGCCGTTTTTTGACTGCTATTAGGAGGACAGTTAATAAAAAAATAAATCAATAAAATCAAATAAGACATTTGTATGTAAAGTGATAGAGACAGGAACCCCCTGACGTAAGCTGCTACTGGGTTGGACTGATACTTGACTTCATAGAGTATTTTGTAGAGGATGATTTGTTTGATTTGTTTTTAGAAGTCTTTGTTTTTCACAAGCCCTGAGAAAAAAATAAAAATGCCCTATTGGCCTAATGTCAGCAGGTCATGTTAGCCAGTGGCCATTGTCAAATGTCTTCCTGAGTTGCAACTGCTGTTCATACTGCTGCTGCTAAGTTGTTTAAGCAGCAGGATGAATAGGCAGCTGAAAGGGAATGGGATCAACAATAGCAGTAACATGGAAGATGGATGATGAAGGTTCCACTTGCCATGACTGGCTCCAGTGATGCGCCTGAGGCAGTAGCAGCACAATAAGTAGCCCCCAATCTATGTGGAGAAAAGAAGAAGTTGGCCATTAAATCTTCTCAACCTGCCCCTCCTCCAAAATCATGGGTGTGTTGTTATTAGAATATATTTTTCTCCTTTGAGAGCAGGAACTATGGCTCTCATCAGCAAGTGAAAGGTGCACAGTATGTGTGGTAAATAACACCTGGGGGCACAACTGTTTCCAAACACCATGACACCAGAACCCAAGTATTGCCTGTAACAGACCCCTAGGCTGTTACAGGGAGGCCTTGTCAGGCCTCCCAAGAAACTCCATGAAGAACTGACTTTCACGTGAAAAGACTGGGTTTCACAAAGATAACAGAGACTAAACTTCATGGTTACAAAACCCATAGACTTTGCTTGTGAAAGTAGGCAGGCTGCTGATTGGCCACCACCTGTGTAATGTATGCAAGGGGTTGCCATAGGTTTTGCAGGGAACAGGTAGGTGGCCTGGGGATTGGTCCTCCCTGTCCAAGCATCTGGTGACTCACTTGGCCAGGATTGGCCTTTGTATTTTATCACTCTGAATTCTATTGTTCAGGATTCAGAGCGGCAAGATTAAGTTATGTAGAATACCTGTCTTTGTGTACAGCCCCATTGTGCCTTTTGTTCTACTGTTTATGTTCCATTGTTTAGATGTGTATTGCAGCCAGACGCTATTGATTCCCCCAGTATGTCTTTGTACTACCCCTATTGGGTATTGTATGAACAACTGTAAAAAAGAGCTGATTTTTGACTCAATAAAGCAGAAGTCGTTTTGGACTTGAAGCTGTGTCTTGTCCTTACTCTGAATGGTTTAAAGGGACCCCTCTGTCCCCCATTCAGGCCTCTAATGTTCCAGGGTTCCAGTAGGCAGATTCCCTGTGTTTCCAGTGACTGCTTCCAGCCTATTATCCAGCTACAGAATTCAAGCCAGCTTTCCAGCCTACATCCAAACGGGAGGGATTCCAGCTCTTTGTGGTGGATTTACCAGGCTACCCACTTGTAGCTGAACTCAGGAGGGAGAAACCCAGCACGACAGCCCTGGACAGCGAGGAGTCCTGGGGCTACCGTTACACTGCCTTTGTCACTATACCCCTTGTCCAGACCCCACTAAGGACACATGACAACTTGCTGACAGTTTAATAGTAATGATGAACCCTCCCTGCCAAAATCCTAGCATATTCTGCAGGATTGAATCTCCTCAGATGCCACCTGATGACCTGGTATCAATTCTCCTCCACCACACTGACATGTGTGGTCAGTGCACCACACCGTGTGCAATGGGTAGAGAAGAACTGACATATCCTAACAGAGTGGCTACCATTTGGCAGGGGAGGTAACAATGAACGATATGGACTGGCAGGAGATGTACTTGTTACCCTAGAGGAAGAATGTGATGTTGATGGCGAGCTAGTTGTTTCTCTCGTCAACGAACTTACAGTGTCTGTCTGGGTTTTTTATTCTTCCTACTCTTTAATCTCCACCTCGCCTCTTGGTGCCTTTCTGGAGAGTCAGGGGGTACAGTAACAGCGGTGCTAGATTTCTGTAATGGGTGGGTGGCTTTAACATGTTTGACATAAATGTCATAGTGTCTGTGTTTCATGTGTCTTATCAGGGAGGTTGTGCCAAGGTGTGTTCCTTCCTTTCCCCTTTTTACTAACTTGTCACAAATTTTGCACTGTACCGTTGTTGGTGATGATGACTGCACTGTGCCTGCCGGAAGAGAATAATAGTCCCAAACCTATGACTTCTGGGGAGAGGGATAGGGAAGAGGTGGAGAAGAATGGCCTCTTTCTTCTTGTCCTCCACATTCCCCTTCACTTTCTGTGGCAGCAGATAATGTTGATGCTACTGCCTCAGATTTAACACTGCAACTAGGACCAGGAGTATTGTTAGTCCTGGCAATCAGAACCTGTCCTAGTCCTGCATCACTTGTTGACACCTATCCCACTGTGTCCACGGTGGTTTGTGGTACACTAGCTTGCTTCTCGTGATTCTGCTGCCCTTGCATTTCAGCAGCAGCAGGAATTAGAGAAGTTGCAAATTCTGCAAATTCCAAAAGCTGATTGCTAGTGGTGGTGATACCAGTCCTCATCCCTGTCTCCCATTCCTTCTCAGTTTCTGATAAAAAGGTCATCAATGTCTCTTCCACCCCAGCCTCTCCAACACCACTACCACCACTAGTCCCTACATGCTGCTGCTCTATTACAGACATCTCTCTGCTGTTTGGAGGAGGTGACGAGCAACGTGACAGAGGGTCCCCTTCTGTCACACTTGGCATCAGCTTCTCCTTCCCCCCCTCCTGAGTATTACAAGACACACTAGCAGCTTCAGCACTGGTGGCAGCAGCTTCAACACTAGTGGCAGAAGGTTCAGCACTGGTTTCAACAGGGGCAGCAACAGTGTCAGCAGGAGCAGCACGTCAAGCAGCAGGCACAGGCAGCTGACCTGTCCTGCTCTCACTAGTACTAACCTTTTCTCCCTCCCTTCCCATTCCCTTTGCTTGGGGTGATTTAGGGGGAATGGACAGCATTGGTTCAGTAGTGATCCCTTCCTCCTCAGACTCAGACTCAGCGGACACATAAGGGTCCTTCCAGCTCCTCCATTATTTTTCACCCTGCTCATAGTGATAGCGGTCACTATGAGCCTCTCCTGCCTCAATTTTTGCAAAATATCACAGCAGAACAGCACAGCACGTCTATCTTGCTCTGTAGCTGCTTCTATTGTGTCTGCCTTCAGCAAAAACATCACGTTTTTATAGCGGAAGTGCGAAAACAACGTAAATCAATGGGCAGAAACTTTCTAGCCATTGAACAAATGGCAAAAGATTTTAGCCAATGGGCGAAAGATGCGAAAATTTGAAACTCTAGTTTTAAAGCGGATTTTCCCGCGAAAAAGTGGATAACATTGTGGTTTTCGCGACAACTTTCGCCCATCCCTCCCAGTGAATCAGGCATTCTATTTAATTATTTTCTCTGTTATGAAACAGTTAGGGGACTTGCACCTTATTCTGAATTAAAAGCGGCTCAACTTCTTTATCAGAGTCTGACGATGGAGACACTAATATCGACTGTAAAAATGATCCAGCCTCAGTCTTACTTGGCGAGAATAGATCTCAGAGAAGCTTATTATCATATTCCTATCTGACCCTCTCGCTGGAAATACCTCAGGTTCCATATATTCAGGAACCATTATCTGTACTTAGTTCTTCCATTCCGGATGGCCTCGGCTCCCCAAGTATTTACCAAAGTCCTGGCTGTAGCCATGGAAACCTTGCACCTGCAAAAGATTCCGGTAGTTCCCTATTTAGATGACATCCTGATCATGCAAGACTCAAGACAAAAATCAGTGTCAAGCACAAGTTATTGCCTCAACCTCCTTCATAATCTAGGATGGCAGAACCTCATTTTTCTGGGAATACAATTCAACATGGTACAAGAACTGGCAACCCTGTCTCAGAAGAGACAGTTTCGTCTGTTGGAAAGGGTCACCAAGTGACGAGCTCAGACTGCAAAGACATTCAAATATTGTTTGGGAATGTGTCCAGACTGTACCCTGCAATAAGGGAAGGCCAGCACGAGCAAGGTAAAATAACTGGGTCATAAAGACTCAATAGTCTGGTGCTCTCAAGGGTATCAAAAAGACCAACAGGAACTATTCAGAGGAAGAGAAACCACATAAATAATAAGGAAAACCCTTTAAATATAGGCACACAAACCCAGTAGTTTATCACAAATATTACAAAATATTTTATTAAGACAAAACTTGGAAATACACAAGGACTCATAAAACCAAAATAAAAACAATCATATAGGGGGACCCTCCATAATCACGAATCAGATACATAATCTTTAATCAACAATCAAGTACAAATGGTAATGTCTGGCCAAGAAATGCACATGTCCCTCCCACTAGAGAGTGCAAAATGCAACCCAAGTGCTAAAGTAAAAAGGTACAAGTTCACTGTGACGGTACCAGCAGACACCCAGCGTTGGTGTCACCGTCAAGGCTTACATCTTCCAACATCAGCCAGAAAGGACTCCCGCAGTATACCACAATTTACCCCGAATCACCAGGCAGAACTAGTGTCAGGGTAACCAGAACTGTTTATTGCACAAACCAGCAGACTTATATACAGAACAGTGGGGTCAGGGAACAATGGGGACAGATATGAGTGCATCAACTGACAATAGTGAGGGGAGATGGGTAAACATTAGAACAAAGGGCTGGGGCTTTATACAATGGGCCAAAATACACATTCACAACAGTGTCCTTTGTGCTAAAGCATCTTTTACATAATTTGATTCGGCCGCCTTCAAACCCCAGCCAATCCAGAGCTGAGTATGATGTGGCCAATCCTGGCCACCTTTAGCCTATCAGACGCTATGGGTGGATGGCTGACCGACCAATCCCTGGGACGCCTACTTTTCACCATGTTAAGTCTATGGGGGACCTTTAAACAGGGCACCCAGGGCTTTGGCCAATCAGGAACCGGCCTACGTTCCACAGCCGGACGGCTTTTGTGATAGTCCTGCCGGCTGTCTCCGGCAACATGAATTTAGTCCTTTGGAGGAGCTGTTTCTCATGTAACTCCACCCAAGCTGCCAGACTCTGATACAGGCTTGTAACATGCCCCCAGGCCTCCGGCTGATTAGTCTGTTGGGTCTGGCCTGGGCAGTCACCTTGTGCCCCCAATAAGCACAGGGTGACTTAGACCCGAGAGGGGACGTATAAGTGGGCAAAGGAGCTTCCCTGGGAGTGGAATCCAGGATTATTTGGGAGGGGGCCGGCCCCCAGGCCCTTCCAGAAGCCAAGGGCATGATGGTTCCCGTGACACTCATCAAAAGGGGGAAGCAGTGCACTACAATACATACAATTGTTAAAATGCCTATACTTATCCAAAGATCAGTATAAGAAATCAGAATTGAAGAGGGAGAACACTGTCAGCTGAGGTCACCCCTATAAAACACCAAGCAAAAAAATATTTTCTAATATTTGTGGTACACTACTGGGTTTGTGTGCCTCTATTTAAAGGCTTTTCCTTATTATTTATGGGGGTTCTCTTCCCATGAATAGTTCCAGATTGTACCCTGGGCAAGATCTCACAGCAGACTGAAACAAGCAAATTACCTGATGTTCAACCTGAAGGATCCTTCCAAATATTCCCTCAGGGTTCCAATTCAGCACTTCACAAGAAGGGAATTATCATGGTAGCTTCATCAGCCCAAACTTTCTTGGAGCCAGATTGGCAGATAGTGTCAACAAACACCAGCAAGGCGGGCTGCATAGTAGTTTGGAACCAAAAGTTGGTTCAGGGAACTCGGACTCCTCTGGACAGCCTTCTACACATTAACTTTCTGGGATTACTAGCTGTCTGGAACAGTCTCCTGCATCTCTAGGTGGATATCCACGTGGCAGATGTTCTAATACGTTCCAACAATGTCATGACACTCCACTATGCTCTAAATCAAGGGGGAACAAAAAGTGCTCAACTCAACTGACTAGCTGTGTGTATTCTTCATTGGAGGGAAGAACATCTAATGGTTTTAACAGCATCTTATCTGTCTGGAAATCTCAACAGTCAAGCAGACTTCCTCAGTAGGAAAAAGATAGACCCAGGAGAATGGTCCTTACAAAGAGAAGTTTACCAGAGCATAGTGTCGCCTCTAGGCTTTCTGACAATAGACCTGATGGCTACAGACAGCAACAAAACGTTCTGGGGGTTCATGTCCCATTGGCAAAACAGAAATTCTCTGGGGCAGGATGCCCTAAAGTTCACTTGGACCTGGCATACCTTTTCCATCTCATTCTTCTTCTCACAGAGGTAGTTTGGGAGATCAAAAGAGACCAATCCAGAGTCATACGCTAGGTAATCTGTGTTGGATGCTGGGTGAGATGCTAGAGAGCGTAGCTAGGAGGCATTGACAGTCACCCTTGTCCCTTGCTGTGGCCTAAGCCTGGTAAAGGTGCTGGTCATGAAGCCAAATATCTGATCCCAGTTGAGCTGGGACTCTGACCTGAATAGGAGTAAGGGTGTACTGTGAAACAGATACCTACGTGGATGGATCTCTGAGGCAGATGTAAGGGCCTAAATAACCATCCTAGAGCAGTACCAAAAGGAGGCTACTACTGGATTAAGGGCAAATGGAGTTAGCACTCCTGGCTCCCAAGCCCCCAGGGAATGGTAGGATCTGACCATATAAGATGATGCAGTAAGGATCCTGTTGGCAATTAGGAACTCAGCCCTGGAAACGCTCCAAGGAGGAAGGATGCAAAAGCAAATATGGTGACCAATGGCACACATAAACTGAGAGTGGTGCCAAAGTGGCCCTCCAAGGAGGCATAGTCCACAACCGTACCTCTACATGAAGGATGCCCTGCAAACTAAGCTACACCACCTACAGCAGCTAGCCACAGTTGTAACCAGACAGAATGGTGCAAACCCACGGGACCCAGTAGATCCCCAATGAGACTCTAACTGATGGCTGGGTTAGGACTGCCTATATCCAGTGGACCTACGGGCTGTGACTGCTATGGTCTAGGAAATGGCCTGTACTGGCGACCACTATGCCCAGAAAGTATATGGGATAGTCAATCAAACTCCTAGACTGGAAGGCAAGACTGCCTAGACCCTAGCTCAGAAAGGAGCAACCACCACCCAAGATCAAGTTTCCAAGGTGCCTATACAGGCAACAATGAGTGGCTGATCTGAGCCACAGAGGGTCCCGGCCGAGATTATTTGCCATCAACCCTCCCGGAACAATAGCCCTAAGCTGCACAATAGACCTGATGTGGCTGACAGTTGAAAGATGAGAAGCCGAAAAATGCAGAAAGTAATCTAAAAAGAGTCACAGGATGGCCACTGCAAAAGGTGGAAACAGCTACCAAACGTGATACGAGGAGATAAAGAGTGGAGGTCCCCAATGACTGAGCCAAAATCAAGAGCAGAACAATACCTGCAGAAGGTAAAGGAGGAGTTAGACAGGCTAAGATCACCGGGAGCATTGGAGAGTAACAGAGGTAACAACTGGATGGTCAGAAGGAAAAGCCACAGGGTCTCCAGGAGCGTAAGGAACAAATGAGATAAGGCAGAAATCATAGCCACTAATCATGATGATGACGTCAGCACCAAAATAACAAATCAGAACAATCACCAGCTCACTAGCACAAAGGAACTAGCTCAAATAATCGTGAGGTAACACTCAGGGCCAGCTTCTATAAAGACCCATGAGCACCAATAGAAAAATGGGAAAGAAAACCTGGTAGATCCCAGGTTCCAGCAGGACCAAAAAGCACAGGAAGGCAAGCGTGACACTACCCCTCACCCAGAGGAGCCCATGGAGCATCCTAGCTTATGAGGGAAAGCCTGATGAAAGGCTGCAGTTACTGAAGTAGCATGGACGTCATGAGCTGGGACCCAAGAGTTATCCTCTGGACCATACCCTTTGTATTCTATAAGATACTGCAAAGTCTGGAGGACCTTTCAAGAGTCCAGAATACATTGAACTTCAAATTCTGGTTCCACATCAATCATTACTGGGGAAGGGGGGAGGAAGATGGAGAAAATCAGTTATGGGTCACTGGTTTGAGTAGAGAGGTATGAAAGATGTTAGAAACTCACCAACCCTGAGGAAGAGCTCGTTTAAAAGACACCGGAGTGACTGCCCTGAGAATAATAAAGGGACCAACAAAACGGGACCCGAAAAGACGGAATCTGAAGGAGAAGGTGTTTTGTAGACAGCCAAACTTTATCCCCTAGAATATACACAGGACCAGAGGAACATTGTTGATCAGCCGCCCGTTTGTGAACAACAGTGAAGGTTGAGAGGCGAGAGTGAATCTTATAGTCCATAGGGACTGTAAGTCTTCAACCATGGTATCTGCAGCTGGAACCCCTATGGGGTTACTCCATGGAATAGTGTTAGGATGATAACCCAGAGCTGCAAAAAAACAAAGAACAGTGTAACGAGTCATGGTATCAATTAGTAAAAGCAAATTCTGTGAACAGTAAAAGATCAACCCAATCAGAAAGTGAGGAATTCACATACTGCCTCAGGAACAGTTCTAAAGATTGAGGGCTTGATTCTATTACCCACGCTAAAACTGGTGTTACAAGAAAAACAAGTAGCACAAATTTTGCAAACATGTTTTATCCAACTTTTTCGTCTCCTATTATATTCGACATGCCCTCATATTTTGTATTGCAAGATTAACCCTATGAGTACCAGAGAGGTATTGTAATATGTTTGCTACCCCTCTGGTACTCATAGATAAAATGGTGAAAGAAAATCATGGGAGCACTGTAGTCGACTTTTCAAGGGGGAGGGGGGTTAAAATGTCGGATGTACAATATTCGTTGAATTAATATGGTGAAAGAAAGCACTGTAAGTCGACTTTGGAAGGGGAAGGGGTAATTGTCGACTATGAACAATATTTGTCAGATTAATGTGGTGTAAGAAAGCACTACAAGTCGACTTTAAAAGAGGGGGTTAATATGTCGAGGGGGGCACTTTATGTCGGATTTCTATGCTGTATACTGTATTATACACTGCTTTTGTTCAAACAACGATGGTTTTGAAACTGTCGTTATGACTTCTACGCCTCAACGTCTGAGACGCAAAATTTCTGACTTAAATGTAACCACAAAACAGGCGGTAATACTGAGCGTGGGTAATAGGATACCAATTGCACGTTGTTTTTAGTTGTTTCCTATGGGCTTTTTTTAGACTGATGGTAAGTATAATTACCGCTTATTTTGCTTTCACGAGTCGGGTAATAGGATAGCAAAAACTGACTTAAAAAAAAACGCCTGTTTTATTTTTATCGCTGGTAATAGAATCAAGCCCTGAGTCATTCGTTAAGCTTGACCAATTGTCTAGGGATGATATACAGATGAGAATTGGAGATGCCTATGTGAGAACAAAAGGCTTGCCAAAATCTGGAGATAAATTGTGACCCCCAATCTTATACAATATGGGAAGGGGTACCATGCAGTCGAAAAATGTCATTAGTGAAAGTAGTGGCTAATTCCGAAGATGAAGGGAGTTTAGACAGGGGTATGAAGTAACTCAGTTTAGAAAAACTATCTACCATTGTAACGAGATCCTAAGTCCTTGGATGGACATTGCTCGTTCTGCCGACTACCTTTCTCTAGATGAAGGCTTCCTTAGCTGGTTTTCCCGGTCAGTCCCTCCAAACAGCTTCCCAGGATGGGGGTCAACAGAAGACCCTTGATACCACCCAGTAATGCAGACACAGCACGCAGTTCAGGATCAACAGAGCACTCACTTTATTGTGGCTGAATTCAGCTCTTTTATGAAGGTTTAGAACAAAGAACAACAATGCATAACAAGGTTAACTGACTCAGTACAATAGGTTGGGGTGACATACAATGGGACCCCTAGGGTTAAGGTAAACACTGGTACAATGGGACACCAGACTCCCTGGAGCCATAGTAATTCAATCTGGCCACTTTAACCCTTAGACCAATAAGAGAGGAGTAGCTGGATTTGAGCAGCCAATCCGATGGCCGCCTACTTTTCCCATGTAAAGTCTATGGAGTCCCTTTAACTGTAGGCGACCAATCGGTACCTTGGGGCGGGTCTTAGATTAGCCAATCCCTGGGTGGCCTACTTTCCCCCATGTTAACTCTATGGGGGACCTTTAAACTCGTCACCCAGAGCTTTGACCAATCAGAGAGCCGCCTACTGCCCAGCATATTTCCCTGGAGTAACGGCAGGGATCCGTTACATCACCCCCCGCTTCGAGCGTCCAAGTCTGCTGGCGTGGTAAAACAGGAAACTTGGGAAGGAAACAAAGACGAGTGGGTCCAAAGGTTAGGTCTCCTCTTGGCGGGACAATCCATCCGCATTCTGGTTATGTTTGTCTGACTGGTATTTAACTGAGAAAGTGTATGGTTGCAGAGCCAGGCTCCACCGCAGAAAGCGGCCGTTATCCCCTGAGGTTTGGTTGAGCCACACAAGCGGGTTATGGTCAGTTATTACTGTAAATTCCCTCCCATAAAGGTAGGGTTGAAACCTTTTGATGGCCCAAACTAATGCCAGGCATTCTTTTTCTATGGCCGCATAGTTCATCTCTCGGTCCAGCAGTTTGCGGCTCTGAAAAGCGACAGGGTGTTCCTCTCCAGTAGCATCCACTTGGCTTAGGACCGCTCCCAAACCGACGTTAGAGGCATCTGTGTGGACCAAGAAAGGAAGGTTAAAGTTGGGAGCAGCAAGCACTGGGGCCTGTCCTAAAGCAGTCTTCAGAGCCTCAAAGGCCTGAGCGCATGCCGGGGTCCAGGTAATCCGTCGGGGTAGAGCCTTCTTGGTGAGGTCGGTTAGAGGTTTTGCTATGTCGCTGTACCGGGGACAAACCTGCGATAGTACCCTGCTGTCCCCAAGAAAGCCAGGACCTGCTTTTTGGTCTGAGGCTGGGGCCACTGGACAATGGCTTCTATTTTAGCCGGCTCGGGTCGCTGGCACCCGCTGCCCACCCGGTGACCGAGGTACTGAACCTCCCCCATTCCCATCTGGCATCTGTCGGGGCGTACAGTCAGTCCTGCTTTGTCAATCCTGCCTAAAATAGCCTCTAGGTGCAGTAGGTGATCCTCCCAAGACTCGCAATATCATCTAAGTAGGCACAGGCAAACTCCTGGGCCCCAGTAAGCAGGCGGTCCACCAGTCTCTGAAAGGTGGCAGGGGCATTCTTCATCCCGAACGGCATAACTGTGAACTGGTATAAGCCGAACGGGGTGATGAAGGCTGATTTTGCCATTGCCTCCGGGGCCAAGGGAATCTGCCAGTAGCCCTTACTCAGATCCAAGGTAGTGACATAGCGAGCCCCAGCGAGTCGGTCAAGGAGGTCATCTACCCTAGGCATAGGATACGCGTCTGTTACAGTCTTCTCATTTAGCCGCCGGTAGTCCACGCAGAACCGGATGGTCCCGTCTTTCTTAGGGACTAGGACTACCGGGGAGGCCCAGGGGCTGTAGGACTCCTCAATTACCCCTAATTCCTGCATGTCCTGGAGTTCCTTCTGAATATGGGACTTAACCGCCTCTGGCACCCGGTAAGCGGGCTGTTTCAGGGGGGTTTGGGCGAGGGTATCTACCTTGTGGTTGGTCAGGGTTGTGCGGCCAGGTAACGTTGAGAACAGGGTGGGCCACCGGGACAAGATGCCCCGGAGTTGGTCCTGCTGTTCTGGCGTGAGGTGAGAACCTAAGGGAACTGAGCTAGAGGGCGAGTTAGGTTGAGCATCGGCCAAGAGATCGGGGAGCTCCTTGTCCTCCGCCTCTTGACTGGCCAAGGTGCATATGGCCAAAATGTCCTCGGGGCGCTCTTCATACTTTTTAAGGGCGTTGATGTGGCAAATTCGCCTATCTGTCAGGCTTGATATGGTTGGAGCGTAGGAGCAGGGAATGCTATCTCTTGCCAGACACCCCTACCAGGTGATCCACAGAGGTATACAGGTAGAACACCTAGGTAGGAGTGACAGCACGGGAGTGCAAGGGTTAAGCAAAGCGTAGTCAAAAACAGTCCAGAAGATCAGGGCAGGCAGCAATCAGGCAGAATCAGTAAAACTAGCCAAGGTCAGGAAACAGGCAAGCAGGGAAGTCCAGGAGGCAAGCAGAAGGTCAGGCAATGGGAAATCCAGCAGAGGGTCTGTAGCACAGCAAGGAAAGAGGCACTGAGCACTGGAAGCTTAGAGCACACAGGAACCAAAGTTCTGGAACACTGAAGCAAAGTGGACACAGCCTGAGGGGTTTTTATAGTGTCATGGGTTTTCACCCCTCCCCTCTGCTGAACAAACCTCTCACTGGATTGGCCAACAGAGGGGTGTGCAACCACAGCACCTGTCTCACTGTTTACCTGGAGGCACACTATTGGTGGACAGTTGATGAGAGAGGCAGGCTTCACCTCCCCCCTACAGGTGTACAACACCATGGTTTGATCTGGGCACCCTGTGGATACCTTTCTTGGAGACTCCTTCAACTTTAGGCCATGGCTTAGGCCTACCGCACTATCGCGATCGCGTCCGCGATCGCAACCGCGGGCAGACGCCGCTACTCGAGGCCGTGGCTTCGGCCTACTCAGTGATCGTGGAGCATCTGGGAAGCCCCCAGCAGCGGAGGATGGCTGGGACATGGAGGTAGGAGCTAGAGGGGCATGACAGTACCCCCCTCCTACGAGCGACCTCAGGGCGCGTCTAGGTGCCGGACATTCAGGATGGGCTCGGTGAAATGCCCTAAGGCATGCTGGGGCATGGATATTGGCGACTGGTTGCCAGGATCGCTCCTCGGGTCCATACCCCTTCCAGTGTATTAGATACTCTAGTCTTCCTCGACGTATATGTGAGTCCATGATTTCCTGAACCTCGAATTCTTCCACATCGTTCACCACTATTGGAAGAGGAGGAGTAGGTGGTCTCCTTTGAGTGGTGTCGGGTATCCATCTTTTCAGAAGCGACACGTGAAATGTAGGATGGGTGCGCCATGTAGTAGGTAATTGTAAGGAAACTGCAGCAGGGCTAATGATTTTTGTGATGGGGAAAGGCCCCAACAATTTGGGTCCCAATTTTGTGGTAGGGCAAGACATTTTAACATGTGCTGAGGACAGCCATACCTTATCCCCAACCTGGTATAAGGGGGAAGGTTTACGTCGCCGGTCAGCTTGGTTCTTGTAAGACTGTTGTGCCTTTTTTAATGTTTCTTGTAATAGAGTAAAACCTTGGTTCAGTAGTTGAAGACGGTCTGTAGCCTGAGGGACCATGGTAGTAACAGGTAGTTGAGGAATATAAGGTGGATGATAACCATAATTGGCCTTGAAGGGGGACATGCCTATAGAACTGTGTAGATGGTTGTTATAAGCAAATTCTGCTGTTGGTAGCAAGGACACCCAGTCATTCTGAAGATGGGTCACGTAGCAACGTAGATATTGTTCAAGCGTTTGGTTAGTTCTCTCTGTCTGACCATCAGTTTGAGGATGGTATGCGGATGACAAGAGTCTTTGTATACCCAAACCTCGACAAAAAGCAGACCAGAAATGAGAGGTAAATTGGTCACCACGGTCAGAGAGGATGGTTTGTGGAATACCATGAAGGCGAAAAATTTCTTTGATGAACAAGTCTGCTGTCTCGGCAGCTGTAGGTAATCCGATAACGGGGACAAAATGTGCCATCTTGGTTAGGCGGTCTACAACCACCATTATAGTGGTGTAACATTGTGATGGTGGGAGTTCCACAATGAAGTCCACAGTTATGTCAGCCCAAGGACTTGTTGGTACTGGTAACGGTTGTAGTAACCCAGTGGGTCTTGAATTAGTACCTTTGGCTCGCCCACACACATCACATGATTGTATGTATTGTTCAATGTCTTTTTTCATACCAGGCCACCAGAATGACCGTTGGGTGAGTTCTGTGGTTTTCTTAACACCTCCATGGCCTGCTAACGGGTGGTCATGTACCGTATGAAGTACATTGGTACGAACTTCAGGAGGAACGAAAAGAAGAGTGTCTTTGTACAGCAGCCCATGTTTTTTGGTAAGGCAAGGATATTGAGACAGGTAGGAATCTGCTTGAGAATGGATCTGCAAAGCTTCTAATAGTGAAGAGTGAGTAGCCAAGAAATGACCAGGTTGGAGGATAGTATCCGTATCTGTATCTGTATGGGGTCCATGTAGACGGGACAAGGCATCCGCTTTTCCATTTCGTGATCCTGGTCTATAAGTGATATGCAGGTTGAATCTGCAGAAAAACAGAGCCCATCTGGCTTGTCTAGGACATAGACGGCGAGCTCCTCGTAGATACTCTAAATTCTTGTGGTCAGTGAACACAGTGATTTGATGGTTAGCCCCCTCCAAGAGGTGACGCCATTCCTCCAATGCCATTCTAATGGCTAGTAATTCTCTGTCTCCCACACTGTAGTTAGTTTCCGCTGGGGATAATCGTCTAGAAAAGAAAGACACAGGATGAAGCATCTCACTTTCTCCTTGTCGTTGTGATAGGACGGCCCCTGCGGCTGTCTCGGAGGCATCAACCTCCATAAAGAATGGTTTTTTAGGGTCTGGCAGTACAAGAATGGGGGCTGACGTGAACCTCTGTTTAAGTTCATCAAAAGCATGTTGTGCTTGAGGTGACCAGGCAAACGGAACATGTTTCTTGGTTAGCTGGGTGATGGGAGCGATAACTTTAGAGAAAGCGTGGATGAATTTTCTGTAGAAATTTGAGAACCCCACAAATTGTTGCACAGTTTTAACAGAAGTAGGAACAGGCCAATCCAAGATGGCTGATACCTTTTTGGGGTCCATTTTGATATTCCCCGGAGTTAATATGAATCCCAAAAATTCAACAGATGTTGTCTCAAACACACATTTTTCTAATTTCGCATAAAGTCCATGTTGCTGAAGCCGAGAAAGGACACGTTTAACATGCTCCCGATGGGTGGTAAGTGATGGTGAGTAGACTAAGATGTCGTCGAGATATACCACTACGAATATGTCCAACATATCTCGGAATACATCGTTGAGGAAATGTTGAAAGGTGGCAGGGGCATTACAGAGCCCGAACGGCATGACCTGGTATTCATAGTGGCCATACCGGGATCGGAAAGCAGTCTTCCATTCATGTCCTTTTTTTATGCGTACCAAATTATAGGCTCCTCGTAAGTCCAACTTAGTATATATTTGTGCCTCTCTAAGTCGATTCATTAACTCTGAGATTAAGGGCAATGGATATTTGTTTTTGATGGTAACCTTGTTAAGCTCTCTATAGTCCACACAGGGCCGGAGGCCTCCATCTTTTTTCCCCACGAAAAATATGCCAGCCCCGGCAGGAGAAGTGGATGGCCTTATGAATCCATTCCTTAGGTTCTCTTCTATATAGTCCTTTAAGGCACTTAATTCAGGTTCAGAGAGAGGAAATATACGACCAAATGGAATGGGGGCCCCAGGAAGCAAGTCTATAGGACAGTCATATGGACGGTGTGGGGGCAGTTTGTTGGCTTCTTGTTTGCCGAAGACTTGGCTGAAAGCACGGTAGGGTATCGGTATTTCCAATGTCTTAGAAGAAGTAGCATGCAAGGTGGAAACTGAGACAGTGTTCTTTACAGTAGGATGATGCAAAGGTGATTTGTCCTGTGGACCAATTAATGGTGGGGTTATGGTGTTTAAGCCAAGGAAGGCCAAGGATAATGGGAAACAAAGGAGATTGCACCAAATTAAAGCTAAGCGTCTCCACATGCTTAGCCCCAATGCTCACAGTGAGAGGTATAGTCTCTGTGGTGACAGGTCCGGAGTTAATGTTGCTGCCATCAATAAGAAGTATTGTGAGGGGTTGTTTCTTTAGTCGTGTAGGTATGTTCAGACTCTGGGCTAACTTGTAATCCAAGAAACAGTCACTTGCCCCGGAGTCAATGATAGCATCTTGTGGGATCTTGTTATGCGTCCACTGTAGGGAGACAAGAAGAGATAAATGAGGTGCTGTTCCACCCAGGAGTAATGGGTACTGTGCAAGATCTGGCTTACCTCTGGCTGCCAATTCAGGACAGAGACGGACTTGGTGACCAGAGCCACCACAATAAAGACAAAGGTTCATGCGTCTCCTCCTGTTCTTTTCAGTTTCAGTGAGTGGTCCACGAGTAGCACCCAGTTGCATGGGTTCCTCTGAAGTAATACCGGGAGTCAAGGAGACAGGTAATGGAGGACGAGGTGTAGAGGTTGAACAGAGAGGAGGGTTAGTGGTACGCTCCATGCGTCTCTCCCGAAGTCTCCGATCAATCTGAGTTACCAGGACAACTAGATCATCCAGAGAGTCAGGAATGCCAGTCCGAGCTAGTTCGTCCTTTAATGAGTCAGCAAGACCCAGGCGGAATTGGTCACGCAAGGCAGTTTCGTTCCATTCCGTTTCTACTGCTACTCTCCGGAATTCTGATACGTAATCCTCCACAGGACGGCGCCCCTGTCTTAGTGATCTCACAGTGGCCTCAGCAGTGGCCCTCTTATGGGGATCATCATAAAGGGCACCCATTGCGTGACAGAAGGCAGTCCAGGAGTCTAGTATAGGGCTGTTAGCATGTAGTAGGTGATGCGCCCATGACAGAGGAGCATCTGTGAGTAGTGATATGGCAGTACGAACTTTAATAAAGTCTGTGGCATATGTCCTAGGTTTCAGGACGAACAACAGTTCACAGGACATGATGAATGACCGGTATTTACTACGATCTCCGGAAAAACAAGCAGGAAGCTTGACATGTGGTTCTGGAGTGGCAGTGGCCCCAATACCAAGGGGTCCTGCTTCATTTGCTGAGGGTGGTTGATACATAGCTGGAGGTGTCACAGGAGCAGGTTGTAACCCCTGGAACTGGGCTTGTAAAGCAGCTTGGTTTTCTTGGATACCTTGTACCGTGTGGGATAATGCAGTGAGTTGCTGAGTCAGTGACGCGATAGCATCAATCATCCCTGTCAGCTCCATGGGCTTCAGTGTATTGTCAGGCTTGATATGGTTGGAGCGTAGGAGCAGGGAATGCTATCTCTTGCCAGACACCCCTACCAGGTGATCCACAGAGGTATACAGGTAGAACACCTAGGTAGGAGTGACAGCACGGGAGTGCAAGGGTTAAGCAAAGCGTAGTCAAAAACAGTCCAGAAGATCAGGGCAGGCAGCAATCAGGCAGAATCAGTAAAACTAGCCAAGGTCAGGAAACAGGCAAGCAGGGAAGTCCAGGAGGCAAGCAGAAGGTCAGGCAATGGGAAATCCAGCAGAGGGTCTGTAGCACAGCAAGGAAAGAGGCACTGAGCACTGGAAGCTTAGAGCACACAGGAACCAAAGTTCTGGAACACTGAAGCAAAGTGGACACAGCCTGAGGGGTTTTTATAGTGTCATGGGTTTTCACCCCTCCCCTCTGCTGAACAAACCTCTCACTGGATTGGCCAACAGAGGGGTGTGCAACCACAGCACCTGTCTCACTGTTTACCTGGAGGCACACTATTGGTGGACAGTTGATGAGAGAGGCAGGCTTCACCTCCCCCCTACAGGTGTACAACACCATGGTTTGATCTGGGCACTCTGTGGATACCTTTCCTGGAGACTCCTTCAACTTTAGGCCATGGCTTAGGCCTACCGCACTATCGCGATCGCGTCCGCGATCGCAACCGCGGGCAGACGCCGCTACTCGAGGCCGTGGCTTCGGCCTACTCAGTGATCGTGGAGCATCTGGGAAGCCCCCAGCAGCGGAGGATGGCTGGGACATGGAGGTAGGAGCTAGAGGGGCATGACACTATCTTTCAGTTGGGGACCCCTAGCTATCAAGTATGTTGTCTCTCCCTGTTGGTCTATGACCTGGTAAGGCCCTTCCCAAGCTGTCTGGAGCTTGTTCTGCCTTACTGGTCGTAGAGCGAGTACTTTCTGCCCTACCATGAATTCCCTGAATGTGGCATGCCTATCATAGTATTTCTTTTGCTTGGCTTGTGCGGTCTGGAGATTTTGTCAGGCCAAGCCAGTCAGCGTCTCCAGCCTATCCCTCAGTTCCAGGACATAGGTAACTGCTGGGGACTCTTCCGTCTCGCACTTGCCTTCCCAATACTCGCAGAGGATGTTCAGGGGCCCGCGGGCTTGTCTCCCAAACAGGAGTTAGAAGGGGGAGAAGCCCGTGGACTCCTGAGGCACGTCTCGGTATGGGAAGAGCAAATGTGGTAGGTATTGTTCCCAGTCTCTATGGGAGTCAGTGAAAGCCCTGAGCATTTGTTTCAGGGTACCACTGAACCTTTCGCAAAGCCCATTTGTCTGGGGATGGTAGGCAGTGGTTTGAGAGGATTGGACCCCACACAATTTCCAGACCTGCTGCAGCAATTCAGAGGTGAATTGCGTGCCCTGGTCCGAGAGGATCTCCTGGGGGAACCCCACCCGGGTAAAAATAGTAATCAACGCAGTGGCTATGGACTCTGCAGTTATGTTGGCCAGCGCGACAGCTTCAGGATACCGGGTGGCAAAGTCCACCACAGTAAGGATAAATCTTTTGCCTGAGCGGCTGCATCTGGCCAAGGGACCCACAATGTCCACAGCCACCCTCTGAAATGGGACCCCTATAATAGGAAGGGGTTGCATGGGTGCTGTCGAACGGTCACCCCGTTTGCCGACCCGCTGACAGACATCACAGGTCCTGCAAAACGTGCGAACGTTTTTAGAAATCTGGGGCCAGAAGAAGGCTCGGGTAAGCCGATCTTCTGTGCGTCTGACTCCGAAGTGCCCTGCCAGCGGGACTTCATGAGCCAAGGCTAGCAAGGCGGCTCGGTGCACCGCGGGAACTAATAGCTGGGTTTTGGCTATCTCGGTTCTTCCTTTCCCTATGGACATGGTCTGCCGGTACAGTAGCCCGTCTTTCCACACTATGCTCTCCCCACTGGGTCCCAGGGTCCCGCTGTCGGCCTGGCGTCTATACCCAGCTAAGGAAGGGTCAGTCCGTAGGGCTGCTTTAAATTCAGTCGGGGGGGACCAAGTAATGCTAGTGTCTGTGGGATAAGGGGACGGTTCAGTGTCAGTGGTGCTTACCGTCGGGTGTCGGGCTTGAGCGCGAGTAACCACTTGGCAGCCTTCTGGAGGTGATGCTGGTTCAAAGTGACTTTCCAATCGACCCAAATCGTTGCCCAACAAGACATCGGTGGGCAGACCCGGCATGACTCCCACAGTCTTAAATCCTTGCCCAGTGCCCCAATCCAGGTGGACCCAGGCCATAGGTAACTGATAAATTTTTCCTCCAGCCACCCACACTTCCACGGTCTGATTGGTGCGGTGGTGGCGTTGGAGACAGTGTGGCTGTACCAGGGTAAGAGTAGCCCTAGTATCCCGTAACCCCTGGGCTGTATGTCCATCCACCTGTATCTCCTGAATGTGGTGATTCCTGTTGTCCAAACGAGAATCCTGGGCCAGAGCCACCTCATGACAATATCCCCAGGCAGCCTCTGCTGTAGAAGGTCGCACAATTTCCCTGGGCTCCGGCCAGTCATATTCTTCGTGACTTGGGACCTCAATGGAATAGGCTGTCCTGGGTGCCCCCCGACCTTGCGGGCCTGAGGTATTCCAGCGAGCTGGACCATGTTGTGAGCCAGGAGGCGGTCGATTCTGGGGACAATTGGGTCGAGTGTGTCCCCGCTGGTGGCACTGGTAACATTCAGGGCCAGGAGGGGGACGAGAGGATCCGGTCATAGGGCCTCGCTGTGCAGTAGTGGTTATTGTCCGAGTAGCTTGGTTGGATGAAATAACTGCTCGATGCCCGCTGTATACAGGGGGACCGTGGATAGTAGTCGACCGGGGTCCCACCCTCCGGGATTCCTCAAATTTGTCAGCTAGTTCTGCCGCCACAGTGACAGTGCGGGGCCCATGGTCATAGACCCAGTCTCGTACCTCAGGCGTAACCTGGAAAAAGAACTGTTCCAGTAGCATCTGTTGGCAACAGTCTTCCAACGTGCGGGCCCCACATCCCTGCAGCCAGTTGTGGCATGCCCGCTCCATCTTATATACCCATTCCATGTGAGCCTCCTTGTGCTGGCGCCGTCCTTCCCGAAACTGCCGCCTGTAAGTGTCCGGGGTGATGGCAAACTGCTAAAGTAGCCGCCGTTTTACCTCCGCATAATCCGTAATCCATGCATCTGGGATGGTCCGGTAAGCTTCTGCGGCCCTCCCCGTCAATTTACCTGCCAGGATGGTCACCCAATCTTGTCGGTCCACTTGAACCACCTGGCACTGGTGCTCAAAATCTTTCAGAAATCCATCAATGTCACCCACACTGTCATCAAACACTTTGAACAACTGATGTGGCAGCCGTCGGTTATGCTCCATCATATCCGACCGAGCCTCGCTGGGCTGCCTAGGAGATCATTGTCTGGACTGGGCCAGTTCCTCCAGATATTCTTTTTCCACCGCCAGGATTGTCCTAATTCGGAATTCTGCAGTTGGATCTGGTCCTGCCAACGCCAAGCGTGTCGCCACTCTTTGGCTCACCACATCCGTGGACGATACAGCAGGCATAGGCGCCGGTGGGGATGCCGAGGGATTGGAGCGGATACTTTAGGTCTCTTCAGCCGGTAAGTCCGTGTTCTGGGCCTGCTCCGCCATCTCCTCATCCATGTCCTGCAACATCATAACCAATTCCTGCTTTTTCATGCCCCTTGCATCCCGTCCTCGCTCCTCTGCCATTTGTTGGAGCTCCATAAGTGACCGATGTCGGTTAACCTCAGCCATGGTGAGATAGTCGTTGCTAAGACCGGGGTCAAGCCAATGGCTGGTTTTCCCCCCGCTGGGCTGGTCTTAGTGTAGCTGAAACCGGGGTCAAGCCAGCGGCTATATCTCCCCCTGCTGGGCTGGTTTCAGTTCAATCCCACCGCTGCCACCAGTGTAACGAGATCCTAAGTCCTTGGATGGACGTTGCTTGTTCTGCCGACTACCTTTCTCTAGATGAAGGCTTCCTTAGCTGGTTTTCCCGGTCAGTCCCTCCAAACAGCTTCCCAGGATGGGGGTCAACAGAAGACCCTTGATACCACCCAGTAATGCAGACACAACACGCAGTTCAGGATCAACAGAGCTCTCACTTTATTGTGGCTGAATTCAGCTCTTTTATGAAGGTTTAGAACAAAGAACAACAATGCATAACAAGGTTAACTGACTCAGTACAATAGGTTGGGGTGACATACAATGGGACCTCTAGGGTTAAGGTAAACACTGGTACAATGGGACACCAGACTCCCTGGAGCCATAGTAATTCAATCTGGCCACTTTAACCCTTAGACCAATAAGAGAGGAGTAGCTGGATTTGAGCAGCCAATCCGATGGCCGCCTACTTTTCCCATGTAAAGTCTATGGAGTCCCTTTAACTGTAGGCGACCAATCGGTACCTTGGGGCGGGTCTTAGATTAGCCAATCCCTGGGTGGCCTACTTTCCCCCATGTTAACTCTATGGGGGACCTTTAAACTCGTCACCCAGAGCTTTGACCAATCAGAGAGCCGCCTACTGCCCAGCATATTTCCCAGGAGTAACGGCAGGGATCCGTTACAACCATTAAAAAGGATGGTATTGCAGCCTTTAGATATGGGGAGATCAACCACAACATCTATTGCTAGATGGGCCCATGGAGAGGACGGGAAGGGTATTGGACAAAGAAGTTCAATAGGACAGTGATTTGGAGTCTTAAAACAAGCACAAGTAGGACAGGGTGTGACAAAATCCTTCATATCCTTACGGATGGAAGGCCTCCAGAACTGTTGAAGAATCCCTTCAGTAGATTTCCTAACAGCAAGATGGCCACTCACATGGGAATCATAAAACCACTGAAGGATTTTTATCTGAAATCGAGGAGGATCAAACAGGGTGTTAAGGGGTGGAGCAGGGACTGGAGGGGCAGGAGGAATAATTGGCTCAGAACCTACAGTTGTACAAGGCTCAAACTGTGGAGAATTGTAAAGCAAACCAGTGCACTCTTATCCACTAACACTATTGCACATCATAAACCTAACATTGGGATGAAACTAAAATAAGGTGTTTCTATAGGGAAAATAATGATGAAAGCAACTACCAGACAGATAACCCTGCAAAACTAGCACACTTCCTCTATATTCTAATCATCCTAAGGAGATGTGCTTATGGAAATCCTACACAAGGATTAAAACTTAACATTTATTACAAAATTAAAATTCAAGATGAAGCTAGCGAGTTGTGTAAAATATGCTTAATAAAAATAAAATGTTGTTATTTGTCTGTAAAGATTTATATAATCTGTGATCACAAACACTACAACTAGTAAAGGAGAGCAAAGGGGTGCTTAATAAAGACAAATAGACAGAGGGTGACCTTAGTATTATCACCTTACCACCTGAAAGGAAATTATTACCTCAACTTAGATTGCAGGGACTAATTCCAGCAAAAAAGACTCCCTGAGTATGAATGTGTGATGTACTGCTGGGGCTTTTGTTCGGACTTGCCACAATATGGAAGTGAAAAGTAAGACACAATTAAAAATCCCTTGGTTGGACTCAATTTGTTTCTTATACTCAATAGATTACATGATCAATTTTATACACATCTATAGTTGATATATGTATAAGTTCAGCCACTAAATAAGGGGAAATAAATGGCAACAAAGTAGAATGAAAAATTATTATTGTCAACGGTGGATTGGTTTAATTATGTAAACAGAGAAACCATTTAATATCCAATTTGACCAGATATTAAATAGAATGGTTTGTACCAATATGTTGTGGTCAAAACAGTGAGATCAAATAGTCATACTAGTAAGAAAGAAGACTGCTAATACTAGCAAGCATCTTAAAGGGATAGTAATGTTTCTTAATAAAAACAGCTTCAATTAATCATCATAGTATTTGGACTTTTGAGAGTGTTATTTCAATTCTGCCAGAGTTGTAGTTCAAGAGTAATTCAATGACAAAGTATCCCCCTCCCGCCCCGTTTACTGATGTAACACTGTTCAGCCAGATCAGAAGAGAGGTGCCCAGGTAGACTGCAGAGAGGGACAATCTTCAATTAAGATAAGGGAAAAACCCAAAAAACTTGTCAAGGGGGGCAGGGCTTTCATTGTTCTCATAGGAAGAAGATTGTCCCCTCCTGTTATCTGTCTGGTCTATGGACTGGATTCCAAATCTGAGAAGAGATGGCTTACACTAGGTAAAAGGGGCAGGAGGGGAAACTTTGCTTGTGAATATTTCTCAAACCATAAAGGTTTGAGAGATAAGACATATCGTTCTTCATGTTTTTCTAATACCTACAAAATAAAATAAAGATAAAAAGATGTATTACTATCCCTTTAACAAACTATGACTAGTCAAGCTCTGTGTTAGAGCTTTCTTAGCTCATCCACAACACCCTGATGATCACAACTGGAGGAATTGTAACATGACATACCTGATACTTTACAAGATAACATCTAAGGTCAGTCAATTAAGACGTTCTGAGTCAGTCGTTGGATTAACCCCTTTGCCAATGGCATTCAGGTCTGCAGCATCATACAGGAAAGATATTCCGTTTTAAAGTGTCCAAACCTACAGACTCTTATCAGTGCTTCATATATAAGCAACACAGTATAATACCCATACACATGATACTTTAACTTTAGGATTTCTATGAGTTAGAAACAAAGGGGAAATACAATTGAATGTATGTTAATAACGCCTAGAAAATATGAGGATGACTCTTATGAGATGAATTTTAATAAAAAAAGACTCTCGAAGATGTACACTCAAAGGAAAATCCATATTTAACCCAGTGGGGTGTAGGGTATTTAATGCAAAAATCCATGTATTCTCGCAACAAAGCTTTGTCCATATCACCTCCTCTAATGCCAAGTGATGGTCTGTAAACCCTAAACTTTCATCAAGATCTGGTTTATTATGATGATGAAGAAATATTTTGCCACAGGCGGTATTGTTTTATTTGCAATTGTCATGTCCCTCTGTGCATTGTGTATGTTTTACATATGTTCCCTGATTCTATGGGATCATTTTAAAATGGTCTTTACCACATACCTTAAACCAGGCCCAGACTGGCCATCGGGCACACCGGGCATTTGCCCGGTGGGCCGGTCCGATGACCCAGTCTCCGTAGTAATACAGAGTGCTGGGAGATGACATCATCTCCCAGCGCTCTGCATTATTGCTAACCGCGCGCGGGAGATGCAGCTCTGTGCCGAAGGAGGCACAGATCACCCTGATGGTACGCCGCGTCGCCGCTAGATCACCAGGGATTTAAGATCAAGGGGCATTGCGGAGATGAAGGGGCAGTTGATGAAGGGGCCGTTGTGGAAGGGGCATTGTGGAGGTGAAGGGAGCATTGTGGAGATGAAGGGGGCATTGTGGAAGGTGCATTGTGGAGATGAAGGGGGCATTGTGGAGTGGAAGGGAGCATTGTGGAAGGGGCAATGTGGAGATGAAGGGGGCATTGTGGAGTGGAAGGGAGCATTGTGGAAGGGGCATTGTGGAGATGAAGGGGGCATTGTGGAAGGGGCATTGTGGAGATGAAGGGGACATTGTGGAAGCGGCAATGTGGAGATGAAGGGGGCATTGTGGAGTGGAAGGGAGCATTGTGGAAGGGGCATTGTGGAGATGAAGGGGGCATTGTGGAAGGGGCAATGTGGAGATGAAGGGGGCATTGTGGAAGGGGCAATGTGGAGATGAAGGGGACATTGCGGAAGGGGCAATGTGGAGATGAAGGGGACATTGTGGAAGGGGCAATGTGGAGATGAACGGGGCATTGTGGAGTGGGGCATTGTGGGGGTGAACAGTGTGGGGAGGAGGATGGGGTGGGCAGAGTGTGGAGGTGAATATGTGGGCGGGGGCAGGGGATTGTGTCGGAGGGGGGTGGGGACATCAAAATGCACCTTCGCCCTGTGTACACATAAATCCTTGCACCGGCCCTGGGTCCGGGTGTAAAAAAAAAAAAAAAAGCGACCGCGCCCCCCCCCCCCCCATGGGCTGCTCAAAAAATAAAAATGGGCTGCTCAGCTTTAAATGCCCGGGCCTATTTTTTGTCCCAGTCCGGGCCTGCCTTAAACCGAACAGGAATTCAAAACCATATTTTACCCCTTTGGTTTGATAGGAAATTAAATCCCTTATTACTCTGCAATGACCAAACCTATTGGTGACATTTTTTGTGGTGATCATATATTTACAAATAATACAATGGCCACAAGGAAAAGAGCCTTAGATTGAACTGGCTCTGTGAGTGGCGAGATGACTGTGTCCTTGATATTAGGAGTAGGGGTGGGCGAAAAGTTTTGCCAATGCAAAAGTTTCCTCCTTTTTGCCTATTGTACCTAATTTTTCACCTATATTTCCTATGGATTCTATATTTCACATTGCAATATTACTTCTTCTGAGGGCTGTAGTAGAGAAATAAGTAACTGAAAGTCAAAGTTGTGAGTCCTACTGGAACATATGCCTTGAAATATGTGTTAGCATGCAGAGTGCATTTGTCCTTTGCCCACAACACTGGCACATATTCATGATGTGTATTGTAGTGGTGGTGGTGGGGGACTGGCTGGTATGGTGTGATTTGTATATGTATATAGTTATTACAACTGTCATGTTTGCAGCAAACGGCTATCCTCCTTCTCAGATTATTGACACAAATTACTTTTCGGTCATAGCAGTGGTCCCATGTGGGGTAGACAGTGGCAACCCTTCATCACATCTCTCCTCCACCTCCTCATCTGTGCTGCTGTTAATATATTTGACTTTCTCTGTCATGTATCGTTTCTGCTACCTGATACTCTGATATGAGATTTTGGTTCATTTTTAAGGATGTTAGTCTCCCAACATTGCTGCTTGCAACCAGCTGCACTGAAAACCCTCTCAGACACAACTCTTGGTGGAGGACAGCTAAGGGTTTCCACTGCAGCACGTGTCAATTCTGGCCACACACACACATTGCTTGGTTTGCCAGTAGTCCATGGGGTCGTTGTTCTGCCTAGAACGTAGCTATCCTGCAAGTATGCAGAAACCATCTCACATGCAGTGGGACCACTTCTAGGAGTTACACAGTGTTCCTGTGTGTCAGTTACCAACCCATACTCAGGGAGCAAGTCCCAAAGACATGTGCCGCCAACACCATTACCAATGTTGGGTTTTTGCCTCCCTGCTGAGATCCATGAATTGCCCTGTGTTCCGAATGGGATATTCTGGTTGATAATGTAGCTGCTTCTGCTGGTTGAAATGCTTTGCTGCCTTCCTTTTCACAATACTGTCTAGATGTTTGTTTTGCCCTCACTTTCTCCCTCTCATCCTCCACAATGCAACCCTCCATTCGATCAATAAGCATATCTCGATATTCCTTGACAGAATCAGATTCCTCAGAGAGTTACTGCTGATTGTTATGACTCCTTGTTGTAACAAACTGCTGATGGCCCTTAGGCAGAAATTCTGAAATTTTGTATTTGAAGCAGAGGTCCAGCAAAGTGGAAATAATGTATTCCTCATTGCTTTTAATAGACAATATGCAAGGATCTTGTTCAAAGCAAGCTAACATGTCATTACCAGCTGGTGCATATCTGTGTTGTCATTATTGTAAGAATCCCCATCCATGCTCCTCATTTTTCTGCAATATGGTAGAATTTCATTAATTCCTTCCCCGGTGCGACTCCCCAGCATGGCTGCCTCCTCAAAGGGTTCCAGCAGCTTACATACATCGCACATAAGTTGCCATTGGCCAGGTGACAAAAAGGCTCCCTCAGAACTCAGTACGGTAATGTAATGCAGAATATTTATTAGACTAAATCACAGCGATAAATAATTGGTACAACAATCAAAGGGTTACTAGCTGGCGACACTACTACCAGAAATAGTAGGCCTCTCGCTAGACCACAATGTGAGAGACAGGGCCGAAGCCCCTGTTAGTCTCAGCAGGATACAGGAATGCCAACTCTTTATCCGTCGACTGGAACACTGGAACAGACGACCACTGTGAACACTGGCTCAGCAATCTTGATCCGACGAACAGGAACACAAGGACTGCTGGACTGGAGAACTGACCCACGTCTGCAATCAGTCAAACCAGCAACACTACACCTTTGCAGCCACCCGGTGACACACGCCTGCAGTCACCGCTAAGAGACCCTGTGACTCTGCCTGCAGTCACTATAACGGACTCCTGTGACTCACTCCTGCAGTCACATACAAAGACCCTGTGGCTCACGCCTGCATCCACCACACGAGACCCTGTGACTCTCGCCTGCAGTCACACACCAGACCCTGTGACTCTGCCTGCAGTCACTATAGAGACCCTGTGACTCATGCCTGCTGTCACCAATCCGACCCTGTCCACAACAGTGGTCTGTCTTAAGCCAATAGCACAAATTGATCACAGTAAGGGATACTCATGATCACTGGGTCATACACAGAGAGGGTTCTCATACTATCTGGGTCATACACAGGAGCAGTTCTCTTATTTAGCCGGGTCATACACAGTGCGGGTTCTCATAAATAGCCAGGTCATACACAGAGTGGGTTTTCGTAGATAGCCAGGTCATACACAGAGCCCAAGTACTTCACCAAAGAACAACAACGTAAGGACATCTGAGTCAGGCCTCAGTCTGCCTTATAAACACCTCCACAGGAAGTAGGAGGAGCAGCTCAGAGGGAGGAAGTAGGTAGGAGGAGACTACAGTAAGCAAACAGATAAAACAGAGGCCTGCAGCCTGCTTGAAGCCTCGCGTCTGTGATGAGTCAAGGTAAGCTGTGACAAAAGCCTTCTAGTTTTGGATGGTGTACTCATTAATGACCTTATTCTGCTTGTAAAAATGCTCTAGCATGTACCTCCATTATCAGCTGGTGATGGGGCAGGTTGTTACACTCTTGTATGGAATATAGAGCCTTGCGTGCACTGTAGTCTTACCTGTTAAATCCTTTTCTCTTATTCCATATAGCTTACAGGTACCATGGGGGAAGCAATAGCTCCTCCTAGTAGGTTGGAACAATTCTTTAAAGACGTTGCAGAGTCAAAGCCTCCCTCTCCTCCCTAGTAGGCTACCCAGCCACTCCCCTCAGTTAGATTTGTGATACTAAACCTACTGAGCTAGATAGCGAGAAGAAGAAGAGGAAAACTCCTGTGAGCATGGACCCAATAGAACTCGCACATCCAGCCACAGGAAACCAAGCATGGTCCCTTTCACTGGGCGGAAGACCTGTAAGCTATATGGACTAAGAGAAAAGGATTTAACAGGTAAGACTAAAATCTCTCTTCTCTGTCGCCCAATATAGCTTA
Source organism: Rhinophrynus dorsalis (assembly GCA_037306005.1). Taxonomy (NCBI): domain Eukaryota; kingdom Metazoa; phylum Chordata; class Amphibia; order Anura; family Rhinophrynidae; genus Rhinophrynus; species Rhinophrynus dorsalis. The sequence goes on along the minus strand of CM074727.1, from coordinate 95,790,461 downwards.
CAGGTACCATAGGGATGTACCAACATTGAGTTCCCAGAGCGGGAAAATGAAGGAAAGGACCAAGCGCAGGTCCCCATGATACCAGAGCTTCCATGGACTATCCAGACATGGAAAAGACAAAACTAACACAGTGTCATCAGACACTGAATAACAATACACAGCACACAAGAACAAGAGCCAACTGGGCTCAAACATTTAAGAGCTATAAGACACAGGAATGTAAAGTCCTAGACAGGCAAAACAGACTCCAGGACGTTTCTGCCAAAGCTGGCTTCAGCCGAAGCCAGGACATCCACAAGAGTGTTTGGCAAATGTGTGCACAAAGGACCAAGTGGCTGCCTTGCTCAGCTGATCAACAGAGGCCTGATTCTTGTAGGCCCAAGAGGCCCCAACAGACCTAGTGGAATGACCTGTAATGTGAAAGGGAAAAGGTTTCTTCCTGAGTCTGTGGATTTAATCCAGGACGCAAGTCACCTTGGACGCTGGCTTACCTGCCCTGAGGTCTGAACCTACATGGAACTAAGGCTAAGGCCATTGTTCACACCATCCAGCAAAAAAGACAGGATAGCTGGAAGGTCAAACTCCTGTGAGGACAAATCCCTGTCCACACACCAAGCATGGAAAATGGACCAGATCCGATTATAGGCTTTAGAGGAAACAGGTTTCCTAGCTTGGATCATAGCAGAGACAACTTCAGTAGAATATTCTTTCTTCCTCAAGAAGGAGGTCTCATGATCCTTGCCATCAAAGCCAGATGGTCCACATCCTCCTTCCACAGGTACCCTTGGAGAAGGAGATTGGTACTGCGTGGCAGAGGAAGATCCATACATTTGTACCTTCCACAGCACCCTGGGCAGGAGAGGAAGAGGAGGAAAGATGTATGCCACACGAAATCTCCATGGGATTCACAGTGCATCCACTGCAAATGCTAGGGGATCTCTCCAGTGTGAGCAAAACATCTGAACCTTCTGGTTGTTCCTGGTAGCCATCAGGTCTATTACATGAAGACCCCACCTCTGTATCAGGAGATCGAACACTTCTGGGTGAAGCTCCCACTCTCCTGGGTCCACCGTGTGTCGACTGATGAAGTCTGCTAGGATGTTTTCTATGCCTGTGATGTGCACAGTGGAGATAGCAGGCACATATTCTTCTGCCCAGGCTAGAAAATCCTTGACCTCGAACCAAGCAGCGGCACTTCTGGTGCCTCCTTGCTTGGTGATGTAACCTACGGCCATGGTGTTGTTAGACTGGACTCGGACTGGGCACCCCATCAGATGAGAGGACCAATACCTCAGAGTATGGGAGATCACCCTGAGCTCCAAGATGTTGATGGGAAGAAGTGTCTCCTCCTCTGACCAATGGCCCTGAATACTCAGGTGACCCAAGGCTGCACCCCAACCGAGCAGGCAGACATCCATCATCACAGTGGTTCAGTATGGAATCACAAATGGCCTTCTTTTCTCCAGATTGGACAGGTCCAACCACCAGTGAAGGCTCTGCGCTACTTCCGCAGGTAGGGAGGCAGGTTGATCTAGATGGTCCGCGTACCCCCTGGTAACTTGGATCACAAACCTCTGAAGTTCCCTGGCATGAGCCATTTTAAACGGCACTGCTTCCATAGTAGATATCATCTTACCCACCAGAGAGGAGAACTTCCTTGCTGGAGCTGACGTCCACGGCAGAAGACACCTTGGAGGTGAGCTGCTGAATTGAGTCCTCCGTCAGATAAACCATACTTTGCAAAGTATTGAAGTGGAGACTGAGGAACACAAAGTTCTGTGACGACACCGGAGCAGACTTATCCATATTCAGAATACAACCGTGTTGGAGGAGGATCTGAGCACATTCTTGGACTTGACGGTACAGAAGTTCCCTGTAGGGCACTTGAGCAGAAGGTTGTCCATGTAGGCTGTTACCAGAATCCACTTGGTGTGCAGGAAGGCAATCAATGCACCCAGAACCAGACTGAACACCTGAGGGGCTCTTGTGGGCCCGAAGGGGAGAGCAATGAACTGGAAATGGCCCTTTTCGCAGGCAAGCCTGAGGTACTGTTGACTGTTCAGATGTACAGGGATGTGCAGATAGGCATCCTGAAGATCCAGAGACACCAGAAATTCCCCTGGACACATCGCTGCAATGACTGAGAGCAAAGACTCCCTCTTGTACTCCATCTTGACCACGAATTTGTTGAGAGCCTTGAGGTCCAGGACAGGGCAGCAGCCAACATCCTTCTTGGGAACAATGAAGACATTGGAATAAAAGCATGAACCTCTCTCTTGTAGGGGAACTGGCATAAGAACTTCCTTGCCCAAGAGAGAATGGACCGCCCCATTGAAAAGTCTGAGCTTTTCTTGTCCCTGAGGGGAGTGAGAAGGGAAGAACCTGAACTGGGGCAGGGATTTGAAGGGAATCCTGTAATCTTCTGAAACCACCTGTAATAACCACTGATCTGCAAAAGAGCCGGTCCAAACACTCAAAAAGTGATGCAGGCGAGGTGATCCCCTACTGGTCGCTGACTAGGATTCGGCAAGTCATGCTGAAGAAGGTTTGGTGGGTTTGGGTTTGGTGGAGGTGTGTTTAGACCTCCACTGCTGCTTGGGCTTGGAGGTGGAATGCATCATCTGAGGCGCCATCTGGTTCACCCCAAATGCTTTGCTTTGTTTGGGACAAAAAACACGATGTCTCTTCACTTAAGGCTTATGTTTAAGAACCAAAGACAACAACGTGCTCTTATCGCCAGTGGCTTCACTGATGGGATTCTTCAGTTCAGGTCCAAAAAGAGAGGTACCTTGAAAGGGAAGACAAATCAGTGATTTCTTAGAGATCAGTTCAGCAGACCAGATCTTCAGTCACAGAATGCACCTAGCAATCACAGAAAAAGCAGATGCCTTGGCTTCAAGCCTAACAGCGTCAAAGAGAGTAACAGTAACATAATTCTGAGCTTCAGAAATGCTGGCCAAAAGGGACAAAAGGTCAGCTTTTGGAGCACCTCCACGGATAGCAGCAGTCAGCCATTCAGTTCAGACAGCAATAGCCCTATTGACCCATGCAGATGCCAAGGTGGGCCGCATAGACGCACCTATGATAGTGAAGTTAGCCTTCAAAACAGCATCAAGTTTTCTGTCAGTCAAGTCTTTGAGAGCTGAAGCATCTGTCACAGCCAAACCAGTGGACTTAGAAAGCCTGGAAATGGGGGAATCAACCTAAGGAGGAGTAGCCCATTGAGTCAAGGCAGCTTCAGAAAAGGGGTAAAGATAAGAGAACCTTTTTGACAGAGAAAGGTGCTTGTCAGGAGTTTTCTACTCATCCAGAATAATCTGATCTAGAGTGGGATTAGGCGGTAAAACAGTAGAGGACTTCTTGGGCCTTTGAAAGACATCAGAAGAAGTCTGTGGCTGTACAGGAGTAGAGGGAATGTTTAAAGTGGTTAACGCCGTAACAAGACCCTCAGCTTCAAAGGGGTCACCATGAAACTGGGAAGAAGCCCCTTCAGAACACACACCATCCTCAGACTCACCATCTGAATCCTCAAATGAAGAGTCAGATAAATCAGGAATCCCAGGGGCCTTAGGTGCCACAAACCTGAAGGAGGTGGGGGGTCTCCAAGACTGAAGAACCCCCTGAAGAGAAAGAGGAAACTGTGCCATAGAGGACTTTAAGTCCTTGACCCAAGGTGGCTCTTGGTCATGGCTGGAAGGCCCTGGCAGAGACACAAGGGTCACAGCGCATGAGGGGCATAAATGCCCAGAATACCCCATAGGAAGCCCAGAATGGCATGAGCAGCTATATGTGAGGGGGGTCTGAGACTCCCCTGAGTCCTTAGTCTTAGGCCTAGCCCCATGTCCAAGTGGATCCATCCTCATAGAACGTGTCAGTACAGTAAATGAAGAACCAAATACTATCACCAGATTCAAGATTTCACCCCAGAAAGCCTAAAATGCACTTATCTGGTGATCGAAGGGTTAACTTGAGGAGGAAAGCTGAGGAAACCAAGCTCTGCCTATGATACACGTATATAGATGAAACAAAATGGAGACCGCACAGGGAACCAGTCAGAAAATGGCCCACGAAACGAGCATTTATGGGAAACGTAGTTTTCCCAATATAGAGTGCCAAAGACAAAACTGAATCCCCAGGGCCCCCAAGACACTGACAATGTCCACCGTATAGTTCAGGGATGGGAAACAATAAGAATGAGCCATTTCCCAACTTGTACACAGAGCGGTTGCGGAGATTTGCCCCAGAAACGGCTGTCCCATAGAGATGAATGGGGCATTGCGGCTATGCGGTAAAGCATGTCTTTAATTCAAATTAAACATGTAAAACTAAAAAGTGTCAAAAAAAGTGTAAAACACATATATAACACGAGCTATCATGAAATAAACAAGGAAAATGAAGATCCCCAACTGACTAAGATTGGCAGAGAAGGGGTTAAGTACCACAAACAGGTAAAAATGCACCAAAGATCCACAGATTAGCAGCCATAATAATAAGAATAATACCCAACATGAGTGCAGGAGTTACTGAGAACTCCAAGGATACCCTTGTGCAGAAGGAAACTGTGGGACAGTGGACCATGTCACTCAAAACGTTGCTCACCTTTCCTGCAGGTTTTCTTTCTTCAGATTACCATTGAAAGGAAGAAGCCTCAAAGAGACTCCCTCTGGATAGAGAGACACATGGGCTACATGGTTCTCTCCCACGGATGATAACGTCTACAAGCAGCTCCTGTAAACTGGGCAATCCACCAGGGGAAGCCAGTAATGGTAATACCCCATATCTAAGTAAAAATAATAAAATAACTAAAACTAAACAGAACTGTTCACAACCTTCCTACCAGAATGAGGAACAAATCTTAACTGGAGGGGAGTGGCTGGGTAGCCTGCTAGGGAGGAGAGGGAGGCTCCGCCCCTGCAACCTCTTTGAAGAATTGTTCCAACCTACTAGGAGGAGCTTTCACTTCCCCCATGGTACCTGTAAGCTACATTGAACGACAGAGAAATTAGGTATACAGTGTTGACAGGATATTATGATCTGTAACAGATACAAAAGAATAGATATTAAATATTAAAAAGTGCAGATATACATATTCAGGTCCCACTGGACACCTTAAAGACCAATTAGAGAAGCAGAGGTTATAGAAATCCACCTCCTGAATTTAAATCAGTTTAAAGAGACCAATTTCAATTCATAACCAATAGAACAACAATCAGAAATAGTGTATTTATAACACCGAGTCCAAATCGCTTAATGTTTTTGTCAGACCCCAAAAGTTTTCTGTACGGTACCGTTAGATTAAGAGATGAAGAATGGATGAAGGATGGAATAAGATGAGGATGAATAAGTCCATAATGATAATGATGAAATGGATGGTGAAGATGAAGGTCTATGTATGAAACATGTCAACTGTGAAGTATTTCTCCTTTTCTTTCTCTAGTTGCTTTGGTCCGCAATACCTACTTCCCCAGGCACTTGGTAGAAGTATACACACAGATCGATAGGATGGATAAAGCTTTCCGAGATTGGATGGGAGATGGTATATGGAAAACAAATAAAAAATGATAATAAAAGAAATCTAAGTGTAGTTTTCGATTGGAGCTATAGACATGTAAATATCAGAATTGCATTTAGAATTAATACAGATAAGGAGCATAATAAAAACTTTGCGTGTTAAAATCTATTAAAAATAAAAAATGGCATATATATATATATATATATATATATATATAAAAGAATTAAAATAAATGATATATATAAAAAGTAAAAAAGCTCTGGTTAAGATCTTATTCTGTGCTGGTTCAATTCTTAAAATATACGAAGTATAACTGTGTTTCAGTAAAGACAATAAATCCCAAATTTACAGGCATATGCCTGAGGGGATATTAAGGTGTAGGTATTGTAAAAGTTGGTATATTCAGCACAATATTGGTGGAATAAGTGAAAGGCAGTATTACTCGTATCTCTCAAGTCTGTGCAGTGATATGGTAGTATCAAGTTGTAATTACCCGGTATATGTCAACACTGTAGCATATAGTAAGTTACGAGGATCACAGAATACACTGCTGTTTACATCCCAAGTCCCCTATGGTATTGCGCTTACTTATTGTTCACCTTGTATAGACCGCCTTTAAAGGGATAGTAATACTTGAAAATAAGTTTATTTTATATTGTAGCCCTTAAAAAACATGAAAAATTATATAAGTCTTATCTCCCAAACCTTTATGGTTTGGGAGATATTCAGAAGTAAAGTTTCCCCTGGAGTGACATTGCTCCACCCTTCAGATTTGGAATCCGGTCCCGGGACCGGCTGTGCCTCTCCAGAAGTGCTGAGATCACCATCTTTAAAAAGAATTTCTTAATTGGAATGGTCTACAAAGTGTGCTTTCAAGCCAGACACACTTTGTAGATAGCTCCAATTAAGTAGTTCTTTTCAAAGATCGTGATCTCGGCACTCCTAAAGAGCTGCCGGTTGCTCTGTGGACCGAATTCCAAATCTGTCCACTAGATGGCAGACTTGGCTGAAACAGCCAGGAAAAGAGAATTTTTCTATATTTTACATGTGAATATCTCCCAAACCATAAAGGTTTGGGAGATAAGACTTATATCATTTTTCATGTTTTTTTAAGGGCTACAATATAAAATACAATTATTTTCAAGTATTAATATCCCTTTAATAGAGATGATTCACAGTTACGGCCTCTGATGCTTTGCTATCTCTTCGCTGACATTGGCTCAGCATCCTCCTTGTGTGCAGGATTGCGGGAGAGTACTAAGCGGGCCTCCAACGCGTTTCAAGGTTGACACCTCTTCCTCAGGGATTGTGTTATTCACGTGTGAAAGAGTATGATGAAGTTCTGGGCCCCTATTTGAGACCTCTTAGGTGTCACTCTATTTGTGTGACTTAACAAAGTTCCATTCAAAATTTGTGATGTATGATTGTGGATTTCAAAATAATATTAGATGATGGCATTGATAACTGAAATATTTCCAGAAAGTAGGTTGACATTCTAGATGTATTAGAAAAACATTAAATTATGATAACATATTGAAAATATAATGTAATCCTGTAGATATATTCAAGAACAATGGATATACACTGTGACATGCTAGGTTTTATATATACTCTAGAGTTTGTATCTTTCTTATTTGTGCTACTGTAAAGATTTTGCACGTTACTTCATGGGGTAAATATATGTGGTACCGAGGGAGGCTGAGCATTTAATGAAAAGTATTTCATATAATTTCACATGTTCAGATATCCAGCGACTCCATATATCGAGGCTTATTAACAAAATGCTGTTGTATTTACTATTCACTTGTATGTAAAATATGAATATAGTTTGAATAATATACATGAGCTATTGTACATCTCCCCTGGGACTTATTTGGGGAACTCAAATGTATTTCTAATGTCTACATACAAATGTGAAGAATAGAAACGTTGATAATTGGAATATAAAGGGATATTGACATGGAAAAAATATATTGAAATAGGATTTTCAAACTTGACATATATTGTCACATGAGATTAGGGGAATTGTTAGTCTGGAGAGATGTTTCCTCTGTCTGTTGTGTACGAATGAACACATTTTCTCTATTTTGCAATCACATAGCTATTTGTGTGGTATATTTTCTTTCAGAATGACTGATTCCCAGAAAAGGAGACTGTAGATTTCGATATCCTGAATTTAACTTATGTTATCTCAGGTCGATCTCCTCATTACATCCTGTTGGTTTCATAGTTTGCAGTTTAAAAATACAATACGTTTCTCTTTGGGATAATCTCTTAAAGTGTTCATCTCCTCTTGGATGTACTGTATCCAGCCAATAGGCTTGTGCAAATCGGTTCGTCAAAATTCGGTAATTCTTTGAATAAGGGTCATTCTGCAACATTCGGGCCAGCCAAAAGGCAAGGGTCATTCATAAATAAAAATCCGAATCTGAACAGCCCTGGTCCGAAATGTTGTCGAAAATTTCTGTAATTTGGAAACAACTACCCGCACATGCAATACTTTCCCTCCCTTTCTAGTCCAATTAGCTTTTTCGTTTCATGATGGGGGTTGGACTAATGACATGTCAGACACCCAGACAGCCTGCATTTCCTTTAAGTCCGTTGTTGGAGCTCAGAGAGAGAAGAAGGAGATAGAGAGTGTCCAGTTGTTGTGTAGGAAGCAGGTAGCATTAGGCTTAGGCAGTCAGCCAGCATTAGTGCCTTATTTCCACTGCAAGAGAGAGTAATTTGTTCCTGTGAAAAATATTAGGAAATTGTTATAATAGTTTTCAGAGTGACACTGCCACGCTCCCAGTCATGTAGGCAGGCAGGCAGGCCTCGTACCTTATTGCAACTTGAAGGGAGCGTCCCCTTTGTTCCTGTGTAAAATATTAAAAATATTAGGAATTTGTTTGAATAGTTTTCAGAGTGACACAGCCAGTCTCACAGTTGTGTAAGCAGGCCTAGTACCTTATTGTCACCGCAGGGAGAGTCACCTTTGTTCCAGTGTAAAATATTAAAAATATTAGGAATTTGTTTGAATAGTTTTCAGAGAGACGCAGCCAGTCTCACAGTTGTGTAGACAGGCAGGCAGGCCTAGTACCTTATTGCCACTTGAAGGGAAAGTCACCTTTGTTCCTGTGTAAAATATTAAACATATTAGGAATTTGTTTAAATAGTTTTCAGAGTGACACAGCCAGTCTTACAGTTGTGTAGGCAGTCCTAGTACCTTATTGCCACCGCAAGAAAGAGTCACCTTTGTTCCTGTATAAAATATTAAAAATATTAGGAATTTGTTTGAATAGTTTTTAGAGTGACACAGCCAGTCTCACAGTTGTGTAAGCAGGCCTAGTACCTTATTGTCACCGCAAGGAAGTGTCACCTTTGTTCCTGTGTAAAATATTAAAAATATTAGGAATTTGTTTGAATAGTTTTCAGAGAGACACAGCCAATGTCACAGTTGTGTAGGCAGGCAGACAGGCCTAGTACCTTATTGCCACTTGAAGGAAGCATCACCTTTGTTTCTGTGTAAAATAAAAATATTAGGAATTTGTTTGAATAGTTTTCAGAGAGACACAGCCAGTGTCACAGTTGTGTAGGCAGGCAGACAGGCCTACTACCTTATTGCCACTTGAAGGAAGCATCACCTTTGTTTCTGTGTAAAATAAAAATATTAGGAATTTGAATAGTTTTCAGAGTGACACAGACAGTCTTACAGTTGTGTAGGCAGTCCGAGTACCTTGTTGCCACCGCAAGGAAGAGTCACCTTTGTTCCTGTGTAAAATATTAAAAATATTAGGAATTTGTTTGAATAGTTTTCAGAGTGACACGGCCAGTCTCACAGTTGTGTAGGTATGCCTAGTACCTTATTGTCACCGCAAGGGAGAGTCACCTTTGTTCCTGTGTAAAATATTAAATATATCAGGAATTTGTTTGAATAGTTTTCAGAGTGACACAGCCAGTTTCACAGTTGTTGTGTGGCCAGGTTTTAAGATTTTCAAATATTTTAGTACATTACCTACCTATCTGTAATGGATTTGAGTCCTGAACAACCTGATGTGCCTCGTCCTGGTAGCAGCTGCAGTGAACCAGCAACCACCAACACAGTGATGTTGCTTTCAAGTAGAACTAGCAGCAGCCGGAGGCTAAAGAAGAGGACTGTCAGTAGTAGTCAATGTCATAGTCAGACTCAGCAGCAGCACTCCCAAAAAATAAAAATATGACGGGAACTGCAGGTTGTTATACCTCTACTAGCAGGGTAGAGAGGTCCTTGTCCTCCTCTGAGACCACGAGGCAGCCGTCACCTGTGTCTCGTCAGCTATTTCGTGATGATCCTCCCAGAACCACCTGCACAATGACTAGTGCCACTGCCAGTTTAGTCACCACCTCCACTACAGCCACTGCTATAAACCTGAGGACACCTAGCATGTGTAATACTACTGGTTGGACACTGTGGGAAGTATCAACGTGGGATTTTTACAGCGAACGTCCGTGTAAGCAGCCTAAAAGGAAATTATTGTAGTATTTGAATAACATTTTTACTGCCACCACTGTCACTGCTACTGAGAGCATATCTTCTCCTGAAACGGTTATTGAGGGAGATAGTTTACCATTTCCTGGTAGCCACCAGGCAGAAGAGGGAATTCAGCAGGTCTCCCCAAAATCTGCTGTTGCTGCTGATTTTTCTTCCTGTCCAAACCTACAAGAGGTAGAAGAAGACTATGAGGGATCAAGGCCTCCTAAGCTTGATTTGACCCCTGAGCTTGATTTTTCCATTGACCTTGATTTTTCCCCTTCTTCCCATAGAACTCCTCCTGTTTCTCCAGCTACAATTTTGTCTTCTATTGAAAACTCAACACCTGCCACTCCAGTTCCATTTGAGTCTCCCAGACAGGTAGTAGCTGCTAGTGTCTCCACCACCAGTGCCACTGTTACTCCGCTATCCTCCTCCAATCCCAGTTCCAACATCCCTGCTGCCATCTTTAAGTCTACTAGTACCCCTGTAATGGTACGTAGGAAGAAAAAGCATAGTGAGGTTGCTCCAACATGTGACGATCAAGAAAGTGTCACCTCAGTTTCTTCTTCTCCACCACCTTCCACACATGCTACGAGGTTGCCCTGTGCATCCGGGAAATGCACACACCTAGGATCTCTAAGGGGACAGGTCCTAGGTGGAGTCAGTCTTGAGCTTGATCCTAGCAAACCCATTTTCCAGCTGGTGATTTCTTAGGCGAATTCCTCAGTGGCTACCCCAGCCTTGATCGATTCTGGTGCGGCTGGTTATTTTATTGATGGTGATTTCGTGAATAAACACAATATTTCAGTGACACTCCGTGAGTCTCCGTTATCGGTTGAAGCTATTGACGGTCGTCCTCTCGAGCCTTCCCACGTCACACATGAGACCTGTCCATTGACTCTAAGGGTAGGAGCTCTCCATGTGCAGACTCTACAATTACAGGTGATCCAGTCGCCACACAATGCTGTCATTTTGGGGTTCCCGTGGCTCCAGAAACATAATCCCAGAGTGGACTGGGAGACGTGTGACATAATATCATGGTCTGACTATTGTAAAGGGACCTGTCTACAGCACCCTATTAAGATTTTGTGTACCTCCCCATCATTGTCCTCAGAGTACCACTCTTTCAGTGAGGTGTTTAGCAAGGGGGAGGCTAGCACGTTACGATATCTTGATACACTCTCCTGATATCGAGACTCATAGGAGAATGTCATTATGGTACTGCAAAACTGAGGGAAAACAAATTATATTGCAAACTTGAGAAATGCGAATTTCATAAAGACCAGGTACCCTTCCTGGGTTATGCTATCTCTGCCAGTGGTATTGCCATGGATACAGAAAAGCTGTCAGCAGTGTTACAATGGCCACGTCCAGTGGGTCTGAAGGCCATACAAAAATTCCTCAGTTTTGCAAACTATTATAGAACGTTCATTCATAATTTCTCATCCTTGGTCAAACCTCTGACTGATATGACACATAAGGGCGCTAATCCATCAATATGGTCTCCCGAGGCTAACAATGCTTTTGAGGCCCTGAAGTCTGCCTTCCGACGGCTCCTATATTGGTGCATCAGAACACTACCTTGCCATTTACCCTTGAGGTAGACGCATCTGAGACAGGGGTGGGGGCAGTGCTGTCACAGAGAAAGGAGCTCGGCAAACCCCTGTTTCCTTGCATTATTTTTCGAAAAAGATGACAAAGGCCCAAAGCCTATATGATATAGGGGACTGTGAGTTGCTGTCCATCATCCTTGCCCTTCGGGAGTGGTGTCACCTCCTGGAGGGGACAAAGGCTCCTGTATTAATACTAACAGATCACAAGAATATAACGTACCTATCACAGGCCAAGAGATTGTCACCCAGACAGGCCAGATGGGCGTTATTCCTGTCTAGATTTAATTTTGTAGTTTCGTACCTCCCTGGTTCCAAGAACACTCGAGCTGACGCCTTGTCTAGACAGTTTGGTCCAGAGCGTGAGTCTGAAAGTGAACCCGTTCCAATTATCCATCCTGATCGCATTTTGGCTACTATTCGTACTAGCATTACTTTTCCTCTGGGTGAGTAGATTCTGGCATCACAAAACAATGCCCCAGTCGAGAAACCCAGTGGGAAATGTTTTGTAGCTGACAATCTCCGCACTAAGCTACTGGAGGCCTACCATTCATCTAAGGCAGCCGGGCACATTGGTCGGGACCAACTGATTTGGTCAATTTCACAGATATTTTGGTGGCTTAGTCTGAGGGCAGATTGTGCAGCCTTCGTGGAAGCCTGTTCCACATGCGCTCGTGCCAAGACTCCTGGGCATATACCTCTAGGACTACTCCAGACTGTTCATAATGGGGAATGCCCATGGTCATACATTTCGCTAGACTTTATGGTAGACGTGCCTAGATCCAAGGGCTGCACAGTCATGCTAATGATCGTGGACAGATTCTCTAAGATGGCACATTTTGTTCCGCTTCTGGGACTACCCTCCTCTAAGGAATAGGCTGTGGTATTTGCTAGGGAGGTATTCAGGCTCCACGGAGTACCCCGAGTTGTGGTTTTTGATCATGGGAGTCAGTTTGTATCAAGGTTTTGGAAGGCCTTCTGTGACCAGTTGGGCATCAAACTGCTATTTTCTTCTGCCTGTCACCCCCAGACCAATGGTGCTGCGGAAACAGCCAACCAAGTACTGGAGCAATTCTTGCGCTGCTTCGCTTCTGACCATTGTGACAATTGGGTTGACCTGTTGCCATGGGCAGAGTTTGCCAGGAATTGTGCCATAAACACTTAATCCGGGAGCTCTCCTTTCCTGATCAATTATGGGTTTCAGCCTTCTCTGCTCCCGGATACATTTTGGGCACAGGAGATTCCGGCTCTGGATGAGCATATGGAGCAGCTCTGCTCCACATGGGCACAGGTTCAAAATACTTTGCGAAGGTCCTCAGAGCGATATCAGAGACACGCAGATCGCAAGAGACGTTCTGCTCCGGTCTTTCAGGTGGGGGATAGAGTCTGGTTGGCCACCAAGAACCTGCACTTGCAAGTGCCATGACGCAAGATGGCTCCACGTTTCATAGGACCCTTTCGGGTGCTCCGCAGAATTAACCCTGTGTCTTATGCCTTAGACCTCCCTAGGAATATGCGCATCCACAACGTGTTTCAGGTCTCTCTCCTGAAACCACTGATCTGCAACAGTTACACTTCTGCTCAGGTAGTCCCAGGTCCAGTAAGCATTCAGAATTAGGATGAATATGAAATACAAAGCATCCTGGATTCCGGTAGGGTACGAGGGCGCATTCAATATTTTGTCCACTGGAAAGGTTACGGTCCTGAGGAGAATTCATGGGTGGATCTGAGTGATATCCACGCTCCTAGATTGTTGCGCAGTTTCCACAAGAAATTTCCCAATCAGGTATGGTCTCATCCACGGGGGGGGGGAGATCATTGAGTGGGGGGTACTATCATGGTGCCCCGTGATTGCCTCTTGCAGTATTGCCATAGTGCGACATTATTTACCTCCTGGCTGTCGCTCTTGCTGAGTCGCTATTCCTATAGGTCAACATGTTGCTGAGGTCATTGCTCCACCCACCTGTCAGGGTTTTTAAACCTCAGCCTGTGTCATCACCTTTGCCCATTCGTGGTGTACCTGAGCTTATTGCTGTGTTGGTCCATTACCTGGCTACTTCTGACTACCCATTCCGGTTCTGACTCCTGGCTATGTCTGACTGCCCTTTCCGGTTCTGACTCCTGGCTACGTCTGACTATCCCGTTCTGGTTCTGACCCTTGGCTACGTCTGACTTCCTACTCCGGCTACGACCACTGGCGACGTCTGACTACCCGATCCGGTTCTGACCATTGGCTGCCTCTTGGTTTTCTCTCCGTTGTTGTGCTCCTTTGCCTGTGCCATCTGCTCTGCACTCGCTTCCATTAGCGGTGCTTGTGGGTCATACCGTTTGTTTGACCTTCCGTGGCCGTCCCGGTTTGCGTGCTGACTTGCCCAGCCTCAGTCCTTGCTATCAGCCTATTGTATACCCTGTCCGGGTATTGGTGCACTCGTTTCATTCCTGCTGACTGTGTGTATGTGGGAGTGCTCTGCACTGCCCTCACATCTACCATGTAAGTCCAAGGGCCATTCCGTTACTGTTCACCTGCCTGGTGAAGGGTGAGGAAAGTGAGTCCACTGTTCCTCCCTGGTCTCGTGAAGGTGTGTAATCCAGACATATGCGTGGAGTACTTGCACTGTTATTCCATCTACCTGTGTGAGTCCCAGAGCCTTTCCATTATTGCTCATCTGTCTAGTGAAGGGTGAGGAAAATGAGTGCACTATTCCTCCCTGGTCTCGTGAAGGTGTGCCATTCATTCCGTGTATGCGGTGTACCCGCACTATTCTCGCATATACCTGTGTAGTCCAAGGGCCATTCCATTACTGCTCACCTGCCTGGTGAAGGGTGAGGAAAGTGAGTCCACTGTTCCTCCCTGGTCTCGTGAATGTGTGTCACTATCTACTGCCACTTCGTGTCATTACTATACTACTGTTGTGTCATTTGTTGCCACCAGCCTGTTTCCTGATTACCTGTCTTTATTGTACTTAATAAAGTTTTATATTAAGTTCAACTATACTTGTCAGTGTGTTAATTTCCTAGTCACTCCGTGACAATAAGCTACAATGTTGACATATACTGGGCAATTGCAGCTTGATACTACAATATCACCAGACAGACTTGTGAGATACGAGTAATACTGCCTCTCACTTATTCCCCTAATATTGTACTGAATATACCAACTTTTACAATATCTACACCTTAATATCCCATCAGGCATATGCCTATAATTTTGGGATTTATTGTTCTTACTGAAACACAGTTATACTTCATATGTTTTAAGAATTGAAGCAACACAGAATAAGATCCTACCCAGAGCTTTTTTACTTTTTATATTTATCATTTTTTATTTGTCTTCCATATACCATCTCCCATCCAATCGCTCTGTGGGATCTCATAGAGCAGGCACCTAGGTGTGAGCCTGCTTTCCCCTGCTCACGTGCTATTTTCACAGACAACAAAGCAACATGCTTAGCTTGAGGATCCTGAGTGAAGTATCTCCATACTGCAGACTTCATGGAATGATGGGCTCCTGAGGTGCTGCTGCTACTACTACTACTACTGGGGCTAGATGTTGATGCAATTCTACTGCCACTACTATTAGGTGTCAAAGGTGCAGCACTTACAGAAGCAGCAGCAACACTTGTCATATCCAACATTGTGGATGTTAATAACCTGTGTTGCTGTTGTTGCTGCTGCTGGGTACTCAAAACAGGTGTGTGTGGCTGAGTGGGACTTGGACTTTGAAGAGGCGATGATGCTGACAATGATTGATAGGGAGACTGTGTACTTTTTGACATCTGTGCTTGTCCAGGGTCAGACTTTCCAAAGGTTTTCTCAAACAGTTTATAGACAGGCACAGTGCTCCTTTGTCAGTGGTGGAAAATTCAGAATTTGCCTCACTCTCAACTTCATCTGTATCTGAACAAGAGAAGGATACTGGAGGGATATATTCTAGATCTGCATCATCATCAATCATCATTAGGTCATCCTTAGCAGCAACAGCATCATCATCACATGACAATTCTTGCCCACTAGCCTTATATTCCTCAAAGCTTTTGGAGGTCTCAAACAATTTCTTTTTATTTTTACTATAACAAAGTTCACTACTACTTTGAGGACAGGTGTTTTGATGCTTGTTTGTCTCCCTATCTGATACAGCAGGAGGTTCAGCTGCTACACATACCTCTATTTTGCTATTGTCACCATCAACACTTGAATGCGACTTGTCGTCTTCAGTGTTCTTCTTATATGGTTCTTTATTTGTACTGGCACTGGTGGTGCTGGAAGTTTTGGTGGGACCTTGACAAACTGCATCCACCTTGGAGAAGAGGGATCATCATCATTTATTCCACATGCTGCAGCAACCATTGCTGCAGTCAGTTTTTGAACTACGAAAAAGAAAATAGAACAAGAGACAGCGCACAAGCGATCTGAGTGTAGTATGGTCACAGAAAAAATGTATATATATTCAATATATTACGATCATACAAAGAACTGTTCAAAAAATATCAATATTTATTGGATACAAAATAAATAAATAAAAGAAGTAACCGTAAAGGAATATTTGGAGAATAGTGAGAAATATTAAAACATATTTAATAAACAATATATTAAAAAAGAATCTCAATTAAGAATAAAAATAAAGACTAACACCCTTATATTTGTATGAGGGATATAAAGGGTACATATATATACAAGAGCAGTGTTGAGTGTGCTACATGCTAGTTACTAATAGGGGGCAACACAGATCGATGTAATGGAGCCCAACAAATTCACCTCCAATCTATCAAACTTAGAAATCTTGCACCCCTTCAGTCAGGTAATCTGCTCACCAGATTTTCCGTTAATATAGGCACGTCAAGCAACCGTAGATCTCTGCACTTGTCTTCGCCTATTCATTCCGGGTCCCCGTTCCACTCAAGGTCTCCACCCATAGGATTCGAGTCCTGTACTTAGGCGGTTCTATTGTGCTGATCGTGAACACGTTGCTGCATTACCCAAACAATCCTCTCATATCAAAATAATAATAAATAGATAAATCCTGAAATTTATTCAATGCGTTTCAACGCGTTTCAAGGCTTTAGATCCTCAGTAGTATTTTTAGATCTTGAAATAACAAGTGGAACTGATGGGTGCATCCAAACACGTACCCACCATAAACCAGTGGACGTGAATGGATACATTGAAGCCAGCAGTGGCCACCATCCGAATTGGCTTAAGAGTGTTCCATACAGCCAATTTTTAAGAATAAAAAGAAACTGCACTACTGATGGCGATTTTGAGACGCAAGCAGCAGTTCTGGAGAAGAGATTTTTGGAAAAAGGATATAAAGGAAAAACTATAGACCCAGCCCTAGAAAAAACAAGAAGGATACCACGAGAAAAGCTTCTTGAAAAAAAGAAAACATCTGTAAAGTCTGGAGATATGGGAATTAAAGAAGAGAAAATACCAAACATTCCCTTTATCAGTAGATACTCCTCTATGTCTGGACAAATAGAAAGAATTATAAGAAAGAATTGGAGAATTTTGGAGGGGGACAGGACCTTGAGGAAGATACTTCCTAATAGACATAGATTTATTTATAGGAAAGCGGCAGACCTAAAAACTAAATTGGCACCCTCACTAATAAGAACCAGTGACAAAGGGTCCAAAGCCCAGACCATAACACAATGCGGAACGGGCACTTACAAATGTGGACATCGACAATGTATCACCTGCCAATTCATTATGAATAATACTAATTCCTTTATTTCATACAAAACTAAAGAGAGTTTCCCTATCAAACAATTCATCAATTGTAATACTAATTATGTGGTTTATCTACTAGAATGTAGATGTGGGATACAATATGTGGAGCGGACCATCAGACCGCTCAAGAAGCAATAACATCTTGAAGAGTAACGGGAAGCACTCGGTATTGAGACATTGTAACAACTGTCCCAGCTTTAGGAGCATAGAAGACATAAAGGTCCTGGGTATAGAGCATGTAGGTCTAACCAAGAGAGGGGGGGATAGGTTCAAACTATTAGCCAAGCGAGAGAGCTATTGGATTTTTAAGTTACACACATTACAGCCAGAAGGGTTAAACAAGGAATTAGACTTGTGGTGTCTTTGATGGACTTTGAGGATTCCCAAGGAAACCTCACATATATGTCTTGGCTTTGAATGATGAGTGAAATCTTTATGACATCTGGGTGCCCTTAGCTCTCCACAGTATCAATAAACATATGACTCAATAGTTTTTAGCATAATTTTCCATTTGAGCATGTATGCCACCCTTCGTCTATATATATAAAAAAATGTGGCTCTACTCAAAATTCGAACTATGAATAACTTGCCCCACTATGATCTGTTTTTTCTTTTTAAATCAATCTGTCTGGGGCTATAATCTCTCCTTTGCCTACCTGGATTCATTTTCTACACACCTATATAGTATAATGGTGAGCCCGAATAGAGCTGTTGGCTATCTATTTATGTACTTATTGAATTGTTTCATACATTACACATTTAGAGGTTGTAGTGATGTGGCTCACTACTTCCAAGTCATTAGAACTTTTCCCTCAAATCTGAATTATATACTCTTACACTCATATAGTCTGTTGATATACTATATATCGCCATATAACATCTATTTATGGTAATATTTAACATACTGTCTATGGTAACATTTAACATACTGTCTATGTATAAGTTGCAGTAACACCTTTGACTCATGCCCACAATGTTCACTCACCCATGATTTAGCGAATGTGCATGATCAGTGTCTACTGTATCTTTGTTGATATTGCCTATCGATTGAGATATTTTGTACACTATTTATGTATAAGCTGCAGTGATATTTCTATGCTCTCAATGTACACCTGTGTCATCCCACATTTTAGCGAACATAGCACGACTAGTGTTAATAGTTCTTTTTATTATGCGTTCTTTGGGTATAACACCCACATCGATCACGTGCTAATGCATTATCTGGGCTGACACAATGCGGTGCTACAATTAGTTTACTCCCCACCGGGATCCATACCTCGATAATAAATCAACATCTACTATAGTGGTGGATACATCGATAATAATGGCATGATGGTGCTGGTGAAAGATGTACCGGCGATGTCTTAGGTCTCCCACACAACGCACAGCAAGCAAAAAAATTTCTGGCTCTCCATGTTATCTGTCAATGTCATTTTCATTGATTGTATCTAATCAGTTCACCATTATTATGAGATTTTTTCTCATCTCTTTTATGATGTCTAATGACCTTTGATTAGTGTATACTATTATATTATTATATTCATAAGCCCTCTTCCCCGAAGTACTATACTTCTTCGAGGTGAGGGAAACTAGCTTACTTGAATTAACTATGTGTCTATTGGAAGTATAGATCATACATTTTGTTGCTATATTGGAATTTTTATATACAGATTTTAGATACATTGTGTATACTTTTTGTAACACTTTAAACTTCTACCGGACATTCTGGCCACTGATTGGCCAATTAAGTTTTAAAAACTGTCAGCCCGCGATCTGTGCGGCTTAGATCGACTGATATTTCCATTTTTTCCTGAGGAAGGGGCTACAAGCCTTGAAACGCATTGAATAAATTTCAGGATTTATCTATTTATTATTATTTTGATATGAGAGGATTGTTTGGGTAATGCAGCAACGTGTTCACGATCAGCACAATAGAACCGCCTAAGTACAGGACTCGAATCCCACGGGTGGAGACCTTGAGTGGAACGGGGACCCAGAATGAATAGGCGAAGACAAGTGCAGAGATCTACGGTTGCTTGACGTGCCTATATTAACGGAAAATTTGGTGAGCAGATTACCTGACTGAAGGGGTGCAAGATTTCTAAGTTTGATAGATTGGAGGTGAATTTGTTGGGCTCCATTACATGGATCTGTGTTGCCCCCTATTAGTAACTAGCATGTAGCACACTCAACACTGCTCTTGTATATATATATACCCTTTATATCCCTCATACAAATATAAGGGTGTTAGTCTTTATTTTTATTCTTGATTGAGATTCTTTTTTAATATATTGTTTATTAAATATGTTTTAATATTTCTCACTATTCTCCAAATATTCCTTTACGGTTACTTATTTTGTATCCAATAAATATTGATATTTTTTGAACAGTTCTTTGTATGATCGTAATATATTGAATATATATACATTTTTTCTGTGACCATACTACACTCAGATCGCTTGTGCGCTGTCTCTTGTTCTATTTTCTTTTTCATATACATCGAATCGAGTGGACTCCGAGCTCAGGATAAGCAGCACAGTAAGACTGAGTGATACTTTTGGACACTTTGAAAGTTTATTCCCTTATTCATCTCATCCTCCATTACTTCATCTCACCATCATTACCCATCATTTCATCATTCATCGATCATTTTCCATCTGTTAAAGACTAACTTCTACTAAAATTACAGAGACTTCAATGTAACTGGCATATATGACTGGTATATCCGTGATAGCGGCTGTTTTTCTTTTAAACTTTTTTTTTTTTTCTCTCTCTCCACTCTAATGTACTAACCTGTTATTTCTTATATATGATTACTGTTACACATTGTTGGTCACTGAGATCTGTTTTGCATACTGTATTGTCTCTATTCCCCGACATACTGGTGAGCGCCCATACAATTTTTATATATATATATAGTTTTTGAACTACTACTTTACTTTCACGTCCCTGCAATGCTCCAACCTTCCCCTCCCCCTTGTGAGTTTGCTGGACATTACGCAACTACCCTGTGTGTTTTTACTCTACAGTACACAACACAACTGATAGAGTTTGATGTCTTGCCGATGCCCAGTCAGCTGTCTGTCACTTAATAAGTTTACTTCTTTGTTTATTTCTTTATTCTTTTTTATTTAATTTTTTTATTACTGTTTTATTTATTTATTCTTTTAAGTTGTCCCTGTTTTATCACTGTCACAGTCTGTCCAAAAAAAATGATAACTGAAAAACAAATCAACAACTTCATTCCTCAGCACAGAGACAGTAACAGCAAGATCAGCAAGCAAATAGGTCCCCAGCTGCCACGTGGAATTTTAGGGTATTTGGGTCAATCTTCTTTCTCCCTTCTTCTCCCCAGAGTGCCCCACTGACTCTCCTAATAGAGAGACAAATGTCCACCTAAAAGATTCCCTAAACTAAACTTCAATTCCCCTATCTTCTCTAGCTCAAACAACGTGCTGCTCTCTCCTCATAAAAACAAAAAGGTATGTTGTGAGAGTCTCACACCCTTTTATTTGGCTGTAGAAAACTAGAGAAAACTTTTGTGTGGTAAAGAAAAATTTTTCTTCCCATTGATTTCAATACACAATGAGCTAGGCAAAAAAAAAGCAGGAAAAGTGGAAAAACTGCACTTTTCTCAGGAAATTATTTGCCAAGCGGTAAGTGTCATTATTTGTCAATTTCAGTCTGAGGTGAATATTTTTCTACATCCCTAATTAGGAGCTGTTCTGCAGCACATTAGGACCTTATTATTCAATTTTTGATTTAGATCCAAATCAGTGAGTAACAAGTGCCCGTGATGGTTCAGGATTTTTACCAATGAATCCCTGTATGGCAATTGTATGTAGTAATGAAACAAATCTCGTCATCTTTTATGGGTTCATTTTTATTAAATAGCAGATAGGACCTTGATGTATATAGGGCCTGTTTATATGCTTTTCAAATACAACTGTTGCTGTATCCTCTTGCCAAAAATCTGCTCTGAAGTTCTTATGATCTGATCTTGAATGTAGTGACATCACTACAATCCCTTCTAAGACGTAGGAGTTCACCAACAGGGATATTTCATTTCATTTTTTGATGGTGACAATTTTCAAAATGCAGTAAAGTATTGGTTGCTGTTTTCTTCCTATAGAGGTCAGTTCTTAAAGGGATAGTAATACTTCAATATAACTAATCCCCATATTGTAGCCATTTTAAAAATAACTGAATTGTCACCAGTGTCATCTCTCAAACTTTTATGGTTTGAGAGATAACCGCACTCAAAGTTCCCACCTCCCTCCCCCTTCCCTGAAGTCAGTGTTGTACTGAATGCAGGGATATCCGGTCTTATTTTCATCAGGCGGCTCTGCAGCAGGGCCGAGATCGCTTTAGTAAACTACCTGTTTCCCCTGCCAAAGGGGAGGGGTCACCATGTCCACTTTGCCATAGTGAAAGGGATGGTGCATCAGTGGCTCCTCCCCTTCACTGAGGCAAACAAGATAGCCCCTCCCCTTTACCATGGTGAATGGGAGGGAGGACATGGAATGGGAGAAAGGGCATGGAGAGAGGACACAGCGAATGGGAGAGAGGTATGTGTAAAGCAGGTGGATGGGAGGGGTAATTGCCTGGCCTTTATCCAAGGATAGCCCCTGTCCACTTGGCTGAGGCAGGGGGTGCCTCCGGAGACAGATCACATTGTCCCCTTGACTGAGGAGGCAGGGGGCGAGCCAACTTGCAATGTGTATTAAGTTTGGTTGAGGAGGCAGGGGGCAAAGCCAAGTGACAAAAGGGGAGTTTTGCATAGCTCTGCCTTCCTAGCTCCCCAGGGAGTGGCTGGCAGTGAATCAGGAACCCTCTTATATATATATATATATATATATATATATATATATACATACCTCCCAAGTGTCCCTCTTTAAGAGGGACAGACCCTCTTTTAGACTCAAATCCCTCTTTCCCACCCTGATATCTCTCTTTTTAGGAGATCAGATTGTGTGGTGTGTATATAAGTTATCATATCGTTCTACAGCAATAAAACTCTTATTATTGTTTGTTTAAACATCAGTATATGTGTTTATAAAATAGCCTGTGTAAATAAAATACTTTGGTCTTGTTATAATTCATTTATTAGGTCATACGAGGAGGTCTCAGTAAGTCGTGAAATAGCCTAACAATTCTGGGTAATGCCTGCCCCCAGCAACACCCCCTAAAACACAAGTGTCCCTTGTAACGCAGCAGCAGTTCGTGGGATCTTCTCTCTCACTCCACTGAGGGGATCCAGCCGGTTACATATCGCAGCTCTAGAACCTTGGGGCTATGTTGTGCCCAACTGGAGATGGACGGAGGAGCTACTAGCTCTGCGCTGGTCGCTGTTGGGAGACAATCCTCTACCAGAGTGGGAAGAAAGTCTGGTCTGCTACTTTGAGGAGGAAGTTCGCCTACAAGACTGCTACACAGCCTTGCACCAGAAAGCAGAGCAGAAGGGCTACAGCTCTGCACCACGCTATGGTGTCCTGGATGGCTATGGCTACGATGACTCCAGAATAGTATGGGAGGTCTTGTGGAGTGATCACAACTTTGGCAGCAAGGAGGACAGCCACTTTTGGGATATCCGGGATGTCCAGGAGGGGATGCTGGGTCTCCGTGACACCCCAGAGCTGGAGGGGGATCTTTGTGACTTTGCGGAGCAGGAATTGCATCTGGAGAGAGCCTACCAGAGTCTTTTCCGAAAGATAGAAAGGCATTTTACAGGAGAGGGACCACGGACAGCCCACCTGTATCCTGTCACACCTGAAGAGATGACCCGGCTGACCAACCCGCCCTGCCATATCGAATCCGTCCCAGCAGTTGAACACACATTCGATGAGTTCTGTGATCCGGTGTTGGAGAGGGTGCAGAAATTGTTGCCTCGCCTGGGACCCAATCCATTGGAAGAGACGGTTGCCCTACTTACAATGGCAGTAGGACAGCATTACTGTCAAGAACTCCAGTCTCTTCGGGGGCGTGAGTTCGAATCCCACCGCTGCCACCATTGTAACGGATACCCAAGTCCTTGGGTTGGACTCAGGCCGTCATTCCAGGTTTCTCCCTCCTGAGGTCAGCTACAGGCAGGCTGCTCCACCGGTTACTCAAGCAGCATTTCTTCCTAGGATGGGGGTCAACAGAAGGCCCTTGATACCATCCAGCAACAGAGAGACAGGAGCCAGTTCAAGTTCAAACTGTAACACACTTTATTGCACAAACTTCAACTCTTTTATACATGGTGAACCACATCAAGATACAATACTAGACAAAGGACAGTGACAGATGGTGTAAACATAACACAAAGGGCCAGACATGATTACATTATTCATACAAAGGGACTGATGAAGGGTAAACAGTAGGACAAAAGGCTGAGGGACTCGAATACACATCTTTACACAATGGCCAGGGGGTTGAAGCATCTTTGAATATTCCGCTTCAACCCCTGGCCAATCAGGAGCCTGGAATCCGATTGCCAATCCTGGACAAGATCATAATTGCTGTCTCAGCCAATCGGAACCAGTGGGCGGGCAACTAACCGACCAATCCCTGGGCCGTCTACTTTCCCCATGCAAAGTCAATGGAGGCCCGTTAACTTGGACTGGCAAATCAGGAAGCCGCCTACCCTCCCATGTTAAGTCTATGGGGCTTTTGAATAGTTTGCCCCGCACAGCAGTCAGCCTGCGGACGGGTTATCGTCTGTGGATTCCAGTCTTTTGGAAAGGGTTTATTCTCCATAACTCCACCAAGTTCCATATACCGGCCTATGGCCGTGAATCCAGTCTTTTGGAGGAGCTGTTCTTCATATAACCCCTAACCAAACTGCCAGACACTGATCCACGGGCCGCCTCAATGGCCCTTAGGTGGCGGGCTGCCATAGTTTTTCCAATCACTACCAAGTAACGGCCTAGGGTCCGTTACATTCCCCCCCTTCGAGACCCAAGCCAGAGGCATCTTGGACGAACGCTGGCTTGGGAAGCCTGACACATTCCTGCGTGGAGGAGGGTAGTCCCTGGTCTGGGCTCAGGAAGAAGGTATTAGCCCTGGTCCTGGGCTGAGCAATAAAATTTGAGCCCCTTGTCCTCCGCCAGGAGAAAACGTTAGTGTCTTGTCCTGGCCGGAAAACAATGGGGAAGCCCCTGCTGTGGTGAGTGTGGAAGAGCTCACCAGCAGCCCCAAAGTGATGCCCCCTGTTGTTTTGGGAAAGGCCCTGGAAGAGGAGCAGTGTGTGCTCCCCAGGGCCACGGATGATGCCGCCTTGAGGGATGGGAATGCGGTCTCCCTCAAGGCAGAGAAGGTCCTTGCAATTGATGGCCTACAAGAGGAGGACCCCAGCGGGCTGGAAGAGAGCAGTGCTGCTGGCCCTCCTGTGGATATGTGTTGTGAACTGGTGGGTGGAAAGGAGTGCCCCATCAGCCCCCCTGTAAACCCTGGCCTGGTGAGTAGGAGCAAGCTCACCCCCGAACGAAAAGAGGCCTGGAAGTGCGTGAGTGGGGTAAGTGGCTTACATGTGTAGGTGGAAGGTTCCCGCAGGAAGCTAGCAATTTACTCAGAATAACTATAAGGAGGAGGGGGGTATACGTCTATTTTTGAGGCCTACACTCATTAGCCATTCTGGTGGATGGAGATTTGAATATCAGGTAAATAGGTCTTAGCTAAAGGGCGAAGACCTTTTTTCCCTTAACGGTGGTTTTAACGGCAACATTTGAATGGAGCCCTTAAAGGGGTATGAATCCGGCTTACACTTGAGTTGATAATGTCCCTGCCACATTCAGTGCTCTATATGCTGTATTTAACACTTTGAGAACCAGAAAGCTATGCAACACAATGCAAAGCAATGTGTTGCACACCCCTCTGGTCGTCAGGGGCTTATAGGAACAAAAAACTTGAAAGGGATAGTAATATCTGTCATAAAGTAGCTCTCTGAGTCTTCTCTATTGTAAAACTAACACATTGTGCTATGTTTAATGACTTAATTTTATGTAGTTCCAAAGATATTATAAGTAAAAAGATCCTCCCCTTCTGTCCATGTCACGCTTCTCCTTACTGTGGTCTGGATGGAGAGTGGTGAGGGACTAACTTCAGTACGCAAAGGAAAATCCTGCCCTCCTTCCTCAAGGGGGGAAGGGTTTTCCTTATACTAACTCACGGAAGATTGCCCCTTGATGCATCCGTCTGGTCCCAGGACCAGATTGCAGCTCTAAGGGGAGATGGCCAGAAGGGGCAGGAGGGGGATCTTTTTACAAGTAATATCTTTGGAACTACATAAAAGTAAGTGATTAAACATAGCACAATGTGTTAGATTTACAATAGAGAAGACTCTGAGAGCTACTTTATGGCAGACATTATTATCACTTTAAGATGCTAAGTTAACTAAAATGCATGCTGTGTCCCTGACTACTGCTAATGTTTACATTTTGCTTGCAGAGAGCCAAAATCATGCCTTATATTAGCTCTGTGCAAGTGCATTGATTATATGGGGATTCTTGGGTCCCATAGAACCAGTAGTGTATCACTAATGTAGCTCAGTTTCAACAGTAAACACTGTGGTATCACTAGGTCTAGATTAGTAATACCACAGAGCTTACAACTAAAATTGAGTTACAATAGTGATATCACAGAGCTTTGCTTACAGATGAAACTGAGCTAACCTAGTGATACCTCATAATTAAAATTGAGTTAAACTTGTAATAGCAGAGGTTACAACTTAATTTAAGCTACTCTAGAGATATCACACAACTCACAATTGTAATGGAGCTGCATTAGCAATACCATAGAGCTAATACTTGAAATTGAGCTACACTGGTGATACAACTGAGCTTACAATTGAAGTTGAGTTATACTAGTGATACAACTGACCTTACAATTCAACGTAAGCTAGTGATATCCCAGAGCTCACAAAAGAAATTGAGCTGTACTAGTGATACCTCAGAACATACAATTGAAATGGAGCTAAACAATTGCAGCTGTAATCTCTGTGAGATCACTTCAGTAGCTTCATGTACTAGAAATCTACCTCTTTTAAGTTACAAATTATAAAAATCTAAGGCCAACAGCACCCCACCACGTTTCTATATATATAGGAAATGCATACATGCCAACATTAAAAAAATGTTCAGGGACACTTTTCCCTGGGGCCTAGCATTCACATGATAGAGTATCACTAGTATACCATGCAGCCAGGGCCGGCGCCACCTATAGGTGAGGTAGGCGCCGGCCTAGGGAGCACATGTACTGGGGGAGCAGGCATGCAGCAGAGAAGAGCCGGGAACCGCAACACAGTCAGGTCTGTGTTGCTACTGCGCTCCCTCATCGCCGTCAGCTCTTTAGTAATGCAGAGTGCACTGAGAGTCATGATCTCCCGGCGTGCTCTGCATTACTGAAGAGAAGATTGCGTGGGAGCTCCAGCAGCTATAGGTATGTGATGGGGGGCAAGCTGGAGCTGATGGGGGGCAAAGTGGAGCTGATGGGGGCAAGTTGGAGCTAAGGGGGCAAAGTGGAGCTGGTGGGGGCAAGTTGGAGCTGATGGGGGCAAAGTGGAGCTGGTGGGGGCAAGTTGGAGCTGAGGGGGCAAAGTGGAGCTGATTGGGGGCAAGTTGGAGCTGATAGGGGCAAAGTGGAGCTGGTGGGCCAAAGTGGAGCTGATGGAGGCAAGTTGGAGCTGGTGGGGGCATGTTGGATCTGATGGGGGGCAAAGTGGAGCTGATAGGGGCAAAGTGGAGCTGGTGGGCCAACGTGGAGCTGATAGGGGGCAAGTTGGAGGTAGTGGGGGGCATCTCTTACAGGCATCTCCAGAACAGGGGCAGACTGGCCCAGGGGGCAGAGAGAGGACAATCATGAAGAGAGGTAACAATCATGAAAAGAGGTGGGGTATAAGTAGGCAGGGTATAAAGGGGTGGGACACGAGGGGCAGAGCCAAATGGGCAGTGTAACGGACTCTAGGCTGTTACTTGGCGGTGAGTAACAGAACTATGAAAGCCCGCAGAGTCATACACTAAAATAGACACTGGGTGAATGGGCAGCTTAATACATAGAGCTGTCCTGGGTTACATTCATGTACAAGTGTATTAAGTTTGGTTTTATGTATTGTCAAATATTGTATGTGTTTAATTGTACTTGTCCAATTCAAAGGTTTATGCAATCACCAACTACCAGGTATGCAAATATGTTCCATAGCCTAACATGGGGAATGGTAGGCAGATCAGTGATTGGTCAAGGGTGGAGCAGGTCATTCAAAATAGTCAAACAAAGGCTCCAATCTTGGGCCCTTCTCCCTAGGATGTGTATTGTAGCCACTACAGCCATCTGACTATGTGTACTGTAGCTAGACCCCCTGCTGTGTGTTAATTAAGCCATTGTGAACTGCAGTCAGACCCCCTGGGCATTGTGTAAAGATGATGTGTAAAGATGAGTCCATCAGCCTTTTGTCACAGTGTTTACCCTTACTCAGCCCCTTTGTATAAATAATGTAATCATGTCTGGCCCTTTGTGTTACGTTTACACCATCTGTCACTGTCCTTTGTCTAGTATTGTATCTTGATGTGGTTCAGCATGTATAAAAGAGTTGAAGTTTGTGCAATAAAGTGTGTTACAGTTTGGACTTCAACTGGTTCCTGTCTCTCTGTTGCTGGATGGTATCAAGGGACTTCTGTTGACCCCCATCCTAGGAAGAAATGCTGCTGGAATAACCGGTGGAGCTGCCTACTTGTAGCTGACCTCTGGAGGGAGAAACCTGGAATGACGGCCTGAGTCCAACCCAAGGACTTGGGTATCCCTTACACTGGTGGCAAGCGGTCAGATCACACTGAAACCAGCCCAGCAGAGGGAAAAACAGCCGCTGGCTTGACCCCGGTTTCAGCAACGGTTCGTGGGATCTTTCTCTCACTCCACTGATGGGATCCAGCTGGTTACATATGGCAGAGCTAGAACCCTGGGGCTATGTTGCGCCCAGCTGGAGATGGCCAGAGGAGCTACTAGCGCTGCGCTGGTCACTGTTGGGAGACAATCCTCTACTGGAGTGGGAAGAAAGTCTGGTCTGCTATGTTGAGGAGGAAGTTCGCCTACAAAACCGCTACGCAGCCTTGCGCCAGAAAGCAGAGCAGAAGGGCTACAGCTCTGCACCACACTATGGTGTCCTGGATGGTTATGGCTATGACGACTCCAGAATAGTATGGGAGGTCTTGTGGAGCAATCATAACTTTGGCAGCAAGGAGGACGCCCGCTTTTGGGATATCCGGGATGGGATGCTGGGTCTCTGTGACACCCCAGAGCTAGAGAGGGAACTTAGTGACTTTGCGGAGCAGGAATGGCATCTGGAGAGAGCCTACCAGAGTCTTTTCCGGAAGATAGAAAGGCATTTTACAGGAGAGGGACCACAGACAGCGCACCTGTATTCTGCCCCACCTGAAGAGATGGCCCGGCTGACCAACCATCCCTGCCATATCGGATCCATTCCAGCAGTTGAACACACATTCGATGAGTTCCGTGATCCGGTGTTGGAGAGAGTGCAGAAACTGTTGCCTCACCTGGGACCCAATCCATTGGAAGAGACAGTTGCCCACCTTATGATGGCAGTAGGGCAGCATTACTGTCATGAACTGCCCCTGCCCTGGAAAGTGGGAAATGCGTTCTCTCCAGGGGCTAATTTGCTATTGCCCTGGGGAGTGGGACCTGCGTCCTCCCCAATGGAACTGTTGAACCTTTTCCTGAAACCCCGACTGTGGTGAGTGGGACGATGGTCCCCATCAGCAGCCATATTTTGCCCGATCTGATGGGTGGGAGAGACCCCATCAGCCCTTGTGAACGCCCTACTGTGGGGAGTGGGAGAGAACTCACCACCCCTGTGTCAATGGACCCTGCCCTGGAGAAGGAGCAAGGTGTACTCTCCAGGGGCAAGGATGATACGGCCTTGAGGAATGGGACTGCGGTCTTCCTCAGGTCAAAGAATGGCCCTACGGTTAGTTGCCCGAAAGAAGATGACCCCAGCAGACTGAAGGAGCGCAGTGCTGTGGGCCCTCTTGGTTACCTTATGGACTGTGAACTGGGGGGAGGGAATGTGTTCCCCACCAGCCCCCCTGTGACCCCTGGCCTGGTGAGTGGGAACAAGCTCACCAGGGCCTGGGAAACCCCTGCTAAGGTGGACAACACACCAGTCCCCACCAGCAGCCCTTGTCCGTTCCTTGAGGATGTTGCCCTGGAGAAAGAGGGAAGTGTGCTATCCCGGTGCATACACACAATTGCCAGGAGGATTGGAAAGGTGTTCCCCCTCCGAACAAAAAGAGGACTGGAAGTGGATGTCCTAGCAGAAGAGGAGCCCAGCAGGCCACCCCAAGGCAGTGCTGCTATGGCCCCTAGTAATCCTGAACTGGGGAGGGAAAAGGCATGTCTCACCAGCAACCCTGCATTTTGCCATGAAAACCCCCTATCTGCGAGTGGGAGAGAACTCTCCAGTCCCCCTTTAACCCCTGGCCCGGTGGGTGGGAGCGAGCCCACCAGGCCCTGTGAAAATCCCGCTACAGTGAGTGGGACAAAGGTCCTCACCAGCAGCCCACTGCTTGTTGCCCCTTCGCCTGAGTCCCCAGCCTGGTGAGTGGGACCCCGGTCCTCACCAGGGATGTTGGGGTGTCCCCTGTATCTTGCTACCCAAGCCTGGTGGGTGGGAATGCGTTCCCCACCAGGCCAAATGTTAATCCAGCCACAGGAAGTGGAGCCACCTGTTTTCCCAGCGGCCCTTTGCGTATTGCCCCAACTCAGGAGAGTGGAAGTGGCCTCCTCTCCTGTCCTCATGGAGCACTTGGCCAAGGAAAAGGGGAAAATGTGCCTATCTCCCCACAGTCTGATCCTCCACTGCATCCCTTGAGCAAACAGAGGGGCTGCCAACCTCAGCCTCTCCCCAGCACAGCGATGGCAAGGGAGATCACTTTACCCCAAGAAGACCCACCCCATAGACTGGCTCTGGATCCAACACCACTGGCCCCAGACCCAGGAGGGCCTGACCTCAGCTTTATCTGGAGCATGGCCCATGAGAGGCCTCCCAGCTTGGTGCCAGCCAAGACCAAGAGGCACCGGTTCCCAGGGCCCAGGACCAAAGGCCCCAGTTTAACTCTTGGTCCCGGACAAGGGGCGTACCTGCTGTTTCCTGGCCCGGACAAGGGGCTGATGTTTTTCCCTGGCCCGGACAAGGGACTGATGTTTTTCCCTGGTCTGGACAAGGGGCCCAACGCTTTACCTGGCCCGGGCAAGGGGCTAACATTTTCTCATGGACCAGGACAAAGAGCTCACGTTGTACTTTTCAGCCCAGGACCAGGGGCTTCCCCATTGTTTCCCGGCACGGACAAGGGGCTCAACTCTTTTCTGGCCCGGACAAGGGGCAAGTGTTTCTCCTTGCCCAGGACAAGGAGCTCAAGTTTTATTGCGCCACCCAGGACCAGGGGCTAATACTTTCCTCCTGAGCCCAGACCATGGGCTACCCTCCTCCACGCAGGAACTTGTCGGACTTCCCAAGCCAGCGTTCATCCAAGTTGCCTCTGGCTTGGGTCTCGAAGGGGGGGGGAGTGTAACGGACCCTAGGCCGTTACTTGGCGGTGAGTAACAGGACTATGAAAGTCCGCAGAGTCATACACTAAAATAGACACTGGGTGAATGGGCAGCTTAATACATGGAGCTGTCCTGGGTTACATTCATGTACAAGTGTATTAAGTTTGGTTTTATGTATTGTCAAATATTGTATGTGTTTAACTGTACTTGTCCAATTCAAAGGTTTGTGCAATCACCAACTACCAGATATGCAAATATCTTCCATAGCCTAACATGGGGAATGGTAGGCAGATCAGTGATTGGTCAAGGGTGGAGCAGGTCATTCAAAATAGTCAAACAAAGGCTCCAATCTTGGACCCTTCTCCCTAGGATGTGTATTGTAGCCATTCCAGCCATTTGACTATGTTTACTGTAGCTAGACCCCCTGCTGTGTGTTAATTAAGCCATTGTGAACTGCAGTCAGACCCCCTGGGCATTGTGTAAAGATGTGTATCTGAGTCCCTCAGCCTTTTGTCACAGTGTTTACCCTTACTCAGTCCCTTTGTATAAATAATGTAATCATGTCTGGCCCATTGTGTTATGTTTACACCATCTGTCACTGTCCTTTGTCTAGTATTGTATCTTGATGTGGTTCAGCATGTATAAAAGAGTTGAAGTTTGTGCAATAAAGTGTGTTACAGTTTGGACTTAAACTGGCTCCTGTCTCTCTGTTGCTGGATGGTATCAAGGGACTTCTGTTGACCCCCATCCTAGGAAGAAATGCTGCTGGAATAACCGGTGGAGCTGCCTACTTGTAGCTGACCTCAGGAGGGAGAAACCTGAAACGACGGCCTGAGTCCAACCCAAGGACTTGGGTATCCGTTACAGGCAGCAAAATTAGGTTTTGCCTAGGGTGGCAAAAATCCTTGCAGCGGCCCTGCATGCAGCAAGAAGCCGACAAAAACCTTATGTAACTCGCTTTTAGAACTAAACTTGTGCAGCAGAATTGACATTACCCACACCTAAATACCACGTGAAATAAAAAAAATAACAAGACTGTCATATGGAGAACATCATTTAGCGCATGAAATTGGTGTCATAACTGTGCAATTATGACACCAAAGCTGCCCTCAAGAAAATGTTCATCTCCCTTTGCACGCAATCATCTGGAAGTGCCCAGACCTTCAAGGTTCAGTGTACTAACTGAATCTGGGAGGCAGTATTGTTACAAATAGAAGTTTGGAATTTCAGAATAAGACAAAAAAAACACACAGTGCAGTGAAACTAGAACTACAGTTTATTAAAACATACAATAATTAAACAGGTTATGGCCAGAGTTCACACAAGTATGAAAGCATACCAACTCTGGGATTTAAAAAGAGAGAGCTTTTTTGCCAGAGTTCACAGGAATATGAGAGACATACCCGACTCTGGGATATAAAACGAGACATACAATAATTAAACAAAAATCCTGCCAGAGTTCCACATCAGTATGAGAGACACATGACTCTGTTATATATATAAAACTTAAAGGTACTTATCTATCTACTGGAGCTGAACATCAGTGTGGGAGAGCCTTTCCACGCTAAACTCCGTAGTATCGTTACACAGGTGAATAGCCTGACAGACCTGACGTCCCAAATGGCTAAACAGCAACACACAAGTCTGGATGAGGTACAGTCTACAGAGGTGAATAGCCCGACAGACCTGACGTCCCAAATGGCTAAACAGCAACACTCTACCTCTCAGACTTGAGACCAGGTACACTCTTTCCTAGTCTTCAATGGCTCTAAACACTGTTGTCTTGATTACAGGTTAAAATACAGGCTACGCCCTGATGTGTCTAAAACTGCGCATGTGTATGTGCTTGGTTATATAACACTGAATATAGGCGATATCTCCAACTGCCTCTCATAAACACTACGTGGCTTACAGTGCCTGCCTCTCTGCTGTTGCAAACCTAAATGCAGAATATTAACCCCTCACTGACCGTGAGGAGATCACCAAAAAAACATCCCTTACAAGTATGTAGCCTTCAAGTGGGGTCATGTAATGAGACATCACATGATACGCTATCCCACGATAATTGTGTGGCAGTTTCCTACAACTGCATATACACATCAGGCTGTAAACATACCTCCCAAGTGTCCCTCTTTAGGAGGGATAGTCCCTCTTTTAGACCCAAATCCCTCTGTCCCGTTTTCCCACCATTATGTCCCTCTTTCTAGGAGATCAGACTGGTGAGGTGTATATATAAGTGTATCATACTGCTCTACAGCAATAAAACTCACATTATTAGTTCATATTGAATGAGTGTAAAGCCTCCAATGCATTACATAAACACAGTTATGTTGTGTGAAGATAACCCACTTCTCACTACAGCATTAAAACAGTGTTATTTTAAAGGGGTTCAAAATGCCCTTGTTGCCTCCCTTGTGAAGACATAAGTTATGCATATAATAAAGTAATAGTATTTGGAACACTGATCTATCTGGTAAAAATCTTGCAATCTACCTTGTGGCTCCCTCTTATTCTTATGAATCCCTCCTATCAGTATCACATACCAAGGCTGATGTACAAGGAGGAAACGGTGCAGTTCTTGAGCAATCCAGTTTTACCACTGGGGGACAAATAAATATATTTTTTTATTTAAATGGGACTTTTTAAATGGTAGAGAGGTCTCCAATACTTTGCAAAGCAATGAGTTGGAGATCTTTAGTATTTAAGGGTGTTCAAAAAATTTAAATGAATGGGAAATTTTAGTTATCTCCTAAGGTGCAGAATGTTTGCCTCAAGATTGCACCAGATCTTCTTAGTATATCAGTATCACCAAGTTACACTGCAGTGATCACAAACATCAGCACTAGATGATCATAACCCAGTAACTGGCAACAATATTTACTCCAATGGTTTCATTTGCACCCTCATGCCTATCAGAAGATCACTCTTATGGTTAAAACTAGACCAGCCCCTTGAATGTGAGATGTTAGAAAGGTCCGTAGCAAAAAGCAGTTAGGGTGCTAACAATCATGAGGGTCTCAAACAATGGTCCCACCTTCTGGTTAAAAATCCCCCCTCCATTTGTCAACCTATGGAGGTGGTTCTCCCTTATATCAAGACCTGTCATTAACTATTAATCGTGTAATTATATACATATTAAGTATGGGTTTGAAATGCTATTTTAAAAACATGGACAGCAGGAACGAGAACAGATAACGGAAAGTTAAAAAAAAAAAAGTTGGGTGTCCCCCTAAAAACCCGTTTGATGGCTAAAAAAACTTGTAACAGCATTATTTATCACCTGTTATAAACGTGTGGCTTTCCATATATTAAATTTCAACCTCTGTATCTTCGTGACAACTGTAGAACAACAGCTGGAAAGGCGCAGTGTTGTCCACTGATGCACAATTATCGCTCTTAGATTGTTTTACACATGTCTACACACCACCTCAACAAATTCCGAATTCTGATTGCAGAACTGGAATCCAATGTCTTTCTTGTCTGCTTTTGTGTGATTCACATAAAGTTGATTAAAAAAAAAAAAAAAGGATTGGTTTACGGCAAAGGCAATGGGCGTGGCCGAGGGCGGCTTGTGCATGATACTCTGGCAAATTGGAGTAAAGGGGAGATCTACATACTGGTGATCTGGCCTACCTGAGTGAACGCTATAAATAGGGAGCAAAAACGGAGGAGGGTAAACATTATATAAACAGTTTGCGCCGTATTTCATGTTTATGCTTTAAACGTGCTTTAAATGTTACCTCAACGTAAATTGGTTTTAGGTGTAATCTCACTTATACATAATAGTGTTTCTATACAATTGTTATTGTATGTTTCTAATTTAAGAATTATGAGCCATTAAATTATTGGGATTTTTCAGGGAACGAATGGCTAAATATTTGTGGGAACACACATTTATTTATGTAAGTTTGCCATTCTTCTAAGGGAATTAAGGGAATTGTAGGTTTGCAATCAGCAAGCAAAATATGTGCAATTCTGGAGCAAACCAATAATAACATAGGGTACAAATTTGTCATTAATCTCTTGGATTATAGTGAGTTCTCCAACACATTGCTGTTTATTGCAGTGGAGACCTCTTTTGCATTCAGTGGGTTAATAGCCCTGTTTAAATTATTGTGAGTTTTAAATTCTCTCATGAGGTGCTGCTGGCTTGTTCTAGAATTGCACCTCTTTTCTTAATGAATAGGGCCTGTAATCAATCACTTGTACTTATTTATTTATCAACACTTAGACAATGGCGTGCAAATAAACACCTGCTCTTTTGCAGGTATTTAACCCCTTAAACCTTTGAGTGTCAGGGGGTTTGTACACAGGAGGACCATCAATAGTTTATTTGCTGAGCCAGCACATGTGACCTTTCATGTGTACTGGCTTTCTGAAGGAGAGTCTGAAAGTGACAGCTCTGGTCCTGTCATGATCACAGTGTACCTTCAGGTGCATTGTGATGATTTAACTCATGATGTGCCAGGACTGTCAGTGTGTTTTTTTTTTTTTTTTTTTTTTTTTTAAAAGGACAAAAAGTTGTGATGGTTCTGGCATGTCCGTGATCATTAAGTGGTTAAATACTACTTTCACAGTTATTCCCTGGATTTGTGTAGATTAACCATGGAAACACTCTTGTTCAGTGATGGATAACTGAGCTGTCTTTACAGTGACCACTTTATATTTGCCAAACTGTCTAGGGGCTACCAACTGATTCTCAGCTCCTATTCACTTAGAGTCTAGAACAGTGGTTCTCAACCTTTCTAGTGCCGCGACCCTTTGATAAAATTTCCCAAGTTGTGGCGACCCCTAACAGTAAAATTATTTTCGTTGCTCCTTCATCACTGTCATTTTGCTACTGTTATGAATCGAAATATAAATATCTGATGGTTTTAGGCGACCCCTGGCAAATTGTCATTCGACCCCTGAAGGGGTCCCGACCCACAGTCTGAAAACCACTGGACTCGAAGCTTGGGTATAAATGAGGTAACAGTTTAACCTCTGGGTGATCAGCCAATTGGACACTGCATGTGCTAACCCAGTGGCTTATGGGGTTATGGGAATTGTAGTATAACAACAGCTGGAGGGTCTCACAGGCCCACCCCTGCAGTATTCAATGCATTTAATGAAGGGATCTGCCAGATGCAAGATATATTAGTATCTGTCCCAAGGACTGAGGTAAACTACATATGGATTATAAAGCTTTGAAATCAGCAGTGAAAATGATCCGTAGAGTTAACAATATAAGAACTGGCCCTTAGAGATGCCACTATAAATTCTCTGTAAGTTCTCCTTACTTTGCAAGTTGCAATTTAACAAGGAAAATGAACACAAAGCTTACAGTTTATAGAACAGACCTGCTGAAGTTACAAATAAAGATGCAGACTGAATCTGAGAGCTTGCAATCAACAGGAAATACCCTCAGAGCATGACTGTTTAAAGAAGTGGCAATAATAAAAATATAAGAGAAATGTTGTAAGGTTTATAGCCCCAAGTAAAACAGTGGTACTCCCACTGCTGAAATATTTTATTCAAAGTTATTACAGAGCAAACCTGAATTTTTTTTCTGTGCAATATCTCAGTGACCTTGTATTGTACAGTGGTGCTCTTGGTGGTGCTCTTGCTACACCATTCTATGGACAACTCTGGTCAGTTGACCAGAAATGTCTATAGGATGATGTAGCAACAGCGCCACTGTACGGTTTCAGGCCAGTGTGATATTGCACCTAAAAGTTCAAGTTTCAGGTGTAATAACTTTTGAATAAAACATTTCAGCAGTGGGATTTACCACTGTTTTACTCAGGGGGGATAAACCTTACAACATTATTTCTACATGTTAAGTATTACTATCCCTTTAAATCTCCCTTCTAGCTAGAAAGTAGCTTACATATAGGAAAAAAGGCAAAGATACTTAAACAATGAGGCAAGAAATTTCAGGGCATCCCTGATCCCCACAATATAATGTTTTATTTTTTTTCCTTCTGAGTCCTTATCCACCACAATCAGAGAGGGCCTCTGGGTAAGACAAATCAGTCAATAAATAGCAGGCTCTCCTGATTCCTCAGTTTCCTAGCTGTAAAGGACAGACTCCGGTTCAACTTATCAGATACTTATCTCCTCTCAAGTACTACTACTACTACTACGATTTTATATGCAGTCACCTCACCTTGACTACATTAGTTGCCACTTTGAGTTTTTGAGTCCCTCTGGTCCCGCAAGTTTGCTTCGTTCACTGTGCAACATTAAGTAATTTCCTCCCTCGTGCCTTTTTATTTTGGCAGGTTTTGGAATATGTGCCCTACCTATCTGCTTCCTGAAGACTGATTTGGAGAACTGCATTCTAGCTTGGAACACATTCAGCATACTACGCAAAACAGATACAGCTTCCTCCTTCCTTCTCTAGGTGTCATGGATGACTACCTCCTGTGGCCACTAGTTGTTCCCAGCAGGCCTTTTTATCTCCTCTCCACCTCCTGCAGGAACACGAAGGGCATGCCAAGACTCCTGCTTTCCATCACTGGAACTCATGCTTAGTCCTTAGATCATCTAAAGTCGCAACAACTTTTTCTTCCCTGGTTTTATTGGTGAATCTCCTGTTTTTCGGTCACTTATTGTCAACCTTATTTATTATTATTTAGTGTGCCGAATTCTGGCATGTGCCCAAGGCTTCTTCCTCAGAGAAGACTCCAACAGATCCTACTAATGCCAAGCTTGAGGGGCCTCAAAAAACAAGCTTTCTGCTACCTGCCACAGATTTATCTAAACTTTGCCCTGATTGCCTGAAGAAGGCTGCTGGGCAAGTTATACACTCCCAGTTTCAGGTCTTCTTGTCCTGAATAAGCTCTTCCATGCAGGAGACATTTACTTGCATGCAGGAGGTACCAGTGCCCCCCTCCCTGAAAAAAAAAAAAATAGAAGATCCAAAAGATTCATCTTACTATCTTGAGTATCTGGGAGATAATCTCTATGCTCTTCAGAAGAAAAGGTTAAGTTGGTGGAGGAATCTGGATTGTTAAGCTTGGAGAAGGTAGAACATTTCCTCAAAAGCATGAGGAAGACCTTCGGCCTTACAGAAGTCTGAAAAGAACTGGATATTATGGCTTTTTTTGGGAACCCAGAAAACATCAATTTTTCCCTAACCATCGTTCTGTTCAGGATATTGTGAAGTTCGAATGGCTAAAAAGTGATAATTGTTGATAAGAGATCTACTATCTCCAAAATATTTTGGAGGATGTTCCCTTTTGATGTAGCAGAAGTGAAGCAGTGAGTCATGGCTAAAATTGAGCTCATCATTGTGCATTTAGCAAAACTCGCCACCATTCTGATGCAAGACCATTCCTCTTTGTAAAATCATATGGACAGGAAATTAGTGTGCCAGAGAGAGAGTGTACACTCCTTGGCCAGAATCTTAAAGCAGCAACTGCCACTGCATGTGTAGCCGTAATCATGTGTATTTGGTTGTCTGAGCTAGAGGACAACATTGCATCAACTGTCTCTTGTTCAAGGCTACTGAAAGAAGTGACTTCTGTTAAGGAGGCCACCATTTTTTCTTGTGTTGTCTTGTTAGATGTTATCAAGCCCTTGAATAGGTCCTCAGCCGTTTCTGTCACTACGTGACACTCCCTTTGGTTAACCCTTTGAGTGCCAGAGGGGTACAGAATGCATTGCTTTGCAATGTATTCCGTACCCCCTCTGGCAATCAAAGGGTTAAGATTATGGGGAGCAGATTATTCTTTCCACTCCAATTTTCCCTTCCATTTTGTGGTGATCTGCTCTTTGGTAAGCACCTGGAAGAACTAATAAATAAATCTTCAGGAGGAAAGACTTCTCTTTTGGCACAATAAAGAAGATCCAGATCTACTCTGATACGCTCTTCTGGCTACAGATCCAGACATTTCAGAATACAAGGAGGTCTGTGACATCCAGAGGTCAAGGCAGATCCTATGTCCCAAGGGGACAATTCAGAAGAGATTTTTCCTGGAGGGATCAGTTTAAAGAAAAATTCCAGTGAAGAACAGCGTGCTCCATTCTTTATTCCAGTTGGAGACAGACTGGAACATTTTCTGAAGTCAAGGTAATCACCTCACCCAGAATAGATTCTATCGAAAAAGAGGGGAAAAAAGGAGCTCAAAAACCATATAAGAGTAGCACCTGTATAGACCCTTATATAGAACTAGTCCCTATCCTATATGCTTGTACTCACAAAATCTGTGTTGGAAGAGTGCCTTTAGAATATCACATTTGTGGTTTCTCCAGTCAAGCAAATGGACTCCTTGATAGCTACCAGGCCCTCAGTTAATCCAGTATTATCGGTTTCTCCCCTAGATGTTCATCTGATCATTCCTTATCTTGTTCTGGAGGGTTTGCTGGGGTGTAAACAAAAGTAGAAATGCCAGGCACAGAACCCTCTAAGTTTAACACGGAGAGGCAAAGAGTATACCCTACGTGAATATATGCACTCCTACTCACCAGATAGATCTAATATATAAGCATATAGGAGTGTCAGTGGAGATGTGTAGCAAAGACACTTCTGTGATGTTACTATTTAATGCGTGTGTTTGTCAATTTACTCCGATATGCCTGATGAAGTGAGATGTTCTCTAACAAAATGTGTTGGAGGTTACATTACATGGGAATTGCTTATCCCTACTGATTTGAATATACTGCACAGTAAATGTTACTTTATTTTAAATATTCTGCTACTTTTTGATATTCTTGCTTCTACTGTTTCAAGTGGCTACTGGAGTCCCTTTGTTACACATCTCCTCCACTACACTCCTATATGCTTATATATTAAGATCTATCTGGTGAGTACGGGGGCATTATGCACGCAGGGTATACTTTTTGCCTCTAAGTGTTACTCTTAGAGGGCTCTGTGCCCGGCATTTCTCCTTTTGTTTATCCCCCAGCAAACCCTCCAGAATGAGATAAGGAATGATCAGGTGAACATCTGGGGAGAGAACAAGACCAGATTAACTGAGCACCTAGCAGCGATCAAGGAGTCCATTTGCTTGATTGGAGAAACCACACATTTGATATTCTAAAGGCACATTTCCAACATTGATTTTGTGAGTACAAGCTCGAGATAGGGGCTAGTTCTATATAAGTGTCTATACAGGTGCTACTCTCATATGGTTCTTTGCGCTCTTCTTTTTTTCCCCTCTTTTTCTATAGAATCCATTACTAGTGGTGATACTGTGATCACCCGAGAAGAAGCAGCAGACCTGAGGGTAACAAGTCTGAGACTTTTATTGTGTTTGATCTCTATAGAACCCATCTGATTTTTGGACATTTACTTATGTGGCTGAGTTTATGATCTTGTATTTAAGTATCCATTCCTATTTTTTTTCATTGGGTTTTTAGACTTTAGAGCACGCATATTGCATTGTAATTCTTTTTCCTTTTTGCTTTTGTATATACCTCCTCACCCAGACAGATTTACCATGTAGTAGGGATGGGGTACCCACTAGAATTCAGCATTCCATCCTTCATGGTGGTAATGGGCATCTTCACTTCCACCACTGAGGTATTCCCTTCGGACAGGTTTAATCTCGAAAGACTACAGAACAAGCAAGGAATTCCCCCCACTAAGATTAATCAGAACAGATCTTACATGGTGACTAAATGAAAATAATTTGTTGCAAGGTCATGGGAAGAACTTCAATGGGAAGTGATCTTGAGAGGATAAAGCCTAAAGAGCTGGGGTGGTGTGTGGAACAGACTCGCAGCTCAGGCACTGTGGTAGCGGCAGAGTCCTCCTTGTGCATAAACATACTAGAGATAAAAGCATTGCTGAACTAACTCCAGGAAATCCAAGACTCAAGTGAAGGGGAAAAACAGTCCTCATGTGATTAGCCATCATAGTGGTCGTTATGTACCTAAGGAATCAGGGAGACACCAAAAGCATCCCATATATCAGTAAGGAGGCATCCCATATATCAGGAAGGAGGAACCTCCAAGTGGATTTCCTGTGCAGACGACACATAGACCAAGGAGAATGTCACTAGATCCTGAGGTATTCAAGATACTAGTTTTTAAAATAAATAAATTGGGAGGACCAGTTGTGGATATGATGGCATCAGGTCAGAACAACAAATGTGAGAGCTATATTTCTTGTTGGAGAGATCCACGGGCAATAGGATGGGACATCCTGAAGATCCTCTAGCATTCATATTTCCTCCAAATACCGTTCTACTGGAAGCAATAAGAAAGATCAAGAAGGACCGAGCCAAAGTCATCCTGATAGCCAGCTTACAGGCTGGATGGCCTACATAGGTTTCATTTAACAGAAAAAAAAAACTTTCTGGGTGGATGGGCCCTAGCCCCCTCTTGGTCCATTTAATTTGCCTTCCATCTAGAATGGAGGGGTAAAATATGCACAGTAAAGTGAGGAGGTTTCAGCTCAGTTTTGATCTATTAAGTGCCAAATCTCCCGAATAAGGGCTTTTTATCCTATGGTGCCTGTATCCCCCATTGTATGTAACCGAAAACTCCCCCTAATTTATCAAATGTTAAACACAAAGGGTAGGATTATATAAACCTGCTTTTTACTATATATAAACATGCACCCTGTAAATTACAGGTTACAATATTGGCTTGATACCAGTATGTAAGCCAAACATCATCAGTCTAATCGATTAATACAAATGACTTTTTATACAAATTGGAAAAAATGTTTGGCAGAATGCAGAAATATTATGCTAACTTGCAGTTTTAAAGGATTAGTAACCTTTTATTTTGATTCTGCAAGTGTGTAATATGTAAGGTTGAATCACCTATTTATTTGTTTATTTTTTCTTTTACACTTATGTGTCTGAGACATTGAGATACTTGGATCTATTTCCACAGAGTTTTGTCAGGGACTGTGAAAGCAGAATAGTGATAAGATTGTAAAACGAGAGAATACAGAGCACTCAGTGTTGCATGGTTAGTATCACTATATCTTTCTTTGATGGTCAACTGATCAGAAAACTCCCTGAAAGAGATTCAGGGAGCTTATTGTCAAAGACATAAGTGTAATAAATTAATAGGTGAAGATGAAAAAAATAAGTATAGACAAGTATACTCTTGCAAAATATGTAAACTCTTAATAATAGGTTACTGTCCCTGTTTGCTACTCTGCACCTAAATGTAAGGCATTAGTAAGTGACAAACTTTGTTCTAAAATAAAGCATTGGTGAATGTTTTGATTGAAATGCAATCTGATGTCTAATACCTGTTCATATTCCCTTTTTGAAGGTGAGCCTCCATCATGTCTGTTTTTCGTTCTGGAATCCTGGTCTTAACATCGCCACTTTCTGCCTTGTCTATAAGGTTGGCACCTATTCTAGCCTCTGCTGCCAAGATTGTACAAGACACCCTCTACGTACACCTGCAGCCAGGCCTCCTCTTGACAGGTTCATCCCAACCCAGTTCCACCTACATCCCTGCCACCTCAGAAGTCTGCAGCCTCATATCTAAACTGTACTCTGATGCAGATGTCCACAGCAACTTGGATGTTCGTGTGCTTTTAACAAATATTAAGAACCAAAGTACAAATCAGCAGACCCTCTCTTCAGTACAGAACCTCTCTCACCCTCCTGAAGTTGTTCTTACAGACTTTCAGACCAGTGATGGTGGTCAGTATAACCCGGCTAAACAACAACT
This sequence comes from Rhinophrynus dorsalis, assembly GCA_037306005.1. Taxonomy (NCBI): domain Eukaryota; kingdom Metazoa; phylum Chordata; class Amphibia; order Anura; family Rhinophrynidae; genus Rhinophrynus; species Rhinophrynus dorsalis. Next base: position 95,747,953 of record CM074727.1, on the reverse strand, counting down.
AGAACGTTATGCCACTAATTGCTATAGTTGTCAACCAAACTTGATATCAGTACTGTTATACCCAGAGTATGGGCCCACAGATGAAAGAATACTTTCCGAAGACATGACAGATGTTGAAAGACCTTTGGAGAGTCATAGTGATGTTGTAGTGGGAGGAACCTTTGATCGGTTACATAATGCTCACAAGATCCTATTAAGTGTGTGCTGTTTGATTGCTGAGAGACGCCTTTTAATTGGTGTTGCTGACCAAGAGCTTCTGGAAAGTGAGTAAAGTTTTCACGGCATGTTCATTCTGTGTGCACCATCCTTGAAAAGGCTTAAAGTGGTTGTAATGTCCATTTAAAATTAGTTGCCTGAGTCTTCTGTATAGTAAAAGGAACGTATTGCACTATGTCTAAGAGTTTACTTCTTTGTAGTTCAAACTTTATGAAGTCCTGAAGATCCGCCGCCGCCCTTTCTTTCCACATCACTCACAAGATGCAGGCTGGTTGGGATGGCTGCACCGAGGGACAAACTTCAGTAAGCAAAGTGAAATCCTGCCCTCTTTCGTCAAGGGGGGCAAAATTTCCCTTATACTTACTGAAGTGTGTCCCTTGCTGCAGCCATCGAGTCGCACGACCCAAACTCAGATTCCGTGGGAGGCAGCCAGAAAGGGCCAGGCGGTGGATCGTCAGTGCTTCTTAACTTTTGCACTACAAAGAAGTGAGTGCTTAGACATAGTACAATCTGTTCCTTTTAATGACTCGGGCAAATCCTTTTACTTAGACATTACTATCACTTTAAAACCAAAAACGTGGGAAATTTATAACAAGCAAAAAAGTTTGGTAGTTCATGGTTCTTCCTTGCATTATTCTACTATACAGCGAGGGAAAAAATTATTTGATCCCCTGCTGATTTTGTATGTTTGCCCACTGACAAAGAAATGATAAGTCTATTAATTTTAATGGTAGGTTTATTTGAACAGTGAGAGACAGAATAACAACAAAAAAATCCTGAAAAACGCATTTCAAAAAAGTTGCAAATCAATTTATATTTTACTGAGTGAAATAAGTATTTGACCCCCTATCAATCGGCAAGATTTCTGACTCCCAGGTGTCTTTTATACAGGTAACAAGCTGATATTAGGAGCACTGTCTTAAAGGTATTGCTTCTAATCTCAGCTTGTAACCTGTATAAAAGACACCTGTCCACAGACACAGTCAATCAGATTCCAAACTCCACCATGGACAAGACCAAAGAACTGTCCAAGGATGTCAGGGACAAGATTGTAGACCTACACAAGGCTGGAATGGGCTACAAGACCATCGCCAAGCAGCTTGGTGATAAGGTGGCAACAGTTGGTGCGATTATTCACAAATGGAAGAAACACAAGATAACTGTCAATCTCCCTTGGTCTGGGGCTCCATGCAAGATCTCACCTCATGGAGTTTCAATGATAATGAGTGAGGAATCAGCCCAGAACTACACAGGAGGATCTTATCAATGATCTCAAAGCAGCTGGGACCATAGTCACCAAGAAAACAATTGGTAACACACTACGCCGTGAAGGACTGAAATCCTTCAACACCCACAAGGACCCCCTGCTCAAGAAAGCACATATACAGCCCCGTCTGAAGTTTGCCGATGAACATCTGAATGATTTAGAGGAGAACTGGGTGAAAGTGTTATGGTCAGATGAGAATAAAATTGAGCCCTTTGGCATCAACTCAACTTGCTGTGTTTGGAGGAGAAGGAATGCTGCCTATGACCCCAAGAACAGCATCCCCACCATCAAACATGAAGGTGGAAACATTATGCTTTGGGGGTGTTTTTCTGCTAAGGGGACAGGACAACTTCACCGCATCAAAGGGACGATGGATGGGGCCATGTACCGTCAAATCTGGAGTGAGAACCTCCTTACCTCAGCCATGGCATTGAAAATGGGCCATGGATGGTTATTCCAGCATGACAATGACCCAAAACACACGGCCAAGGCAACAAAGGAGTGGCTCAAGAAGAAGCACATGAGGGTCCTGGAGTGGCCTAGCTAGTCTCCAGACCTTAATCCCATAGAAAATCTGTGGAGGGAGCTGAAGGTTCGAGTTGCTAAACGTCAGCCTTGAAACCTTAATGACTTGGAGAGGATCTGCAAAGAGGAGTTGGACAAAATGCCTCCTGAGATGTGTGCAAACCTGGTGGCCAACTACAAGAAACGTCTGACCTCTGTGATTGCCAACAAGGGTTTTGCCACCAAGTACTAAGTCATGTCTTGCAAAGGGGTCAAATACTTATTTCCCTCAGTAAAATGCAAATCAATGTACAACTGTTTTGAAATGTGTTTTTCTGGATTTTTTTTTTTTGTTATTCTGTCTCACTGTTTAAATAAACCTACCATTAAAATTATAGACTGATCATTTCTTTGTCAGTGGGCAAACGTACAAAATCGGCAGGGGATCAAATCATTTTTTCCCTAACTGTAGTTGCCTGGAGTGTAATAATTACATATACAAAAAGGGTGATTCTTGCAAAACTTTGGGAAACTGCAATCTATGGATTTGGAAATCTGATATTTGATGGTCCATTATATCCAGATTGGCCTAGTGTTGGTTAAGTTTAAGCAGTCTTTTGAGATTGCCTTGTTTATGCCACTTTTTGTGACCAATATCAGTAACGCCATCTTTAATCTTATTCTTTCAGACAAAATACTAAAAGAGCTAATTGAACCCTACGACCAGCGAGTGGAGAAACTATCAAAGTTCTTGGTAGATGTAAAGCCCTCATTACTGTATGACCTTGTACCTATCTCAGACCCTTATGGTCCTTCAATCACCGATCCGGAGCTGAAATGTATAGTGGTCAGTGAGGAAACGCACAAGGGAGGACTGTCTGTGAACAAGAAGCGTCAAGAAAATGTAACTAACTTAACCATTTTATTTTGTATGAGTTTAAAGCACCACCAAGGTTTCTAATTTGTTCATATTTTGTGCATTATAGGAATTGCTGCTTATTAGAAAGTGTTTCCATTGGACATGAACAGTGCAATTCACATCTCTAGTGTTGGTTTACAAAACTGCAATGTTCAGTTCAGAATACCCATAATTTTTTCTTTTGATCATAACAAATGTTCAATCCAGGTTACGCAAAACCTATATGCCGAGAACTTCATAGCCACTTTTCACAAAATATAGAAACATAACTAAATTATCCAGGTGTCAGGATTACTAGTAGCACAGATATTCTCCTACATCTCAGCCCCGGCCATGTTGTTAGATGCATACCAAAATTCAGTCTTGTGCACAAGTTCTTCTGAAAGGATGCCATCAACAGACCGAGGTGTGGCTGGCATTAGGAGAGATTGGTAGGAAACTTGTGGCTTTAGTTGGAAGGCAACACCTGTCCGGCGCAGCTGAGGATGATTTAAATTGTAGTCCAGTATAAGTTGCAGTGCCACATGTTAAAGGTGATTAAAGAAGGTGGGCAGTATCATACACTGGAGTGAGGGATGTGGAGAGAGGGATTAGAGATTGGAGAATAAAACTGGGTCATAAGATGATATGATGTGACAGAAAGAGTGGGATTATGGGAGGTAAGGAACTGGTAAAGGGCATGGACAGGGATGTAGGGTGGAGATTCAGGGACAGTGACAGAGTAAAGGAAACAAATATAGAGGGGTAAAAAAAGAACAGGAGGGGGATGACAGGTGTTGTAAGGACAAAAGGAAGGAAAAATGTTGAGGGGGAGATACAAGGATAAAGATGCATGGAGCTGGGGGAATGGCACAGATGGTCTAAACAGTTTCAGCAGCAAGTCATCAAATTAGGACAGTTGTCCCACTCCCTAATAAACGTAGCACAGTATAATTCATTATGACTACTATGCCACTGTTATAAGGTAGTGGTTTAACACTTGTATTAAAAGAGAAACATGCCCCCCTCCCCCCATACACACACACACAATGTCTCAACCTGTTGCTTCTTCAAATAACTGGGGGTTTACTAGGATTGGTCATATGTCTCTGCATAAGCTGTAAATCTTCTTCATAAAGTCACCAATTTAGACTAAGTTTTGTAACCTTTGTAACATTCAGTTTGAATTTCACAGTTGAAAAGTGTTGTTTCTTAATAATGAAAATACCCTAAACCAAGCTGCAATGATTTTATGAAGCCTTTCGATTTTAGATAGAGTTTATTTTATAAATCACAGAGCCATTATTCTACAGACAAATACAAAATATCTTGCTGCACAGCCTTGTATGTAGTAGCTTCACCTAATTATTTTTGGACTGATATATATTCACTCTAAAGAGTGGCTTTCAAAGAGTAGACAACACAACCCGCACATAGGATCTTCTGGCAATGCAACAGATGTGAAGCCAGAGGAAAGACCTGGCTGCTCACGTCCAGAAACCTGGTAATTTATTGTGTCGTATCCTGTTCAGCATGAAGTGCAGATTCAGATTAAATTATGCAAAAATGGTAATACATAAAAATTGCAAACTACGGTGCAGCTTACAAATATGGGTATAGGAGGTGCTGAGGTTGCACCTCCCTGACCGCAACGTCTTCTCTGCCCACATTTTGTAAGTTTGAACACCATTTTATGTACTTTTATTGTATTACCATTTTGCAGTGGCTTAAGTGAATCTGCACGTTTGTGCTGAGCAAGGGGTTGCACTAGCAAGTTATAGTTGTTTGGACATAATTGAACAGCTACTTCCTCTTGTTTCATACAGCGCGGTCCATAAGCATTTTGACGTGACACAAATTTTCTTGTTTTGGCTCTGCACGCCAGCATGTTGGATCTGAAATGAACCAGTGACTAAGAGGATAAAGGGAAAACTGCTTTAATTTGAGGGCATTTGCATCCATAAGTGTAAGGCTATTGGTTAGCCTGATGTTGTGGGCGGACCGGGGTGTGCTCTTATGCCTCAGTCGGCAGCTTCCGAGACATCGCGAGAATTCGGAATTCTCGTGGCAACGTGACGTATTCAGCGAGCAACAGTGTCTAGCGTCAGCTCCAGCTTCTGCATCGGCGGCAGGTTATCAGCTTCTGAATCACGGTAATCCCTCTCAGTTCGGCTAATTGGGCAGAGAGGCGCCTCTTATCTTACTTATGTGGGCATGCATTTTCTCATTCGATTACTTGTGGTAACCAATGCATACTTACACATGTCTCCTTTCAACAGTTTACACCGGGCTTCATACCAAGGGTTAATATCATTTTGGCGCACTTTGAGCATATGCCTTCTAATTAAATTGATCATTGATGGGGACACGCTGGGGTCACGGGGTTGTATTTATGCAGTACCATTCATTAATACAGGTGCTTTGGTAGATTCATAACAGCACCTAATTGTTACAACAAATACGTTCATGTTATTCTCACCATGTAAGTGTTAAAGGGATATTTCTTGTGCTTTGGTTCAAACAGAGGCTGTGCCCTGGCGAACAGGGGCAGCAGGTCTCAGTATTCCCACATTGCTCATCCCTGGGTATACTCTGCGTAAATGGATCATTTATTGTTTATTTATTGTAAGATTCCTTTACATATTTGTTAAGCAGGTACAAGGGTATTCATTGTACAACCAGTTCACTGTACTATAGATTTGTACATTTCATTCACTGTTCTTATTCCTGGGACAACTTATAGGCTGTCACTAGGTTGCTTTATGTTGATGAATCTGATGGCTTACCCTTGGAATATTAGCTTAAGGTTATTTGGTACCAACAACGGATTAAATAGTTGCGGTGAGCAAGACAGTGATTCCATTAGTTGTACCAACCATGGGCATTTCAGTTTACAAGTCACTATACAAGACAAGAACTACAACCTTTCCTTCTGTATGTTTAGGAGCAGTGGGAGGGACGTGGGCTAGTTACAGTTAATAGCTATAATTGCAGAATTTCCAGGAGGTTTGTTCACATATATATCAGTACAATATTATATCAAGTTTCAGGTTGAAATATGTTCCCTTGATGGTACCCTGGATAACCCTGTTCATTACAGCAGGGGAAGCGGAATGGGTTATGGGGATTTCCAAAACTTTGGGGATCCTGAGCGTTTTGATCTATTCCGCTATTTGAATTTATTTTTTAGGAATTTGCCAATTAATATCAATCAACTGCGGTATCATTATACAGGCGAATCTCTCAATTGCAGGTATGGTCTCTATCACTCATGTATGATTATAGACCCTTTTTCCACAGGGGGATGGTTCATTGGTGGATAATTTGGTACATGCACAGGAATTTATTGTTTTATATATGGGGTACATATTGTATTTTTACTATGTTCATTAAGACACAGTGTGATACTGGCCTTTCTAGTATGACCTACTTTATTAATTGAGGGGAAGGGAGGGGTGTAGTTAAGCCTTTATTGTTTCACTCCGGTTCATTATTTTACAGTCTGGATTCGTGAGGTTTTGACTTCTGAATATTGTGGGGAAGTCACCCCAAACTTCTGACTACTACTAACCATTTTCATTCATATCGGAATCTTCACACAAGGTGGGCGGAATCTTTCATTTTCTCTAGACTCGATTAAGATTAGATAGATTAGGTTTCTTATTTTTCTGAAGTCTGTCGGTCCCTGTCTTTCAAGGTAGGTACGGAGGAGCAGGCCAGTTCCCCGGGAAATATCGTATATTTCCCCTCAGTCCAACGCATAGTTAGATTATCTCCTCCGGCTCTCATTGAGGTAGGGCATCACGTTCAGCCAGGGTTTCTTCTGAGTTAGACGACACCAACAGTTACGTTCCCGCCTACCGCTCAGGCAATCGCCCCTCGGTCCAAACCATAGGTAGTTTTGGTTGGTGTCCATATTGAGGGCCTCACCTTTCCCATTTATATAGCTTAGTTAGGTTTTTTTCTGATCTACCTATTCTCTAGTCAGTCAGGCATTCAGGCGACCGACAGCAAATAAGTTATAATTTTTTCACTTATTTGCATATTATTTTTTACAGGTTAGGAGAAGTATGTCGGTCACTTCGGATCATTCAGCCATGTCCGAGATTCAGGACACACCAGGACTAGCGTCCAACCTCTCATCCCATAACTTATATAGAACCTGGACTGTGGCAAAGATCATTAAGGAATTACAGTCTAGGGGTATTCCCTACCCAGCTACGGCTAGGAAAGCTGAATTGTTTAAACTTTTATTCTCCCCAACCTCGACACCAAGACCTAGCACTAGCAATAGTCCAGCTCCTTCTATATCCCAATCTACGTCCGATTTAGCTGATTTACAGGCTTCAGTGGCCACTCTGGCAGAATCAGTGGCCTCCATACATGCCCGGTTGGACGTTTTGGGGAATACACCCTCGGGTCATCAAGTGACTCAGATGGTTTGTCCCGGTATTTCTCCTAGTCCGGTTAATGCAATTATAGGGAGCCCCGTTCCTGCCATTTCCCCGGCACATTTCATCCCCAACCATTTGAGGAAGGATATTATTGAGGGTAAGGATGTTAATCTGGTATCCCTGTTGATTTCCTCTCATGATAGCGTTGAAAACAAGGCCTTTTCATGTGATCAGGTGTCAGTAGTTCTAAAAACCAAAGATCCCAGATTGGGGAAGAAACTGTCAGTTACTGAGTTTGTTTTAGCCTTTAGCTTATATCGGGACGTCATTTGTTCGGTTCACCCAGAACGCAGGGAGGAGTTAGATCATTATTTATACAGGGTGGTAGAGCTCGGGCACAAGTACGGTGGTTACAGTTTTTACGATTACCATAAGTCCTTCTCAGCCAAGGCCGCGGCCGCTCTAGCACAGTTCAATATTACTTTGGACTGGAGCCAGCTGGACATGGAACTTTTTTGCCGCCACTTTGCCGGTCTTCGTGCTCCAGTATGCTCCAGGTGCCAATCAACTGAACATTCCACTAACTTGTGCCCGGGACTATCGAATCCTCCGGCTCTTCAGACTCCGCCAGATACCCAGGGGGAGGGTCAATCTGCTTCTCCAGTTGCCCCTAGGTTTGATCGTTTAGGGAGACCCATAGTGTTTTTTGGGAAATCACAAATATGCAATAATTACAATTATACTGGTTGTGGGTTTAGTGCCTGCAGATTGGTTCATCTATGTTCCCTGTGCAAACGAGCACATCCTCGCTCCATTTGTCCTCAAAGATTATTCCCAAAATCATGACTAGACGGGGTGCATATTGTTAACCTCAAGACCTATCTCAAGTCCCACCCCTCACCAGCCTTGATGAATTTTTTGATTCAGGGGTTCACGGAGGGCTTTCATTCCGGTCTTGTTGCTCTCCCTAGTGGCACACTGGAATGTGAGAACCTATTGTCATCCCTGCAAGAGCCTGAGGTGGTGGATGATTTGATCAGGATTGAGGTTTCCAAGGGGTATGTCATCGGGCCATTTGTTTCACCCCCTTTCTCCCATTGGCGTATCAATCCTATAGGAGTGGCACACAGTAAATCCTCTAATAAACCCCGTTTGATTTACGATTTGTCAGCACCTCATTCCATAGCAATTCCTAGCCTGAATTCACTTATTCCTTCGGAAGAATTTTCTCTGCACTATTCCACGATAGATGACGCAATCCAGCTGATCATTCAGACAGGAAGGGGCTCCTGGTTAAGCAAAGCCGATATTGCTGACGCATTTAAGCTCTTACCACTACATCCATCACTTTGGAATCTGCATGGGATCAAGTGGCGGGGTTTATACTATTTCTCCACACGTTTGACGTTTGGTGCTAAGAGCAGTCCCAAGCTGTTTGATATCTTTGCAGATTCTTTGGGTTGGATCCTATTAAACCACCATCATTGTCATCATGTTATTCATTACCTGGATGATTTCCTCATCATAGAACCTACTCACAAGGAACCGATTGGCCCAGAGGAAATATCAGCTCTGTTTTCTAAACTGAATATTCCATTATCTCAGGGGAAAACGGTTGGGCCTACCACGAAGCTCTGCTTCTTGGGTATTCAACTAGATACCATGAGCATGGAAGCCAGTTTACCAGAGGAGAAACTTTTGTTAATCCAAACTATGATTGCAGAATTTGCGGCCAGGAATTCCTGTCAGAGAGTAGAATTGCAGTCAATTTTGGGTACCTTGAATTTTGCCATGAGGATTATTCCTCAGGGTCGTTCTTTTATATCTCATTTGCTGTCCCTACTCTCTGGGGATTCACAGGATGGGAATTCAGTCCACCTGGATGATGTCACTAAGCTAGACTTAGACATGTGGGCACGTTTTCTTAGAGGTTGGAATGGTCGCTCCATGTTCATACCTAAAGCAACGGTTAAGTCTCCTATGGTTATCACTCATGTAACTTTCTCTAGGGGGTTTGCAGCTGTTTTTGGCAATCATTGGTTAGCCAAGGCCTGGCCTTCAAAAATAAGTAAATCCCATGACTTCCAAAATTCACCAGGGCTTTTTGAACTTATACCGATCGTGGCGGCCGCCACGGTGTGGGGCAAGTTCTGGATTGGGGATACAGTCAGATTCATGATTGACAATGAGATCACGGTAGCTTTGATTCATAAAGGCCGGTCCACCTCTCCATTAATAATGTCCTTCATGAGGAAATTGGTTTGGTTGTCTTTATATTACAAATTTAACGTTATTGGGGAACATTTGCCAGGAAATTTGAATACTTTAGCTGAAGTATTATCTTGTTTAAAATTTCAGGAGTTCCACAAGCTACACTCCTCGGCAGATCCCTCTCCAGAAGTTTGCCCGGAGTTAGAATCCATGCAGATGGATTAAATATCTATTTGCAAGGGGCGAAGGCATTAATGCATCAGGCTCTGGCGGCTAGTACAAGAAGAAGCTATGCCAGAGCTTGGTTTTTTGTTCCGAAGGTTCATCAATAACTATAGGCTTCACAGTTTCATTGACATTAACACAATCCTGGCTTTCATATCTTATTGCCATTTTTCATTACATTTGACATTCAACACCATTAAATTATATGTAGCGGGTATTCAGCATTTCTTAGTTTTATTGGATAGCCAGTTTCAATCGATTTTCACGAGTCACCCTATCAAATTAGCCTTGAGGGGTATCCTGAAATCCCAGCAACATAAAGCTCCACTCAGACTACCAATCGATGGGAATCTCTTCCGAGCCATGTGCCAGTTCCTGCATACCAAACCTTTTTCCATAGAAACTAATAATACTTTGATGGCTGCCATATTTCTGGCCTTTTATGGTTTCATGAGGCCGGGAGAATTCACTGTGGCTAGGTCTTCTGACAGATTCTTAACCATGGCCGACTTGGTTCGTTTTTCTGACCACTACGTTTTACTTTTGGCATCTTCAAAAACCAATCAAACCGGCCCCCCTACTAAAATTTATTTCTACCCCTCCGGCAATGCTTGGTGCCCGGTAGCCTACCTAGATGCTTACATATCTATTTTGCAGGAGAAAGCTAGGGATAGCCCCTTATTACCCATACTGGGGAAACCATTAACCACGGTCACCTTTATTAAATATGTGAGAATTGTCCTCTCTAGGTTAGGATTGGACACTAAAGGTTGTTCAGGACACTCCTTTCGTATTGGGGCAGCGACTTCAGCATCCCGCCATCAAGTACCTGTTCACATCATTAAGTATTTAGGTAGATGGGCTTCCACTTGTTATATGACTTACATACCTTTTCCCATGGTAGAAATCAGACAAGCTTTCCGTAACTTGGCCTTGTAATCATTACTAATCCTATGTAATAAAGTTAATTACTGTGTACTTATGAATCTGGTTTCTTATTTTTGCCCTCTCTTAGGCCTTTATTCACGCGGCAGGGAGCACACCTCAGCCGCATTTTACGTTAAATAGGTCCGCCCACAAGTGTAAGGCTATTGGTTAGCCTGATGTTGTGGGCGGACCGGGGTGTGCTCTTATGCCTCGGTCGGCAGCTTCCAAGACATCGCGAGAATTCGGAATCCCACCCTTAAGTAGTCCCCCCCCCCTTTTTTTTTTTTTTTTTTTTTTTTTCTCTCTCACTTCTCTCCTTCACATGGGCCCTCTCTTAGGCCTTTATTCACGCGGCAGGGATCACACCTCAGCCGCATTTTACGTTAAATAGGTCCGCCCACAAACAGTAAAAATGGCTGTAATTACTACACAATTTAAACAGCCCTTCTGTTTTAGGGGAACAAAAGTATTTGGACAAATGAGTCCTATACAGTTATATTTAATACTGTCACCCATAGACTTCACCAGAGGCTAGATATCTTCCCTGGTGATGCTCTTCCATGTCTGTATATCCACTGTCTTTAGTTACTGTTTGTTTTGGGGAATTATTTTTTCTTGAAATGCATGCTCCGTTGGATTCAGGTTGGGTGATTGACTAAGTCAGTCAAGAACATTCCACTTTTTGGTATTGAGAAACTCCTTGGTTGCTTTAGTTGTGTTTGGGGTCATTTGCTGCAAGGTGAAGTGCTTTTCTACAGAGTTTTGAGGCATTTGATTGGATCTGAGCAGATAAGATGTTTCCATACACTTCAAAATTCATCCTGCTACTGAGCCAGTTCCAGTAGCAGCAGCCATATATGGTCATACAATAACACTAGATGACTTGGCTTGATATGCTTTATGTCATGTGCATTTCCTTTCTTTCTCCACACTTTCCTCTTCCCATGACTCTGGTACAGATTAATCTTTGCCTCATCTCCCCATGAGCCTTTGTTTCAGGACTCTGCTGGTGTTTATGTAAACTGGCCTTTCTGTTCTTGAGGCTCACCAATGGTTTGCATGGTGTGGTAAGTCCTCTATGGTTATGCTTGTGTAGTCTTCTCTTTACGTTTCTCTTTGACACATCTATGCCTATGTCCTGGAGTATTATTGATCTGTTCAGCTGTTGAATCACCTCTACACCTTTTATCTTTCTTGTGCATGAACTTATGATACCACAGACCAAGAAACAGGGGAGCAGCCAATTGCTCATTTACTTTTGGTCCCCGAAAATGGAGGGACAAAGTATAAAAAAGGGTTGTAATTCCTACACGTTTTCCCAGTTTATGGATGTAAATAAGCTCAAATTAAAGTCTACATTTTATCCACATAATCGTTTCATTTGAAATGTAATGTGCTGGAGTACAGAGCCAAAACAACAACACTTGTGTCACTGTCCAATTACTTATGATCTGAACTGTATATATTTAATCTAAAACCACAACTTCAATGGAGAGAGAGGGATAAACAGTCTCCGTTAATTTACCACATTACAAGCAATTGTCTGTTCCTGGAAAGATCAAGTGATTTAGTAATCACTTGAAGTAAGACATTTTCTAACATTTGCCACAACGTTTATATTAGCGACTTGTATGGCAGTTGCTCTAAGGACAACATTTACATAAGTACAGTAACATATTAAGCCTTTGTCCGGTTCATAAAAAATATATAATATTGTTAAAAAGAAACAAAAACAAATCCTGTTTTTCCTTATTCAAATAGCAAAATACAAATATTGGTAAAGTCCTCCGTTTCTTTTCTAGTGATGTCAGCTGCTGAAATCCTTCTTCAGATTTTTTTTTTTAAATTGGTTTAAACCCTTAAGGACCGGAGCGCACACGCGCGACCAGCACTTGAGGGCCATTTTTTTTGCTTCCTGTTCAGGGCTTCCAGAGCGGCGTGCTCCGGGAGCCATGAACTCCATGCTGTGCCAGGACCGCCACTGGTCCTTATGTGCTGGACCGCCATGATGGTCCTGGCACGGCAATGATCCTTAAGGTGTTAATCATCAGTGTAAAATTTAAAGGAAGGGGAAACCAGGTGATTACCGAACCCAGATAAAATCAGAGAAAAGTAGTGATATCAAAAACAAAATACATTGCTAAGATTTGAGGAGTTACTTTGGAGTGTCAGGGATAAATACACCATTATTAAAGAACATAAAAGGAAAGGTATTTTTATGTATTTAGGAGAAGTATAAAAATACAGTATTGCAGGACAAATGACAGACTACACTTTTAGAATGTGTTAATTTGACTATTTTTCTATGTGTTTAGTAAAATAAATAATGTACTTGACTTCATTATTGTTATTATCTTATAAAGACTTTACATTTCTCATGTTCTACTGTTTCTGTTACAGGAACTGTGCCAATTGGCCATTCATGAGATCCAGCTGGTTAAAGATATATTTCGCTCTGTAAATGAGGAGGAGAAAATCAGTTCTTCCAGTTTCAGGAACAGATTGCTAGGAACTCTACTCAGGCCACCTTCTGTAAGGATTTCTATTTACAGCCTCCTTTGTTTCTCTTTCCCTATTTCCACATCTGTTCTTCCATTCACTCATACTGGGCCATACTACTATTCTGCTTTGGTAACCGTTTTTTGCTCCAGAGGAAAGTTGGGATTGATGTAGCATAGGGAAGATTCCAGTTCAGCAGGATGTTTCAGATAAGGGATGTCTTCTGAGTTTATGTAATCAAGCCCCAAATATGTATGTTTTCTCCCCAATTTCTCTTACAGACAGATTTAGATGTAATTTTATAATGGCATTGTTATTATTCATTATGCACTATTTGTGGTGTGCATAATGCAACATTATTTCTTATTTTGTGAGTAGACAAGGATTAAGGTAAGGGATTTTCCAAGGGGTGAATATTTGGTAGGAATAGCTTACTGTATTGTAATTGTACATTCAAGGAGTAACTACTTTGCCGTTTTATGGTAAGTGTCAAAGAACGATTGCCTAATTTTAGGCCGTGGCTATTGATGTGTACAGAATAAGCATTTATGGTACGTATGACTTTTTGGCTATTATTGTCGTGTGATGAAGGGGTAAGTATGTGGGGAGAATTTCTAGGGTTACTTTTGCCGCAATACTTTTCGTGTATGGAGTCGCATGAAAATATTACATTTTGAATGTAATGTGGTAGCAAAGGTGTTTTCCCTCTAACGTTTTTCTCTCATTATAAATTACATTTCATAGACAACTCGTACGCTTGCCATTTTTGTGTTTCATTAAAATCCATCAATTTGTAGGTGTGTTAGCTGAGCAAAGTTGCCGCAAACTGCTTTTGACATGCAGCATACGTTGTGAAAGTCACCCTTGTGAAGTGTCATTTGACACAATATCTAACTCTATTTTTTTTATTATTTAGTCATGTAATGGTATCTGAGATACTGTTGTAAGCAACCCCTTTGGCTCTCTACCAAGGGGTACATTTATCACACTTTATATGGACTGGTGATCTTGTATCAGTGTTCTTAACTTGAAAAATGGAGACTATCCAAGCAAATGCTAGATTGGATAACTATTTGCCTCTTTTACCTTGCTATGTTTTCACCACTTTTACACCTGTTTTTCACATTTCCATTCCCTCCTCCTGTGCTTGCTTGTTTTAGATTTTCTCATAGGGTGCATTTTTCATATATTTAAAATAAATTCACCATCTCATGTCAGACTTAAAATGAAGAAGGTGGGCTCTGGAAGAACATTTTGCCTGCTAAAGAAAAATGATTATTTACCTTAAAATTGAAAGTCCCCCACATTCTTTATAATCTTCTACCTTTACCAGCGACCTTTTTGTCTTTTAAGTAAGCTATCCATGGGTTGGATCATGCTGAGCAGTGGTGCTGCCGGCCATATTTAACCCACCTCTCATCTAAAGGAATGGAAACCAAATCACAGTGAAGCCATTTTATGCTCCAAGTTATTTTTTTACTCCAGAAAAGCCAATGACATTTCTAGGTTTTTATGTAGCAGTGTTCAATTCCTCTTTGCTCAAGAAAACCCTAATATTGTATTTATTTCATTTGTTACAAGGGTAACAAAGGGATAACACGAAAACCTAACTATTGTTAGGCCTCGTAATCAGAAAGACAGCAGTATATTATGCCTAACAGTTTGCATGTATGTATATAAATTTGAAGGCCAAAATTCATGTATTTGTCAGTGTTCGCAGGATAAAATGTCACATAAGCTGATGCCCACAGCACAACCAAAGTGTCACAGCATCCTGGTTGAGAAGAAGAAAAAAAAAAAAAATAAATAAATAAATATATATATATATATATATATATATATATATATATATATATATATTTTCTCCAAGAGAACTGGTCCCCATTATTGTTGCTCATATTACAGATGAATTTGCTAGGAATCTTTAGAGTTGTAGAATTATACCCCTCTTGTGCATCTATTTTTATACTCTAGTATACTGTTGCGTCTTGTATCTGCTGAGACTCCTGTGAATTCTACATTGTCTACAAGAACTCACAAATCCTTCCCAAGTACTGTTGCATTAAGTGTAAACGTAGAAGAAAAAAGACAGAAGGCGCTCCTATCGCAACACTGTATTTATATATTGCACACAGCAATACCCTTCATCAATGGAATATTACTCACAAAAGATGTCCAGTCACACACTTATGTGTTTACTCGAAATAAACACAGGAGGGATATTCACTGTCCCAACAGCCGTAACTCCAGGCTTCCAAAGCAGGCACCTCCCACAGTCATTCACAAGGAGGAAATACATTAGAGAAACAGGGGCGCCCAATAGTGCCTGGTCAATGTAACACCAATAAATGTATGAATATGTTTTATATACTCACAATGATTAATGGTTGGGAGAATGCATATACTCTAAACCAGCTCAAATAACTTGCAGATAAATTATATCCTGTCTCTGCTCAGGGTCTCTGGAACAATGCTGGAACACAGGATAGTTTTGAAAGAAGACTGTTTTCCTATAAAATATTCTTCAAATATACCGTATAAACTTTTTTTTTTTAATTGGATAAAAACAAATATATTGTCAAATCGCAAGGGATGAGCCAAAAATAGGAAGGGGGCATTGACGCATTTAGCAGTATACACTGCTTTTTCAAGACAAATTGGCGCTACCAAACACAGAATGATACAGTAACTGTTACAGTCTGTCATGACTGGGTCCTGTAATTTTATTTGTATATTGTACATATTATTTTTTTTCCATGCCCCTGGAGGTCCTGACCTGGTCACTCATTGGTCACTTTTTCCTTTTTATTCCTAACTCCACGTTTACTCGTGGCTTGATTATTGAGCCTTGATTCCTGAGCATTCTTGTTACCCGATTCTTGACTTCGTTTTGTGACCGGTTCTTCTCCTGACATCTTCCTTGGTTGCTGACTTGGCTGTTCCGCTTGGTATTCTTCCCTGCCTGTGCTTCCTGCAATCCCCTGGGTCTCTTGGATCTCGGCGCGTTTTCTGTATTTCTCCTCTGGATTCCCGTTTGGCTCCCTGTGATCCGCTCCGGTCATCCGTTCTAGTCTCCTCCTTGCGACCCCTCTGGTGTCTCCCCGACATCACCAGCTCTTCTCCCGGATTTTCTGCCTGTGTCTGTCTGCTGCTCCGGGTCTCTGGCACATTCAGACGCATTGGAGTGTGCCGAGGCAGCAGTCAGTATCCTCCAATTTGCTCCCACTCTCTGTACTGGTGCCCCCTCTGGTCACTTGCTCCAGGACTCCTACTGTTCGCTGTAAAGGAATCTTCAGTGACAGCTACCTGTGTCCCAGTTCCTCTATACCTACTATGGCTCCCTCTGCTGACATTGTATGGTATTACCGCTCCATAAGTTGCTCTGAGCACCAGACCTGTGTTGAACTGCTCCATCTGCTGACATTGTCTGGTATTACCGCTCCTTCAGCTTGCTCTGAGCACCAGACCTGTATTGAACTGCTTCCTCTGCTGACATTGTCTGGTATTACCGCTCCTTCAGCTTGCTCTGAGCACCAGACCTGTATTGAACTGCTCCCTCTGCTGACATTGTCTGGTATTACTGCTCCTTCAGCTTGCTCTGAGCACCAGACCTGTATTGAACTGCTCCCTCTGCTGACATTGTCTGGTATTACCGCTCCATCATTTGCTCTGAAGTACCAGACCCGTGTGCCCTTCTTGGGCCAGCTCTACTATGAACCCCGGAGGCCTGGTCTTGGTCATTTTTCTTCTTCTGCAAGGGCAAGCACCCCGCCTCCCCAGTTACTTGTAGGAAGACCTACCATCACCCACTGGACTTCGATCCCAAGTTTGGTACGCCCTCAGCTGTCGGCTGACGGGATTGGGTGGAGTGATCTGGGATACAATACAGTCAAGATTGGTGGAGCGAGGTGAGTGTGACACAGTCATCTTTAAATGCCCATTGGTTAGCCAGAATAATTGGGTTTCAAATGTGTTCAACTTCACACACTACCATGTCCTTCACCTACATGATGGACTGTGTATTAGGGAAACGGATATAGATATATAATATTAGGGAAACAGATATATATATATATATATATATATATATAAAATAGTGAAAGTAATATTATCTCGATTGAGACAACCTGAAGTTATATCTCGATCGAGGTATTAAAAGTGTATAGAATTCATAAAGAATCTTGACTATCACATATATCACTCTCTCTATTATAACTGGGATTCAAACAGAAAGTAAAAAAATAAAAAACTATTCGCCTATATAAAGAAAAAATATGTAGCCGCTAACTGGAAGTAGTCTCCGAAGCAATCCAAAACTCCAAAGGATCAGTCCAGGAGCTGGAACTAAATAAATGGCCTTCGCTACCAACCAGAATGTCATGGCAACCGAAGATACCAGCAATGCCATTTGTTACATGAGAAGCAAAAACAAAACAAACACCCGATGGTGCTCGAAATCGAATGTATAGAAAAACTAAAGACCCCATTTCTTAATGGAAAGAATAAGACATATGTGCATATTAAAATATATACATGTCCCATTATATCCAGATTCGGGTACAGGTCCACAAGTGAGGATACGCAAAACACAACTCAACTGAACCGATCTAAAACAATGATGCTACGGTTGAGAAACCGTGCTGGAATAAATAAATCCCTAACGTATACCTATCTCCTATATAATAATTCGTTAAAATGTGTGTAACAATCATGCGCAGTAGAGACTGCCCGAGCCGCAGCTGATACAGTGCTTTACGCTCCTTCGGAGGGTCCAGCTCTGTATCAGCTGCGGCGCGGGCAGTCTCTACTGCACATGATTGCCCCGCGGCCGGCTGGCAGTGGCACTGTGGCCCGTGTAATGGGCTCTTCAACTAGTATATAATAATCCGAATAGGAATATTTGAAGGATATTTTATTGAAAACAGTCTTCTTTTGAACTATCCTGTTTCCGTGATTTTGTTCTAGAGACCCTGAGCAGAGACAGGATATAATTTCCCTGCAAGTTCTTTTGAGTTGGGTTAGAGTGTATGATTTCTCCCAACCATTAATTATTGTATAGTATAGATTATATAAAACCTATTCATACATTTATTGGTGTTGCATTGACCAAGCACTATTGGACGCCCCTGCTTCTCTGTTTCTATTAAGTTTAAGTATACCATGCTTGTTTCTACAACCCAAAACCTAATCTTACATGGCAGATAAGGTTTAATATAGCTACATTTATCAGTCCACTAGCAAAAGAAGCATTGTCTGTGCGAGCAAAGGCAGAGCGAAAGGAGTGATAGTCCACTGTCTGATGATACAGCGGGCGATTTAAACAGATACCCAAGCACTTATTCTGACTGAGGGTCCAGTAGGGATGATATTTATATAAGTTGACAAAGGGTTCCTCAAATAGTCTGCAGCTCCAGAGTTCAGGAATGCCTGAGTAGAACCTGACCCGTTTCACCATGGTAGTTCAGAGGCAACAATACAACATGTAATAATTTAACCTGCTGTGTTGTCTACAGCTGTAAATCGGTTCAACACTAAATTGTATCTCACTTGTAGTTTGTTTATTGTGCGACACCACTAAGCCTTGGAATTTCCTAGATTTATGCCCAGAAACATCTGAGAACAGGCAAAGGCCCAGAGTGAGTCTTTACAACTTCTCTTCTTGGACTATAATGACCAGTTTGAATATTGTGTAAAGCCATTCGGTTTGTGCAATGCCCCAGAAAACTTCCAGCACTTAACCATTGGTAAATTCTGGGACCTCACGGACCATTTATTGGTAGTATTCCTGGATCACATTCTTCTTTTCTCCTTCCTTGAAGAAAGCCGTGTCCATGTGACAATAATAATTACATCTGCAAATCCACCAACTCTGTGTCTAAACATGTTTTAAATACTCAGTGGATTTCTTGAACTTTGCCATTTCCAGACACAGAATCAAGTTCTATCTAAAGAAGGTTACTGCTATTTTGGAAAGACCCATCCCTGCGGATAAAAAGAAGTGGAAATATTTATCATGTTTGAGAACACATATAGACTCTGCATCCAAAATGTTTACTAGCTCATCCAACAACATACCCAGGTGATTCACCAATACGCCGCCTTCAAATGGACCAGTCAGCCTGAGAAGCCTTTGATAAACTGAAGATCTGCTTTACCTCAGCTCCTGAGTCCTATACTTGGTCTTCCTGATCCAAGATAAATGGCAGGAAGCGAAGTTGGCACCTTCAAAAATCCTCTGATTTATACTAACCATAAAACCTAGAATATTTACTAGTTGCCAAGACTATTGTGGTATTTAAGGTGTTATATATATTATAATTTTTTTTTTGTGTTTATAAACAGTCTGTGTCCTTCTACTGTAATGAATATTTAGACTTAAACGAGCAATTCACACACCCAGAGTAGAATCCTTTCTTCTCCACCACATAAAGGCAACAGTTTTCCTTAAAATGCTCAACTGATTTTTCCAAGGCTCGGTGCACCCAGTCTAGGGAAATAACATGGACAGGGGTAGATGGTGGGGGAGAGGCTGGAGATCACCAAGAGCAAGGCCTCTCTGAAATACCTGTTCTTTTATGCCTACTTGCTTACCCACCCCCCACCTCGGTCTATTGGCTTTAAAGCACATGAATCACAATACATGCCACCTCTCATATAGGATGTAACTACAACAGTGAGATCTAGACAGACACATTGGTCTCTGTACATCTCAAGATTCAACTTCCATGTAGCATACCAACACTTTCCAAGATTGGCAAAGCAGATGCCCTGTTCCATGCCTTTGTTGGAACATCCACCACCCTTTACATATAGCAATCATTACCATTTTTCCACTGGTCAGTATGTTCTACTTCATCTACACTGTGCATCCTGGTATGTTTCCCAGTTTTCAAACAGTCTCATGTGCCTGAGTTCTCTGCTAGCCTTTCCCTCCTTAAAATAATTACTTTTTTGGCTGCACTAATGGATATATAAAAGATGTCAGATGCCAGCCCACTCCCAAATACCAAATAGGAGTTGAAGACCGGCTGTACACAAGAACCTAAGGCCATCTACATGTAGTAATAAACTCGGGCCCTTTCTCAGTAGTACAACAGGTCAGTCCCTACTTAAACCAACTGTGAAGAATCATTTCTCCAGTAGACCTCCTCCCCCACTTCAGCTCGATGGATGAGTAATTTGAGGATAGGAAATTCTGCAATGACATCGGCCCTGGGACCTTTTAGAGTGTCTGATACACTGGAAGGGTATGGCATAGAGGAGTGCACTTGAAAGCCTACCTCAGTAGTCCATGCTTATACACTGATCCACTAGGTCAACCTCCCTCATCCCCATCGACCCTCTTGAATGGCACCCGGTGGTTTCTGTTTTGGGGAGGCGTTGATAATCTCAGGGACTCCCTTGTCCACCTGCAAACATTCCAATATTCTTTTGAGCATCTCTAGAGGACAAATGGCCTGAGCTGAGTTGCAGTTATTCAGTGGTCAGCTTTTTTGTGACCACATGGCCACTGTGCAAACTTGGGCAAAACTATTTGTATTTCCCTTAGATCTCTGTACTGTGCATGTTTCCTTGCAGTGTAGTTGTATCACGTTTGCACAGAATGTCCAGTGGTGTGTTGCTTTCATATTTGTGCCAAACTTTAGTTATTTAAACCCCTGACACTCTTTACTCAGTCCTCAGTTGTTCTAGTGTCTGTATTGGTGACTTAATGTCCCTTTTGCTACTGACCTTATCTTGTTTACTAGATTATTCTATCATCGATTGTCACACTGACATTTGGCTTGCCTGACTATGAACCTGTGCTACCTGCCCTGACCTCTGGATTTTCCTTGGACTACGAGTTTGCCTGACCCCTTGTCTTACCTTGCTTTGGACTTATCTGTGCATCTTCTCTGTTGTTTCAATAAACCTGGCCACCTGCCATCGGAATTAATCAGCTGCAATAGTGCCCATGATGGAATCGCACATGCATTATCAGACACCCAGGCATTGTTCCACTGTCCCATTGGTAGCTGTAAAACTAAGCATAAACTGTCTGACAACCTAGACTTGTTTCTCTGTCAACTGTTAGCCACAGAATCATACATGTGCTGCCCCCCCCACTCCACTACAGAGAACTGCTTTGTGGATGCTCTCTTTTAGCTCTGCACTCTACAGTATCATGCCCACATGTGACTGTGTGGGAAGCAAGTGGACAGTTTTTTTTTTTGTGGGGGAGGAGGGAAGAGTGTTGCTGCGTGGTAAGTGGCGGAAGCAGGGAGGGGAGGTAAGAGTGTTGGGAAGGAGATAGCGGGAAGAGTGATCGTGGCTTAGAGTGAGGAAATAAGAGTATTCATACAGGGGAAGTAGAAGAAAGTGTGTAAGTGGATTGGGGGGGATACATGTTGATGCAAGGGAGCAGACAAGGACGCACCAGTTTGCTGCCCTACTCAAATCACCCCCCCCATCCATGTCTTTACTCAGGCATGACTGAGGCTGGATCCTGCAAGCAGCAGTCGGGAGGAATTTACATACCCTGCCCCCAAATCAGCTGTCCCTGTATTTGTTTGGCAGGGTAGCAAGATCACTTATCCTATTTTTTTTTTTTATAAATATTTATTTAGAGGAGCAGTAAACTTTTTTTTATGAAAACACGTATTTTATAGAGCATTTCCTGCTGAATAAAACAAGGGTACTCCCATCGCTGTCAGATGTTTTATTCAAAATTTTATAGCAGTTCAAATAATCAGGAAGTAAATTTACTGTGTTTACTTCCTGATAGTTCTAACTGACAGGAAGTGACAGGCAGTTTCTATCACATTCACAGTTGTCTCTGACTTTTCTCTCCATTAGAATCTAACAGGAAATCTAATTAGAATTTGACCACTAGAGGGCAGCGCTAATGTAAAAAAATAGTTTACTGCTCCTTTAATTATATCTGTTTCTCCAAATCTATCAGCTGAGACAAATAATGTCAATGTCTTTGGTGTATTTTCTTAAATATTTTGTCATTGGAAAGATTGACACTACATTCAATACCATCTTCAAAGTCATTTAAAAAACAAAAAGGCATTGAGACACCGTTTCAAAGACTTTTGCAAAATCAAAGTATATGCACAGCAATCCCTTTGTCAAGGTTACCACTTGCTGTGTTATGAAGTCCAACAAGTTTTGTGTGACATAATCTATCTTTCATAAAATTATACTGTCTCAACAGTACTGTTGTTCAACAATAATCCTGACTACTCCTTAGTATCTCTTCTTGTATCTTTCCCATTCTGAAAATTACTATGAAAATTTACACTTGCATGTTTATAAATACCATGCTTACTTATTTCCTCTTTAATGGTACTGCATCTGCTTTCCCCCAGACAAATGAAACAATGCTTGATGACGGGGAATCGAGAGAGTAAGAATAATGATCTGGCTATTACTGAAATCCCTCTTATGTGCTCTTGGGTGTATATTTTCACGTTCATGTGTTTTATTCACCTTACCTTTTCCTTTCTCTCTTGGGCTTTTTTCTGAGAAATCCATCTACTTGATGCAGGGGATGTTGTGATTCTCTTTGTCCGTCCATTATATATCATAGTTGCTTCATTTGTATATACAGAGGAAAGTAATTTGTTTTAGGTGTTTTCCATCTCCTCTTTGCTAACATAGTAATTTAGATTGAAAAAAGACTTGCGTCCATCTAGTTCAACCCTTTTCCTATTCCTGTTTACCATCATTGATCCAAAAGAAGGCAAAAAAAAAAAAAAACCCTCAATATAGCAATTTCAAATTCTGCCTTGAATGGGGGGAGAAAAATTCCTTCTTGATTCCAAATGGCAATCAGATTGCTCCTTGGATCAACAAGCCCATTATTAACCATCATTAACCCCAATACTAATGTACATAGCCCTCTATGTTATGCTCTTTTAAATAAGTATCCAGGCCCTTTTTAAAGGAATCTAATGTATTCGATAGCACCACCTCCTCAGGCAGTGAATTCCATACCTTTATTGTCCTTACTGTAAAGAAACCCTTCCGCTGTTGTAGATTAAATCTCCTTTCCTCAAGTCTAAGCGGGTGGCCCCTTGTCCTATGTACTGTTCTGTTAATGAACAGGTCTTTGGAGAGCCCTTTGTATGGGCCCTGAACATATTTATATAATGTTATCATATCCCCTCTAAGACGCCGTTTCTCTAGTGTGTACAAGTTTAACTTTTCTAGCCTTTCTTCATAACTAAAACTTTCCATTCCCCTTACTAGTTTTGTAGCCCTCCTCTGCACTCTCTCTAGTTCCATAATGTCCTTTTTCAGAAAGGGCACCCAGATTTGAACAGCATATTCTAGGTGGGGTCTTACCATGGGCCTGTAAAGAGGCATAATAATATCTTCCTCCCTTGAGTCAATACCCCTTTTAATACATGCCAATATCTTATTGGCCTTTGCAGCTGCCAGCTGGCACTGCACGCTACTGCTAAGTCTATTGTCTACCATTACTCCCAAATCCTTTTCATTAGTAGATTTCCCCAGAGGAACACCATCTAAACTATATGTTGCATTTTTATTTATACCCAAAATGCATAACTTTACACTTTTCTATATTGAATCTCATTTGCCATTTGCCTGCCCAGTTACTCAATTTGTCCAAATCCTCTTGTAATGAAGACACATTCAGTTCAGACTTTATTACCTTACCTAATTTTGTGTCATCGGCAAACACAGATACATGGCTCCCTATGCCCTCTGGGAGGTCATTAATAAACAAATTAAAAAGAAGAGGACCCAGGACAGATACCTGAGGTACTCCACTTATCACTTTTATCCAACTGGAGAACTTGCCATTTACTACCACTCTTTGCATTCTATCTTTCAGCCAATTTCCAATCCACACACAAACATTTTCCCCTAGGCCTATTTCATTCAATTTGTACAGTAACCTCTTGTGTGGAACTGTATCAAATACCTTGGCAAAGTCTAAATAGATCACATCAACCGCCGCTCCCGCATCTATATTATTACTTACTTTTTCATAAAATGCGATCAAGTTAGTTTGAAAAGACCTGTCTTTCACAAAGCCATGTTGGCTTCTGCTAATGATATTCCTGTTCCAGCAGAATTCTTGAATATATTCCCTTAGCAACCCTTCAAACAGCTTCCCTACCACAGATGTCAAGCTTACAGGTCTGTAATTTCCTGGCTGTGACTTTGATCCCTTTTTAAATATGGGCATCACATCTGCTTTACGCCAATCCATGGGCACCATACCTGAAAGAAAAGAATCCCTGAAAATCAAGTATAACGGTCTGGCCAGGGCCTGGCTTAGCTCTTTAAGTAGCCGTGGGTGTATACCATCTGGCCCCGGGGATTTGTCTACCTTAACACCATTCAAATGTTTTAACACTTTTTCTTTTGTTAGCCAGTCCCATGCTTGCTGTGACTGTTCTGTAAAAGTAGTTTGCAGATTCTTGTCCAGTGGGTCTTCCTTGGTTTCAGATAACAAGGACCCAACATTATCAGACTTTAATTTTTTGCCATTAATGTATTTAAAGAATTTTTTTGGGTTGCTCTTGCTCTCCTTAGCAATATTTTTTTCATTCTCCAGTCTAGCTAATTTAATAGCCTTTTTACAGGTTTTGTTGGCATTTTTGTATTCTGCAAATGCCTCTGCTGATCCCTCAGCTTTATAATGTTTAAATGCCGCTTTCTTGTTATTTATTTCATGCTAGTTAACTCTGATGTCTTCATTTTAAAGGGTTAGTACTGTGGATTTTGGGGGGAAAACAATGGTACACCCACTGTTGGGGTGTTTTATTCAAAACGTATTGCAGCTCAAACATTAATATATATATATATATAATATAATATAATATAATTTTTTTTTTTTTTTGGGTGCAGTACTTACATGACCTGAAATGTTTTTGTGGTGGTGTTGATAAAGCTATTGACCGCTATTGTCATACATAATAGGCCTGCATAAGCTGCTTTAACAACATTACCACTGTAGAATTTCAGGTCATGGAGGTACAGCACCAAAACAAATACATGTTTGAGCTGCTATAACATTCAAATAAAACATCTTCCATCAGTGAGCATATTCTTGTTTTATTCTGCAGGATAAATCTTGCAATGTATTTTTACTTATTACATGGTACGGTCTCTTTAAAACACTCAACGTTATACCTTTATTTTTTTCCTATGGTAAATACTTGTCTTTCTTTCTTTCTTTCAATTTTTAGCTTATTTTTCACAGATTTTAATTCTTTATACTTGTAGGCAGTTCATTCAGGTTGACCACAGGGTAGTTGTCATATCTCGCCTATGCTGCCATTAGCCTTAATGTTCAAGCCCTTTCTGTGGCATTCATCCATTATACAAGCTAATTTTCTGTGTAGCAACTTCCCGTACTGACCCTCTGATCCTGATATTTGGCACCCTTTATCCCTCAAACCTACTCTCAGACTCGGCACCCCAATTGAAGTATCTCACAGTTTTGCTGTCTTTGCTCTCCTGCTTTTTCCTCCCTTCCCTCCTGTACTATCAACTCTCACTTTTTTCCCTGCCTGACTTGCTTTTTCTCCTGACTTCTCCTTGTTCTTGTTTTCATTTCGCTTCTGGTACACCTAGGGCTCGATACTATTACCACCAGTAAAATCTGCGGTAATAGTAAAAACATTAACACCTAAAAAAAAAAAAAACTCAACCATGTACCTCAGCTATTCTATTGCTTGAGAGTTACATGGCAAAATGAACGTTGTTGGCCAAAACTCACTTTTGGCAAAATGCTCATTTGTTTCGTTCCAGCTCACGCTAAGGGGAAAAAAAGCAAACTCTCATTGTTTGTCACTGTCAAACAATGCGAATGAGCTAAAATTAGTCAGAAATGTAACACTTACCTGTCATCCGCTATCCGGCTCCTTCATTAATCTTCTCTTCTTCTGTCTTCACTTCTATCATCTTTTCTTCTTTCTTGCTGTAAAAAAAAAACAAAAAAAACAACAAATCCATGAGTGCTCTTTGCTTTAAAAACCTTCAAAGAAGTTACCGTTAACCCTTTGAGCTCCAGAGGGGCAGCCCTCTGACGCTCAAAGGGTTACTACGGGTGGCATCTGAAAATCCGCAAGAAATAAATATATGAAATGTGTACATTTCGAGTAAATGTTGTAATTAATTTATCCCACTTGCCTCCACCACCATCTCCACTGGTGGCAGAAGGCATTCCCATGCCACCTCTTGGGCAGTTGCCAGAGTCCGACTGTCGGGATTTATTAACCGAGACTGGATTTTATATGCAGTCTTGGCTGAAAATCAGTTGACAGTCTCTAATTGGCTGGGAAGGGTTTACGCACCTCCCAGCCAATCGGCTTCTAGCTGGGTGAGAAGACGAACCCCACTAAAAGCTGATTGGCTGGGAGGTGCACAAGCACTTCCCAGCAAATTTGAGACTGCCATTTTTTTTTTTTTTTGAACAGAGACTGGCATATAAAAGCCAGTCTCTGTTAAAAATCCCAACAGTCTGACTCGGGCAGTGGCCTGAGTGGTGGCATAGGGGGCCTCTGTGCAGCTCAAAATGCCTTCTGCCGCCAGCGGAGATGGCAGTGGAGGCAAAGGGGGTAAATTAATTACAACATCACAGTGGATATAAAAAGTCTACACACCCCTGTTAAAATGCCAGGTTCTTGTGATGTTAGAGAATGAGACAAAGATAAATCATGTCAGAACTTTGCAACTACACCCTGTTTCAAATTATTATGCAAATGATATTTTTCTCATTTATCTAAATAATTGATGTAAATAACAGTCGGCATAATTCTCATGTTTTCAACTATTAAGAGTACAATTCAAATTTTATTGAACAAACCTCCTAATGATAACTATTTTTTTTAAACCTAAAAAACTTACAATGCACTGTTCAAAATTATTACGCACAGTAAGTTTCAAAACACTTTATAGGTTGTAAAGAACTGAAAATTGTCATTTGTTGTGTTTGCAGCATATTTACTGAAATCAAAAGCTATTTCAATCAAACTTTTAACAACATTTTAACTTTTTAAACATTTTAACAGGTCACGTTACATTTCAGCATAGGACCCTTTATTTGATAGCAGCTTCACAAGTCTTGCATCCATTGAACTTGTGAGTTTTTGGACAGTTTCTGCTTGAATTTGTTTGCAGGATGTCAGAATACCCTCCCAGAGTTGATGTTTGGATGTAAACTGCCTCCCACCCTCATAGATCTTTTGCTTGAGGATGCTCCAAAGGTTCTCAATAGGATTGAGGTCAGGGGAGGATGGAGTCCACACCATGACTTTTATCCGCATAGCAGCCATTGATGCAGAGGTATTCTTTACAGCATGAGATGGTTCATTGTCATGCATGAAGATAATTTTATTACGGAAAGCATAGTTCTTCCTTCTGTACCAGGGAAGAAAGTGGTCAGTCAGAAACTCCACATACTTTGCAGAGGTCATCTTTACACCTTGGGGGACCCTAAAGGGGCTGACCAGCTCTCTTCCCATGATTCCGGCCCAAAACATGACTCCACCACCGCCTTGCTGAGGTCGCAGCCTTGTTGGAACAGGGTGGCCGTCCACCAACCATCCACTGCTCCATCCATCTGGACCATCCAGGGTTGCACAGCACTCATCAGTGAACAGGACTGTTTGAAAATTAGTCTTCATGTATTTTTCTGCCCAATGCAGCCATTTCTGCTTGTGAGCATTGGTTAGTGGTGGCCGAATAGAAGGTTTATGCACAGTTGCAAGACTCTGGAGGACTCTACACCTTGATGTCCGTGGGACTCCAGAGGCACCAGCAGCTTCAAATATCTGTTTGCTGCTATGTAATGGTATTTTAGCAGCTGCTCTCTTGATCCAATGCATGGAGCTGGCAGAAATCTTCCTCAATGTGCCTTTATCTGCACAAACCCGTCTGTGCTCTGAATCAGCCACAAATCTCTTAATAGTGTGATGATCACGCTTAAGTTTTCGTGAAATATCTAATGTTTCCATACCTCGTCCAAGGCATTGAACTATTTCACTCTTTTCTGCAGCAGAGAGATCCTTTTTCTTCCCCATATTGCTTGAAAATGGTGCTCTGCTTAATAATGTGGAACACCCACCTTTAGTAGTTTTTCCTTAAATTGGTCTCACCTGGCAATCTAATTATCACAGGTGTCCGAGATTGTTTTCAGTGATCAAAAGAGCCCTGAGACACAAAGCCATCCATGAGTTAAACTGAAAAACAAAATATTTAATCTTTGTGACACTTAACCCCTTAACGACCGGACGTTATGGGACATTTCCGTCCCATAACGTCCGCATAGGGGCACTTGGACGCGCCGGTACACGTGACCTGTCACGTGTATCGGCGCGTCACTATGGGGCTTGAAACAGATCGCTCCGATCTTGGAGCGGTCTATTTCATGCCCCATTTTTACTTACAGCGCTCCCGGTAGAGCGCTGTAAGTAAAAAGTACGTGACGTACCAGGACCGTCAAGGGTCTTTCAAGCAAGTTTACCCTTGATGGTCCTGGTACGTCAAGGGTCCCTAAGGGGTTAAATATCATTTGCATAATAATTTGGAACAGGGTGTAGGTTATTGTGAGTTTTTTTATTTTTCCCCCTCAACGATTTCAGTTTGTTTTGCAATAGAATTGTTCACGTTATAGGCCACATTAAAGGTGGAAAAAGTTCTGACATGATTTATCGGTCTCATTCTTTAACATCACAAGAACCTGTCATTTTAACAGGGGTGTGTAGACTTTTTATATCCACTGTATGTTTCATGCAGACTTTTAGATGCCACCTATACTAACCCTTTGAGCTCCGGAGGGCTACCCCTCAGGCACTCAAAGGGTTGACGGTAACATCTTTGGGGTTTTTTTAAATCAAACAGCACTCATGGATTTGTGTGATGGTGTTTTTTTTGTTTTTCTTTTTTTAAACAGCAAGAAAGAAGAGCAGAAGAAAGAAGAAAAGAAGCCATCCAAATTTTGCACACACTGGACATTTTTGCAGTTTTTAGTGGAGTGGAGTGAGACTGTGGTCGTTGCTTTTCATTTTGGAAGGGTACTGCATGGACTTAAAATCACTTCTTCTCTTTGTTTCTTTTTGTCAAGAGTTCATCAGGATCCAGATCAAACACATCTGTTCATAGATGCCGCCTCATCCCTGGTGG
The DNA here is from genome assembly GCA_037306005.1 of Rhinophrynus dorsalis. Lineage (NCBI taxonomy): Eukaryota > Metazoa > Chordata > Amphibia > Anura > Rhinophrynidae > Rhinophrynus > Rhinophrynus dorsalis. Next base: position 95,718,663 of record CM074727.1, on the reverse strand, counting down.
ACAAACAGGTTTTGTTTCCAGTTCCTGCCCAGGAACAGTTCTCAGGCTTTTACTCCAACCTTTTTGTGGTTCTCAGAAATGACTGAAGTTCCCGTCCTGTTCTGGACGTTGAAGCCAAACGAGTCAAAATTGGGCAAGAGATTTGACACCCTTCAAAGTAGAGTATTTTTGCCAGACTACAAGATCCAGGCTCTGTTTTTGGGATATGACTCTGGTTCTGGCGTGGCCTTCCGCAACAATAAGAAATTATGAGAGTCCTTTTGATGTCTGTCTGGTATCTGCTTTGGAGGCAGCCCCTATGGTCAGTTCCACACAAAGGCGCTTCAGCTGGACATCCTCAGAAGCTGAACAAGACAATGCTGTCATCTTACTCACATCAGGTCTCTGTCCCTTTGGATGAAGGAAAACCAGTGCTGGTGGCTTCGTCTCCCTCTTCTGACAGGAGGAAGCCTCTTAGTAATACTGAATTTGACCATGGTTACTACAAATGCCAGCCTGAGATGCTAGACAGCGTACTGGGTCCCCTGACAGGTCAAGGCTGCTGGACCGGGGAGGGGAGACTCTTATCAATTAAGTTCTTAGTGCTCCTTCACTGGTCCCAGGTTTTGACGGGGACCCCAGTGAGGATCCAGTCCAACAATGCAATGGCAGTTGGGTACGTTAAACATCAAGGAGGAATTTGGAGCGAATCAGCTTAGACAGAGGTTTGGAAACTCCTTCAATGGGGGTAAGCTCATGTACCAGCCATCTTGACAGTCTACATCCAAAAAGTGGAAAACCTGTGATAAATATAAAATTATAAAAGCCTGGAGGTCAAGATCTGAGCTAGACAAATGGGTTCACCAGGTCTAGAAATTAGTTACCTGCTAGAACTCAAGACTGTCCCAAACTGAAATATATTCCAAGATTCAGTCCAACTCTGCGGAGACCAGGCAGAAAGCAATTCAAAATCTAATACATAAGAAACTGAGAGGGCTGGCTTCAGAGAAGCATAGGGGTTGTGGCATCTGCTCAGTTATGTACATTGTAAACCCCTTTGTTATGTTCATTGTAAACCCCTCTAAATCAGTAAATTACAGATTTAAAGGGGTTTTATAACATTAAACAACTTCAATCTTCTCAGTTATCAAGGCCATACTGCAGGGGTCCTTCCTTCCAGTGACAGACCTTCAAGATGTTTACTATCACGTCATAAGACAATGCCTCAAGGTTTGCATTACAAAATTACCATTGTTAGTTCATGGCACTCCTATTCCGACTGCCCTTAGCCCCAAGGTGTACACAAGGACACTGGCCATTACCTTAGAAGATCTAAAAGACAAGGATTGTGATAATCCTGTACCTGGATGATCTTCAGATGGTGACCAGATCCAGGCCTCAATCAAGAGACCATATATACCAATGCCTAAGCCATATATTGAGTCGGGTTGTTAATATGCAAAGTTACCTCCTCTTGTAAGCTTATCTTTCTGCGAATCATACTGGACACTGGGCAGGGCATAGCATGCCCAGAGTAAGCAGCAGAAAACTAGGATTTATGAGACAAAATGATTCACACAGCCCAGGACTTCTTTGATGTCATGTCTTCAAGTGTAGGAGGAAGCAAAACTGAGCATGCTTTTGAAAAACAAGGCCATCCTATTAGAGCAGTCTCTGTCATAGGCAAGTAAGGCCACAGCCTTGCCACAAGGCATTTGCAAGACAGCCACTTGGACATCCATCTAAACCTTCAAACCGCTAGATATCCAGGCATCTGCAATTCCAAATTTGGAAGGAAGGTGCTCCAGGCTGTGGTTCTAATGTACATGGTACAATCCATCCTTGACCTTTTAGTTTCACAAGATAATTCAATTTTCCTACCTGGGGGCCACACTCATTTTCTTAAGTATTTGCAATAAAAGCACAAATAGGGGTGTGCAGGGTATTCATGATCACTATGTAGGGAATATCTATATTTATATATACATGCTTTTGGTGGGACTATCTGTTTCCCACCCTAATTCTGGTGCTGCTGTCACAAGTCCCATAAGTAATTGCCATTGATGGGCGTACAGGAGAAATTTTACTTATTGATTATTTCCTTTTATTCAGAGTTCCTTTACTGCACTTCCAACTCTAAATGTGTGTGTATTTTCTTCTAGCTCTGACAACTGTAAAATGCTCCTTTAAATCTTTCGATTGGGCCTACCCAGCTTGGATTTGAGACAACACTATAATTAATTGCTGTGGAGGGACACAGAAGAAAATGAACATTTCCCCTTTTTACTCTAGACAAGACACCTTGGACAAGAACCTCCATGGCATGATGGTCCTGGCACGTTAAGGGTACTTAAGGGGTTGATAAACTTGTTAGGCATAATATGTTTGTTTTTATAATTCTGTTTGACAGATCTAAAAGCTGTATATTTATGTTTTTGTAATCTGCAATACTCTTTGACAGCTCATCTATAAAGAGTTTAGGTTTGCCCTAAAAATTTGAGGCTTTGTTGTGGGTGGTTTGAGCTAAACAAAAATTAGAAACATAGAAACATAGAAGATTGACGAATTGAGAACAGGTAGCCTATTCCGTGCCATGGAGATGCACTTACATCTTGTGTATGCTTCCAAAAGAGAAAATTCTGCAAATAATAATTTCTTTTTTTCCTAATTGTATTTGTTTACTCTCATACAAAGCAGCACAAGATAACACCCCTCTCATCTTGTAGGTAAATCCCAACATACCCAGACGGCCATATGTCATCGGTCTAACAGGAGGCAGTGGAAGCGGCAAGTCATCAATTGCAAAGAGGCTGGAAAGTCTGGGAGCGGCTATGATAGACTGTGATAAACTAGGACACCAGTGTTATAAACCGGGAGGATGTGCCTATCAGCAAGTGATTGATGCTTTTGGTTCAGGTACTGTATATTCATGTGTAGTGATAGAATCCTATGTTACACACATGTATTTTATAATACGTGCAAATTTTAGAAAAATTAGATTATATAATATTTCTATTAATGATAATTTTGGTAGAGCTAAAAATCTAGACGAGAAGAGGCCCATTTCCCTACCTCCTTCATCCCTGTTATGGGACTCCATATCTGCAATATTTATATTTCTTTGAAAGCTTAAATGTTTGGAATACTGTAGTTTACTAAGTTTAAGCCTTTGCAAGATATCCACTGTTGATTCAGAGAAAGGTGAACAAATTCTCCAAGTGGATAAAAAGAAAAAAAAATCCTTCTTTATTCCAAAAGCTAATTGGATTTCGCTCTAGGTCAACATCATACCTTTACCGAAAGGAAATGTCATAATTCTCCAAGTTGTTCTTGGTAGAAAATGTGTTCAGTCCTTTTTTGATTATAGCTACAGTATCTCCTAGCGCAGTCAAAGGCAAATAATTCCACATCTTTGCCGAAAACCCCTCATCTCTGCTTTTCCTTTAGTGTAAAGTGCCCTGTCCTCTAATATAAATGTAAGCCCCCTTTTATGGCACAACTCTTTGAGTAATGAGTTCCCCAGAGAGTTATTTGATTGGCCTTGAATATATTTGTAAATTATAATTCTATCTCTCCTTAGACACCTCTGTTGTAAACAAACCCAGTTTAGTTAGTCTCTCTTTTATTATATAAACCTAACAGTTTGTAGTTAGGTTTGAATGAAGGTTCTATCTCATTTGACATTTTTATTTTGGCCATAACACTTGATTGCAGCAGTGAAATTGGCTGACATTTTTTTGACAACCCTGTCAACTTAATTAACAGGAAAAACAAAAAAAGTTGTGTAGTTTCTGAGTACCAAACTGCTTCATTTAATGAATTGATCCATTTGGGCAGTGTAAGAAAATTTAATAAGGCCTACAACCCAAAACAGCCTATGGAGTCTCACTAAAATGTCTAGTTTAAAAAAGCAAATTATTAAAGGGATAGTAATACTTGAAAATAAGTTTATTTTATATTGTAGCCCTTAAAAAAACATGAAAAATGATATAAGTCTTATCTCCCAAACCTTTATGGTTTGGGAGATATTCATATGTAAAATATAGTAAAGTTCTCTTTTCCTGGCTGTTTCAGCCAAGTCTGCCATCTAGTGGACAGATTTGGAATTCGGTCAACAGAGCAACCGGCAGCTCTTTAGCAGTGCCGAGATCACGATCTTTGAAAAGAACTACTTAATTGGAACTGTGTACAAAGTGTGCCTGGCTTGAAAGCACACTTTGTAGACCATTCCAATTAAGAAATTCTTTTTAAAGATCATGATCTCAGCACTTCTGGAGAGGCACTGCCGGTCGGGGGACCGGATTCCAAATCTGAAGGGTGGAGCAATGACATCACTCCAGGGGAAACTTTACTTCTGAATATCTCCCAAATCATAAAGGATAACAGCAGAGGACAATCTTCTTCGTATGAAAACAATGAAAGCCCTTCCCCCATTGACAAGTTTTTCAGGTTTTTCCCTTATCTTAATTGAAGATTTTCCCTCTCTGTAATCTACCTGGGCACCTCCCTTCTGCTCTGGCTGAGCAGTGTTACATCAGTAGAAGGGGCGGGAGGGGGATACTTTGTCATTGAATTACTCTAGAACTACAACTCTGACAGAAATAACACTCTCCAAAGTCCAAATACTATGATGATTGATTAGAGCTGCTTTTATTATGAAACATTACTATCCCTTTAAGTCTGAAGGAACTGAACATTATTTCTTAAAATACAGGGAGTGCAACAAAGATTACAAGAAGGCAATTGGGTTCATAAAAGTAGATAATGAAACTCGAATTGCAAGGGAGTGCAAGACTAATCCCAAAAAGTTTTTCAAATATATAAATAGCAAAAAACTGTAGGGAGTGCATTGGACCCTTTCAAAAATGAGATGGGTGAGTTGATTAGAGAAGGTAAGGAAAAAAGCTGATGTTCTAAACACTTTGCATCAGTATATAAAAGGGAACAAGGAATGGTAGAATAGCCTCATCAAGTAACAAATAACCCATATCTGACAATTGTATGGTTTTAACACAAGAAAAGGTAATGGGAAGACTGAACAAAATGGAGACTGACAAAGCACCGGGTCATGATGTTATACATGCAAACAGAACCTGGGAATTATAGACCGGTGAGTTTCACCTCTGTAGTGGGAAAACTGCTAGAAGGGATAATAAGGGACTATATTCAGGATTACATCACCAAAAATAAGATTATTAGGAGGAATCAACATGGCTTTATGAGGAATAGATCATGCCAAACTAGGGCTAGATTCCTACTGAAGTCTATGGGGAAAACTGGAAATAAAAGCAGTGGTAAAATTAGCACCTGTAATAGAATCCAGCCCCACATCTTTTCAGTAAGTAGAAACTTGGATAATGGTAAGGCAGTTGGTGTAGTATATCTAGATTTTGCAAAGGCATTTGATACTGTGCCACACAGAAGGCTGGGTTATAAAATAAGGGAATTGGAGCTAGGAGATAATCTTTGCAATTGGATAGAAAACTGATTGAAGGATAGGGAACAGTGTGTGGTTGTAAATGGACAATTCTCCAATACAGTTAAAGTGGAGAGTGGAGTACCACAGGGTTCAGTATTAGGTCCACTGCTTTTTAACATGTTTATAAATGACCTGGAAATAGATATAGAAAGCAAAATATCAATATTTGCAGATTACACTAAATTATGCAGGGCAGTTAATTCAGAACAGAATGTTTGATCTCTACAGATATTTTCATAAAATGGCAGATTGGGCAACATAATAGAATATGACATTTAATGTGGAAAAGTCATGCTACTTATGAACTTAATGGAATCAATTTAGGGGACTCGTTTGAGAAAGACCTGGGAATACTTGTAAACTACAAACTTGTGAACAGTGACCAGTGTCAAATAGCAGTAGCAAAGCAAACAGTTCTGTCTTGCATAAAGAAGGGGTATCAAAGCAAGAGTGGGAAAACATCAATTTGCCATTGTACAAATCATTGGTAAGACCTTACCTCGAATATGCAGTGCAGTTTTGTATACCAGTTCCGAAAAAAAAAAAAAGGTATCCTAGAACTGGAGAGGGTACAGTGAAGAGCAACACAATTTATCAAGGCAATGGAGGCCTGGACATATGAGGAACGACTAGACAAACTTTGTTTATTTACTCTAGAGGAAACATGGCTAAGAGGAGCTTTTATCACAATGTACAAGTATATGAGAGGTCATTACAAGGATTTCTGTGGTGAGCTACTCATTTCAAGACCTGATCAGGTGACCAGGGGACACCCCTTGAGATTAGAGGAAATGAGGTTTAGACTCCAGCAGAGGAAGGGTTTTTTATATATATATATATATATATATATATATATATATACAGTAAGGTCTGTTCAATTATGGAATTCCTTGCCCAAGGATATGGTTATGGCATATACAATGGATTAATTTAAGAGAAGATTAGATGATACTCTTTTTTCAAAGGGGAACATACAGGGTTATACTGTGTATCAGTGTGCAAATCAGGAAGGTTTGATAAAGACTAGCTTATTTGGTAGCAGGAGAGCTATATAATTCTAATTTCTCTGGGTCAATGGTTCTCAACCTTTTTTTGTGAGGGCACCCCTAACATTCAGTCTGGATAATTTGGGGCACACCTAACATTTTATAGGTCATTTGTCAAACACGTAATGGAGGATATAACTGCATAAATATATAGTTCTTTTTAGGTCTCACAATCAGAGTAACAGAAACAAATATATTGTGCAGAAAGATTTTCAGAAATAGAATTTTGAAACTCAGTATTCACATTTTATCAAAGTCTTTATACAAAGTATAGGGCACCCTAAGTAGATGCCCATGGCATACCACAGTGCCACTGCACCCTGCTTGAGAATCACTGCTCTGGGTTATGAGGTAAGGGATGAACTTGATGGACTTGTCTTTTTTCTACCTAACTTACTATGTTACTATGTTAAAATAGGCTGAGAGAAGTGTTTTGATAAGTACTGCATGCTTTTTTTTTCTTAAAGCTAGCAAATTTGATCAGTAGTACTGGAGATATTAGTGTTTTAATGTTAAAAAAATAATGAGATGTATATATGTAGTGAGTATTCCTTTTGCTTTTGCCCTTAATGGAACACAGGAATCATGCTGTATCCTCCACGAGGCAGGGTCCTTGCATAAAAAGTTCTCCGGAGGTGGAACATCCCTCCCTGCTCCACTTTACCTCTATCAGTCATGCTCACTTTTCAAAGTGTCCTTATTGGAGACAGTAAAGGCAATGATTCTCTTAGCTTGCTTTTTTTATTTTGATAACCCATTTGGCTGTTCAGTCCACCATTAGGCAGTCTGTCACCGGTGCTCCAGGGCTTTCTTCAATAACTTTTTGTTCCTCCTGGCAAACTAGACTCCTCAGGGATTTTGTTGGTGCACTGTCCCTCTTTTTCTGTGGCCCCTACACAGCCAGCTGCAGAACCCACTTCTTCTGAACAGGAGCCTGCATGGGGTAAAATCAGGATTTCCCATATGGCTGCTATCCCTACATCTGTTAAGGGGTCATTAAGTCCTGGAACCAAGACCACCCTATCCCCCACGTAAGATTGATTAACCTTTTTGAAGGGGGGGCTTGCTGTAGTTGGAGATTCTTCTATGGTGGAGTGGAAACTGAGGAGGATGATGATGCTTCCTCTCTTACTCCTGGGGATTCATTTGAGGAAAACCAATGGGGATGTTCTGCAAACCCTTAAGGTTTCTGAGGAGTCAAATTAGAGTTCCTCATCTCTAATCAAATGGGATGCAGCACTTTTCTCATCCCATCTTTCCCTTGACCAAGTGGCTCTTGTGGAGTTGATTGAAAAGAAACTCTTGTTCCCAAGTGCTTTTCTCTTACATCTCTTCGCTCCTGCTGTGCTGTCCCCCCATCCCCATTAGTTGACCCTCCTATTTGTCACCTGTTGCAGATGCAGCTGTATTCAAGAATCAGGTGGATAAATGCCGGGACTATCTTTTTTAAGGCAAATTTCGTGGCCTTGGGGATAACCTTATTCTCAGCCTTTGTACAGCAAAGGTGACTAAAGCCATGGTTTTTTGAAGGGAGTAGCTGTTAGGTGCACTTCATTCAGATTCTCAAAAAAGTGATACTAATCTTTCTATTTCTAATATCCTTTATACCATTTCATACCTTACTGAGGCTACATTTGACACTATGTTCTTTGGAAAACCATTAGCTCTCTGCAGAGTGGAGTAACCTTCTTTTAATTATTTGGTCTCTGGGCTAGTCTTCTAAGAAGTTTCTAGTCTCTCCAATTCCGGGCCAAACAACTGCTTACCTATGAATGGGAGTCATTAGCCAAGCTACTGGTGGAAAACACACTTTGTTGCCTCAGATTACTACCAAGCGTTTTTCCTTTCTGTAAAAGACCTTTACAGGTATGCACCCATGGATCTACTCACTCTGAGAACTAGGTGCACCCTTCCCTGAAATCCAAACTAGTCTGGGCAGGTAAAAAAACCTACCAAAAAGCCCCCCATTGGCAAGTCTACCTCCAGTTGACTTCTGGAAGTCCAGTCCATCTCAGGCGAATGGAGGAGGTTTGCATCTCTTTCACAGTACTTGAACCTTTCCCACATTGGACTCTGTGTTGGGGGTGATTTTGAGATGTAATCACATAGATTTAAAATCTCTTCCTCCTACATGTCCAGAGTCCTGCTCGACCCAGAAAGGGGCCTTCTGTTCCAAGTAGAGGTTTCTTTCCTGGTGGATATGCTGGTCTTGGTAACTGTTCCCCCACTGGAGAGATTCATGGGATTCTATTCCAGTCATTTCATAGTACCCAAAAAAAGGATGGTAGCTGTCATCCTATACCAGGTTTAACACTTCTAAATTGCTTCTTTCATGCACCTTGGTTCAAGATGGTGTTTACATTCTGTCACTGCTGCCATGTATCCTAGACATAAGACTCTTCTCTGCATATTGACTCTCTCTCTTTCGTCCAATATGGAATACAGGTACCAGGAGAGATGATCTTCGTTCTTTGGAAGGCGGAACATTTTCAGAGGACAAGGTCTTGAAGGTGGAGCCTTCCCTTTCCTTCATCAGGCTAGCCCCACCACCGCCCTTCCAGTTTTCATCTGTTCTTGATAGAGCTGGGGCTGCATTGAGGCCTATTTTCATTTCTGCCTGGGTTACCAGAGCTATTGCTATTTGGGGAGAACAGCTGATGCATGTTTTTCATGACAGTGGCCAAAAGATCCTCTTTAGGGGCACTATGGCCAACATGTCAGTAGCTTAAACTTACTGTTACTCTTTTTGAAGCTTTTAGGATGTCGGCAAAGGCTTCTGCCTTCTCTGTTACTGTGCAATGCACTCTGTGGCTTAAGATCTTGTCTGCAGACCTCTCTTCCAAGAAGTTACTGGTTTCTTTGCCCTTTAAGGGCAAATCTCTTTTTGGTCCTGAGCTAAAGCAGATCATTAGTGATGCAGCTGGGGGCAAGAGCACCCTGTTACCTCAGATGTCCAAACGCCCTACCATGACGAGGAAACTACATATTTTCATCCCCGCCAAACAGAGGCTCAAAGGCCACACGCCTCTCAGGCCTTTACCCAGCACCCCCCCCGTCAAGCAGCAGTGACAGTTTAAGCGAGCCACTGCCAAGCCCAAGCCTAGAAAGCTTACCTCCATGTGACTTGCAGGCCCCTGTTGGCCGATGTCTTTGCCACTTTTAAAACTCTTGGGTAGACTCTATTGCGGACCATTTGGTTTTGCGTGTAATTTCTAAAGGGTACAGAATAGGGTTCAAGTCCCTTCCTCTCTTCAGATTTTTCCAGTCCAGGATTCCCCAGCAACAGGAAAATCTGTGTTAATTTGTTCAGTTTTTTTCTGGACAGGGAAGTTCTTGTTCCAGTACCCTCTCAAGAGAGGTTCAGGTTTCTATTCCTACCTGTTTGTGGTGTCCAAGAAAGACTGAGGCTGCCATCCAATTCTGGATCTCAAGGACATCAATTCCTATGTGTGGAATGCTCCCTTCAAGATGCAGTTCTTGCACTCTGTAATCGCAGCTATATGCCCAGGAGAATTCCTGACATCTCTGGACTTTCAGGACACATACTTGCACATCCCTATTAACCAGGACAGTCAATGATAGCTATGTTATGCATACAACTTGGAGCACTACCAGTTCACTGCTCTACCCCTTTGGTTGGCCTCTGCTCCTCTGGTGTTTTCCAAAGTACTGGCACCTTGGCAGCCTTCATTCACACTGAGGGGTTACACCTTACATGTATGACCTGCTGAAGGCTCCATCGCGGGAGCTCCTGGCCTGCCAGGTCCAGGAATGTGCCCAGATTCTGATCCACCATGGGTGGATCCTGAACATGTTAGTCATCCCCAGTTCCTTCCCAGGAGCTGATATTCCTGGGGCTCCAGTTTGATGCCTGTCTGGGGAAAATCTTATTGACGAAGGACAAGATTCTGCAGATCATGGAGGTGGTGTCCCAAGCTCTAGAGTGGTCCTCGGCTCCAGTCCGGAAGTACACAAAGATTGTGGGCTGCATGGTATCTACCTTAGAAGTGGTGCCTTACTCACTGGCTCACACCAGCTGGTTTTAGCAGGAAGGTCCTCCAGGCAGTTCTGCCTGTCTAAGGACTTACTCCTTTCTGTGCCTTACTGTTCTTTAACTGTTTGAGCCTGGTTTGCTCTTGTTCTTGTGTGCTGTGCTATTGTTTTTCAGTGTCCATTGACAATTGGTTATGTTTGGGCCTTTCCTAGTTCTGGATAGTCCTAGGGAACTCTGGTATCATGGGGACAGGCGCTAGATCCTTTCTCTTAACTCCCACCCTGGGAGCCTAATGCGGGTATATCCCCATGGTACCTCTAGGTCATATTGGACAATAGAGAAAAGAGGATTTTAGTCTTACCTGTTAAATCCTTTTCTCTTAGTCCAGACAGGTTAGTGGTAACTCTGGGTAGGCGATCCGCCCCTTTAATTGTAGGCAGGAACAATTTTAGAATTGTATGCAGGGGGTGGAGCCTACCTTCCGTCCTTGGCTGCAGCTAGCCAACCAGCTCCAGAAAGATTTGAGACACCCAGCTATTGACTAGATAGTGAAGGGAAAGAAGACTTCTGTGAGCATGACCCCGAAGCACCCCCACAGTCTGCCACAGGAGAGCCAAGCATGATCCCTTGACAGGGTGGGAGACCAGTAACCTGTATGGACTAAGAGAAAAGGATTTAACACATAAGACTAAAATCCTCTTTTCTCTGTTGTCCAGTACAGGTTACTGGTAACTCTGGGATGTCCAACCATTGAGTTTCCCAGAGGCGGAAAGTAAGGCAAGGACCCCAAAGTCACCAGAGCAGATATGTACCATCAGATAAAAGATAGCCCAACAACTAATGAAGGGTCAACGAACACTGAACAGGGGTAACAACACCCCAACTGTTACACAGCACAGTGAACTAGAGCCAACAGGTCTCAAAAGTGAAGGAAGCACCAAGAACCAAAGAAAATCCTAGACAGTCAAGACTGCCTCCAGGATTTTCCTCCCAAAGCTGGTGTCAGCCGATGCCAGTACATTAACACGGTAATGCTTCGAAAAGGTGTGCACAGACGACCAGGTGGCAGCCTTGCACAACTTTTCAGCAGAGGTCTGATTCTTGTAAGCCCAAGAGGCCCCAATAGATTGTGTAGAATTAGCCTTGACCCTGAAAGGGACAGGCTTCTTCCTCAGCTCATAAGACTTACTAATGGTGGGCTTGATCCAAGAAGCAGTAGTCATCTTGGATGTAGGTCTTCCTCCCCTAGGACCCTCAGGAATGACAAACAACGTGTCAGACTGCCTGATAGACTCAGTGTGATGCACATAAAACTTGAGACAACGCACCACGTCTATCAAGTGGAGATCCCTCTCCTTGTCGGAGGTGGGGTCAGGGCAGAAAGGGGGCCCTACAATCTCCTGATTTGATGTGGAACTCAGAGACCACCTTCAGGAAAAACTCCTGAGAGGTGCGAAGCACCACTTTGTCCTTGTGAAACACCAAATCGGGTGGTTTACAGGACAGAGCATGTAACTAGGCATCACGGCGGACAGACACAATCACCAGGAGAAAAGTAATTTTCCACGTCAACAGGCGTAGAGGAATAATAGCCAAAGACTCAAATGGAGGGCTCTGAAGAATGCCGAAAACCAAGTTAAGATCCCACGGAGAAGCAGGAATCTTGAAGGCAGGACGAGTATGAGCAACACCCTGGAAGAAAACCTTGACATCAGGAAGGATGGCAATGCGCCTCTGAAAGAAAACAGAGAGAGCAGACGTCTGAACCTTAAGGGAACTCAAACTTGAGACCCTTATCCACACCGTCCAGGACTGTAGGCAGATCAAATTCCTGAGACAGGTCCTTATCGGCACACCAAGATAGGAAGGTCGACCAGACACGATGGTAGATCTTGGAATAAACAGGTTTGCAAGCATTGAGCATAGTAGCCACCACACCAGAAGAAAACCCTTTCTTCTTCAATATTGAGGATTCAGTTTTCAAGCAATCAAGGCTAGACGATGAACATCTTCCTTCCAAAGGTAACCCTGTAGAAGGAGATCCAGACGGCAAGGGACCCGGAATGGCTCCACCACTGACAGATCTAGAAGCTCCGGAAACCAAGCCTGTTGAGGCCAGTACGGAGCAATCGGAATGACTGGACAACGCTCCATTCGTAATTTACGTAACATCCTGTGCAACATTGGGAGGGGAGGAAAGATGTAGGCAAGAGGAAATAACCAAGGAATGGACATTGCATCCACCGCCAGAGCTAGAGGGTCCCTCCATCGAGAGCAGAACCTTGGAACCTTCCTGTTGTGTCTTGTCGCCATCAGGTCGACGTAAGGAAGATCCCATTTCACTGTCGTCCAATACAGGTCACTGGTACAATGGGATGTCAGTCCCCTTTAAGTAGGCAGGAACTTTTCAGAAACTTGTACAGGGGGGGTGGAGCCTCCTCTCCCTCCTAGCCCACTCCCTCTGTGACCAGACTCCCATATAGATTAGTTCCTCTGTGCAGTGCACATCAGGCAGTGAACGTCTCTCAAGAAACTTTAGTTGTTTTTATTATTTTCTGCAAATATGGAATACCACCATTAGGCGGGTGACCATGGCTGACCGTGCTCTCTCCCGAAGTGGCCAGTGCAGCATCCAGGGATTTTTGGAGTGGACTTTATGCCCTGAAGAGGGAACAACTTGATTTCAAGTAGCTTCCCTGTGTGGAATTGGCATTTGTGTTAATTCCTTTATTTGCATGGTTGCCTGAAGAATGAAGAATACAGGACAAGGTGAGCCACCCTTTGAGTGCTGAAAGTCCACTTGTCCCACAGTGTCCCTTTCTTGGGCTTGCATTTGAGGAGTTCTCATTATGTTCTCCAGCACTCAAAGGGTGTTTAATTATTTACTGTGTAAATGTTTGTGTGTTGTCCTGGGACAATTGGTGCATTTGGGGTTAACATTTATTAGGTTATTTACATACTATTAATGTATTTACTATTTAGTGTGTATCACTTTAAAAAAAAAAATAAAAGCACCGCGACTTTAAGCGCGCCTTCCTAGCATAGGCGCCATTGCTTCATTATACTCTATGGGACAACACACTCTGGGACGGATCTCTGGAACCGCTTGTCACAGCAACTCCAGATTGGGCTTAAAATGTTGGTCTTCTCTTGCTCTTCTATCCGGTCAGCGAATTCAGAGTTTGGGGGTCTCTGAGGGGCACCGGACCCCGTTTAGTGGTTTTGAAGGAAAAAACTACATTTCCCATGAGCGCTTGATTCGCGCCGTTTTTATCATTGGCTACTGGGTTAGCAGCCATTTTGGATCTCTCTTTCTTCAGATCACTAAGCAGGGAACGAGCCTTCTCCTTTTCCTCTGCAGTTTAACCCTTCGGGTGCCAGATAAGTTTCAATTTGGGCATTTTTGGGTTCAAACTTTGTTATTTAACACATTCTGACCGGGTATATTGTGTTGTTGTGCATTTTAATTATGTCTACACCATCTGAGCAAGGTGCTAGACCCAAGACTAAGGAGGTTGGGGGGTCAGTATCTCCTTTTGCATTATGCTCCTCCTGTCAATCCAAGTTGCCCAGGGATTTCTCTGGTCATTTGTGCCCAACATGCTTGGAGGGTCAAGTCAACCAGGGGCCCTCCAGCCATGTTATTGAGCCAATTTGGGTTCAGGAGTTTAAGGCTGCAACCAGGGATCTTAGATCTACGCTGCAACTCTTTCCCTCTCAGGTTCAAGGGGCTCTTCAAGTATGGCAGACCCCTTCTCCCATCAGGACCCCCCTTCCCAAACAGCAGGGGGAACCTGAGCAATATGGGTCTTCTGAGGAAGAATTATTTCACGAATCAGATGTTGAGGATGGGGCGATTCCTGAGTCCAATAGGTCTATTGGGGACCCCTGTGAGTGCGACCCTGAGGTCTCTGCAGAAGGGCTGATCAGGGCCGTGCTAAACACCCTCAACCTTCCCTTGTGTCAGGAGTTTACTCGTGACCCAACGGACGTATTTCAAAAGCCTTCCAAGGCTATTACATGTTTTCCCACTAATCCTACTCTGGAACGTTTAATTTCTTTTGAATGGAAGACTCCTGACAGATCATCTTCTGTATCTAAAAAGTTTGCTAAACTTTATCCTTTTCCTGAGGCTCAGCTGGCCAAATGGGTCCATCCACCTAAGGTGGATGCCCCAGTTTCTAGACTATCTAAGTCTACTGCTTTGGAAGTGTCCGACGCCGCTGCCCTTCAAGATTGGACGGACAAGAAATTAGAAACTTGCCTTAAAACTAACTTTGCTTCCATTGGCACCGCCATGCGTCCTACTATTGCGGTAGCATGGGTTAATAGGGCCATAGCGGCATCGACTGAACAGCTTACTGCGGCTGTTCGTCATGATGCACCAGTATCTGATCAGTTGCAATTGATTGCTAACATATCTGAGGCTCACAATTATATTGCTGATGCTGCCTTTGATGCTGTGCGCATGATGGCGAGAGCTTCTACTGCATCTGTGGTAGCCAGACATGCGCTCTGGCTTAAAGTCTGGTCCGCGGACACAGCCTCCAAGAAGGCTTTGCTTTCTATTCCTTTTCAAGGGGCGTCCCTCTTTGGAGCTGAACTTAAGGACATGATCAGTGAGGCAACTGGTGGTAAGAGCACTTCGTTGCCTTCAGTTCACAGGAAAAAGAATTTTCCAGTTAAACGCAATCGGTCCTTTCGTGCGTTCCAAACGGAGACTCGCTCTACTCCCCAGGCAGGTGCGTCCACTCATCGCCCCTCCTTCAAGCCCAGACAGCCTTGGAAACCTAGAGCCGCTCCCAAGGCCAAGACCTCCAAGACTGCTTCGGCATGACTCGCCAAACCCGGGTCCGCATCCGGCTGTAGGGGGGCGGCTCCGCCTCTTTCGCCAGTTATGGGAGGAGTCAGTAGCGGACCCTTGGGTTCTTCAGGTGATTTCGGAGGGTTACAGATCCCTTTTTCTTCTCTTCCTCCATTTCGGTTCCATTTTTCACGTCCATCTCAAGATGCCACCAAAAAGCGTCTATTCAACGACGCTATTCGGGATCTTTTGGACAAGGATGTTTTAGAACCAGTCCCTACAGAGGAACTAGGTTCAGGATTTTACTCCAACCATGTTCGTAGTTCCCAAAAAGGATGGAGGTGCCCGTCCTATTTTGGATCTCAAAGCCCTGAATACCTTCATCGTGACTTCTCACTTCCGTCAGGAGTCACTTCGTTCAGTGATAGCTGCAATGTCTCCAGGGGAATTTCTAGCGTCCCTGGATCTTCAGGATGCGTATCTGCATATTCCTATACATCAGGACAGCAGACGGTATCTCAGGTTTGCTTGTCACAAAGGGCATTTTCAATTTTCTGCCCTTCCATTCGGACTCACGACGGCTCCTCAGGTTTTTCAAAGAGTCTTGGGAGCTTTGATTGCCGTACTCCATCGAGACGGGGTGCGGGTGACCCCTTACATGGACGATCTACTCTTGAAAGCTTCCTCTGCTCAGATTCTTCAACAACAGATTCAAACATGTTCTCAGACTCTTTCTCGCCACGGTTGGGTGGTGAATCTGGACAAGTCAGATTTGAGTCCTTCCCAAAGGATTCTCTTCCTGGGAATAATTTTCCACACAGTACAGAGCAAGGTTTTTCTGCCAGAAGACGTGGCTCATCAGATTGCCAATCGAGTCTCCGAGATTCTCCATCTGGACAGAGTCTCAATCTTGACGTTGACTTCTTTGGTAGGGAAGTTCATTTCCACAATAGAGGTGGTTCCCTTTGCCATGGCACAGGTATGTTCTTCGAATGTGCAGCCGTCATCTGGGTCATCCCCACTTGTCGGTATCTCTTCCCTGTCATATGGTGAGGAGCCTGGACTGGTGGTTGTACCCGTCTCATCTTCTCACGGGCAAGTCATTTCTCCCTGTCTATTGGACGACTGTCACGACGGATGCCAGTCTCCGGGGATGGGGAGCGGTTCTGGGACACTTCAGTGTCCAGGGGACATGGGGACTGAAGGAATCCCTTCTGTTCATCAATGTTCTGGAATTAAGAGCAGCCCGCCTTGCCCTGATTCATTGGGAATCTCATCTGGAAGGCTGTCCAGTCAGAGTGGAATCCGACAACGCCACCGCGGTGGCTTACATCAACAGACAAGGCGGCACAAGTAGTCTCGACGCTTGGCTAGAGGTCAAGGCTATTTTGTCTTGGGCAGAAGATCCCGTACCGGCTATTTCTGCTGTTCACATTCCAAGCGTAGACAACATCATGGCAGACCTCAGTCGTCACACCGTCAACAGCGGAGAATGGGCTCTGCATCCAGAAGTATTTCTTCTTCTTACCCAGAAGTGGGGAACCCCGGTGGTGGACTTGATGGCGACCAGACACAACAGGAAGGTTCCAGTGTTCTGCTCTCGAGGAAAGGATCCACTGGCTCTAGCGGCGGATGCCTTTTCAATTCCGTGAGATTTCTCCCTAGCCTACATCTTTCCTCCTCTTCCTCTATTGCTCAGAGTCATCCAGAAGCTGAAAGCGGAGCGGTGCCCCGCTGTACTGATCACGCCGGACTGGCCGCGTCAGTCTTGGTAAATCGAACTGATGGCTATGTCTGTGGCGGATCCGTTACCTCTACCTGCAAGACCGGATCTGCTAGTACAGGGTTACCTGTGGAAAGAGGACGTTCAACGTTCCGTTTGATGGCCTGGAGGTTGAATCCTCGATTCTCAAGAGGAAAGGTTATTCGTCAGCAGTGGTCTCTACTATGATGAGTGCTCGCAAGCCCGTGTCTTCCAAGATCTACCATAGGGTGGGGTCAACCTTTGTCTCCTGGTGCGATACTAGACAGCTATCTCACGGTTTCCACCTTCCCACTGTATTAGCATTTTTACAGGATGGCGTGGATAAAGGACTTAGTTTGAGTTCTCTTAAGGTTCAGACATCTGCTCTTTCTGTATTCTTTCAGGAGCGGATTGCTGTGCTACCTGATGTTAAGGTTTTCCTTCAAGGGGTAGCTCATGTTCGTCCCACCTTCCGGAGCCCGGCTCCTCAGTGGGATCTCAATTTGGTTTTGGGGGTACTTCAACGACCCCCCTTTGAGTCGCTGGCTACTATTCTTTTGCTTCTCTTGACCTGGAAGATGGCCTTCCTTTTGGCTATTGTTTCAGTTCGCCGGGTGGCGGAGTTACAGGCTTTGTCCTGTAAACCGCCTTACCTGGTGTTCCACAAAGATAAGGCGGTCCTTCGTACTTCTAAGGAGTTTTTACCTAAGGTCGTCTCTGATTTTCACATCAATCAAGAGATTGTAGTGCCTTCTCTTTGCCCTAATCCTTCTTCAGATAAAGAGAGACATCTTCATCTATTGGATGTGGTGCATTGTCTTAAATTCTATGTACATCGCACTGAGTCTCTCAGGAAGTCTGATGCTCTGTTTGTCATTCCTGAGGGTCCTAGGGCAGGGAGACCGGCATCCAAAGTGACTATCGCTTCTTGGATTAAGTCTACAATTCGCAAGTGTTATGACTTGAGAAATCAGCATGTGCCCTTCATGGTTACTGCTCATTCTACGAGGTCTATCAGGGCCTCGTGGGCATACAAGAATCAAGCATCTGCAGAACAGTTATGCAAGGCGGCCACTTGGTCCTCCGTGCATACCTTTTTGAAGCACTATCGTGTGGATGTGCTGGCTTCGGCTGATGCCAGCTTTGGGAGAAAGGTTCTGGAGGCAGCTTTGCCTGTCTAGAATCTTCTTCTGAGATTTCTAGTGCTTCCTTACTGTTAAGCCCTGTTGGCTCTAGTTAGCGTGCAGTGCGTGTTCATGGGGGTTCTTTTCACCCCTGGTTGGTGTCCGTTGATACCTCAGTTCGTTGGGCTCTATGATTATTATTTCCTAGAGGCCTGGATGTTATGGGGACTTATGCCTGGCCCCTTCCTTCTTCCCGCCTCTGGTCAGCTCAATGTTTGTACATCCCATTGTACCAGTGACCTGTATTGGACGACAGTGAAAATAGGATTTTAGTCTTACCTGTTAAATCCTTTTCACTTAGTCCATACAGGTCACTGGTCTCCCACCCTGTCAAGGGGCCACGCTTGGTTCTCCTGTGGCATTTTGTGGGAGACCTCTGGGGCATGCTCACAGGAGTTTTCGCTCTCTTCTACCTCTGGTCAGTTTTGTGTCTCTAATCTATATGGGAGTCTGGTCACAGAGGGAGTGGGCTAGGAGGGAGAGGAGGCTCCACCCCCCCTGTACAAGTTTCTGAAAAGTTCCTGCCTACTTAAAGGGGACTGACATCCCATTGTACCAGTGACCTGTATGGACTAAGTGAAAAGGATTTAACAGGTAAGACTAAAATCCTATTTTCTGAACAATGAGGGTGAACACTTCTGGGTGCAGCTCCCACTCTCCACTGTGTGTCGACTGAGGAAGTCCGCCATGATGTTGTCTACGCCAGGAATGTGCACTGCCGATATGGCAGGAATGTGTTCTGCCCAGGACAAAATAGCCTTGACCTCTAACCAAGCAGCGAGACTTCTTGTTCCGCCCTGCTTGTTGATGTAAGCCACGGCCGTGGCATTGTCGGACTCTACCCGGACTGGACAGTTTTCCAGCTGAGATGTCCAGTGACAAAGGGCATAAATTATCGCCCAAAGCTCCAATATGTTGATGGGAAGGAGAGATTCCTCCAGAGACCACCGACCCTGAGCACTCAGGCGACCCAGAACCGCTCCCCAGCCGGAGAGGCTAACATCTGTCGTCGCCATGGTCCAGAAGGATACCAGGAAGGACCTGCCCTTCAACAGACTGGAGAGGTCGAGCTACCACGACAAACTCCGTTCCACATGAAGAGGGAAGGACAATGATGATATCTTCAGAAGGTCCGGCTGACCCCTGCACACCTGGATCACAAACCGCCGGAGTTCCCTGGTGTGTGCCATGGCAAATGGTACCGCTTCTATAGTGGAAATGAATTTCCCCACTAGAAATGATAGCTTCTTGGCCAGAACTGGATCTTGAGCCAGAATCTCAGAAACCCTGTGGACCATCTAGCGCGCTACCTCGTCTGTGAGAAACACCATGATCTTCTGGGAATCAAAGAAGAGGCCCAGGAAGACCAGATGCTGGGATGGGACAAGATCTTATTTGTCCAAGTTGATGATCCACCCGTGATGGGTGAGAGCATGAATGCATTGCTGAACCTGCTGATGAAGAAGTTCCGCAGAAGGGGCTTTCAGAAGCAGGTGGTCAATGTATGGAGTAACTCTGATGCCGTCTCGGTGGAGGACGGACTCTAAGGCTCCCAGGATACGGTTCAAGACTTGAGGAACTGTCGTCAGACCAAATGGAAGAGCTGAAAACTGAAAATGTCTCCATCACAGGCAAATCGGAGGTACTGCCAGCTCTCTGGATTAATGGCAATGTGTAAGTACGCGTCCTGAAGATCCAAAGTTGCAAGGAATTCCCCCGGGGACATGGTAGCAATCACTGTTCGTAGAGACTCCTGGTGATAATGAGTCTGGATCACAAAAGAATTGAGATCCTTTAAATCCAAAATGGGACAACAACCGCCGTCCTTCTTGGAGACCACAAAGAGGTTTGAGTAAAAACTCATACCTCTGTCCTGAACTGGAACCAGTCCTAGAACGTCCTTGTCCAGAAGAACCTGAAGAGCGCCGTTGAACGGACGGCGTTTCTCTGAGCCCTGAGGCGTATGGGAAGGAAAGAAGCGAAAGGGAGGAAGAGAGACGAAAGGGATCCTGTACCCCTCCGTCACCACCTGTAAAACCCAAGGGTCCGTCACTGAATCCTCCCAAATGCTGTGATAGTGACGCAGGTGACCACCCACAGCAGAGTGTGGACCCGGGTTTGGTGAGTCATGCCGAATAAGGCTTGGAAGCCTTGGGCTTGGAGGAGACCTTGGGCTTCCATTGCTGTTTGGGCTTGGAGGAGGTACGAGGAGCTGAGGGAACAGTCTGGTTCACCAGACGCGTCTCATTCTGAAAGGAACGAAAATACCAGTTACGCTTAAGCAGTGTTTTCTTCCTAGGAACCAAGGGTAGAAGTGTACTCTTACCCCCAGTGGCCTCACTGATCAGATCCTTAAGATCTGGCCCAAACAAAGAAGTACCTTCAAAAGGCAAGGAGAGCAATACTTGCTTAGAAGCAGTGTCAGCAGACCAGATCTTGAGCCAAAGAGCCCGCCTGGCAACCACAGACATGGTGGAAACCCTAGCCACCAAACGGATGACATCAAATAAGGCAGCAGAAACATAGTGCTGTGCCTCAGAAATGTTGGCAAGGAGGCGCAATATATCCGAAGTAGGAGCACCCTGACGGACAGCAAGAGTGAGCTGTTCAGTCCAGACTGCAATGGCCCGGTTCACCCATGCTGCTGCGAATGCTGGATGCATGGCAGAACCAGCAGTGGCAAAGATGGACTTGAGGGAGACCTCAAGTTTCTTGTCAGTCCAGTCCTTTAGAGCAGACCCATCAGACACTGGTAAAGCAGACAACTTAGATAGCCTGGAGATAGGAGCATCCACTTTGGGAGGATGAAACCACTGGGCAAGCGCAGCTTCAGAAAAAGGGATAATGTTGGCAAATTTCTTGAAGAGAGAAGGTTTCCTGCCTGGAGACTTCCACTCGTCGGACACAAGGCGGTCAAGAGTGGGGTTAGGTGGAAAGCAAGTAAAGGGCTTTTTAGGCTCTTGAAGCATATCAGATGGGTCAGAAGGAACCTCCTGCACTAAGGGAATGTTTAGGGTATTTAAAACAGCCCTGATCAGGCCCTCAGCCGAGGGCTTAGGATCAGCCTCAAAAGGGTCCCCAAAAAACTGAGAGGAGCCCACAGCAGAACATTCCTCAACATCTTAATCCAACATCAGTTCCTCCTCAGAGGAATCAAACACGTCAGGTACACCCTGAGGGTTTGGCAGGGAGGACTTGACTGAGGAGGGGGTCTGCCAAGAATGAAAGACCCCCTGTAACTGGATTGGGAAGAGATGCAATGTGGACCTAAGGTCCCTAGTAGCAGCCTTGAACTCTTGCACCCAAACTGGCTCTAATGCATGGCTGGAGGTCCCTGGAAGACTCTAAGATCATGCTGGGCATATAAAGGACCTGAGAATTCTCTAGGTAACCCTGAATGACAGGAAGAGCAATGCGCAATAGGGGATACAGAGACCCCAGCATCCTTAGTCTGAGGTCTGGCCCCAAGCTCAAATGGTATAGACATTCTCACAGTGTCAAATAACCTTACTGTATAAGAAATCACCCAATTACAGTGTGTAGGATTAAAGTTTCACCCCAGAAATCGCTAAAATAAACTTGTCTGGCAGGCGAAGGATTAATTAGCAGAGGAGAGGAAGAGAGTCCAAGCCCTGCATAGGATACTCGTTCTGGAAATAGTACAAAATGGCTGGTGCAGCGGGAGCCAATCAGAAATGAGCGCACAAAGCAAGCGCTCATGGGAAATGTAGTTTTCCCAGAAAAGAACCCCAAATAGTGCCCGAAGCCCCCTGAGCCCCCCAACACACTAGAAACATGAACCAGATGATGGAGCAAGGGCAGACAAGTAAAATGAGCCATCTCTGAAGTCGCTAGGTTAAACGGTTGCAGAGATATGTCCCAAACTGTACAGTCCCATAGGAGTGAATGGAGCAGTGATGCCTATGCAGTAAAGCGGGCCGGAACTCAAATTTTACAAAATTTAAAGTGTAAAACTAAAAGACATGAAACATCACTAAAACATTTTAGGATACCGAAAAAACACTGAACCACTAGGAAAAGTGTTAGAAAACCCCTCAAATGAATGCAAAACCAGCAGCTAAAGGGTTAAGCAGCACATAAACCTTCTCCAAACACCCAACAGACATACAGATAGACCCAATGAGTGCAGGAATGTGCAATAGGAACTACAAATGAAAACCCTTGTGCGGAGGGGCACTGTGGGACGTGGACCTGCAGCACTCAAAGGGTTGCTCACATTTCCTGCAGATCTTCTGTCTTCAGATTACCGTGTTTAAAGACGAAGCCTCGGTGGGCAACTCCTGAGGAAAGAACTTGTAGCCAAGATTTTCCCCCCCAGGATTTAAGGTCCACAAAAAAGCGCCTGGTCACTGAGCTAGCAACATGTAAGGGCATTGTCAGTTATGGTAATCTGCCTAATGGTGGTATTCCATTTCTAACAGAAAAATAAAAAAAAGTCTAAAGCTATAGCAGAACTTTTCTCTTGCCTGTGTTTTCTTCACCAAGGAACAAATCTTTCTGGAGCTGATTGGCTAGCTGCAGCCAAGGAGGGAGGGTAGGCTCCACCCCCTGCATACAATTCTAGAATTGTTCCTGCCTACAATTAAAGGGGCAGATCGCCTACCCAGAGTTACCAGTAACCTGTATTGGACGACAGAGAAATTCTTTTCTTTTAGTCCATATGACATACAAGTCTCCCACCCAGTGAAAGGGGACCTCGCTTGGTCTCACTTTGCTGGACGTAGGAGTCCTTCTTATGGCTCACAAGAGCTTACCTTTTCTTCACTCGCTGTCCTTTCTAGTGAGTTAGTCTCATGTCAAAACTGGATGGGTGGGGCTAGGGTAGCCTGATAAGGAAGGCTCCACCTCCAAGACCTTGTCTTTTGAAATTATTGTTTTCTGGTTAGTCTCTGAGACTAGTGTGCATTGAGGGTTTTTTTTTTTCCTCCTTGGAATCTTGGTGGGATAGCTTTGGTATATCACCATGTTTCCTATATTTCTTAGAGAAGGAGAAAATGAAATTTTGTGTACTTGCCAATAAATCCTTTTTCTTAGTACATGTGGAACCGAGGACTTCCATTCTAGAGAGAAACAATTTGTTTGAGTTTTGGGCAGGGGGGTTTTCTGGTTCATGGGACCATCTTACCACCCTACTACTTATTTATTTTTTTTTTTTCTTTTTATCTTTGCTGTACGTTAAAATTGAGCCTGTCTGGTGGGTGTAAAATGCAGGGGTGATGGGGTATCCAGCGGAAGAATATTTTACCCCATAATTCCAGTGTTCTAGTGTTCCACATGGATTAAGTTATTTATTGACAAGTATGCAAAAATCACCTTTAAAAGCAACACAACTTATTTGATCCCTATGGTGTACTTTTAGTAATGTGGTACAATTCTGGAGCAAAGAGCTGCACCAATATGAACATTTGAATAGAACTAAGGAAATTCAACTTAATTCCATCCCCCATGTACTTTGCTTATAACATCCAATATGATCGCAAATTACCTTACCAGTGGTGACATCATAAATATTGATAACATCACAAATTACCTTTTCAGTGACATTTACTGTTATGCGACATAACAGATAATGGATTCAAATAAATGGTATGCTTTTATTTTAGTGTAGTTTTGCTATTGGGTGACAGGCTGCTGGTTTATTTGTGTTTTTCTGTACTACTAGTTGAACAGCTTTGAATTTATAGAGGGGCACTGTTTTGGTGCTGGATAGTACCATAGTATCAGTAGAAGAGGACATTGGTGTAGTGTCTCGAGCAGTGCCGTTGCTGAAAAGATAACAGAAATGCTGCTGTGTCAGTCCTGGTTTTGTAGATGTGAGAGATTAAATGTGGCTTTAACAAAACATTTTTGCCATTGAATAATTAAAATATAATCCCTTTTTCAGTTTCATTGCACTTTATACTTTTTACAGCTCAGTGTCGTCCTTTACTTTGAAGGCATTAGAATGATTAAATTATAAAGTTTCTTTTTATTTAATAAATGCCTCACAAAGCGTCTTCAGATCTTGTGTTATATATAGCCCATGGGCATTTTATATGCTGTGTTCAGCCACTATCTACTATACAGCATAAAAGTGCACTAAAATGTAATGGACATTTGCTCTATTTTTCTACAGCTGTTCTCTGCGCTGATGGCACAATTGACAGAAAAGCTGTTGGGAGCAAAGTTTTTGCAGACAAGGTAAAACATGTCAATATTTAACTTTCCATAATTATAATTACTCTGGGCTCTTGCCTTTCCCTCAGTGCCTCAGGATGAAATAACTGTGCTGTAGACTTAAAGTGGAATTAAGCTTAACCCCTTGGTGACTAGGCTTTTTACAACCATATTTTCTCTCCAGTGCATTTAGTACACCCACACAAATTATAAAGCTTTAAGGAAAAGTAGGGCTTTCTTTTGATTCCACATTTATATGAGGAACCAATGATCCTATATAATAATTCGCTAAATCGTGTGTAATGTGCGACATGCGCAGTACACACTGCTGCGCGCGCTGCGGTCATGCGCAGTAGAGACTGACTGCGCCGCGGCTGATACAGAGCTGGGCGCTCCGAAGGAGCGTCCAGCTGTGTATCAGCCGCGGCGCGGTCAGTCTCCTCTGCGCATGACTGCCCCGTGACCGGGTGGCAGTGACACTGTGGCCCGTGTAACGGGCTGTTCAACTAGTAACTAATAATTGAATTCAATAATCATGTAAAGGAACCAATGATAACCAATCATTTAATTCAATAGTAATGTAAAACATTCATTTTTAAAAAGATGGGGGAAAACACATATTTGTATAGGTTTTCTTGTGAGGATTTGTTCTCAGTGCATTTTAGCAGGGAGTAGATAAAAGATATGGATATGTGTTCATACCTTCCAAATGTCCCATTTTAGAGGGCTACTGTTCCTCTGACTCAAAAATCCCTATGATCTTCTTTCCCACAGTGGTGTACCTCTTAAGAGATCAGAGTGCAAGTTGTGTGTGTATATTTGTATCTCATTGTGCCACAGCAATAAAACTTATGTAATGTTTGTTAAACCCCTCAAGGACCCATGACATTCCAGGCCTGTCATGTCGATTCTGCAGTTAAGTGTCAGTAACGGTCCTGGCATGTCATGGAATTCAGGGGTCCCCATGTGGGTGCATTTCGCTTAGGGACCCCTAAATGCTCCGTGCTCCTTAACTGTGCACAGTTGTTAAGGGGTTAAACTTCAGTATATGTGTTTATAAAATGCTTTTGTCTTACTCTAAATCATTCATTATTACACAAAATGATGTCAATGTGTCATGGACTATTTTCTTTTTAAGCTCTCCTCACCAGTCCTGCACCCATTACAACAAAAGTGTCCTATCTTTGGCCATTTGAGGCACTGGGAGCTCTGATCTCTGCCTTATGATCACAGTGAGGCGGAAAGAGGCAGAGAACAGTGGCAAAGACAATGTATACTTGCATGGCCTTTGTCCTGTGGCTATATTTGCACATGTGATTGCTGTAGCCACCAGGAAATGGCTGGAACTTACAGCCTCCTCGCAATGATCACAGCTCACGCTGAGGTGCACTGTGATCATTAACCCTTGATGTGCCACTACTTTCATCAGTTCTCAAAGGACAGAATTGTATGATGGTCGTCAGTGAGGTGCAGCTGATCTCTGTAGACACTGTTTTGCAGGACCAGTATGATATGCTTTAGGATATT
This sequence comes from Rhinophrynus dorsalis, assembly GCA_037306005.1. NCBI lineage: Eukaryota > Metazoa > Chordata > Amphibia > Anura > Rhinophrynidae > Rhinophrynus > Rhinophrynus dorsalis. The sequence goes on along the minus strand of CM074727.1, from coordinate 95,692,729 downwards.
TCCTCTCTGAGAAAGGCACTAGTGGGTTAAAAGAGATTGCATCCTGGGTAGGAAACCACTCCTAGAGAGCCTGCAAATTTCAATTGTTGAGTATCTGTGACTCCTACTTTACAAGTGTATAATGAAGGACACACACGCAGACACACAAAATCAAACATTGTACAAAGCAGTTTTCATAAATGCATGTATTTTTGTGAGTGTATATGGGGAGACAAATTCTCTGTCTAAAAATCTGAAGAGGCTAACGCTTCCTATGGAGATCCTTAAAACAAGAATAAGAACTACAAGAGGCACTGTAAATTTAGTAATACAAAATACATTTCTTTTTTGCAGGAATGATACTTAGATTTATCTTTCTGATAGCCTCTGCATGGGGAACTCTATACCGCTTGCAGCTGTAGCTGCCAGAGCCTCATGTTTTCGTGACTCGGACAGGGTCACTGTAATCAGTGCTGGTGTTACTTTGCATTGAGGCTCTGCCAGCTGCAGCTGAGCTCTCCAAACAAGGTAAATATGGTACCACGTCTGTTCATCGGATACGTACAAACTGGTGACTAGTGATGCATACCAAACCTGAGTTATAGTTATTATAGTTCAGCACCTGAAGACAGGCTGATGCAGACACACAAAAATGATCAACTTTTCCAAAGATGTTCAGACGTGCTTCTTCTTGTTTGTAGATTGCAACATTTCATAGCGTGACCTGAGAATCTTGCGCTTTCATGCAGAGCAAGATTCTCAGGTCACCATTTTTATTATGGCGGCATGGTTAATGCTAGATGTGGTGGCACAATCTTTTGCATGCGACCTTGTAAAAGTGAACCCTAATGGGAGTATATACCCCCTGTCTGGGCTAAAACTTGTACATCTATAGGAATATATCGCCGAAAATCTAAATAGAGGATTTATCCATCCTTCTACATCTCCAGCAGGTGCCAGCATCTTTGTAGAAAAAAAAGATGGAGGACTCCGGCCCTGTGTAAACTATCGAGATTTAATTGAAATACCAATAAAAAACAGGTATCCTTTGCCCTTAATACCAGAACTCCTGGAATGTCTGTCCTCTGCCTAAGGTCTCTAAAATAGACCTTAGGGGTGCATACAATCTCATCAGAGTTATAGAGGGCAATGAGTGGAAGACAGCTTTCCATACTTGATATGGGCACGTCAAGTACTTGGTCATGCCCTTTGGTTTATGCAGCTCTCCTGCCACTTTCCAACATCTCATTTATGACATCTTCAGAGATTTACTTGACCAATTTGTTATAATATATCTGGACAATATATTAATCTTTTCATCCAGCCCTGCGGAGCATCGAATGCATGTTCGAAGAGTGTTAAATCGTCTCACAGAACATGCTCTATACTCAAAATTGGAGAAGTGTACACCACAGAAATTATTGCAACATCCGTGTTAACCGGAGTTTGATTTAAGAATAGAAGCCATTCACACTACACCGAAGGGAAGTGTGAACGCACTCCCTGGGGCAGCTGGGTGGGAGGAGAATTAGGATGCGAAGAAGAGCTTTGCTGAAGAATCAGCGTGCCCCATTATGCTGACCGGCACAGCTTGAATATAGAATATCTTTGGAAGTACTTACATTAAAAAAACAAAACAAAAAAAACAGCTTTCCTGTTATTACTTTTATTAACAAAACACATGGTAAAAATTTTTTTATAAGGTGATACATCCCCTTTAAGCATTGATAAAAATAAAAACCCAGGCTGGCAACTCCATAGTAGGGGTGTTGGTCTTGAATTAGGGCTAAGTGGCCAGCTGATTGCATTACATTTGAACCTTCAAGTGCTTCAGGGATAACGAGCTCATAATAAATGAAAGTTTCCTTTGGCTGTCTGTAGTATTTTTAACTGGCCTATGTCTTATTTCATTAACATTACACGATGGCCAATATTTCAGATTGTTTCATATTAAGGGAGAGGTGCTTACTTATCCATTCAGTACACAACAATGAGGCATGATTTACCCGACAGCAAAATGAATCTCATAGCTGTAAGTTTAGTCAATAATACAAGACACTAAAGTTGCCATATGATCTCTTGATACTAATATACCTCTCAAGTTCTTTATCATGTGAGTCTGAAATGTGTTTAACAATACAAACAGCATCACTTAATTAGTGTCTTGTAGTAATTAAGATTTCCACATTCCTTAATTTTTAGCTGAAACTTTTTTTGTTAATATTTTCACATTCATAAAATGTTTTAAAAGATATGTTAAATTATTGAGTGTTATTGGTTCCTCAGGTTGCCTCAGAATATGGTAAATCAGCAATATTCTGCATAATCACGGGGCCTATCATAATATTTGTTCATGAATAACTCTGATTTTAGAATGCACTTTGTGAGCTTCACTTTCTGATAAACCTTTCTGGAACAGGGAATAGATAGTATAATTTAGCTTTTACAAATTTATATTGCCCCACACACCAGTACCCAGGACACCCAGCATAAAGCTGAAAACCTTGTTCTATTTGTTTTGGTTGCAACTTAACCCCTTAAGCACCCATGATGGTCCTGGACCGTCTTGGGTTGTTATACCCTTAAGGACCCATGACGGTCCTGGACCGCCATGGCATCAATGATAGCAGCGTGCCTCCGTGCTCCGAGACTGGGGCGTTTAGTCTCAGCCCTTCTTGATTGTGCTGGGTCATGTGATCGCCGTAGCAGCGATCACATGTACCGGCATTATAAGTGATAGAGGCAGTACGCAAAGCATACTGCCTACATGTCTCTGCCTCTGTCTCCTTTGCTATCAAAGTAAGGGAGAGAGTAGAGAGGAGACTGACCGGTCATACCTTTCATGCAGTCTTCATAAAAATGTAACCCTTTGCACCCAATTGATCACAAGAGAAAAAACAAAAATGGTGTTTTTTTACTTTTTTTTTTTTTTTAATTTTAATAAAGTAAATGGTGAGTTATCCATATAAATGGGGTATCAAAAGAAAGCCCTATTTGTGTTAAAAAAAACAGTATATAATTTTATAGGGGTGGAATAAAAGCCTTAGGGCGAAAACACTGTTGAACAAAGACATAGTCAAAAAGGTCAGAATTGCTCCGGTCCTTAAGTGAAAACGACCTCAGATTTTCCTGGTTCTTAAGGGGTTAAAGAGGTTCTGCTGAAAGTTGTATAAAAAGGAACACAGCAGACATCTATATGCTTGTGAAGAGATTTTATGTAATACATTCCTTTCTCTATCAATTTCTCCTGTTATCTTGCTGTTATTATTCTCCCCTTTACTGAGTGGCTATAGTAAGTTGAGTTGGTAAATGCAATCTTGGCAGTAAACAAGTATGCCATGCTAAATTACAAAACCACTTACCTCCTCCTTTTTCATTCCAATCCATAGGGAGGACTGTAGTAGGGTCAGTCATCTCAGATGAGGGATGCAATCAACAGATGACTAAACAAAAGACTATGTCTGGAGTTTTCTATCATTCTGAATATATCATATTGGAAGAAAATATAGATCCTATAAACGTCATAAGGACGTACTTCTCCGTGGAAGAGATATTCTTCTGGACCTTCCCAAAAGTATTTCCTGGCATCATTCCATCTGATTGGTAGGAAGTCCTTCTAAGGTTTGTCCAGGAATACCCTATATTCTATAATGTCTTAGGTAATAATTGAGGACAATGATCAGCTGTAATTTCTTTTGCAGGCTATTGACATGTAGCTTGTTAGTTAGTGTGATAATGTCCAAATGCTGTATAACACATCAGAGTGCTGTATAATTACTTGTGAAATTTCCAAAGTTGTTTGAATATTTATAATGGGCTTTCGGAATGGTTTCTAGTAGAATCCTTGCACTAATCCTGTAGCCTGAATCAGTGCAGGCTGTATTTCATAATGGGTGGCTCTCTTCCTTGAAGTGGTATATCTGGATGTTTTTCTTGTTGTGCTTGGGTCTCATTCCATCTTAGAAGGGGTCCAGACTGCTGTGTAATGTAATGCCACTGGAGCAGTGGCCTGGCCGAAAGGCAGTGCAGTGAACTCATAGTGACTGTATGCGAAAACAGAACATGGGAAACTGAATATTTATTGAGGTTTTCAGCGCAGTAATACATATTGCAATGGATAGATAAAATCAGTTATGGTTTCTTTTTTTGTGTCTCTAATATACACTGCGGATGGTCCTTTCACTTTCGTTGCTCTTTGTTGATGAAGAGGTCTGGATTTCCTAATAGACAGAGTGGGAAACTGCCTAGACCTCCAAATTTAGACAGACCCCTACACTGTGCTGGCCATACCCATATTCTGAATTGTGCCCATGGCGATCTGTGTCCCTGCTCCAGTTTTATACTGTTTTTACAGACTATTGCTGAGTAATGCATTTGAAAGGGTTGAAGTTTTTTTAGTCATTGCTTGTTATAGGTTAAGGGTATTTTATGTGCCGGAAAGAGTGTCTGGAACTGTGGGGGTGGAATCATATGAGGAGTGCCTTGCTTAGGGAAGCCTGAAATGTAGATCTGGACCTGTTGATGAATATGCATTTTGGGGGGGGGGTGATGACATCACTACTGACGTTATACTGGAGTGTTTGGTGGATATTTCAAATTATGCAATGTTAAACAATGTTTTCCCTCTAATTCCTTAAGTACACCCACACAAATTATATACCATTTTTCTTCTGTGTGTCCCCCGGCATTAAAATGGGTAATGTCTCTGCCCTCCAGCTGGGTAGGACTTCCTCAACTTCTTTAAATGTGAGCTTCCGGCCTTGAGATATCAGTTTTTTTGTCCTACCCAGTAGGATGGACATTTTTTTTTTTTTTTTTGTGGTTCCAATACCTCAATTCGGACCGCTACGAAGCTGTCTACCGGGCAAATGACACTGTGGCTCTGAGAACCCGCTAACTGCTCTCCGAATATTTGCACCGGCATCAATTGCAAAATTTTACCTTCCTCGATTGCCCTCTCTGTACAGAAAGTGGGACATGGATCCGTTCCAGTCACTGTTCAGCATTCCCAGACTCATGGTCGTCAGCCAGCACATACCACAGGAAGCAGAAGCTTCGATATTATCATGAGTTTCACAGCTGGAAAGCACTGGGCAGGAAGTCATTTGGCGTCTCAGGCAAGACTACAATGTGGTTCAAGGCATTTCCTCTTCTCATTTACCTTCCTGTATATAAGGTAAGGGGCTTTCTCTATCTAGATCTATGTCTGTAACTATGTCTGCCTCTAAGAGCCAGAAAGAGAGAAAGAAGGAGAAGCCAGTCTCTGATATTCCTGCTAAAGAGGATAAGGGTGCCTCTAAGCTTAAATCTTGCCTCTGTTGTAGTGCAAAATTAAACTCTAATGAGTCAGGGAAGTTATGCCAGGAATGTATTAAAAAGGCTGCAGGACTGGATATGACATCTCAATTCTAATTTCTTGAGCTGGATGAAAGTATCCATGCAGGATACCTTTTTAAGGCTATGCAAGAGGGTGAACCCTCTAGGAAAAGAGAACGTCTGGATCCAGGCGTCTACCCGTCAGTTGAAAGAGAACCTGGAACCCAGTTTATTTGATCCAGAATCTGAATTTTCTTCTGAGGAAGAAGGAGAAATGACTGAAGATCAAGGCTCCTTCAGTATAGATAAAGTGGATAGTCTGGTTAATTTTGTCCAAAAGTCCCTAGGCCTGTCAGAGACGCCTCAGGACCTCAATATTATGGATGCAGCATTTCTGGGTAAGAAGAAGGAGGCACCTGTGTTTCCTCTGCATCAGTCTATCCTTGACACGGTAAATGGGGAGTGGAAGTTGGGAGATAGATCTACCATTCCCAGAAGATTCTCTAAGATGTATCCTTTTAAGGACGATGAGGCCAAGTCTTGGGTTCTACCTCCCAAGATCGATGCATCCGTGGAGCAACTGGCTTGACACACAACTCTTCCCTTGGAAGATGGAATTTCACTCAGGAACCCCATTGAAAGAAAACTTGACTGGATCCTTAAGTGCCAGTTTACAGTGTTAGGCCAGAATCTCAAGGCAGCCACGGCAGTGGACTGCTTAGCCCGTACTATAAGGATATGGCTAGCAAACTTGGAAGAAAAGATTGAATCCAACGTATCCAGATCTGAGTTGTTGAAGGAAGTGGCAATTATGAAAGAAGCCACAAATTTTTCTTGTGACGCATCCTCAGTCATTATTCGACTTACAGCCAGATCCTCTGCACTTTCTGTGGCGGCCATAAGAGCCCTATGACTGAGATCCTGGAATGCAGACACATCCTCCAAGAGCAATGATGTCTACCATTTTCTGGCACTTCTTTGTTTGGCGAACACCTGGATGAGATTATCAAGAAGGCATTATGAGGCAAGAGCACCTTCTTACCATAAGAAAGGCGACCTAGATTTCCTTCCCCTGGAACATCAGGAGCTAGAGGAAAAAACCCTTCCTTTTGTGAACAATCAAAATTCCAAGGGAGGCCCTACTATCAGAGAAAGCAGGGTTTCACACAGAATATCTGAGGGGGCTACAGGAAGGAATTCCCTAGGAAGCCCCAGACCAAGAAGAAATTCCAATGAAGACAAGCAGGCACTATCCAAGGATCCAGTCGGGGGCAGACTGGGTCTTTTTCTGCCTGCCTGGGATCAGTTGACAAATCCAGATCGTTGGATTCAGCAGATCCTGCAGCTAGGGTACCCGCTAGAGTTTTACAAGACCCCTACTCATCATACATTCATACAGTCCAAAATACCTCCTAGTCCTGCGAAAGCTACAGCCTTTTTGGAGGCAATCAAGAATCTTCTATCCAACAACATGATAAAGCCAGTGCCTTCCCATCAGCAAGGTTCTGGCATTTATTCAGTGCTCTTTATAGTTCCGAAGAATTCAGGAGGATTCCTGACCATCCTAGACCTGAAAGCCCTAAATCAACAGATCAAAGTATCTAACTTCAAGATTGAATCAACCTTTTCCATAATAAAGTCTTTCCAGGGGTCTTCATGTCTACAAACGATCTCAAGGATGCATATCACCACATTCCCATCAGACCATCCCACAGGCGGTTCCTATGATTTGCAGTACAAGGAGAACATTACCAGTTCACGTCTCTTCCTTCGGGCTATTGTAACAGTTTGTTCGACACACAGACACAATAGTTTAGGATAAAAACACAGTTTTATTGAAATCACAATAAAGTAAGAACCCTCACAGGGCCTGTAGTATACAGGCAGAATAATACAGACACACAACAGGTTAATAATATAAATGCCCACACAGGTCCAGTACAAATCTAAGGTACAAGCAGTCTATACTGACACAGGTCAGGCAAAAGGTGTAGGTTTCCCAGGACTCAGGTACTGCAAGAGTTAAAGTTCATCAAGGAGTGTAAACAGTCCCATGTGTGAAAGTACTGTGATAGCACTTCCTAGATAGAGAGCTTCTGGACACTAAATGCCAACAGAACAAACGTGAACTGCCAGAGTACAACAGGAATAGCATAGAGAGCACTGCTGGAGCATTAACAGAGGCAGACACTTGCAACCGGCAGGAGCAGTTAACGGAGGACAAGCCAATGGCGCACTACCGGAGCAATAACGGAGGAAGACACTTTGCAGCCGGTATGAGCAGTAACGGAGGACTAGGCCAAAGGCACACTGCCGGGGCAGTAACGGAGGCAGACACTAGCAACCTGCAGGAGCAGTAATGGAGGACAAGCCAATGGCGCACTACAGGAGCAATAATGGAGGCAGACGCTTGCAACCGGTATGAGCAGTAACGGAGGACTAGGCCAAAGGCACACTGCCGGAGCAGTAACAGAGTCAGACACTAGCAACCTGCAGGAGCAGCAATGGAAACAGACTCTCGCGCTCAGTAGAGCAAGTGGAACTGGATCACCTGGAGAGTGAGAATGTCACCAAGGCGACAATAAACTGTAGAATCAGGAATGTCAATCAAGCCGGGTATGATCATGAAGCAGGAATGTCAGCCAAGGCGGATCAGTACACAGGAATGGGAACGACCGTCGAGCCGGGTCGGTACACAGGAGCAGGAATGTCAGCCAGGCCAGGTCGGTACACAGGAGCAGGAGAACTGATGCGGAGTAGTCAGGCAGTAGTAGTCAGTCAGTCGGTACACTGGGAAACACTGAGCAGAAAACTAGTACTGGTACAGGAACACCACGAAAGGGCACCATGTGGGTGCTGGAGCCCAGTATATAAAGACCATACTGGGCGGGATCAATACAGGACAGCTAATGGGAGCACTCACAGGATAAACTGACAGGAAAACAACAACAAGGGAGCATGGGCACCGTGATAGCTATCCACTGCCCCCAGGGTATTTTCAAAGGTATTGGATGCAGCCATTCAGCCTCTAAGAAGACAAGGGATACACATTCTCTCATATCTAGACAACATCATGATGGTTGCAGAGTCCCAAGTTCAGGCGGTCCAACACACGCAAAAATCATTGGAACACCTTAGTCTGTTAGGATGGCTGATAAAACAGTAGAACAGTCAACTATCTCCGTCAAGATCAATAACCTTTCTGGGCCTAAACTTGAGTTACCAGAACAAAACAGTCACCTTAACAGAAAACAGGATCAACAGGATTTCCAGAAGAATATCCCACTTCAAAAGGAGTATGATCCACACTTCACAGAACTTTATGGAGATGCTTGGCAATCTCTCATCAACCACCCAAGAGGTACCCTGGTCAAAACTACATTTGCCACCCATCCAATTGAATTTCTTAAAGTTCTGGAACAGGGATTCTGGGAATCCTTCCCAGAGAATAACCTTCCTACCATCGACAAGGAAGGAGTTGAGTTGGTGGTCACAGATTTCAAACCTCAGGAAAGGGACATGCCTGGAGGATCATACCTGGGAGACAATGACTACGGATGCCAGCCTGAAAGGCTGGGGAGGCACATGGAGGTCAATCTTCGTCCAAGGCAAATGGAAGACTTCAGAGAAGGATCTCCACATAAATATCTTAGAAATGAGAGCAGTCTGGAACTGCATACAGCAATTAAAGGACAAACTAAAAGGGAAGTGGGTTCTAATATACTCAGACAGCTACCCCACTGTAATGTACCTGAAATACCAGGGAGGCACAAGGTGCCTCACTTTATGCAAAGAAGCCAGAAGACTACTTCTGTGGGCAGAGAAACACCTAAGCGGGATCTCGGCTGCCCACATAGCAGGAAAAACCAACATCATAGCAGATTACCTGAGCAGAAGTTACATAGACCCAGGGGAATGGTCCCTGGACCCTCAGGTCTTCAATCAGATTTGTCAGCACTGGGGTCAACCAGTGATAGATCTTATGGACTCAAAGGCCAATGCAAAGTGTCTAAGGTATCTGTCCAGATGGAGGGATCAGGAGGTAGAGGGTCACGATGCCCTGAAGATTCCATGGACATACAGCCTGGCGTATATCTTCCCACCCTTTCCAATACTCATGGGTGTTGTAAGGAAAATCAGGAAAGATCATGCAGACATCATACTGGTTGTTCCGGATTGGGCCCGAAGACCTTGGTACTCATTCCTGGTGTCCATGTTGATAGCAACACCTTGGTAGTTCCCACTGATCCCCAAGCTAGTAACTGAGAGGCCGGTGTGTCATCCAGACCCCAGTCTAGTACGCTTGATGGCCTGGAGGTTGAGAGGCTCATGTTGAAGAACAAAGGGCTATCCGATACTGTTGCAAGTACCATCATTTCTGGACAAAAGAAATCCACATCGAAAGTGTATTCCAGGGTATGGTCTACCTTTTCCTCATGGTTTAAATCCAAGTTTCCCCAGGATTCATCTATTCCCATACCTAGGATTCTAGAGTTTTTGCAAGATGGGTTCCAGGCAGGTCTACGGCCTGCATCCATCAGAGTACAGGTATCAGCATTATCAGCTACCCTGGCGATCCAATTGACAGAACATGACCTTATCAAAAGATATTTGAGGGCAATAACTAAAATCAGGCCCACTATTCATAACGTTATCCCACCATGGGATCTAAACTTAGTCCTGGACCAGTTGTCCAGAGCTCATCTCTTCGAACCATTAGAAGACATTTCACTAAAACACTCTAAAAGTGCTGTTCCTTACAGCTATCATCCTCGGCATGTAGAGTGAATGAATTACAGTCCTTATCCTGTTAAAGTCCTTTTATGGTTTTTCATCAAGACAAAGTGGTCTTAAAACCAAAACCATCCTTCGGGGTAAGGTCATCTCTGAGTTCCACCTCAAGCATTATCCTCTTGATGTCCAGTCCTCTGCTGACACCAAATACGGACGGAAAGTCCTGGAGGCTGTTGTCCCAACTTAATCCGGTAGGATCTGTCCTTCGCTTCTTGGGATAAATCATTGTTCTTACATGTTAGTATTCCTGTTCCCCCCCCCCCCCTTATTATGGGTACTGCTTTTTAAGTCCCATTTTAATGCCGGGAAGGGACACAGAAGAAATGATACATTTTTCTTACCATTATTTGTATTTCTTCTGTGTCCCTACACGGCATACCCTACCCTACATTTAACATGTGTACATTCTATATTTTACAGCTCGGCCAAAAGGAAACTGATATCTCAAGCCGGAAGCTCACATTTAAAGAAGTTGAGGAAGTCCTACCCAGCTGGAGGGCGGAGACATTACCCATTTTAATGCCGTGTAGGGATACAGAAGAAATACAAATAATGGTAAGAAAAATGTATCATTTTTAAGCACAAGTAGGGCTTTCTTTTCATACCACATTTATATGGATACCTAATCTTTTACTTTGATTAAAATAGAAAAAAAGAGGAAGAAAAAAAAAACCAAAACATTTCTCTGTCGTTCAGTACAAGTTACTGGTAACTTTGGGTAGGCGATACGCCCCTTTAAGTAGGCATGAACAATTCTAGAATTGATTGCAGGGGGTGGAGCCTACCATCCCTCCTTGGCTGCAGCTAGCCAACCAGCTCCAGAAAGATTTGTTCCTTGGTGAATACACAGGCAAGAGAACAGTTCTGCTATAGTTTTAGAATTGTTTTATTTTTTTTTTTCTGTTAGAAATGGAATACCACCATTAGGCGGATTACCATAACTGACAATGCCCTTAGATGTGGATAGCTCACTATCCAAGTGCTTTTTGTGGACCTTAAGCCCCAGGGGGGAGATTTTGGGTACAAGTTCTTTCCTCAGGAGTTGCCCACTGATGCATCTTCTTAGTACATGGTAATCTGAAGACAGAAGATCTGCAGTAAAGGTGAGCAACCCTTTGAGTGCTGCAGGTCCACATGCCCCACAGTGCCCCTCCGCACAGGGGTTTTTTCCTTGAGAGTTCTTATTACACACTCCTGCACTCATTGGTTCTATCTGTATGTCTGTTGGGTGTTTTGGAGCAGGTTTATGTGTTTAATTAACCCTTTAGCTGCTGGTATGCATCTTTGGGGGGGGTTATTGTCACTTTAACTACTGGGTTCAGTGTTTTTTGGGTCTTCTAATTTGTTCTAGTGATGTCTCATGTAATTTTATTTCACAGTTTTAACTTTGACAAAATTTGATTTTAACCCCTTAGCGACAATGGACGTACATGTACGTCCTCTGTGGCTGTCACTTAGTGACAGAGGACGTACATGTATGTCCAGGAAATCCTGATCCCCGTGCGGCTGCACGCCGTTCGGGGACTCCGGATTCTTCTGAAAGAAAAAAAAAAAAGTTAGACGGGCGTTAAGTGACGTCCGCGTCTGCACGCGGCCGTCACTAAGGGGTTAAAGGCGCGATTTACCGCATAGACTCCATTGCGCCATTCACTCCTATGGGACTGTACAGTTTGGAGCATATCTATGCAACTGCTCAATGTAGCAACTTCAAATAGGGCTCATTTTAATTGTCTGACCTTGTGTTATCATCTGGTTACCATTGCAAGTGTGTTGGGGTGCTCAGGGGGCTTCGGGCACTGTTTGGGGTTCTTTTCTGGGAAAACTCCATTTCCCATGAGCGTTTGCTTTGCGTGCTCATTTCTGATTGGCTTCCGCTGCGGCAGCCATTTTGTGCCTTTTCTAGAACGAGTATCCTACGCAGGGCTTGGACTCTCCTTCTCTCCTTTGCAGATTAACCCTTCACCTGCCAGATATGTGTATTTTAGAGATTTCTGGGGTGAAATTTTAATTTTTCACACTGTAATTGGGTGTTTCGTTATACTAAATGTTTTTGACACTGTGAGAATGTCTAATCTGTTGGAACTTGGGGCCAGGCCTAAGACTAAGGACGCTGGGGTCTCTGTGTGCCCTTTTGCACACTCTTCCTCATGTCATTCAGGGTTACCGAGCGAATTCTCAGGTCATTTATGCCCAGCATGTTCTGATGTCCCTGAGTCTCTCCCAGGGACCTCCAGCCATGCAATAGAGCCAGTTTGGGTGCAAGAGTTCAAGGCTGCTACCAGAGACCTTCGGTCTACATTACAACTCTTTCCATCCCAGTTACAGGGGGTCTTCCACTCAAGGCAGACCCCTTCTTCAGTCAGATCTTCCCTGCCAAAACTGCAGGGAGTACCTGACGTGTCAGATTCCTCTGAGGAGGAACTGTTGGTGAATTCATATGTTGAGGAATGTTCTGCTGTGGGCTCCTCTCAGTTATTTGGGGACCCCTTTCAGGCTGATCCTGAGCCTTCGGCTGAGGGCCTGATCAGGGCTGTCTTGACCACCCTAAACATTCCCGTAGTTCAGGATGTTCCATCAGATCCCTCGGATGTTTTCCAGGAGCCTAAAAAGCCCCTTACTTGTTTCCCACCTAACCCCACTCTTGACCGCCTTGTGTCTGATGAGTGGAAATCTCAGGACAGAAAGCCTTCTGTTTCCAAGAAGTTTGCTAAGTTTTACCCCTTTTCTGAGGCAGCGCTTGCTCAGTGGGTTCATCCCCCTAAAGTGGATGCTTCTATATCCAGGCTATCTAAGTCTACTGCATTGCCAGTTTCTGATGCGTCCGCTCTGAAAGACTGGACTGACAAGAACCTTGAGGTTTCCCTCAAGTCCATTTTTGCCACTGCTAGCACTGCCATGCGTCCAGCATTTGCTGCGGCATGGGTTAACCGGGCCATTGCGGTCTGGGCTGAACAGCTTACCCTGGCTGTACGTCAGGGTGCTCCTCCTTTGGATATGTTGCGGCTTCTTGCCAGCATCTCTGAGGCCCAGCACTATGTTTCTGCCGCCTTATTTGATGCCATCCGTTTGGTGGCACGGGTTTCTACCATGTCCATGGTTGCTAGACAAGCTCTTTGGCTCAAGATCTGATTTGCTGACACTGCTTCCAAGAATGCCTTGCTTTCCTTACCCTTTCAGGGTACATCCTTATTTGGGCCAGATCTTAAGGATCAGATTAGTGAGGCCACAGGGGGTAAGAGTACTCATCTGCCCTTGGTCCCCAGGAAGAAAACTCCTCTCAAGCGTAACAGTTTTTTTTGCCCCTTCCAGACTGAGACACGTCCAGCAAACCAGGCGGTTCCATCAGTTCCACGTCCCTCCTCCAAGCCCAAACCGCAATGGAAGCCCAAGATCTCCTCCAAGTCTAAGGCTTCCAAGATTTCTTCGGCATGACTCGCCAAATCCGAGTCCCCACTCGGCTGTGGGTGGCCTTCTGCATCACTACCACAGCATCTGGGAGGGTTCAGTGGCGGACCCATGGGTTTTACAGATGATGACAGAAGGGTACAGGATCCCCCTCGTCTCTCTTCCTCCCTTTCGCTTTTTTCCCTCACATGCACCCCAGGGCGCGGAGAAATGCTGTCTTTTCAATGGCGCTATCCAGGCCCTTCTGGACAAGGATGTTCTGGAGCCTGTTCCAGTTCTGGACAGATGTATATATCCTCTTTGTGGCCTCCAAGAAGGACGGCGGTTGTCGTTCCATTCTGGATTTGAAAGATCTCAATTCCTTTGTGATCAAGACTCCCTAAGGACGGTGATTGCTGCTATGTTCCCGGGGGAATTTCTTGCTTCTCTGGATCTTCAGGAAGCGTATCTACACATCTCCATTCATCCAGATTGCCGGCAGTATCTCAGATTTGCCTGAGACCGAGGGCACTTTCAGTTTTCAGCTCCTCCCTTTGTCCTGGGAGCTTTAGTATCCGTCTGTCACGGATTTGAAGACTCTCAGACTTAAGGTTTGGTAAAATAACTTAACTTTATTAAAAGTTAAAGGCAGTCCCCGTAGGGTAAACATACATAACAATACAACAGTAATATAACATATAATAGGTTCTACCGGCCTTGCCTAAATACCGGGCAAGGCAACCCAAGTGACAGTTTTAATGACAGGCTCTACCGGCCTTGCCTATACCGGGTAAGGCAACCGTGAGATGACATATACCGGTTCTACTGGCCTTACCAATACTGGGCAAGGCAGCCCCCACGGAATGCTGAATGTACGCTCTACCGGCCCTGCCAATACCGGGTAAGGCAACCTTAAAGATGGTGAATTACAAGGTTCTACCGGCCTTACCAATACCGGGCAGGGCAGCCCAAAGGAGTACTGGAGTAGGCTCTACCGGCCCTGCCAATACCGGGTGAGGCAACCTACATAATGGTATCGTCAAGGTTCTACCGGCCTCACCAATACCGGGCAGGGCAGCCTGAGCTAGTAGACCAGCTGTCAGGTGACTAAGACAGCATAGAGCATAAGTATAGAGGTCTTACTCAGCAGGAGTCTATTGCCAGGGATACTCAGACAACTGCAAGGAAGTGGACAGCGACTGACCACAGTACTGGATGTTCAGGAGCAAACCAACGTCCGCACGTTGGGACTAATGGTAAGAGCGCCACCAGGTTTAATGGACCAAACCAGCGACCGCACGCTGGAACCAACAGTGTATCTCGCAACCAGGTTTAGTGGAGTAAACCAGCGTCCGCACGCTGGGACCAACTACGTATATCGCAACCAGGTTTAGTGGAGCAAACCAGCGTCCGCACGCTGGAACCAATAATGTATCTCGCAACCAGTTTAGTGGAGTAAACCAGCGTCCGCACGCTGGGACCAGCAATGTATATAGCAACCAGGTTTAGTGGAGTAAACCAGCGTCCGCACGCTGGGACCAACAATGTATATCGCAACCAGGCTTAGTGGAGTAAACCAGCATCCACACGCTGGGACCAACAATGTATATCGCAACCAGGCTTAGTGGAGTAAACCAGCGTCCGCACGCTGACACCAACAATGTATATCGCCACCAGGTTTAGTGGAGTAACCCAGCGTCCGCACGCTGAGACCAACAACGTATATTGCAACCAGGTTTAGTGGAGTAAACCAGCAAAGTATGATCAGCAGCGAGAAGAACAATGTCGCCAGAGCAACGGCTGGAGCAGGAGATTCAGGAACTCAGTAAGATTAACCCGCGAGGTGCTGGAACACAGGAACACTGGAACTCTGGAACACAGGAACACTAGCATACAGGAACACTGGAACACAGGATCAGCAAGTACAGCAGGAACAGGCCCAGAAGCCTGACAAGCAGGTCAGGCAGAGTGGAGTCAGAAACACCACGAAAGGGCAACCTGGAAGTGCTCAGCCTGGGTTTAAAAAGGCTGTGTGAGGAGGGCTAATCACAGACAGCCAATCATGATACTCAGCAAGTGACTGACACTGAACAGCACCAATCACGGGCACCGTGATACCGTCCTCCACCAGGACGGCATCAGAGTTACTCCATACATGGACGACCTGCTTCTGAAAGCCCCCTCTGCGAAACTTCTTCATCAGCAGGTTCAGGACTGCATTCATGCTTTCACCCATCACGGGTGGATCATCAACATGGACAAATCGGATCTTGTCCCATCCCAGCGTCGGGTCTTCCTGGGCCTTCTCTTCGACACTCAGCAGAGCATGGTGTTTCTCATGGAGGAAGTGGCTCACCAGATCACCCAAAGAGTATCTGCTGTTCTGGCTCTCAATCCAGTTCCAGCCAAGAAGCTGTCCTCTCTAGTGGGGAAATTCATCTCCACCATAGAAGCGGTCCCATTTGCCATGGCTCACACCAGGGAACTCAAGAGGTTCGTGGTGCAGGGGTCAGCCGGACCTTCTGAAGACATCAGTGTCACTTCCTCTTCATGTGGAACTGAGTTTGTCCTGGTGGCTCGTCCTCTCCAATCTGCTGAAGGGCAAGTCCTTCCTAGTATCCTTCTAGATCACGGTGATGATGGGTGCCAGCTTCTCCGGATGGGGAGTGGTCCTGGGTCGCCTGAGTGCACAAGGTCGGTGGTCTTTGGAGGAATCTCTCCTTCCCATCGTCATGTTGGAGCTTCGGGCGATATTCCATTCCCTTCATCATTGGACTCCCCAGCTGAAAGAATGCCCAGTCCGGGTACAGTCCGACAACGCCACGGCCGTGGCCTACATCAACAAGCAGGTCGGAACAAGAAGTCTTGCCGCTTGGTTAGAGGTTAAGGCTATTTTGTCCTGGGCAGAAGAACACGTTCCTGCAATACCCGCAGTACACATTCCTGGCGTAGGCAATGTCATGGCAGACTTCCTCAGTTGACACACAGTGGACAGTGGAGAGTGGGAACTGCACCCAGAGGTGTTCTCCCTCATTGTTCAGAAGTGGGGTCTTCCTTGCATCGACCTGATGGTGACAAGACACAACTGGAAGGTGCAGAGGTTCTGCTTTCGCTGGAAGGATCCTCTAGCTCTAGCGGTGGATGCCATGTCCATTCCTTGGTTATTTACTCTGGCTTAAATCTCTCCTCCCATTCCCATGTTGCACAGGGTGTTATGGAAATTGAGACTGGAGCGCTGTCCATTCATTCTGATTACTCCATATTGGCCTTGGCAGGCTTGCTTTCCGGAGCTTCTGGATCTGTCAGTGTTGGAGCCATTCTGACTCCCTTGCCGTTCTGATCTTCTTCTGCAGGGTTACCTGTGGAAGGAGGATGTTCATCGTCTAGCTTTGATGGCTTGGAAATTGAATCCTCAATACTGAAGAAGAAGGGGTTTTCTTCTAGTGTGGTGGCTACTATTTTTAGTGCCTGCAAACCGGCTTCTTCTAAGGCTTACCATCATGTTTGGTCGACCTTCCTATCTTGGTGTGCTGATAGGGACCTCTCTCAGGATTTTGATCTGCCTGCGGTCCTGGCCTTCTTGCAAGATGGTATGGGGCAGACTTCTGCTCTCTCTGTTTTCTTTCAGAGGCGCATTGCTATTCTTCCTGATGTCAAGGTTTTCTTCCAGGGTGTTGCTCATACTCGTCCTGTCTTTAAGACTCCCGCTCCAAACCTAGAGTTCTTGGAGGGGATATATTGCTTAAAACCCAACCTTACCTTATTTCCCTTATATTTTATTAAGAACTCATCAACAAATATTTGTTTTTTGGGAGTATAGTTTTCAGAACGTTTTTTTTTAAATAAGTTATAAGGGGGCAAATTTTATACAGCCTGTCATACTGGGGGTGATCTTTGGGGAGGCACAGGGTATTATTTTTGAAATGCATGAAGTGCAAAAGCATTTCATAGCATCTCCTGCTCATTGTTTAGCCAAAAATGGGGGTAACACATACAGGATTTTTGCTCTAGTATGACCTGATCTTGTCTTTTTAATTATCCCTATAGCCATAGTTAGGGCCCAGAATGTCTTGGATTCAACAACATCTGTGGAATACCATGATTGCTGCTTTGAAACATAGTGTGTGGGATTGGCTGCAATGTACTGGGCTGCATAAATATTTGTTTGCGCTACAATCTCCCCCAAAAGTCTTCCCCCAAAAATAAATTAAAAAACTGCTCCCGGTTAAAACCGGCCACATCTATATTTATTCCTGAGCTGCCTGTGAAATTGGGTATTTCTGGCCTTGTGGCAGGTCTTTGAGCATGTCTTGGGCCTGATTCTGGGGCATGTCTTAGGGCTGCTTCTGGGACAGCTCTAACTCTAGCCCACATCAACCCTAATCCTACCTAACTTAACCCAAGCAGTCACTATTCCTACAATAAAACTATATATATATATATATATATATATATATATATATAAATTATTATAGTTTATAAATTAAACCCTGTGTCTAAATCTAACACTAAACTTTACCCTAACCCACGTATACCCTAAACCCACCTAACCACACTAAAACTACCTATCTAAACTACCTAAAAATGTTGATAAATTAAATTTCTATTAAAAAAAAAAAATTAAATACCTAAATCTGACCAAAATGCAACACTAAATCTTACCCTAACCCACATATGATCTAAACCTACCTAGCCCCACTAACACTACTTATCCAAACTACCTAAAAAAAAATATATATATATATATATATTTAACCCCTTAATGACAAAGGACTTACCAGGTATATCCTGCAAAAACTGTCACTTAGTGACAGAGGACATACCTGGTAAGTGCGGGAAGTAGTACCGGAAGTCCGGGTGTGCAGCCGGAATCATATAGTAAAAAAATGTCTTTTCGTAGACAGGCGTTAAGGTGATGACCGCGTGTGCATGTGGCTGTCACGAAAGGGTTAAAATATAAAAAGGGGGGGGATTTAAATGGTGGGGGGGGCAAAAAAAATACCACAGATCAGCAAAAGCTGATCTGCAGCAATGGATCACTAAAATTAGTGATCACAGAGGGGGGAAATCAATTGATCACTGTATTAACAGTGATCAAAGGGGGTTATTTACTTTTTTTAACTTTGTTGCAAAGCTGCAACAATATCTGGAACGCAGGAACACTTCAATCACGATCTCCCTGCCCCTCTCCTCCTTAGATTTGTGTCTGAGCAGGAGGGAGACAGAAGTGACAGAAGCAGTGTTTTCAAAGCATTGCTTCTGTCATAATGCATTCTTATACATGTGATTCTCTATTTTAGCGAATAACATGTATCAACATTGCAGGCATTGTCTGAAACTAAATGCTTCAATATCGGAGCACCTAGTAACAGGCATCCTGCAGTGCGCGATGGGAGATTTAACATTTGACGTGCCAGGATAGTCACTGGTCCTTATGTCAAGGACAAGCGTGACGGTCTGGGCACGTCATTGGACACAAAGGGGTTAACTGAAAAAAAGACTGCATGTTTATTTACTTTATTCTCTACTGGAACCCAGAGTAGCTGATTCAGTAACTGGCAGTGAGGGAACTACTGTGAGTTAGCCTCCTGAAAGGAGTAGGCCTGTTTATTTGTGTACTTGTTATTTGGAATCAAAAACCTGTTTGATTTAACCCCTTAAGGACTGGGAAAATCTGAGGTCATCTTACCTTAAAGACCGGAGCAGTTCTGACCTTTTTGACTATGTCTTTGATCAACAGTGTGTTCCCTCTTAGGCTTTTATTCCACCCCCATAAATTATATATTGTTTTTTTAAGCACAAATAGGGCTTTCATTTGATACCCTACTTATATGGATAACCCACCATTTACTTTATTAAAATTAAAAAAAAAAAAAAAGGTAAAAAAAAGCCCCATTTTTGTTTTTTCTCTTGGGATCAATTGGGCACAAAGGGTTACATTTTTATGGCAACTGCATGAAAGGTATGACCGGTCAGTCATAACTACAAAATGCCCAGTTTAAAGTGGCCACTGTCCCCCCCTTGGGTGAAAATCCCCATGTCCCTTTTTCCCACCCTATTTTGTCACTTTTTTATCCGTGACATTTGACGGTGTGTATAAGTGTATTACATAGCTCCACAACAATCACACTTCTAAATTTGTTTAATAAGATTGTTTTTAAAAAAAAAAAAAGTGTGTTGTTACTTTTTTTTTTTTTTTTTTTTTTTTTTTTTTTTTTAATCATTGCAGGTCAGAAATTGACCTGCATGTAGCAAGCATCTGGCACCAGCAGTGAAGGGGTAAATACCCCCAGCTGCTGTATTCTCATTTGCCACTAGGTGTCTTCTCTCTACTTCTGTCTCCCTTACTTTGATAGCAAGGGAGACAGAGGTAGAAGAGACACGCAGAGACAGCATGCTTTGCGTGCTGCCTCTGTCTCTCACTATGCCGGTACATGTGATCGCTGCTACGGCAATCGCATGAACCAGCACAAGCAAGAAGGGCTGAGACTGAACGCCCCGGTCTCGGAGCGCTCAGTCTCAGCCTGGAATTAATGATGGCAGTGTGCACGGAGGCACGCTGCTATCATTTAAGCCATGACGGTCTTGGTCCGTCATGGGTCCTTAAGGGGATAACAACCCATGACGGTCCAGGAACATCATGGGTCCTTAAGGGGTTAAAGGGGAAGCATACCCTAAAAGTGGAAAGAGACTTTTCTTTTGTTGTTGCTGTTTACAATAAACTGCATTGAAGTTACAACCTCCTGGCTGTCCTGACCATGTTTGAAGTGACCTTCCCACAAGATATAATATATAAAATACTGGTAGAGGGTAAGCACTCGTACCTTCCAAGAGTTGTAACCTGGGTTCTCTAGTGAAAAATTTATATATATAGACAGGCCAGCATTCACAGGACTTGTTTAAAACCAAATTTATTAAATCAGTGTTATTTTTTCATTAAAGGGATAGTAATGTTTCATAATAAAAGCATCTCTAATTAATCATCATAGAATTTGGACCTTGGAGAGTGTTATTTCAATTCTGTCAGAGTTGTAGTTCAAGAATAATTCAATGACAAAGTATCCCCCTCCCTCCCCTTTTACTGATGTAACACTGCTCAGCCAGAGCAGAAGGGATGTGCACAGGTAGATTGCAGAGAGGGACAATCTTCAAATAAGATAAGGGAAAAACCTGAAAAACGTGTCAAGGGGGACAGGGCTTTCATTGTTCTCGTAGGAAGAAGATTGTCCCCTGCTGTTATCTGGCTGGTCTAGCAACCAGATTCCACATCTGAGAAGAGATGGCTTACACTAGGTAATAGGGGCGGGAGGGGGAAACTTTATCCCTCAATTACTCTTGAACCACAACTCTGACAGTATTGAAATAGCACTCTCTATGGCTCAAATACTATGAAGATTAATTGGAGCTGCTGTTTTTGTGAAACATTACTATCCCTTTAAGAACCTTTATGTCTTGATAAAGGTTATTACTGAAACGAAACATCAACTTAATAAATTTTGGTTTTATACAAGTCCGGTGAGTGCTAGCCTGTCTAACCTCCAGTAGGTTAGAGCACTTCATAAAGATAGGATCTTTTGGGCGGGGACTCCATCTTCCTCTTCCAGCTCAACTCCCCTACCTTTACCCAGTTTCATGTGCTTTTCAAGCAGAAAGGAGAGCAGCTGTCATTTGAAGTTTGTTTTATTATTTTTTCCTTAGCTATGGGGCTGTATAATCCCCAGTTCACAAGCGTTCTATATCATATATCTGTGGAAGTTGACTTTATGACGAGTCTAGGTTCTTTCTATCTAGATGCGAGCCTGAAGGTAAGACTGGTGAGTAATCTTTTGAGAGCCATGGTCCTACTTTTATGTCCACTATTTTCTCATGTGGCGTATATGCACTCATCCGTCTTTGTCTTTACTCTCCCTTATATATATCAGATGGCTTCCTAATTTTAATTTTTCCATATTTAACCCTATCAGTACCAGATAGTACATTAGTAGATGTTATACTTCCTATATATGTTCCTTTTGTCATCTGATTTACTGTAATCTGTATATGTACCCTCTCCCTGGTGTACAAAGTGTTTACTGGAACTTTTTAGGATAGGTTTCACATTTTTAATTTTGGTACATGGCCCCTTTGAGAATCAGAGCCTGTGTAACGGCCATCTTTGCTCCATAGACTTCAGTGGGAAAAGTTGTATGGGACATCTGTACACCCATTTGGGCTACCTGGGTCAGAGTTGGCTCTTTCTTCTCTGATCATGCTGTATCACATGATCAGGGTCCTGACTGTCCAGTGGCATAAGTTTCGCCATGCTCCATGTCTGGAGAGCCTTTTTTGGCTGCCATCTTACTTTTACATTGATTTTACTATGCGGAGGCTGGTGCTCCTGCTCTCTCCTGTTTTTCCCTTTGCATGTCAGATAAGTACTTTCTGCAGGCTTTATTTTAGATTGGTGTTACTTTTAACTAGTTTCTATCTAGTTTTAACTACTTTCTCCAGACATTTCTGACCCCAAGAGGCATATGGGTAAAACCAAACCGAAGGAGTCAGTAGTTTGCCTTACCCCTCTAACTCATTGATCCTCATGACATGGTGGTGTTCCAAGAGAATATTCTGGGTCCCTCCTGTATCATGGCTTGAACTACAGCCTGGGACCATCCAACACTAATCAAGAGCCTGCTGGGTTAAAACTCTGATGTCCTCACTGTCATCCGTTCCCTCATCCAATCACAGGGTTCTCTGTTTCTGGCGACCCATGCCCCCTTATCATGTAGAAAGGTGCAGAACAACCAGGACAAAGCTAAAAGCTGTGTTTTATTCAAACAGGAAAAAACATAAAACTCAGCATATCGTTTTACAAAAGACCTTGTTCCTCTGTGTCAGCGTCCTAGGATACAACAATACACCTCTCTACACCACAAATCCGCTGTCATGCTTAACTCTAAAACCTAGATCTTATACAGGATACCTTTCCCAGTGTACTTATTGTCCACCTCTTTCTCCAAGATCTGAGGGCTATGGGGTGATTTTGTCCTTGGAATTGCATAAGACCTCACATGAGGCATCCTTAGAATAAACAATAGCGAGTTTGTCAAATGATTGTTCCAACAATAGATAATTCCCAGTGTGTATCGCTGGTCCACTGCCAGCTTTCTCAAGGATTTCTACAGCCCCCTAGTGGGACACACTTATATCAGCTCTCTCACAATAAAACAATTAATACAACTAAAAATTAAACATTTGATCATATTGCAAATTCCATTGACCAGAGTATAATTCTACTTAAAATCCCTTTTCATAGTGTACCATTTTAACTTAAATCTTAAAATATAATAACAAAACCTACATCTTTGTCCTTTTCAAATCTCTGTAGCTCTGCACATAGACATAATACTTGTACACTTGCAGATCCACCTACATCTCTAGACAGAAGAAAAGCTACTCATATAAATATATACACTTCAATAAAAACCATATAAATGTTATACTTCTATCTTCATAAATTATTATATCTCCCATTAAAACTAATTATCTAAAAAACAAACTAAAAAATAGTAGCTCTCAGGGGTTCCCAACATCTATATCTCATGATCTCATTTATAAAAGAGGCCAAATCAACATCTACATAGAGTTTGTTTGTGGTTTACCTTTTGGACCAGTAATATGTGTGGGCAATTATCTGTTTTTGGAACAATAATTTGACAAACACTGTTGTTTATTATAAGGACGCCTAGTGTGAGGTCTTTTGCGATTCCAAGGCCGAAATCACCCCATAGCCCTCGAATCCGGGCAAAGAGGCAGATAATAAGTACATTGATAGAGTTAAGCCTGAAAGAGGATTTGTGGTGCGGAGAGGTGTATTGTTGTTTCTTAGGTCGCTGACACACTGAGAGTAACTAAGTCCTGTGTAAAATTATATGCTCAGTTGTATGTTTTATCCTGTAAGTGGGAAAGTTGTCTGAATAAAACACTGCTTTTAGATTTGTTCTTGTTGTTCTGCTCCTGTCTACAGAAATTTGTTGTATGTGATAGAGGATCATATACTTTTGCTGTGACCGAAAGAGAAATGTTAGTGGCAAGATTTTTATTTGGAAAGAGTCTGAATATTGAACGACTTAGTGGAATACTGACTTGGTCATTTCCATTATTCATCTCCATCTAATAATAATAATAATAATAATAATAATGAGGTTTTTACTTAAGTAGCATATCTCAACACGTTACCTCTTTATGGCTGAGGCCCTAGTGCAGTGGCCTTCTCCCCAGCTAGTTACCCTCCCTCCCCCATGTCATATTTAGGCAAAAACACAGTTCCTCCATTGGCAGATGTTGCTGGTTTTGCGAGTCAGTCTGATAAGCACATTGATTCTCTTCTTATTTTGCAGCCACAGGTACAGCTCTGTAGCCCATTTTTGCTTCTGCATGGGTTAATAGGGCTATAGCTGTCTGGGGCAGCAGCTTTCTGAAGCCATAAGTGCTGATGTTTCTAAGGAAGACCTTTTGAATATGTTTGCCAATATCTTGGAAACTAAAACATATCTTTCTGAAGCCTCATTTGATGCTGCTAGGTTTTCTGGAAACGCCTCAACACTGTGTGTTGCTGCACACCACACCTTGGGGTTAAAGTTCTGATCTGCGGACTTATCTAACAAGAAATCACTGGTTTCTCTGCCGTTTGAGGGTAAGACCATACTTGGTACAGACCTAAGCAAAGGCATTGGTGATGCCAGTGGAGGCAAACGTGCTCTCCTGCCCCAAATTTCTTTCAAACATTTTTTTTTTTTTTTTGCAAGGAAGGCCTGTGAATTTCATTCCATGAGCCAGTTTGGGGTTTAGATGGTTCAAGTCCCCCAGATCTACCAGACACGCGGCTCCTTAAAGCTCAAGTCTGACAAGTCAACGTCTGCATGACTCGAGGAGTCCTGGTCCATCATAGCCTGTAGGGGGTTGTCTCTGCCTTTTTCTAGACACTTGGGTGTCTTACATGAGGAATCAATGGATTTTGCGGGCTATTTCAGTAGGGTAATCCATAGATATCAAAACCCTTCCTCCTCATCTCTTCTTTTTGTCAAGGATTCCTCAGGGCCCAGTGGGAGCATGTATTTATATAGATCCCATCTCCTATCTGATGCGCAAGCAGGGTCTATTTCTGTTCCCAGCCCAAGTGTGCTTTTTGTACTTTACAAGAAGGATGGCGCCTGTCCTATTCTGAACTTGAAATTCCTCAACAGCTTATGTGGTTGCTACCCGCTTCAAGTTGGAATATTTTTGTTCTTTTATCTCATTGATTTGTTCAGGCAAGTTCCTGGCTTCTCCAGACCTTCAGGATGCCTACCTGCATGTCTCAGTCCATCCAGATCATAAACATTTCCTTTGTTTTGTTTTCACATGAAGTCATTACCCCAGCTCCAATAATCTTGGTGAAGCATCCACACACAGGGCATTTCTCTGACTCTATATCTGTATGATTTACTGATCTTGGCTCCTTCAGAAGAAATCTTGGTTATCCATATCCAAGAGTGTGCCCGCATTTTGGTGCACCACGGCCAGATTATCAATCTCAAGAAATCCTCCCTAATTCCATTCCAGAGCCTTTTCTTTCTGGGATTGAAGTTCAAACTTCAAGGACAAGTGTTTCTACCGGAGGACAAGATACTGGTCCTGTTCCTGCATGTGTCACGGTCAACGGCATGGCCATCATGAGAATCCTAGGATGTCTAGTATCCGCCCTGGAGGCAGTCCCCTATGCTCAGTTCCACACAAGGGAACTCCAGATGGCTATTCTCAGAAATTGTCCCTGACAGCATTCTCACCTGACTCACTCCACTACAGTCTCCCCTTAATCGAAGGAAGATCGCCGTTGGTGGTTTCATCATCCTGATCTTACTCAGGGATATCCCATTGTAATTCTTGAATGGAATCTGGTCACGACAGATGCCTGCCTGAAAGGCTGGTGTGCAGCCCTCTGTCCCCTGACAGCTCAGGGCCGATGAACTGGAGAGCCTCCTGTCAATCAACATCCATTTGGCACTTCTTCACTGGTCTCAAGAACTAACGGGGCCCCCAGTCCAGGTACTGTCAGAAACTCAACTTCAGTGGCTTGCATTAAGTTCTAGGAAGGATCTCAAAGAAAGGCAGCCTGGAAGGAAGTACGGGAGCTTCTCCACTGGGCAGAAATATGAGTCCCAACCATCTCCATAGTCCACCTACCAGGAGTAGACAACATGGTTCTGGATTTTTCTCCGCAGTCATGATATGGATTCAGGATGTGTTCGACCAGATAGTTATCCTTTTGGGTCTTCCTGCATTTGATCTGATGACCTCTGGCAAGAATAGGAAGGTCCCTCTGTTCTGCACAAAGTCAGACTAGTCCAGGCTAGAAAGCCTGTCTCTTCTAACGCTCACCATAGGAATCTGGTCCATCTTCCAGCAGTGGCGTGCTGACAAGGATGTATCACTCCAGACCTTTGATCTTCCTACTGTTCTGGCATTCCTGGAAGATGGTGTGAACAAGGGTCTTAGTCTGAGCACTATTAAGGTAGAGATTTCAGCCCTTCCTGTCCTTTTCCAGAGGCTTATTGCTATTCTGACAGATGTTAAGACCTTTGTTCAAGGGGTGGCTCATGCCTACCCTTTCTTCCCAGATCCCACTCACATGTGGGACCTTAACTTGGTCTTGAGCGTTCTTCAGAAACCTCCTTTTGAACCTCTTTCCATGGTATCCTTGCATTTTTTGATGCACAAGATTGCTTCCCTCCATTATCTCAGTGCAGGGGGTGGCTGAGTTGCAAGCTTTTTCTTGCAAACCTCCTTTCTTGATTTAATCAGGAAAAAGCAGTACTTTGTACCTCTCGTTTTCACCCAGGCTTATTTTTGATTTTCACATTAATCAGGAGATCATACAGCATCATTTGTGTCCTGGCCCCTTCCTTTAAACAGGAGAAGGATCTTCACCTCTTGGATGTTTTGTGATGCCTCAATATTATGTGCATCACACACAGCCTTTTTGTAAGGCTGATTTCCTCTGTCATTCCTGAGTGTCTTAGAAAAGGTCAGGTTACATCCAAAGTTACTATTGCTTCTTGGATCAAGACTACCATATACTAGGCATATGTGATCAGGAAGAGACCTGTTTCTTTCAAGGTCACTGCGTATTGCACCAGGTCTTTGGGTGCTTCCTGGGCCTACAAAAACCAAGCCTCTGCTTAACAGCTGTGGAAGGCTACTTGGTTCTTCTTGCACACATTCACCAAACATTACAGTGTCATTGTCAGGTGAGGCCAAAACAAGACACTACCTTGTCATTGTTTTGGCCTCTCATGACACTAGCTTTGGCCGGATGGTCCTTCAGACAGTAGTGCCTGTTTTTAAGGGCTTTTTCATTTTTTTCTTACTGCTACATTCTGTTCTGTATTTTGAGCCCAGTTGGCTCTTGTTTATTTCTCTGTCGTCCAATACAGGTTATTGGTAACTTTGGGTAGGCGATCAGCCCCTTTAATAGGCAGGAACAAGTCTGAGAAGTGACTGCTGGGTGGAGCCTACCTCCTCTCCTTAGCTTGCAGCTAGCCAATCCCCAACCAGTAAGATTTGTTCCTTGGTCAAGACGCAAGCAAGAGAACAGTTCTGCTATAGTTTTAGCTTTTTATTATTTTTCTGTTAGAAATGGAATACCACCATTAGGTGGATTACCATCACCCAAATGTGGATAGCTCAGTTTACCAGGCGGTTTTGTGGACCTAAGCCCTGGAGGGAAAATCTTGGCTGCAAGTTCTTTCCCCAGGAGTTGCCCACCGAGGCTTCTTCTTGATATATGGTAATCTGAAGACAGAAGACCTGCTGAAAAAGGTGAGCACCCTTTGAGTGCTGAGGTCCACATGTCCCATGCTTCCCCTCCACACAGGAGTTCCTATTACATACTCATGCACTCATTGGGTTTATTCTGTATGTCTGTGAGGTGTTTGGAGCAAGTTTCTGTGGTAACTTTACCCTTTTGCTGCTGGTTAGCACCTTTTGGGGCACTTTCCCTGTTGGGTTCAGTGTTTATTGAGTGGTTTTACATTTGGTATTCACCTCGCTAACTTTATGTTCCGCTCCCTTAAGGCGTGCGTTTACTTCATAGATGCCTTTGCTCCGTTCACTTCTATGGGACTTTACAGTTTTGGGCGTGTCTCTGCAACCACTCCACGTAGCTTGGTCGGAGACAGCTCATGTTGTTGGTTTTCTCTTGCTCTGTCATCCGGTCAACATTCTGAGTATGTTGGGGGCTTTGGGCACTGTTGAGGTACTTTCTCAGCGAAATTACATTTCCCATGAGCGCACGCTCGTTTCCGATTGGCTCCTGTCGTGGCAGCCATTTTGTGTTTTCACAGATCGAGTGTCCTACACAGGGCTTGGACTGTCCTTCTCTCCTCCGCAGCTTAACCCTTTGCCTACCAGATAAGTCTTATTTCAGTGTTTCTGGGGTGCATTAATTATCATACATGCTTTATTGTGGGTGTTTTGATACTTTGACCGTTTTGACTCTGTGAGAATGTCTATTCCGTTAGACCTTGGGGCTAAACCTAAGACTAAGGATACTGGGATGTCTGTGTCGCTCATTGCTCCTCATGTCAATCAGGGTTACCTAGAGAATACTCCTGTCATGTTTGCCCAGCTTGCGCTGCTACCCCTGAATCCACTGCTGGGCCCTCCAGCCATTCACTAGAGCCAATATGGATGCAAGAGTTTAAGGCTACTACAAAGGACCTCCGTTCCACCTTACAGCTCCTTCCATCCACCTTACAGGGGGTCTTCAATTTGTTCTGACCCCCGCCCCTATCAGATCTTCCCTGCCTAAACCGCCGGGTGTACCTGATGTGTCTGATTTCTCTGTGGAGGAATTATTGGTGGACTCTGAAGATGAATGTTCAGTTGTTCCTTCATCTGTTTTTTGGGGACCCCTTCGAGGCGGACCCCATTCCCTCTGCTGAGGGCCTGATCAGGGCTGTGTTGTCCACCCTAAACATTCCTTTGGTGCAGGAGGTGTCTTCTGACCCCTCTGATGTTTTCCAGGAACATGTTAGGCCCCATGCCTGCTTTCCACCTAATCCCACCCTTGACCACTTGGTGTCAGAGGAGTGGAAATTTCCAGACAAGAAACCTTCCGTGTCTTAGAAGTTTGCTAAACTTTATGTGTTTTCTGAAATGGCCCTTAATCAGTGGGTTCATCCTCCTAAAGTGGATGCCCCAGTTTCCAGGCTTTCTAAATCAACTGCCTTACCAGCGGCTGACGCCTCTGCTCTTAAAGACTGGACTGACCAGAAGCTTGGGACTTCTCTCAAAGCTATTTTTGCGACTGCGGGCTCTGCCCTTCGCCCTACCTTTGCGGCTGCATAGGTAAATAGGGCTGTGGCTGTTTGGACTGAACAGCTCAATTCTGCTGTCCATCAAGGGGCCCCTACTTCTGACATGTTGCGACTTCTTGCTGACATTGCTGAGGCTCAGCATTATGTCTCTACTTCCCTGTTTGATGCTTTGTGTATGGTAGCCAGGGCTTCTACCATGTCTGTGGTAGCCAGACGGGCTCTTTGGCTTAAGATCTGGTCGGCTGACACGGCCTTTAAGAATGCTCTGCTGTCTTTGCCTTTTCAGGGTTCTTCCTTGTTCGGGCCTGAACTCAAGGATCTCATCAATGAGGCCACTGGAGGGAAGAGTTCTCACCTGCCAATGGTCCTGAGGAAGAAGGCACCTGTCAAAAGGAATCAGCTTTTTTGTTCCTTTCAGGCAGACTCGCGCCAAGCGACCCAGACGGTCCCTCAGGCTCTGCACTCCTCATCCAAGCCTAAGCAGCAATGGAAATCCAAGTCCTCCACGAAGCCCAAGGCTTCCAAACCTTTTGCATGACTCACCGAACCCGGGTCCCCACCCGCAGGTAGGTGGCCGTCTACGCCACTACCTACTTAGTTTGGCAGGCATCTGTGGTGGACCCATGGGTTTTACAAGTGGTGGCCTCAGGATACAGGATTCCCTTCTCCTCTCTTCTACCTCCAAGGACCTTTGTTTCTCGTTCTCCCTTGGGAGAAGAAAAGAGACACCTTTTCGAGGAGTCTATACAGGCTCTTCTGGACAAGGCGGTCCTGGAGCCAGTTCCCCCTCAGGAGAGGGACTTGGGATTCTACTCCATCCTCTTTGTGGTTTCCAAGAAGTATGGGGGCTGTCGTCCCATTTTGGATCTGAAAGATCTCAACTCCTTTGTAGTCAGGTCCCAGTACCGCCAGGAGTCTCTGTGCACCGTGATAGCAGCCATGTCTCCTGGGGAATTTCTGGCCTCTCTGGATGTTCAAGATGCCTATCTGCACATCACCATTCATCCAGAGAGTCGGCAGTATGTCCACTTTGCCTGCGACCGAGGGCATTTCCAGTTCTTTGCCCTCCCCTTTGGCCTGACCACGGCTCCTCAAGTCTTCAACAGAGTCCTATGAGCTTTGATCTCCGTCCTACATCAGAACGGCATCAGGGTGACTCCATATATGGACAACCTCCTTCTGAAGGCCTCGTCTCCAGAACTCCTTCACCAGCAGGTGCAGGACTGCATTCATGCTCTCTCCCATCACGGGTGGATCATCAATTTGGACACGTCAGACCTTGTTCCTTCTCAGAAGATGGTCTTTTTGGGTCTCCTCTTCGACACTGAGATGGGGATGGTGTTTCTGACAGATGAAGTGGCTCATCAGATAGCACTAAAGGTCCAAGCTATCCTGATTCAGGATCCAGTTCCAGCTAAGAAGTTGTCATCCTTGGTGGGGAAGTTCATTTCCACCATAAAAGCAGTTCAGTTTGCCATAGCTCACACCAGGGAACTTCAGAGGTTTCTGATCCTAGCCTGCAAGGTCTGTCCAGATCCCCTGGAAAGATCTGTCCCTCCCTCTTCAAGTGGAGCAGTCTCTCTCGTGGTAGCTCAACCTGAACAATCTCCTGAAAGGTCAACCCCTCCTGGTGCCCTTCTGGACCACAGTGATGATGGCTGCCAGCCTCTCCAGTTGGGGAGCGGTGTTGGAGCATTTGAGTGGTCAGGGCAAGTGGTCTCAGGAGGAATCTCTCCTTCCCATCAATGTCTAGGAGCTTCGGGCAACATTTCATGCCGTACATCACTAGACACCACGACAACTGGAGGATTGCCCGGTAAGGGTGCAGTCGGACAACAGCACAGCGGTAGCCTACATCAACAAGGAAGGTGGCACAAAAAGTCTCTCAGTATCACGGTCCCCGTGATTCCCTGTCAATCTCTGACTGTGTACATTTGCATTGGAGGAGTCTAATTGGCCCGCCCAGGATGTGCCTTTATATGCTGGGGTTTGGGCACTTGTCAGTGGCCCTTTCGTGGTGTTCATGTTGCTGCGCCTAGTTGCTGATCTCCAGTATCTCCTGTGTACCGACCCGGCTAGTCTGACTCTCCTCCTGTTCCTGCTCCGTGATTTGACCCGGCTCTGGCTGACGACCTTGCACGGTGATCTGACCCAGCTCTGGCTGAAGACCCTGCTCCGTGATCTGACCTGGCTCTGGCTGACGACCCTGCTCCGTGATTCGACCCGGTTCTGGCTCCTGCTCCTGCTCCGTGATTGATCCGCTCTCCGGTGGTGTTCCTGCGACTCTTCATCCGGTTCCGGCTATCGCTCCTGTCCGGTTGCTGCTCCAGTGTCCTCCGGTCGCGCTGGCGACATTCTGAACTGTTCTCTGTTTCCTCTCGCTCATTTAGCTGTAGCCGAGGTTGCCTGCCATGTACTCGCTGAGCATTGCTCTTTTAAATGTACCAGATTAACCCTTGCACTGCCTGTAGTCTCCGATTACGTGCCACTTGTTAAATTGCCAAGCTCCTGTTGATTCTCTGAGCCGTTACACTTTGAGTCTCCTCTTGACGCTATACCAGTCCTTGCAGAGCTCCGCTAGTCCGGTGTTCGGGGTGCACCGTGATCACGCCGGTTGGCGCTGGCAGTCTGTTCGCTCTTGCTGTAAGGATTCTGAGCGACACCGGAAGGGTGTCTGGGCCGTCTCTCGTTTGCTTAAAGTGCACAGTTCCAGCTGCACTACTCTGTGCATCGGCTCTTCTTAAGCTTGGGCAACTACTATCTACTGTGGCCTCCCAAGGTCTTGCATACTTTCCGTGGCACACGCAGGGCTACTCACTACTCATTCTGGGCGATTCCTATTCTGGTTACATCAGATTGGCAGTAGCATTCCTCCTAGCCCACGGTGGTGGTACTGGCTCAGCTCAGAGCAACAGGGGCTCATCCTGCTTCTGCTTAGAGAGTGATACAGCGCTGATCCTTTGTTCCTGTTCTACATCTAGAGACTGTTTTCAGAGACTGATATATCTCCTGGGCGTTGGCCAATCTAGCCTGAACCTCATCAGTTGCTCATGTTAACCCTCTGAGTAGCTACAGTCTGTAGCTATATTCATCCTCTGTTTATATTGCCTATTCTTGTCTGTTATTGTCAGCATTGTTCTTACCTATACTAGCCCCTAGGGGCACTGTTTATCATTCTGTTTCAATAAACTGTGTTTTTACTTTACTACCTGGTCTGAGTGTCAGAAAAACCGTAACAGTACGAAAGGGCCATGACCTCAGACGGGAGAAGTGACAGTAATACACAGAACATCCACTGGAGGATGGATGTTCATGAGCAGCGCTTAGATCAGTTGGCATTGGCCATGCAGACCTTGCTTGAACGAACGGTACATCTTGATAAACCGAATCAAAATCCGGTGGTCCCCCCAGTTATGACACCGGATAATACTACTGGTCAATGCTTGGCTCCGCCGAGAAGTTTAACGGCGGCGGCGCCGTTACCGTTAAGATATGATGGCGAACCCACACTGTGCAGGGGTTTCCTTAACCAGCTAGAGATATTCCTAGAACTCACACCCCATGCCTTCCCGAGTGACCGTAGCAAGGTGGGGTTCATGGTATCCCTGTTAACTGGCAAAGCCCTGGCATGGGCCAATCCGTTATGGGAACAGGCTAAACCTTGCACTTTGTGCTTTAAAGAGTTTGTTAAACAGTTCCGTAGAGTGTTTGAGACACCTGGGCGAGCTACCTCTGCTGCCAAAAAACTGTTGTCAATGCAGATGGGCAATCATACTGTGGCTGACTATGCTATAGAATTTCGGATTCTAGCTGCAGAAGTGGCATGGAATAATGAGGCACTCCTGGCAGCATTTGCCCAAGGGCTTTCGGATGCTATCAAAGACGAAATTGCTGCCAGGGAGGTACCTACCGATTTGGATGAGTACATCGATTATGTGATACTCATTGATACTCGCATGCGCGAGAGGCGCTTGGTTAAAAGGGCGAGTTCCAAAAGCCATGGGCATGAGAGTTTGTTTAACCCACCCTCTCCTCCCATTCCTCCTGACCGTGTACCTGATACTGGGGAACCTATGCAGATTGGTTTTACTAGGTTGACCAAGGAGGAGAGGGCATATCGCAAAAGACAAGGATTATGCCTGTATTGTGGCAAAGGTGGGCATTTATTACGCACATGTCCGATGCGGTCGGGAAACGCACGCACCTAGGGTACCTTGGGGGACAGGCCACTATACCTGTGAGTTTTCTCCTAGGCGACCAAGCTGTGGAGGTACTAGCCCTGGTAGATTCTGGCGCAGCTGGCTATTTCATGGATCAGGCATTTGCTGAAAGACATAATATTCCTCTGTCTAAAAGAAATACTCCGCTAGCCATTGAGGCTATTGATGGCAGACGTCTTGAACCAGCACTTATCACGATGGAGACTACTCTCCTTACTATGACAGTGGGGGCCCTCCACAAGGAGGAGGTTCGTTTCCAGATTATTCGCTCACCCCATCATGCGGTCATTCTGGGGTTCCCTTGGTTGACAGTGCACAATCCCCAGTTTGACTGGCAGACATGTGAAGACAAGTCATGGTCAGAATACTGCACTAATCACTGCCTATCTCGCCCAATTAAGATTATGTGTACCTCCCCTTCTGTGCCAACTGAATACAGCAAGTTCAGCGACTTTTTCAGTAAAGGGGAGGCTAGCGCTCTGCCGCAGCATCGTCCATGTGACTGCGCTATTGATTTGCCCCAAGGAGTGGTCCCACCGAGGGGTAGGACGTACCCTTTGTCATGTGATGAGACTAAGGCAATGGAGGAATACATTGAGGATGCTCTCAAACGAGGGATTATTCGCAAATCATCCTCTCCGGCAGGTGCAGGGTTCTTTTTTGTGAAAAAGAAAAATGGCGAATTGAGACCTTGTATTGACTACCATGGACTCAATAAGATCATGTCCAAAAATGCGTACCCCATTCCACTCATCACAGAGTTATTTGATAGGCTGAAAGGCTCCTCTATTTTCACAAAACTCGATTTACGAGCTGCCTACAATTTAATAAGAATCAGGGCCGGTGATGAGTGGAAGACAGCCTTCAATACAAGGTCAGGGCACTATGAATACCTAGTTATGCCATTCGGATTATGTAATGCACCTGCCGTATTTCAGGAGTTCATCAACGATATCTTCCGCGATATGTTACAGTCTTGTGTAGTGGTATATCTGGACGATATTTTGATCCACTCAGCTAATTTAACCCAGCATATCCAGGATGTTTCTGAGGTATTGCTTCATTTACGCAAGAACAAATTGTTCTGTAAACTAGAAAAATGTGAATTTCATTGTTCTCAAGTACCTTTTTTGGGTTTCGTTATATCCAAAGATGGCATAGCTATGGACCAAGAAAAATTGGCTGCAGTTCTTAAATGGCCACAACCCAAGGGGTTAAAAGCTATTCAAAGATTCCTGGGCTTTGCCAACTATTACAGAAAATTTATTCAGAACTTTTCTACTATTACTAAACCTCTCTCTGACTTAACGCATAAGGACGCTAATCCCTCTCAATGGTCTGAGGCAGCTGAACAGGCCTTCGTGACCCTCAAGCAGGCATTCGCATCTGCCCCTATTCTGTGCCATCTTAATCCTACTCTGCCTTTTACCCTAGAAGTCAATGCCTCCGAGGTTGGGGTAGGGGCAGTTCTCTCCCAACGACCCAGGGAGGGAGGTAATTTGAGACCATGCGGATTTTTTTCCAAAAAGCTTTCTAGCGCCCAAAGCCATTATGAAATTGGTGATAGGGAATTGTTGGCTATCATCT
The DNA here is from genome assembly GCA_037306005.1 of Rhinophrynus dorsalis. Lineage (NCBI taxonomy): Eukaryota > Metazoa > Chordata > Amphibia > Anura > Rhinophrynidae > Rhinophrynus > Rhinophrynus dorsalis. The sequence continues at coordinate 95,658,114 of CM074727.1, read as the reverse complement.
TGGCTTTGAAAGAATGGCGACATCTCCTGGAGGGCACTAGGACCCCAGTCTTAATCCTCACTGACCATAAAAATCTTATTTACTTGTCTGAGGCCAAAAGGCTGTCTTCTTGCCAGGCTCGTTGGGCTCTCTTCTTGTCTAGATTTAATTTCATAGTCTCCTACTTGCCGGGGTCCAAAAATATTAGGGCAGATGCTCTTTCCAGACAATTCTGCACAGACATTGAGAGGGATGAAGCTCCGGTGCCTAGAATTCAGCCAGATAGGATCCTGGCTACTATTCGTACCAACATCACTTCACCACTGGGGGAGCAAATAATGGCTTCACAAGCACGGGCACCTCCTGAAACCCCAGTTGGCAGGTGTTTTGTGGACGAACCTTTTCGTACCCAGTTACTCGAGACCGATCACTCATGTAAGGCAGCCGGGCACATTGGCAGGGATCAGTTGGTTTGGTCATTGTCACGAACATTCTGGTACCCTTCCCTGAGAGCGGACTGCTCCGCATTTACCGCTGCCTGTGCCACCTGTGCCCGTGCTAAAACTCCCAGACATCTCCCCGTGGGGTTACTCCAACCAGTACCCAATGGTGACCGTCCCTGGTTCCCATATTTCTATTGATTTCTTGGGAGAGCTGCCTTTATCTAAGGGCTACACATTTATCCTGATGGTGGTAGATAGGTTCTCTATAATGGCTCATTTCGTGCCCCTCTCTGGTCTCCCTTCGGCCCAGGAATTGGCAGTGATTTTTGCCAGGGAGGTATTCCACTTGCACGGGGTTCCCAGAGTGATAGTGTCAGATCGGAGAAGCCAATTCGTGTCTAGATTCTGGAGGGCATTCTGTGGCCAGATGGGCATTCAATTGTCATTTTCCTCTGCCTACCATCCCCAGACCAATGGGGCCGCTGAGCGTGCCAATCAGGGACTTCAGCAGTTTTTGCGCTGCTTTGTGACTGATCATCATGATAACTGGTCCGACCTGTTGCCATGGGCGGAGTTCGCCAGGAACTGTGCGGTTAATTCATCGTCTGGGAGTTCTCCGTTCCTGGTTAATTATGGGTTCCAACCCTGTCTACTCCCAGACTCATTTCAGTCCCAACAGATTCCGGCTCTGGATGAGCACATGGAGCAGCTCCGTTCCACTTGGGCACAGGTACAACGGTCCCTCAGTCAGTCATTCCTGAGACATCAGCGGCAGGCTAATCGCAGACGGCTGCCAGCGGTCTCCTACCAGGTTGGGGACAGGGTATGGCTCTCCTCCAGGAATCTTAACCTGCAAGTGCCTTCGAACAAACTGGCTCCCCGGTTCATTGGGCCCTTTAAGATTATTCGCAAGGTCAACCCCGTGGCATATGCATTGGAGCTCCCTAGGAATATGCGTATTCGTAACGTGTTTCATGTGTCCCTTCTTAAGCCCTTGGTTTGCAACCGTTATACAACCACTCCGGTGGTTCCTGGGCCGGTGGATGTACAAGGCCAAGAGGAGTACGAAATTCAGAGCAATATTGACTCCAGGAGATTTAGAGGCAAGTTGCAATATTTGGTCCACTGGAAAGGTTATGGGCCTGAGGAGCGCTCTTGGGTTGATCATAAGGATCTTCATGCTCCACAACTGATGCACAGCTTTCACTCTAAATATCCTTTTAAACCTAGACCCTCTGGCAGGGGAGGGGGTCTTTGAGAGGGGGGTACTATCACGGTCCCCGTGATTCCCTGTCAATCTCTGACTGTGTACATTTGCATTGGAGGAGTCTGATTGGCCCGCCCAGGATGTGCCTTTATATGCTGGGGTTTGGGCACTTGTCAGTGGCCCTTTCGTGGTGTTCATGTTGCTGCGCCTAGTTGCTGATCTCCAGTATCTCCTGTGTACCGACCCGGCTAGTCTGACTCTCCTCCTGTTCCTGCTCCGTGATTTGACCCGGCTCTGGCTGACGACCTTGCACGGTGATCTGACCCGGCTCTGGCTGAAGACCCTGCTCCGTGATCTGACCTGGCTCTGGCTGACGACCCTGCTCCGTGATTCGACCCGGTTCTGGCTCCTGCTCCGTGATTGATCCGCTCTCCGGTGGTGTTCCTGCGACTCTTCATCCGGTTCCGGCTATCGCTCCTGTCCGGTTGCTGCTCCAGTGTCCTCCGGTCGCGCTGGCGACATTCTGAACTGTTCTCTGTTTCCTCTCGCTCATTTAGCTGTAGCCGAGGTTGCCTGCCATGTACTCGCTGAGCATTGCTCTTTTAAATGTACCAGATTAACCCTTGCACTGCCTGTAGTCTCCGATTACGTGCCACTTGTTAAATTGCCAAGCTCCTGTTGATTCTCTGAGCCGTTACACTTTGAGTCTTCTCTTGACGCTATACCAGTCCTTGCAGAGCTCCGCTAGTCCGGTGTTCGGGGTGCACCGTGATCACGCCGGTTGGCGCTGGCAGTCTGTTCGCTCTTGCTGTAAGGATTCTGAGCGACACCGGAAGGGTGTCTGGGCCGTCTCTCGTTTGCTTAAAGTGCACAGTTCCAGCTGCACTACTCTGTGCATCGGCTCTTCTTAAGCTTGGGCAACTACTATCTACTGTGGCCTCCCAAGGTCTTGCATACTTTCCGTGGCACACGCAGGGTTACTCACTACTCATTCTGGGCGATTCCTATTCTGGTTACATCAGATTGGCAGTAGCATTCCTCCTAGCCCACGGTGGTGGTACTGGCTCAGCTCAGAGCAACAGGGGCTCATCCTGCTTCTGCTTAGAGAGTGATACAGCGCTGATCCTGTGTTCCTGTTCTACATCTAGAGACTGTTTTCAGAGACTGATATATCTCCTGGGCGTTGGCCAATCTAGCCTGAACCTCATCAGTTGCTCATGTTAACCCTCTGAGTAGCTACAGTCTGTAGCTATATTCATCCTCTGTTTATATTGCCTATTCTTGTCTGTTATTGTCAGCATTGTTCTTACCTATACTAGCCCCTAGGGGCACTGTTTATCATTCTGTTTCAATAAACTGTGTTTTTACTTTACTACCTGGTCTGAGTGTCAGAAAAACCGTAACACTCAGCTTGGCTAGAGGTCAAGGCTATTTTGACTTGGGGAAAGGAGCATGTCCCTGCCATTTCCGCAATTCATCTTCCTGGTGTAGACAAAGTTCTGGCAGACTTCCTCAGTCGACACACAGTGAACAGCGGGGAGTGAGAGCTGCATTCAGAGGTGTTCAACCTCATCATCCAGCGGTGGGGTCTTCCATGCATCGACCTGATGGCAATCAGACACAACAGGAAGGTTCCAACATTCAGCTCTCGCTGGGCAGATCCCATGGCTCTGGCATTGGATGCCTTGTCAATCCCATGGACGTTTCCTCTGGTTTACATCTTCTTTCCTGTTCCCTTGTTGAACAGAGTTCTACGGAAGCTGAGACTGGAGCGCTGCCCAGTCATTCTAATTGCTCCGTACTGGCCTCGACAGGCTTGGTTTCCAGAGCTTCTGGACCTCTCAGTGGCTGAACCTCTTCGACTTCCCTCCCGTCCAGACCTCCTTCTGCAGGGTTACCTGTGGAAAGAAGATGTTCATCTTGTGGCTTTGACGGCATGGAGATTGAATCCTCAATTTTGAGGAAGAAAGGATTTTCTTCTGGTGTTGTGGCTACTATGCTTAGTGCCCGCAAGCCTGTTTCCTCTAAGGCCTACCATCGAGTTTGGTCTACCTTCCTGGCTTGGTGTGCTGACAGAAACCTATCTCAGGATTTTGACCTTCCTACAGTTCTTTCCTTCCTCCAGGATGGTGTGGGTAAAGGTCTCAGTCTGAGTTGTCTCAAGGTTCAGACTTCTGCACTCTCTGTCCTTTTTCAGAGGCATCTTGCCATCATTCCTGATGTCAAGGTTTTCTTCCAGGGTGTTGCTCATGCCAGTCCGGTGTTTAAGTCCCTTGCTCCTCAGTGGGATCTTAACCTGGTCTTGGGAGTGCTCCAGCGTCCTCCCTTTGAGTCTTTGGCTACCAGTCCTCTACGTATGCTGACGTGGAAGATGGCCTTTCTCCTGGCGATTGTTTCCATTCACCTAGTTGCGGAGTTGCATGCCCTGTCCTGTAAACTACCCTTTTTGTTTTTTCACAAGGACAAGGCGGTGCTTCGCACCTCACAAGAGTTTTTCCCGAAAGTTGTGTCCGAGTTCCACATCAATCAGGAGATTGTGGTTCCTTCCTTCTGTCCTAACCCTACTTCTGACAAAGAGAGGGATCTTCATCTGTTGGATGTTGTGCGTTGTCTCAAGTTCTTTGTGCATTGCACTGAGTCCTTGAGGCAGTCTGACACTCTATTTGTCATTCCCGAGGGTCCTAGTGCAGGGAAGCCTGCTTCCAAGGTTACTATCACTTCTTGGATCAAATCCACGATGCGTAAGGCTTAAGAACTTAGGAAGAAGCCTGTTCCCTTCAGGATCACGGCTCATTCTACGAGGTCTATTGGGGCTTCTTGGGCCTACAAGAACCAGACCTCAGCTGATCAGTTGTGCAAGGCGGCCACTTGGTTATCTCTGCACACCTTTTCTAAATACTACCGTGTGGATGTCCTGGCATTGGCTGATGACAGTTTTGGGAGAAAGATCCTGGAGGCAGCCTTGCCTGTCTTGGATCTCCTTAGTCTCTCAGTACTCTTTCACTTTTGATCCCTGTTGGCTCTAGTTCTGTGTGCTGTGTAACAGTTCATGGGGTTAACCCCTGTTGTGTCCGTTAACATTTTGCGGTTAGTGTTGGGCTATTTATGATGTGTAGGTTCGTTGGTGCTGTGGTGACTTTGGGGGCCTGTGCCTGGTCCTTGCCTTTCTTCCCGCCCTGGGGAACTTAACCCCTTTGAGTGTCAGAAGGGTTAATGGTTGGATATCCCAAAGTTACCAGTAACCTGTATTGGATGACCGAGAAAATAGGATTTTAGTCTTACCTATTAAATCCTTTTCTCTTAGTCCATGCAGGTTACTGGTCTCCCACCCTGTCAAGGAACCATGCTTGGCGCTCCTGCGGCAGAACGTGGGGGTCCTTTCAGGTTTATGCTCACAGGAGTCTTCCTTTACCTTCTTACTACCTAGTCAATAGTTAGTCTGCAAATCTTACTGGTTGGGGATTGGCTAGCTGCAAGGAGAGGAGGTAGGCTCCACCCAGCAGTCACTTCTCAGAATTGTTCCTGCCTATTAAAGGGGCTGATCGCCTACCCAAAGTTACCAGTAACCTGTATGGACTAAGAGAAAAGGAGTTAACAGGTAAGACTAAAATCCTATTTTTGTTTGCTGTGATATTTCCGTGTTCGTTGACACCTGAGTTTACATATAAGCAGGCTCATCCTGTGGAATACTGGTATCCTATAGGGAGAGTGACTTTTTTTTTCTCTTTTTCCTCCCTGGAATATTTGGGATACTTTGGTTCCTGTGTTCCATTCTGTACTTAAGCGAAAATATTAGTTTATTTAACTTATCAGTAAATGCTTTTCTCTTTAGTCCATGTGGACCACAGGACTCCTACCTGAAGAATAACCTACCTGTGTTTCATTTTCCGGGCAGAGGAGTTCTCTTGATGTATTCATTTAGGGGGTTTCCTTTTCTTCCAGCTTTGGTTCGGTTCTCTGGTACTTGATGAATCTGGGAAATTACAGGTGGCGGTTGAGCTAGAAGAGGAGGAGAGAGTCTCCGTCCAAAAAACCCTGTCTTTTTGAAGTGCCTTGCCCTCCTGGAGGAGGGAGCTAAACCCCATGGCTTCTGTGTTCCATATGGACTAAAGAGAAAAGTATTTAACTGTAAGTTCACTAAAATCCTATTCTATATAATATTATTTAGATTTTTTCTTATGAACATACTGCACTATAGGCTCCCCTTTATTTTTTTGTGTTAACACTTTCTCTTGTTTTGATAAATTTTATATAATGTTGCAGAAGTGTTATAGTCAGAAAGGGTATGGCTTTTCACTTTTTCTACTGTATACAGTTTTGGAGCAATTTTGGTCATTTTATTTACATAGACTCCTCTCTTTCACAGGACCAATTAAAACGACTGACCGACATTGTGTGGCCGGCTATTGCCATGCTTGCTAAAGAGGCTATTGCAGAAGCTGCTGCCCAAGGTAACAAGTTGTAAACTTTGCACATATAAGGGGGATTATGCCCAAGGACGGGGCATCCAGATTTGGCCTTCAAGTGCCAGCAACAGGCCAGGATTTAAAGATTTCCCTGTTTCAGCAAAGGTGGACTAATCAAAATCAATGAGCCACTGATTAACTCACCTGAGATTTAAGCTGGGAACTCTTTAAAGGGACAGTAGTGTCCCATAAAAATGTTTTATAGATTTGTAGAGGGTAAAAAAAGAATATCGTTGCCACAATTGCCGCTATGGTTTGAGAGATATTGGCAGTCAAAGTTCTCCCTTCTCTCCCCTTTTCTTGATGTCAGCTGTAAAACTGACAGAAGGAGATTCATGTTGGTCGACACGATGAGGCTCTTCAACAGAGCCGAAATCCCGTTATTAGAAAATAACTACTTCATGGGAACGGTCTACAAAATGTGCTTGCAAACCAAGCCTTTCCAATGTAGACCTTTCCAATGAAGTAATTATTTTCTAATAACGGGATTTCGGCTTTGCTGCAGTGCCGCTGGCTGGTCCCCGGCCTGGGATCTCCTGCTGTCAGCTAGACGCTGACGTCAGGAGAAAGGGAGGGAGGGGGGAACTTTGATTATGAATATCTCTCAAACTGTTTAAATTACACCAACAACCTCAGGCTAAATTCAATAACTTTGTGATACAAAACCAAACCAAAATGTCCACATATAAACAGAGATAGAATGAAGGGTTAACCTGATGATCTAGATAATATATCGACCTCAGAGTTCTTAAAGTTCTTTAAAAGGGTCTTTCTTGAATTCTCAATTCTATCATACAGTTGCTTGTAGCGTAATTTAGCCAAAGTTCCGAAACTATGTAAAACAGAATCAACAAAAGCAGGATAATATCCACTCACATGTAAGACTCTTGCAGTCCGTTTATGTTTCCAAACTTGATAGTGCACTGTTTCATCCATTCCGATCCTTCTCCTTGATAGTTACCTTCCGCAAAACATAGTGTTGTGGGATTAAAAATCGGCAATCCTCAAACAGATGCATACAAGTGTTAAAGGTGTTTGATATCGCCAAACCCTTACCCACTTCTGCACTTAGTATAACTTTTAAGCGGCCCATATAATCACAAGGATCCTTCTCTCACCCATCTGTTCCCAGTATTTGAGTTGGCAGTGAAAGGGTTAATGAGTATGATTCAATTGTAAATTTAAGTTTAATCATGCAAAGTTCAGTATAGAGTACAGATAAAATAAAATGGATACATAAAACACTAATATATAAAAACAACTAGTTCTTATATCTTCCAGTATAATGCACGCTATACTCGGGGCCTGTGTCTCACCAAGCAAGTGTAACGGACCTATGGCCAGTTGGTCCAAGACAACCAAGCCGGTAACCGCACCTCCGAAAACGTATAATAATACTCAGATATAAACAAAAAATGAAACTAGAAAGGACCCAACGCGTTTCGTGCTGCAACACTTCCTCAGGGGCTATCAAACATTTGATACTAAAACTATTATATTTATACCCAAATCCACATACCGCGAATTCACGGTGACGTGGTTTCAATTACCACAACTTTATCAGTCACATACATACATTGTGACAGATACTATTGTAGAAATTATCCCAAAACTTTGGATTCTATTAGGTACATATCAAATACAAATATTAATTCTACTTATCATTAATATTAACATATAATATAATTTACTCAACGTTAAATTATAAAATTCTTAAATAATAAAATACAATGATACATTACAATGTCACACAAACATTAAGTATAAAAACCTTCACTGTTTTAAAATAATACACCACCTTTTTATACATAATCTTACTCTCTTAAAAAATAATTAAGATCTATGCATGTATTTAATCCTGATGGAGTGAGGGTTTTTAATTTAAACATCCATTCTGTTTCTTTTTTTGAAATCTTGTTTATCATATTTCCACCTCTCCAATGCATTGATATCTGATCTATAGCTGTTACTTTTAATAATGATGACTCTTTATTATGTACCTTAGCAAAATCATCTGAGACACTGTGGGTCTCTAAACCTTTTTTAATTTTCCAAATGTGTTCTCCAATCCTTAAATGAAAACAGCAAACCGTAGCGGTTTCAGAGATTGGGTTTGTGGCAATTAAATTATTTTTTTACCTTTTACAAATCTATAAGACATTACCTTCCCTTTAAATCCAGGCCTGTTGGTGGCCCTTCAGGATCAAACTTGGACACCCCTGCCCTAGGAATAAGTGGCTCTTAATTTGTTTCATGGATTATTTCGCCTATGTAGATGTCAATATATAACAGTCAGTCATGTCTATCTAGTTTTCTCTGTTGTCCAGTGTGGTACATAGGAACAAGGGGTAAAGTCTCCACCTCCAGGAGAGCAAGGCACTTCGTAAAAAGTCTTTGGGGCTGAGACTTGCTCCTCCTAACCACTTTACAAATCCCCCCCCCCCACTAAGCTCAGTTTTAAGTGTCCTTGTGATCAGTAAGTATCATGGGCACAGCCTTCTTTTTATATCCCTGAAGATATGGGGCTCCTGTTCCTGGATTGTCCAGTGCACAGGTTCATTTTCCAAATGAACCTTTGGAGGTTGGCTTGTCTTTACAGCCTTTACCTCGCTATAGATTTTTAGAAGCTCTTTTCATTCGTTCTAATGGAAACCTGAAAACTCAATGTACGTTAAAGGGATAGTAATACTTCTTTTTAACTTTATTTTATTTTGTAGGCATTAAAAAAACATGAAGAATGATATAAGTCTTATCTCTCAAACCTTTATGGTTTATGAGATATTCACAAGCAAAGTTCCCCTCCCCGCCCCTTTTACCTAGTGTAAGCCATCTCTTCTCAGATGTGAATCTGGTTGTATGACCAGACAGATAACAGAAGGGGACAATTTTCTTTGTATGAAAACAATGAAAGCCCTTCCCCCCTTGACAAGTTTTTCAGCTTTTCCCCTTATCTTAATTGAAGATTGTCCCTCTCTGCAGTCTACCTGGGCACCTCCCTTCTGATCTGGTTGAACAGGGGGGGATACTTTGTTTGTGAATATCTCTTAAACCATAAAGGTTTGAGAGATAAGACTTATATCATTCTTCATGTTTTTTTAATGCCTACAAAATAAAATAAAGTTAAAACAAAGTATTACTATCCCTTTAACCCCTTGAGTGCTTTGTTCCTGTAACTGTGTCCCTGTTCTCTGGTAACCAATTTTCTTGTGGGTTGTTGCCTGGCTTACGCTCTGCTTTCTTCATATATTGTGTGCTTCTTGTGACTGCTCTGAAATGGATAGAAGTGGGTTTTATGCTTTCTGTAATTTTGCAGGGCTATTAACCACTGTGCTACCTTCCTTATTATTTGGACTGTGCCCTTATGACAGTGGACTTTTTCTATTTATTTGCTCACATTTCTTCACTATTTTAGGCATTTTGTAAGCAAATCTTTTACTGCATTTGAACATGGCCTCTTTAAAACTGGGTGCCTGCTCATCTGCCTTTTCATTCATACACAGCTCTTCTATGGGACGTAGCTCACCTCTGGTTGCACTTAGGAGGCTGCTGGTGGGTTCATTGTTCTCCTTATGATGCACACTATCTAGCCCCCCCCCCCCCATGGCAAAGTTTCTGGGCACAGCTGTTCTTACACAACAGTCATCTTACACAACCGGTTTAAAGGGAAATTACTACATTTCCAAGAAACCATTTCTTCAACAGTTTTCTGGCATAGGATGAGGTGATCGTAAGATCAGGGCTCAAAATTTCCACTCACCACTAGCCAATGGTGAGTGAAAATTCAGCCCTGGTGAGTAGAAATTCAGCCCTGGTGGGTATGCTATGGCTTGCAGTGGCGAGTAACTTTTCAGGTCTGGCTAGTAGGAAAGGACTTCAAATTTTAAGCCCTGCCTAAGATAATTATCTTCCTTCTCTGCATGTCGTGCAGGTTGGTCACTTCCTCCTGCTTTACAATTTAAACCCTAATTTTTGGTTCTTGTTTCCAGTGTTTTATATTATGTAGGGTCTTCTGATTCTGCTTTTAGGCTATGGGGCTGTATAATCCCCCATTAGGGGGGCTCATATTACTTTCTCTTTGCATAGGAGCCTGAATGAAACAGACTGGATTAACATTTTCCTTAAGTGCATATGTCCTGTGATTTTTTTTGTTTTTGGTCTGGCAGCCAGTTGCTTTATCATCACATCCATATTAGTTTATGCGTCTGTGTCCTATTCTTGGCTGCGTTGGTGGGGTTTTAGCCCCTGCATTCCATGTCTGTGGCCATTCCTTGCCTTATTTAATTGTTGTATGGGACTTTTCCTCTCATTTGGGATCAGTCCTTTCATGCAGTGGTGTTTCCACATGGCAAAACATTCATGGGACTTCTCTTGCCTTTGTGTGTGTGTTTTTGAAGCTATTAGGGAGCTGATGGTGTTTCTGTTTTTGCACGCTAGTTATTGGATCCCTGTGTGGCCCTCTGATGACAGGGGGTGTCATTTACCAATGGGTGGAGAGCCATAGCGCCATTTTTAACCCTTTCAATGCCAGGGGTTTGGAGAAATTTTTGTACCCTGCTGGCCAGACACATTTCCTGCATTTTTACCATGCATCTGTGTAGATTTCTGTTCCAGTTATATATGGAAAACTATATCTTATTTTTGTTTTTTTTTTGTTGGGTTTTTTTTTCAAGATTAATTCAGCTTTTTTCATGGCACCTCACAAAAAGTAAATTTTGCATGGTGTGACAAGTTATGTTATAAATGTGAACAAAATGGAAAAAATTTAACTTTTTTTGTCGCCATGATAAACTATATATCAAAAAGAGATTTGTTGGTTGGGAAAATGTTAATTATTTTTAAAAGAACTAAGCACCCCCCAAGTACAAAAATACCAAAAATGTATAATTTTACCTACAAGCATGGCCTGCACAGACCCGTAATTCACAGGACCACATTGGTGTTTTCAGCTATATGAACTAAAATGCACATTTCATTTGTTACATGGTAACATTACCTGTAAACAGCTTGATAACCATATAAAAATATGTTTCCTGAATGTAGATATCCCACTGGATTCTTTGTTCCCGTTGGGGGGAATCCTCTGGTCTTTGCTGTGGATGCTATGGTGATTCCATGGTGCTTTCACCTAGCTTACATATCCCTTCAATTCCTCTCATACCCAGGGTACTGTGGAAGATTCGGATGGATGGTCCAGCGGTCATCATGATTGCCCCCATTGGACCAGGAGTGCATGGTTCCCTGAGTTGGTTGCCCCCTCCATTCGGGATCAGTTTCCATTGCCACTCAGACTGGTTCTCCTTCTTCAGGGGTACCTCTGGAAAGAGTCATGGAGCACCTGGCTTTGATGGCATGGCTGTTGAAGCCTCCATCCCAAGGAGAAAGCGTTTCTCCCCTGAGGTTATCTCCACTATGATCCAGGCCAGGAAGTCTGTTTCTACCAAGTACAGGATTTGGTCTGTTTTCAGTTCTTGATGTGTAGACGGTGATCTGTCTTCAAAGGAGTTTGATCTCCCAATGGTCCTGTCCTTTTTGCAGGATGGTGTGAACAAAGGGCTCAGTCTTAGCTCCTTGAAGGTTCATACTTTGTCTCTCTTTGTATTTTTTCAGAAACTCATTGCCATCTTGCCAGATATCAAGGTTTTCTTCCAGGGAGTTTCTCATGCTTTCCCTGCCTATAAGGCTCCCACTCCCTAGTGGGACCTTAACCTGGTTTTGGGTGTCTTGCAGCATCCTGCCTAGTAATCCTTTTCTACCATCCATCTGAATCTTCTGATGTGTAAGATGGATTTTCTTCTGGCTGTGGTCCTGGTGTTTCACAAGGGCAAGGCTGTCCTTCATACCTCCCAGGAATTCCTTCCTAAGGTGGTCTCTGAGTTTCACATCAAGCGGGAGATTGTTGTAACTTCATTTTGTCCTGACCCCAAATCTGACTAGGAGAAGGGTCTCCACTTGTTGGATATGATGCACTGTGTTAAATTCTGCTTGCACCATACCAAGTCTTTGCGCATGACTGATGCTTTGTCATCCCTGAGGGTACTAGGGCAGATATGGCTGTGTCCAAGGTCACTACTGCATCCTGGATTAAGTCTTCCCTTCGCAAGGCTTACGAACTCAGGTGTTCCAGGTCTGTTGGGGCCTCCTGGGCCTACAAGAATCAAGCCACTGCTGAATAGCTGTGCAAGGCTGCAACATGGTCCTCCGTGCACACCTTTGCAAAACACTATCGTGTTGATGTTCTGGCTTCGGCTGAAGCCAGTTTTTCCAGAAAGGTCGTGCAGGCAGGTGTGCCTGTTTAGGAACCTACTCATTCCTGTGCCTTATTGTTATTTAACTGTTGAGCCCGGTTGGCTCTTGTTCTTGTGTGCTGTGCTATTGTTATCAGTGTCTGTTGACACTTGGTTATGTTTGGGCTGTTTCTGTTCTGAATAATCCTAGGGAACTCTGGTATCATGGGGGATGGAGCTTAGTCCTTTCCTTTTCGTCCCACCCTGAGAATTTAATGTTGGTCTACCCCTATGGTACCTGTATGTCATATTGTACAAAAGAGAAAAGAGGATTTTAGTCTTATCTGTTAAATCCTTTTCTCTTAATCCATATGACTTACAGGTCTCCCACCCAGTGAAAGGGACCTCTCTTGGTCTCACTTGGCTGGACATTGGAGTTCTCTTGGGTCTTATTGCTCACAGAAGCTTTCCTTCTTCTTTCTCGCTGTCCTATGTAGTGAGTTTGTCTCAAGTCAAACTGGAAGGTGGGGCTAAAGGGTAGACTGATAAGGAGAAGGGAAAGCTCCACCTTCACCTTGTCTTGAAATGTTCCAGCCTACTGGGAGGAGCTGTCGCCTCCCCATGGTACTTGTGTGTCATATGGATTAAGAGAAAATGATTTAACAGGTAAGACCCATAACTTTTTTTTTTTATACTTCAGTCTCTTCAAAGAGACTAAAATCTTTCAACACCATGGGATCTCCTAGTCTGTCTAGTATCTAGTGCTAGCCTGAGAAAAATGGTGTGGGTTGACATACTGTAGTGGGTGCCTGGAGCATGGCTACTGGGAGAACAGGCAGTATATGTGCGATTCCATGACAACCAGTGGAACAAGGCTGGATTGGAAACCTCTCTGGCACTCAAAGGGTTATAGTCAGACCTCATGGGTGGCATTAGTACCCCTCCTAATTTGTCCCCCCCCCCCACGAGGGCTAACACTTTTTTTTTCCCCTGAATTGCAGCTATTTCATAAGCACCCTGGGGATTAAACTTGGGAAATTATACATTGCACAGCAGTTCATTCTTATTGGCCTTTTTGGCAAATGAAGAGTTTATCTTGAGCTTGACCCTCTTCCTTTTTTGGATTCTGCATGTTACACAGTGGCTGGTCTCTCCCTCCTGCTTGCCACATTAAACCCTTGCAACCAGGTAGTACTTTTATTCTACTGTTTTACTGCTTATACTTTATTCTTTGAATGTTTCCTGACTGTCAGATCCTAAGGGACACATGGGCAAGTCTAAAGGTGGGGTCTCCTTAACACCTTTAACCCATTTCTCCTCATGCCAGACTGGAAATGTTCTTGTATTCTAGGCTCATTCTGGGGCCTTCGTCTGCTGAACAGGAGCATGCATAGGTTAGGGCTCTAATTTTCTCAGTTCTATCCCCTCATCTATTCAAGAGGTCCTGGGACATCCCCCCCACTCCCCAAAAGGCTCTTGGGCCATGTTCTCGGTGGAGATACCCCCATTAATAGGAAATCCCCAGTGGAAGAAGGCAAAACTGATGTGAAAACTTAAATTCGTCTTTCTCTGTTGGGACTCTTTTATAAGGAAGTCTTATATAAGGGTCTTATTCGGGCTGTCCTAGATATGCTTAACCCTTTGAGTGCCAGAGGAGTAAGCACCTCATTGTAGAGCAATGCATTGCATACCTCTTTGGCACTCAAAGGGTTAAAGTCTGAGGCCTCTGATTCTAGTTCTCTTCGCCTTAAGTTTATGCGAGACTAAAGTAGGTGGTTGTCATTTTTGCCCCTCAACGTTCCTTGAGCCGTGAGGAATGGAGGGTGCCTGGCAGGAGATTATTCATTACTAAGCATATCTCTCTAGTCTGTATCCCTTTTCTGCTGAGCCCTCAGCTCAGTGGACTAACCCACCCCCACTCGGTAGCTCACCTGATCTTTCACCTTGAGAAGAATGTAGCTCTGCCTTTGCTGAATGCTGCAGCTCTTAAAATCAGCAGATAAGTGCCTTGAAGGCAAACTTTGCAGACTCTGGTGCTGCTCTATGCCCTGCCTTTGCCATTATGTACGTTACTAGGGCCATGGGTTTTTGGGGGATCAGCCTTTGGGTGCTGTCCAAGCTGACGCTGCCAAAGAGGATCTTGATCCTTTCACCTAATGCATATCTTCTGGAAGTGACTTTTGACGATGCAAGGTTTACTGGTAAGGCCTTGAATCTTTCTGTGGTACCCCGCTTTGTTTCTTTTGAAGTATTTTGTGCCATTGGGAGGGAGCCAATGGAGGAGGAGCAGCCCCTTAATTTGGATGTTGGATAAGAGTCCTGCTTCTGGGTCAGGTTAAAAAAAAAAATCTAGAATGCTTAAAGCGAAACTACCACCCAGTAAGAACATTGCCCCACATAATTGCCCGTCTGGCGACTAGCTGCTCAGTAGCGCTAGTCTCCAGAATTATTACCAGATTAAAGAGACTTCGCTATTCTTCCCTGGCTGACAGCAGGACAGAGTGCGGACATCTTGACATAGTGACGTTTCTCTCGCCTGCGCTGTCAGTCCCTTTTGGAGCCGAACGGCTCCTAGCAACACCTCCTAGTCCAGGAAGAATAGTGAATTCTCTTTAATCTGGTAATAATTCTGGCAACTGGTGCTACTGAGCAGCTAGTTGCCAGATGGGCAATTATGTGGAGCAATGTTCTTATTGGGTGGTAGTTCCACTTTATCAGCTATCTTTTCATATACATGATAGACAGCAACGTGTGGGGTGTTTTTAGGTGGTGGTTACCTTCAAAATATATTTTTGAATTGCACTAGGGCACTCCCCTGTTCTCTCCCTTTCCCATTTTTTTGCCTTTTACAGTTCTTTCTTTCTCTTCCTTGTTGATACTTTTATATCCCCCATAGGACTTAAGAAAAAATTAGATGTTTCTGTACATTCTGATAGATAATTTTCTCTTAGCCCATATGGAACACAAGACTTCCTTCTCAAAGAAAACCTAATGGTTCAATTCCCAGCTAGGGTGGTGTAACAGAAGCTAGAAGGGACCGAGTCGCCTTCCGCCGTCTTTCCCGGGTTTCTCCCTCTCAACGCCGGACTGGCGCTGTCAGATGCACCGGTCAAGCAAATGGACGGACTGATCGAACACTGTGGTGTTACAAGGTCTGTGTTGAAGTCAACAAAGTGGTAGCGGCATCGACTTTGTGTCGGAGTCGGAGGAAAGCCAGGTAAACAGGGAAAGAGTCGAAGGGACGAACAGCCAGAGCTGGGTCGCAAACTGGTACCACAGGCAGTAGAGAGTGAGGCCTCTACTCTCGGTTGAACGGATAACAGGAAAATGTAGCAGGAACCGAGGTAGGTTGAACGGCTTCGACCTAACTATAGCTCACAGTCGCAGGATCCCTGGAACACAGGAAAGAGAAGATGGAGTCAACATCGCGGCCTGACAGCATACGAAGTTGGGTCGCAGGAAGCTGGCAGCAGGCGGTCGGCGATTCAGGATACTTGGCACAGATGTGTATCAGAGTGGACACTTTAGACCATAAGCAATACAAGACTCCAGGACTCCTTGTTCACTCAGAATAAGACTAACTCTTTATTGGTACAAAACCACACATATTTATACTCAAACCTTACAATGAAATACATGGGCCAACCAGATACAATAGGGACATATTTCAGTCACAACATGTAAGACAAAGGGCCAGCAGCAGATGGTCTAGTAAATACAATGACTCAGACATGATTACATTTCAAACACAAAAGGGTTGCTGAACTCAGACAATGGACACAAAGACCTGAGGGGCTTGAATGAATTACCTCACTGCAGGGGGTCTCAGTACAGTTCACAATACACTGTCTTCAGTAGCTATAATACACATTGGAAGTAACTTTGGCTAAACTCAAATAATTAACCCTTACTGCCCATTTCCTTGGAAGCAAGCTAGCAGTCCATGGTTGTCAGTCTCTTTGGGCCCAGAAATGTCCACAGTGTCTGGGGTTCTTGGGATAACCGTTCCAGGCCCAGACAAGGGCTCTAGTAACAGACTACGCTCCATTACAGGCGGTTTTCTTGGATTCTAGGGATTCTCTTTCTTGTTTCTCTTCTGTTTCTATTATTTTGGCTTTGCCATGTATTAAAACTGAGCATGTTCTGTAGGAGTATAGTGGACAGGGGAAGGAGTCCCAGTGAGGAGTGTATTTTACCCCCATGGTTCCTGTGTTCCACATGAACTAATAGTCTAGCACTCCATCTTGTACTGATCAGTATCTAACACCAAATTGAACCACACAGGGAAGGAAGGCTATTCCTGCATTTTATGACACAATCGGCTTTAAACTAAGCATACCAGTTTTCTAGTTTTTGCTTGTTTGTTTCTATTCAGATAGCATTCACCAAACAGATATGATTCTTGTTGCTGTGTACCCCTTATTTTTATTATGCACAATGATAGTGTGACTTCAATCCAGGTGTGTGTGTGTGCGTTCTGGATGCAGCGGTCCTCCTGGAAGCTGGCTGGAATGATTTGGTCCATGAGGTGTGGACAGTCATCATACCAGAAAAAGAGGTAGGTTTCTTAGGCCCACTCCTGATGTGTTACATTGGTCCAAAGCATGTTTATGCAAGAACTGATTAATCTAGTCGTGAAAGGTGAGTCCATATTTCATTCCTGGGATCAGCGTCATATTTACTTATCAGGCACGTCTAGGCAAGGTGCCCTTAGCCCCGCCCATGGCTTCACCCACACTTCTCACATGAAGCAGCTAATACGCACATGCGTGCACACACACGATACAATTTTTTTTTATATATATATATATATATATATATATATATATATATATATATATATCCTCTTCTTCTAAGGAAGCTGCTGCTCTGAAGCTGGCAGATGGTATTGGCTGGTTTATCTCGTAGTTGCTCATTAAATGAATGAGTGGCAGATAAAAATCTATCCCTTCTTGAATCCGCAAATATCTTAATATGCAAGGAAATCCTTGCATATTGAGACATTTGTTGCATGATTAATTCCCCTCTTAAACAAAACATATATGGGATTAAGTATGGTGGGAGTTATTGAAGGCTTTAAAATATATGCTTGCACAATGTATTTTTGTTACTAGATTTTCAGTATCGGCCCTCCAAACTTGGTAGAAGAGCAAGTTTTAAGATCTCCTCACATGAGCACAGGTAGCTCAAGCACTGGCTTAATAAGTTTCATAGATCTACAGGTAACTGTCCTCATGTCAGATCCTGAATACGTGCACTGTTGGAGAGACTTGAAGATGGGTTTTCAGAGGCCTTGCTAGTATAGGACATCCTGTGGTGCCCAGGCCTCGGTTAGAGCTGTAGTGAAACAGTTGGAGGGCCACAGGTTGCCATACCTTAACCTATGCACTAGAAGAGTGGTTACCTGACTTTTTGCTGTGGTGGAAACAATAGATTTTAAGTTTAGGAGAAGTAACACTTCCTCATAATAACCGCCACTTATCTTAATATGGCCAGAAAAGTTTTATGTCCCCATGCATTTTTTCCTTTTGCCTGTGTTCAGTCAGCCCTAATGTCAGGTCCATAGAAGTAGACATATACAAGGTTCTGCCCCCAGACTCAGGCAGACAGAGCATGAGCCTTCTTCATTAAGGATCAGAGTGGTATGTAGTGCATTGAGAAGCAGTGCGATGCGCGTTCCTTTGGTCGTTAAAGGAATAAGATTAGCATCGACAGTTTGTGTTCTGTGGTCCCCTCTAACAGCTCCCAAGCCCATAAGGACAACATCCAGAAGTTGTCGCTTGAGCAAAAGTACAAGGGCAAAAACAGCTGTAATACTAGGGAAATCAGTGTTGAAGACATCTCTAACATCTAATGGTTTACGTAGTAGTGTTTCTGGTTACTAGTATCTTAAAGGGATAGTAATACTTAAAATGTAAAAAAAAAATATGTTGTAGGGTTTATCCCCCTGAGTAAAACAAGAGTACTCCCACTGCTGAAAGGTGTTTCATTCAAAAGTTATTAATTTTCAAAGTTGAATTTTTTAGGTGCAATATCACAGTGGCCTGAAATAGTACAGTGGCGCTGTTGCTACACGATCCTATGGACAGCTCTGGTCAATTGACCATAAATCTCCATAGGATGGTGTAGCAACAGCGCCACTGTACAATTTCAGGCCACTGTGATATTGCACCTAAAAAATTCAACTTTGAAAATTAATAACTTTTGAATGAAACACCTTTCAGCAGTGGGAGTACTCTTGTTTTACTCAGGGGGATAAACCCTACAACATTTTTTTTTTACATTTTAAGTATTACTATCCCTTTAAAATATATATAATTATAGTATCTACTAGTAGTGTGGGACAGTATTTTTTTTTTTTTTTTTTTTTTTTAAATATGATTTTATTTATGTGAAGTGTAAGGTATCCAGTGCATGGCTAGGTATGTGGCAGCGAAAGGGCAATGAAATGGTTAACCTTTTCAGTGTCATTCCGCTATCCAATGTATTGGACACAAACACACACACACACACACGGTATGGTATGCATTGGATAGGTGTGTTGCAGGCAAAGGACACTGAGGTACCCAATGCATTAATCCTTTGAGTGTCAGTGGGGTATGCAATGCATTGCTTTGCAATTCGTTGTGTACCCCTCTGGCACTCAAAGGGTTAAATACCTGTTTGGCACTGAAAGGGTTAACTCCGTCACTGTCAGCAAGTTAGCCATTGCATTGGATAGGTCTGTGGCAGCTAAAGGGTTAACCCTTTCATTGGCACTGAGCTATCCAGTGTTTTGGATAGTGTTTTTGGCACTGAAATGGTTAACAGTTTCAATGGCAAAGAGCTATCCAATGCATTGGATATCATTCTGGCACTGAAATGTTTGCAAACAGAGGCAAACACCCCCATAAAGGGACAGGGAGGTAGTGTGGATCATGAGGTGTGGTCGCTAGGCAACCATCCGACCTAAATCTAATGACAAGGAAAGAAAAAAAACACACATACAAGAGACACACAGTATACACACATATACTGTACACACACACACATATCTGCATACTGTACAATCATACACACTCTGTCTCTCTATCTGCTTGTGTCACTGCAGCTCTGAGAGGGTAGAAGTTAGGAGGAGTCAAAGGAGGATTGTGGGATAGAACAAAGACAACTTGGAAGGTGGAAGCAAAGCAGAAAAGAAAGCTAGAGGTCTGCTGAGTTTATTAAACAAGTAAGGGGAAATCGGGCAGAGATGTGAGCACATAATAATGTAACCGTTTGAGTGGCAGTGGGTTATTGCTTTGCAATGTGGTATGTATCCCTCTGGCACTCAAAAGGTTAAAGGGATAGTAATGGTTCATTTTAAGTTGATTTAATATTGTAGACTTTAAAAAAAGATTAACATCAACATAACTCTTATCTCTCAAACCTTTATGGTTTGAGAGATATAACTTGCTAAATTGACCTTTTCCTGGCTGTTTTACTCAAGCCTGCCATCTAGCTGACAGCTGCAGATTCCAGTCATTTGACCAGACAGACGCTTTTCTGGTCTACAAAGTGTGCTTGCAAGCCAGGCATACTATGCGACTGTTCCAAATTAAGTATTTATCTTTAGATATCGTTTATCGGCACTGCTCAAGAGCCACATCTGGTCAAGAGACCAGAATCTGCTTCTGACAGCTTTACAGCTCGTCAAACAGAAAGGGGAGGGACCAGAGAACTTTATTTTCCTATATCTCTCAAACCATAACAGTTTGAGGGATACGAATAAGTGCAAGTACTCTCTTTTAATTGTATCTACCATATAGTTAATACTTTTTTTCTGACATTACTATCCCTTTAATTTAAGTTGAAGTGATTTTGTTGTAGTACTGTTATTTTTAAATAGAAATGCTTCTTTCTTGAAATACATGCAATATAATAATAATGTTAAAGCCAGTGAAAGGGTTAAACACATGGAGTATAAGTGGAGGCAGCAGTCATTATCAGAGAGGCTTTCCAGTTGGGGTTGGGAAAACATTGGTAATGTTTGTTTGGAAACACAGCTATGGCCCGTGTTTACTCCTATAACATGGAGATGTATGTTGTGTAGTAGGAGAGTATAGTCAGGTAAACTGGCTGCATTGCATTTTGTGACCCATTGGAAGGCTTATCAAGGCATAAAGAGCAGGTGAGAGGTGGCGGGAACATGCTGGTGCAGCAGAAGAGAGAGAGGCAGGGTAATCGTTCATTAAAGGGACAGTAATGTCCCATACATTTTTTTATAGTTTTATAGAGCCTTCGAAAATAAGCAGAATGGTGCAAACCATCTCTCTCAAACAGCTATGGTTTGAGAGATATAGGGATTCAAAGTTCCCCTTCCCTCCCCTTCTCCTGATGTCAGCTGTAAAGCTGACAGCAGGAAAATCGAGTCGTACGACTTGAGGAGGCTCTGCAGCAGAGCTGGAATCGTGTTATCTATAAAGAATTAATTCATTGGAAAGATCTACAAAGTGTGCCTGGTTTGCAAGCACACTTTGTGGACGTTTCCCCGGACCGGAATCTCCTGCTGTCAGCTAGATGCTGACATCAGGAGGAGAGGGGCAAACTTTCAATGCCTATATCTCTCAAACCATAGCGGTTTGAGGGATAGGGTTTGCATCATTCTGCTTATTTTCTAAGGCTCTGTAACACTATAAAAAGTTTTTAATGGACATTACAGTCCCTTTAACCCTTCGAGTGATAGAGAGGGTATGCAAAGGAATGCGTTGCCTACCTCTCTGCCACTCAAAGGGTTAATGCAACGAGAGAGAGTGGCCCAACGTGTCAGTGTTAGAGAGAGGTAGTGCAGGTGGCAAAGGGCAAAAGGGACAGTGGGAGGGACAGGTGCATTGGCACAATGGAGTGTGAGAGTGCCGGGGTACACAGAACACACATGCACATACCTGGGAACTTCCAGCTGAGGGCTACCCGGAGGGTAGTCTTCTGTTCAGCAGGGGTGACGAAAATGACGCTAATCGTGTCAAAAAGGGGCGGGGCTTGACGCGAGCGGGGGGGGGTGTTTAACCTTTGAGTTTCAAAGTGGTGCGGAATGCATTGCAAAGCAATGCATTCCGTACCACTCTGGCACTCAAAGGGTTAAAAATGTCACACAGAAGGCTGGGGACGGAGGAACGGCGGGAGAAAGAGTTTAAGTGGGTAGAAACTCCCCACATCCGGAGGAATCAGCCTCTGCCCCGGAGTCCCGGTAAATCTCTGTCAGAACCGGAGTCTCCGGAGCAAATCCGGAGAGTTCCCAGGTATGCACATGCACTTACCCTCAAGCTAGTTTTTGCAAAGGTAAAAAAATTGGGCAGCACCATCATACAGCACATCCCCCCAACCTCTGTGTTACAGCCCCCTGATTGGCTAGGCCAGAGACCAAAACTATTTATCGCCGACTTTATTAGGCAGAGCCATCTGAAACAAATGTTTCTATGCAGATTACCTGTATAAAAATAAGGTTTGCAGTAAGATGTATGTTGTAACAGTTTTGGTGGCAGAGGTGTATACAGCGCATTGCAGAGCTGCAAAGCACTGCATAGGCCTCTGGCACTCACTGGGTTAAATAGGGGAGTGAGATGTGCAGTGAAAGGCTACAGCGGCATAATCAGCGATGCATTTATTTTTTCTTTTTAGAGCAACAGTGGGGAATGCAAGCCCGTGGCATTACCCCTGTGGCAGTGAAAGGGTTATTGTGTTAATTGTGTAAGCGTGTGTCATTGATCTGAGGTCCGCTGGGCAAAGTGGTACATCGTTATGGTGAATACAGGAACAGGAGCAGTGTATGTAGGATCTATACAGGAGGCAAATATAGTTTTTGATACCTTTTATTGGCTAACTAAGCAGATTTAAATGCAAGCTTTCAAGACCTTAGGTCTCTTCCTCAGGCATGTTATACAGATAAATATGAAAACTTCTCTCTTAAATACAAGTACACCTCACATTGTTTAGCATGGAAATCAGATAACAGAATGCAGTCCAGATCCAGATATCTTTGATCAGTCAATGGTAAATTGCACTCTTCCTCTGAGGCCTTAGAGGTATTTACGATGCTCTTGGGTCTGTGGAAAGGTCAGTCAACTAAATTATATTTTGCAGGGTCAGGCCTGGTTAGCACTTGGATGGGAGAACGCCTGGGACTAACAGGTGCTGTAGGCTTTTGCTTAGAAATTATATTTTGTCATAAATTCCTTATCCCTGTTCAACCCACTACAAATTGCATTAAATTTTAACATTAATTTTACCTCCCATACCTTTCTGTCCCTCTGAGTGCGAAACAGTCCCATCAATACAGTTAATTTAATATCCTTGACACTGTGCCCATTTTGGCAAAACACACAAAGAACTCCATCATATGCAGCCAGGCCATCAGATACCACCGCATCTGTTCTGACAGGATGGACCGTGACAAGCACCTCCAGGAACTCAGAGGAGACTTTATAAAACACGGTTACAGCGCAACTATTATTGACAGTCAGATACAGAAGGCTACCCAAATACCAAGAAAAAAGCTGTTACACTACAAAGAACAACATAAGGGAAACCGGGTGCCACTGGTGGTCACTTACCACCCCCAGGTTGAAGTGCTATGCAAAATTTCAAGAGAACTTCAAAAGAAATTACATACAGATGAAAGACTCAAGAACATATTCCCACAGCCTCCCTTACTCTCCTTCAGACAGCCTCCAAATTTGAAACAAATGATGGTGAGGAGTGCCCTGAATAAAAATACAAAAAATGGCACATCTCCCTGCCTACAAAAGAGATGTGAAACTTGTGCACACATTTACACCACGGACAACATACCAATTCCAAACACCCAGTTACACCATAAGATCAATGGTACCTTCACCTGTAAATCATCCAATGTAATATACCTTATCATGTGTGCAAAATGCCCAACAGCTCTGTATGTGGGAGAAACTGGACAAGCACTACATAGGAGATTTAATTCCCACAGATCCAGTGTTAATAACAAAAAGACAGAGACACCAGTGGGAGAACATTTTTGCCAAAATGGGCACAGTGTCAAGGATATTAAATTAACTGTATTGATGGGACTGTTTCGCACTCAGAGGGACAGAAAGGTATGGGAGGTAAAATTAATGTTAAAATTTAATGCAATTTGTAGTGGGTTGAACAGGGATAAGGAATTTATGACAAAATATAATTTCTAAGCAAAAGCCTACAGCACCTGGTAGTCCCAGGCGTTCTCCCATCCAAGTGCTAACCAGGCCTGACCCTGCAAAATATAATTTAGTTGACTGACCTTTCCACAGACCCAAGAGCATCGTAAATACCTCTAAGGCCTCAGAGGAAGAGTGCAATTTACCATTGACTGATCAAAGATATCTGGATCTGGACTGCATTCTGTTATCTGATTTCCATGCTAAACAATGTGAGGTGTACTTGTATTTAAGAGAGAAGTTTTCATATTTATCTGTATAACATGCCTGAGGAAGAGACCTAAGGTCTTGAAAGCTTACCTTTTATTGGCTAACTAAGCAGATTTAAATGCATCAAAAACTATATTTGCCTCCTGTATTTATACGGCTAACACGGTACCAACTCTCATCTGTTATCAAAATGGAAGATACCCCAATGTACCGCACACAAATGAATATGAGAAACCTCCTAAAGAAACTTGCACAACTGGATAGTGACATCTTCTTCTTGACTACATGCAAAAAGGAAAATGTAATACCTAAAGGCCTCATGCTGAAAAATCCTACACTGGACACATACAACAGCAGGTTTGCACAGCAACTATGTACCAGGACTTCCCAGAGGCTACGCAACAACCTTATTGGGATCTGCTACAACAGGAAATCAAAGATACAAGCAGAAATATCAGCTCTAAAGGAACAGCTTGGACCAGACACTGAGGACATGCAACAGGCCCTTAAACAGTACTACAGGAAACTACAAACACTCCTCATCAACACCAAGAGGAAAAAACTACAGAGACTGAGGTGCAAAGCAGGTTTACCAGCAGAATCTGTAAATCAACCGGAACAGAACTGCGTTGTGAACCTTTCCAAATATAAGCCAAGCAGAGAGGAAATATCTGTACTTTCAAAGGGCCTGTCATTCTGTCCCACTAAACCTGTGGACAGGGTAACACTCTGCAGTGACATGGAGGAGTTTTTCAGAAAACTCAGACTCAAGGAATTCTTCCATGACAGAATGGATAATAATTATAACACCACAGAGCTACATCACAACGTCAATGCACCCACAAAAAGATCCACCTGGACTCCAAAACCAGGAAGTAACCCCACACTGGACAGATACATAGAGAGTTTCAGGAACAGAGTCACTACAGAAATACTGGAAAGACCATGTGAACCAGCACCCAACCTAACCCAAAAGGAACAAAAAGCCATACAGTCACTTAAGAATAACCAGGACATTATTATTAAGCCTGCAGACAAGGGAGGAGCTGTTGTTATAATGAACACTGTGGACTACATTCAAGAAGCAAATAGGCAACTCTCTGATGAAAGATATTATGCAAAATTACAAGAAGATCCCACAAAAAATTATACAAAACAACTTAACAGGATCATAAAAGAACTGCCCTCCAACACTGAAGAACAGATAAGGCCCCTAATACCAGCAGATCCAAAAATAGGCTCCTTCTACATGCTACCAAAAATACACAAGGAAGGAAATCCAGGAAGACCCATAATTTCAGGGATTGGTACACTCACAGAGAATATATCTGGCTGGGTAGAAAATACCCTGAAACCCCTTGTAAAACAAACACCCAGCTTCCTTCAGGACACCACGGATCTTCTAAACAAATTAGCTGACTTGGGGCCAATTCCAGAGAGCACCATCCTGGCCACTATGGATGTAGAATCCATTTACACCAACATTCCACACACAGATGGCATAGCAGCATGCCAGGGATATCTGGAACAAAATAACACACCCATGGAACCGGTAACAAAACTCATACAGTTTATTCTCACCCACAATTACTTCAAGTTTGGACAGGACCTCTACCTTCAGAAAATGGGGACTGCAATTGGTACCCGAATGGCACCACAATATGCCAACCTATTTATGGCAAAATTGGAAGAGGACTTCCTGTCCACCTGCCAGATTAAACCCCTGGTCTACCTCCGCTACATAGATGATATTCTTATCATCTGGACCGCCAGTGAGGAGGAACTTCTCAAATTCCATGAGAATTACAATACATTCCACCCCAATATCAACCTAACACTCAGTCACTCATGCACAAGCATTAACTTCCTTGACACAACTATCAGTATTCAGAAAAACTCCATCCACACATCCCTATACCGCAAACCAACAGACAGACCAACGTACCTGAAAAGCAATAGCTTCCATCCAAAACACACAAAGAACTCCATCATATACAGCCAGGCCATCAGATACCACCGCATCTGTTCTGACAGGATGGACCGTGAGAAGCACCTCCAGGAACTCAGAGGAGACTTTATAAAACACGGTTACAGCGCAACTATTATTGACAGTCAGATACAGAAGGCTACCCAAATACCAAGAAAAAAGCTGTTACACTACAAAGAACAACATAAGGGAAACCGGGTGCCACTGGTGGTCACTTACCACCCCCAGGTTGAAGTGCTACGCAAAATTTCAAGAGAACTTCAAAAGAAATTACATACAGATGAAAGACTCAAGAACATATTCCCACAGCCTCCCTTACTCTCATTCAGACAGCCTCCAAATTTGAAACAACTGATGGTGAGGAGTGCCCTGAGTAAAAATACAAAAAATGGCACATCTCCCTGCCTACAAAAGAGATGTGAAACTTGTGCACACATTTACACCACGGACAACATACCAATTCCAAACACCCAGTTACACCATAAGATCAATGGTACCTTCACCTGTAAATCATCCAATGTAATATACCTTATCATGTGTGCAAAATGCCCAACAGCTCTGTATGTGGGAGAAACTGGACAAGCACTACATAGGAGATTTAATTCCCACAGATCCAGTGTTAATAACAAAAAGACAGAGACACCAGTGGGAGAACATTTTTGCCAAAATGGGCACAGTGTCAAGGATATTAAATTAACTGTATTGATGGGACTGTTTCGCACTCAGAGGGACAGAAAGGTATGGGAGGTAAAATTAATGTTAAAATTTAATGCAATTTGTAGTGGGTTGAACAGGGATAAGGAATTTATGACAAAATATAATTTCTAAGCAAAAGCCTAGAGCACCTGGTAGTCCCAGGCGTTCTCCCATCCAAGTGCTAACCAGGCCTGACCCTGCAAAATATAATTTAGTTGACTGACCTTTCCACAGACCCAAGAGCATCGTAAATACCTCTAAGGCCTCAGAGGAAGAGTGCAATTTACCATTGACTGATCAAAGATATCTGGATCTGGACTGCATTCTGTTATCTGATTTCCATGCTAAACAATGTGAGGTGTACTTGTATTTAAGAGAGAAGTTTTCATATTTATCTGTATAACATGCCTGAGGAAGAGACCTAAGGTCTTGAAAGCTTGCATTTAAATCTGCTTAGTTAGCCAATAAAAGGTATCAAAAACTATATTTGCCTCCTGTATTTATACGGCTAACACGGTACCAACTCTCATCTGTAGGATCTATACACACACTTCTTAGTAGGGAAGTGGGAGCATAGAAGTCAATGACGTTTGCAAACAGAAGGCTGCCTAAATTGCATTTCCCCAAACGCCAGTTCCGAATGTCTTCTGAATGCCGGGTGGAAAGTTTCACTTTGACTGTGCTCCACACTCTCAGCTCCCCGTACGCCAGTGAGTATGGGGGGACAGGACTAAGAAAGGACAAAGTCGAGGGAAGAGGGAACGTTATGAGGTGGCAGTTTTCACATTTTGGTTCTGGATGTGGCGAGTACGGCTGCAGCGAGGGACAAACTTCAGTAAGCAAAGGGAAATCCTGTCCACCTTCATCAACGGGGGGGGTTCTCTTATATTTACTTACTGAAGTTTGTTCCTCGCTGCAGCCATCAAGTCACACAACCAGATATGAGATTCAGAGGAAGGCGGACAGAAAGGGGCGGGCGGGAGATCTTTAGCTGCTCATAACTTTTGAACTACATACAAGTAAGGCATTAGACAGCGCACGATCTGCTACTTTTAAAGGGATAGTAATACTTCGTTTTAACTTTATTTTATTTTGTAGGCATTAAAAAACATGAAGAACGATATAAGTCTTATCTCTCAAACCTTTATGGTTTAAGAGATATTCACAAGCAAAGTTTCCCCCTCCCGCCTCTT
Organism: Rhinophrynus dorsalis; assembly: GCA_037306005.1. NCBI lineage: Eukaryota > Metazoa > Chordata > Amphibia > Anura > Rhinophrynidae > Rhinophrynus > Rhinophrynus dorsalis. Next base: position 95,630,523 of record CM074727.1, on the reverse strand, counting down.
TTTCCTAGTGTAAGCCATCTCTTCTCAGATGTGAATCTGGTTGTAAGACCAGACAGATAACAGCAGGGGACAATCTTCTTTGTATGAAAACAATGAAAGTCCTTCCCCCCTTGACAAGTTTTTCAGGTTTTTTCCCTTATCTTAATTGAAGATTGTCCCTCTCTGCAGTCTACCTGGGCATCTCCCTTCTGATGTGGCTGAACAGGGGGGAATACTTTGTTTGTGAATATCTCTTAAACCATAAAGGTTTGAGAGATAAGACTTATATCGTTCTCCATGTTTTTTTAATGCCTACAAAATAAAATAAAGATAAAACGAAGTATTACTATCCCTTTAACATACAGAAGACTCGGTGAGCAACTTTTAAAGCCACATTACTATCCCTTTATGCATGTCCACAGTGATGTTTCGTAGTTCCAACTGGATTTGAGTCATCGTCTAGATTTCTTCATATAGCTGGATGCTATATGTATAATTCTGTGTGGTCACAAGTTCTACTTTATAATTAACTTCCTAACTAATCCTGTGCGCTATATACTGCAAGAAAAGCTGTGTAATCCTGGAGCAAATCATCAGCACCAATGCATTGCCTTTCTAGCCAATTTGTATTTATCCCCTATGGTGCTTTTTTTTTTCGCCAGAATTTAACCTCTTTACCTTCCTGAATATGGCCCTATTTATATATATATATATATATATATATATATATATATATATATATTATTATTATTCAATTTGTCCCTTGGATGCTAAAGCTGTTTCTCATGTTCTGGAGATGTCCCAAACATCCAAGGGGTTAATACAATTTGCATTCACAAGCAGCTTGGTTAATGTTTTTCACCCCCTCCCTCCCTTATTTTATTCTTTTCAAGTGCAGATCCTCTTCAGAATGCCAATTACCCATTTATACAATTCTTTCTTTTTTCTCCTTTTATCTCCCCCCCCCCCCACACACACACACACTTTTTATCTTTTATCTAGTCCTTTGAGAATTACACTTGTAATAATGAGCAGAGGACTTTAGATAGATAATTAGGTAACAGTCTCCACAAGGGAGTACTGATATTTCATAGAGATTAACCCTTTGAGTGCCAGAGGGGTATGCAATGCGTTGCATACCCCTCTGGCACTCAAAGGATTAAAAGCTTGAACCATTGAATATAAAGTCTACACGGGTCCAATTCACTTGTTTTCCTTCCTACTGAACACACACACAAAACACTCATTATAAATCACAAGTGTCCAACATGTGGAGCCCTGTGGGTTCGTTTCAAACAGCATAACACCTTGATTCAGTCCACACGAAATGTATTTGTTTATTTTAATTTGTTTGTGGAGGATTGAAAAGTAAATGTGGTCCTTGGAGGTCATTTTCCCTTTACAGTGACCTTCATTACAGCTCATTTTCTCTGTCATCCAATGCAGGTTACTGGTAACTTTGGGTAGGCGATCCACCTCTTTAATTGTAGGCAGTAACTATTCTAGAATTGTATGCGGGGGTGGAGAATACTGTCCTTCCATGGCTGCAGCTAGCCAACCAGCTCCAGAAAGATTTGTTCCTTGGTGAAGATAACACAGGCAAGAGAACAGTTCTGCTATAGCTTTAGAAGTTTTTTTATTTTTCTGTTAGAAATGAAATACCACCATCAGGCGGATTACCATAACTAACAATGCCCTTCAATGTGGCTAGCTCAGTGACCAGGTGCTTTTTGTGGACCTTAAGCCCTGGGAGGAAAATCTTGGGTACAAGTTCTTTCCTCAGGAGTTTCCCACCAAGTCTTCATGCACTCGTTTCTGATTGGCTCCTGCTGCAGCAGCCTTTTTGTGCTATTTCCAGAACGAGTATCCTACGCAGGGCTTGGACTCTCCTTCTCTCCTCTGCTGATAAACCCTTCACCTGCCAGTTAAGTCTAAATTAGCGATTTCTGGGGTGAAACTTTAATCCTACACAATGTAATTTGGTGATTTCTTATACTGTAAGGTTATTTCACACTGTGAGAATGTCTATACCGTTGGAGCTTGGGGCCAGACCTAAAACTAAGGATGCTGGGGTCTCTGTATCACCTATTGCTTATTGCTCTTCCTGTCATTCAGGGTTACCTAGAGAATTCTCAGGTCATTTATGCCCAGAATGTTCTGATATCCCTGAGAGTTTTCCAGGGACCTCCAGCCATGCATTAGAGCCAGTTTGGGTGCAAGAGTTCAAGGCTGCTACTAGGGACCTTAGGTCCACATTGCAACTCTTTCAATCTCAGTTACAGGGGGTCTTCCATTCTTGGCAGACCCCCTCCTCCGTCAAGTCTTCCCTGCCAAAACCTCAGGGTGTACCTGACGTGTCGGATTCCTCTGAGGAGGAACTGCTGGTGGATTCAGATGTTGAGGAATGTTCTGCGGTGGGCTCCTCTTTTTTGGGGATCCTTTTGAGGCTGATCCTGAGCCCTCGGCCGAGGGCCTGATCAGGGCTGTTTTTAATATCCTAAACATTCCCTTAATGCAGGAGGTTCCTTCTGACCCTTCTGATGTATTTCAGGAGCCTAAAAAGCCCCTTACTTGCTTTCCATCTAACCCAACTCTTGACCGCCTTGTGTCTGAAGGGTGGAAGTCTCAGGACAAAAAACAGTCATCCCCCCAAAGTGGATGCTCCTATTTCTAAGCTATCTAAGTCTACTACTTTGCCAGTGTCTGATGCATCTGCTATAAAGGACTGGACTGACAAGAAACTTGTGGTCACCCTCAAGTACATCTTTGCCACTGCTGGTACTGCCATGCTTCCAGCATTCGCTGCAGCATGGGTGAACTGGGCATTGTGGTCTGGACTGAACAGCTCACCCTTGCTGTGTTCGTCAAGGGGCTCTTACTTTGGATATGTTGCGCCTCCTTGGCAACATTTCTGAGGAACAGCACTATGTTTCTGATGCCTTATTTGATGCCATCCCTTTCGTGGCTAGGGTTTCCACCATGTCTGTGGTTGCCAGAAGGGCTCTTTGGCTCAAAATCTGGTCTGCTGACACTGCTTCCACAAAAGCATTGCTCTCCTTACCTTTTCAAGACACGTCTTTGTTTGGGCCAGATCTTAAGGATCTGATCAACAAGGCCACAGGGGGTAAGAGTACCCTTCTACCCTTGGTCCCTAGGAAGAAAACGCCGCTTAAGCAAATCCGGTATTTTAGTTCCTTTCAGACAGAGACCCGTCCGGTGAGCCAGATGGTTCCTTCAACTCCACGTACCTCCTCCAAACCCAAACAGCAATGGAGACCCATGGTCTCTTCCAAGCCTCCTTCGGCATGACTCACCGAACCCAGGTCCGTGCTCTGCTGTGGGTGGTAGTCTGCGTCACTATCACAGCATTTGGGAGGATTCAGTGGCGGACCCATGGGTTTTACAGGTGGTGACGGAAGGGTACAGGATACCTTTTGTCTCTCTTCCTCCCTTTTGCTTCTTTCCTTCTCATACTCCTCAGGGCGCAGAGAAACGCCGTCTGTTCGGCGCTGTTTAGGCTCTTCTGGACAAGGATGTTCTAGAGCCAGTTCCAGTTCAGGACAGAGGTATGGGTTTTTACTCAAACCTCTTTGTGGTCTCCAAGAAGGACGGCGGTTGTCGTCTCATTTTGGACTTGAAGGATCTCAATTCCTTTGTGATCCGGACTCCTTATCACCAGGAGCCTCTACATACGGTGATTGCTGCCATGTCCCGGGAGAATTCCTTGCTTCTCTGGATCTTCAGGACGTGTATTTACATATTGCCATTCATCCAGAGAGCCGGCAGTATCTCCGATTTGCTTGCGACCGGAGGCATTTTCAGTTTTCAGCTCTTCCATTTGGTCTGACAACAGCTCCTCAAGTCTTCAATCGTGTCCTGGGAGCCTTAGTGTCCATCCTCCACCAGGACAGCATCAGAGTTACTCCATACATGGACGACCTGCTTCTGAAGGCCCCCCTCTGCGGAACTTCTTCGTCAGCAGGTTCAGCAATGCATTCATGCTCTCACCCATCACGGGTGGATCATCAACTTGGACAAATCAGATCTTGTTCCATCCCAGCGTCTGGTCTTCCTGGGCCTCCTTTTCGAGACCCAGAAGAGCATTGTTTCACACGGACAAGGTGGCTCACCAGATTGCCCACAGGGTTTCTGCGGTCCTGGCTCAGGATCCAGTTCCAGAGAAGAAGCTGTCCTTTCTAGTGGGGAAATTAATTTCCACCATAGAAGTGGTACCGTTTGCCGTTGCGCACACCAGGGAACTCCAGCTGTTTGTGATCCAGGTGTGCAGGGGTCAGCCGGTCCTTCTGAAGATGTCTGTGTCCCTCCCTCCTCATGTGGAACGGAGTTTGTCATGGTGGCTAGACCTCTCCAATCTGCTGAAGGGCAAGTCTTTCCTGGTATCCTTCTGGACCACGGTGAGGACTGATGCCAACCTCTTCGGCTGGGGAGCGGCCCTGGGTCGCCTGAGCGCTCAGGGTCGATGGTCTCCGGAGGAATCTCTCCTTCCCATCAACATATTGGAGCTTCTGGCGATATTCCATGCCCTTCGTCATTGGACATCTCAGCTGGAAGACTGTCCAGTCCGGGTACAGTCCGACAACGCCACAGCCGTGGCTTACATCAACAAGCAGGGCAGAACAAGAAGTCTCGCCGCTTGGTTAGAGGTCAAGGCTATTTTGTCCTGGGCAGAAGAACACTTTCCTGCCATATCCGCAGTGCACATTCCCGGCATAGACAACAACATGGCGGACTTCCTCAGACGGCACACAGTGGACAGTGGAGAGTGGGAACTGCACCCAGAGGTGTTCACCCTCATTATTCAGAAGCGGGGTCTTTCTTACATCGACCTGATGGCGACAAGACACAACAGGAAGGTTCCGAGGTTCTGCTCTCGATGGAGGGACCCTCTAGCTCTGGCGGTGGATGCCATGTCCATTCCTTGGTTATTTCCTCTGGCCTACATCTTTCCACCCCTCCCAGTGTTGCACACGGTGGTATGGAAATTACGACTGGAGCGCCGTCCAGTCATTTGGTTTCCGGAGCTTCTGGATCTGTCACTGGCGGAGCCATTCCGGCTCCCTTGCCATCCGGATCTTCTTCTACAGGGTTACCTGTGGAAGGAGGATGTTCATTGGCTAGCTTTGACGGCTTGGAAATTGAATTCTCAATATTGAAGAAGAAAGGGTTTTCTTCTGGCGTGGTGGCTACTATGCTCAGTGCCCGTAAGCCTGTTTCTTCCAAGATTTACCATCATGTCTGATCAACCTTCCTATCTTGGTGTGCTGATTAGGACCTGTCTCAGGATTTTGATCTGCGTACGGTCCTGGCCTTTTTGCAGGACGGTGTGGATAAGGGCCTCAGTTTGAGTTCCCTTAAGGTTCAGACGTCTGCTTTCAGAGGTGCATTGCCATCCTTCCCAATGTCAAGGTTTTCTTCTAGGGCGTTGCTCATTCTCTTCCTGCCTTCAAGAATCCTGCTCCTCCGTGGGATCTTAATTTGGGTTTGGGCGTTCTTCAGCACCCTCCATTTGAGTCTTTGGCTACTATTCCTCTGCGCCTGTTGACGTGGAAAATGGCCTTTTTCCTGGCGATTGTGTCTGTCCGCCGTGTCGTAGCGGTACATGCTCTGTCCTGTAAACCACCCTATTTGGTGTTTCACGAGGACAAGGAGGTACTTCGCACCTCTCAGGAGTTCCTTCCCAAGGTGGTTTCGGAGTTCCACATCAATCAGGAGATTGTAGTGCCCTCTTTCTGCCCTGACCCCACCTCTGACAATGAGAGGGACCTCCACTTGTTAGACGTGGTGCATTGTCTCAAGTTTTATGTACATCACACTGAGTCTATCAGGCATTCTGACATGTTGTTCGTCATTCCTGAGGGTCCTAGGGCAGGAAGACCTGCATCCAAAGTGACTGTTGTTTCTTGGATCAAGTCCATTATTCACAAGGCTTATGAGCTGAGGAAGAAGCCTGTCCCTTTCAGGGTCATGGTTCATTCTACACGATCTATTGGGGCCTCTTGTGCTTACTAGAATCAGGCCTCTGCTGATCTGTTGTACAAGACTGCCACCTGGTCGTCTGTGCACACCTTTTCGAAACACTGCCATGTTGATGTGTTTGCATCGGTTGATGCCAGCTTTGGGAGGAAAATACTGGAGGCAGTTTTGCATATCTAGGATTTTCTTTGGTTCTTGGTGCTTCCTTCACTTTTGAGCCCCGTTGGCTCTAGTTCAGTGTGCTGTGTAACAGTTGGGATGTTGTTACCCCCGTTCAGTTTCCTTTGACACTTCAACTATTTTGTTTGGATATCTCTGATCTGATGGTTCATCTCTGCTCTAGTGACTTTGGGGACCGTGCTCCTGGTCCTTGCCTTACTTCCCACCTCTGGGAAACTCAATGGTTGGACACCCCAAAGTTACCAGTAACCTGTATTGGATGACAGAGAAAAGAGGATTTTAGTCTTACCCGTTAAATCCTTTTCTCTTAGTCCATACAAGTTACTGGTCTGCCACCCTGTCAAGGGACCATGCTTGGCTCTCCTGTGGCAGACCGTAGGGGTCCTTCGGGGTCATGCTCACTATCTAGTCAATAGTGTTTCAAATCTTTCTGGAGCTGGTTGGCTAGCTGCCACCAAGGAAGGAAGGTAGGCTCCACCCCCTGCATACAATTCTAGAATTGTTCCTGTCTACAATTAAAGGGGCAGATCGCCTACCCAAAGTTACCAGTAACCTGTATGGACTAAGAGAAAAGGATTTAACAGGTAAGACTAAAATCCTCTTATATTGACTGCTTATTCGATAAAGAACATGAAACATGTTAAAGTTTAACTGATTAACTACTAAGATGTGTTTCAGCCTTGCAGTTTATTTCAAAGCATTTAACCCCCCTGATGCTGGAAATGCATGCTTCTCAGTGTGTTGGAGGCATATCTAGCATCCACATTGATGACTCATTAAAGGGACAGTAATGTTTCACAATAAAAGCAGCTCCAATTAATCTTCATTGTATTTGGGCCATGGAGAGTGTTATTTCAATACTGTCAGAGTTATAGTTCAAGAGTAATTGAATGATAAATTATCCCCCTCCCATCCCTTTTACTGATTTAACACAGCTCACCTCAGAGCAGCAAGACTATGCAGATGGGCCACTTCAAGTTAGCATAAGGGAAAACCTGTCAAGGGGGCAGGGTTTTCCTTATGCTCACAGTAAGAAGATTGTCCCTTGCTGTGAGCTCTCTGGTCTTAAGACCAGATAACACATCTGAGGGGAGGTGGCTTACACTAGGTAAAAGGTATGGGAAGGTGAACTTTATAATTAAATTACTCTTGAACTACAACTCTGACAGTATTAAAATAACACCCTCTATGGCTCAAATACTCTGAAGATCGATTGGAGCTGCTTTTATTTTGAAACCTTACTATCCCTTTAAGGATAGAATGACAAAAGGTTCTGTTAATAAATGGAAACAACAATAATAATAATATGGAACTTTTTATGCTTAGGCTGTACTACGAATTATGAACAGGGATGGCATCAGTGAAGAAGCAGCTAAAAACAGACTCTCTAGCCAGATGTCCAACAGCCAAAGGGTAGACTTATCAAATGTGGTTCTCTGTACTCTCTGGGAACCTGAAGTGACACAGAAACAGGTAACAGTTATAGCAGTTTTATGACCTCATAGGATTAACTGCCCATCACATCTGTACTTAATGCTTTGGATTATAGAGACTTATCCAGTGTTTTGTTAAGTAATACACTGAAAATGTCTCTGGCATACTAAAGGGTTGAGTATAGAGAGCCTGCCAAAAGTTTAAAATGTTTTTGTATTTTTTTTTGTTTTGTTTTGGGGTTTTTTTGCAGTTCATTAGTAGAATGTTAAAGGGATAGCAATGTTTAATTTTACCATCCTTTAATATTGTAGGTATTAAAAAAAGAATTACATTGATGTAAGTCCTGTCTCTCAAACCTTTATGGTTTGAGAGATATAACCGGCTAAAGTTCCCCCTTCCAGGCCATGTCACAGAAGCCAACGCTGTAGTTGACAGTAGGAGATTACGGTCATTTGACCGGCCAGCAGCTCTTCAGCAGAGCCGAAATAGTTCTGTTTAGAAATAAATACTTCACTGGAACTGTCTACAAAGTGTGCCTGATTTGCAAGCACACTTTGTAGACCGTTCCAGTGAAGCATTTCTAAATAGCTCTATTTTGGCAAGAGCGCTGACTTCTGTGAAACGGCCTGCAGGGGGAACTTTAGTCTGTTATATCTCTCAAACTATAAAGTTTTGAGAGAGAGTACTGACATCATTGTAATCCTGCAGTATTAAAAGATATTAAAATTAAACATTACTATCCCTTTGATCCCTAATTACCGGATCTTTTATATACCTCCATGTTGGTTTAGGCCATGAAATTGGAGATCCTCAAACAGTGTGGGAGTTGAGCATCAGAAGGTTGTGCCTTTTGTCATCATTATTATTATTTATATAATATTCAAGTATTTGAACCTGATCTTCTTGGACTGACATGCATTTTCCCCTTTACGGAGGCAAAGCTGTTGGTTGCCAAAATCAGACAGAAGATATAGGATCAGAAGAGGATTTTTTTTTTTATCTGAATGGCCCCTAAGAAAGGGTTGTCGGTTTTGGAATAGCTTTCTAGAAAGACTACTTAAGATCCTTGGAACAAACTTAACCCTTTGAGTGCCAGAGGGGTAGGCAACCCATTGTATACCCCTCTGGCACTCAAAGGGTTAAGCTTATCCCGACTTGCAACAAAATCCAAAAAAAATCTTAGATTTAACAGCAGTGTAGTCTAGCTTTTGTCAGCTTCAGGTATTGATGGATCTTATACTATGTGACAGGGCTGTGATCTGTTTTTATTCCAGGTACAGAAGGCGTGGGACCTGTTAAAGCAACGCATCAATCAGGAATCAAACATTCCCAACAGCAGTCCCTTTGTAAAATCCAGGTTTTAAATATGCATCAGGGAAACTCTAGATTTATTATTTACAATCCACTGACTATAATTTACTGTGTAGATTTTACAGTAGCAGAAAACCTAAAGTGGTGAACGGGGACTTTGAATGTCACCTGCTTGTTTTAGCATCTTATAATGTTCTTGTCCAATCACAATTCATAATGAACAAAAATAACAAACCTATTGTATGATTTGCCAGGTATCTTTAGCATTCAGGTGGTTTAAGTGGAACTTTCACCGCTAAGAAAGTTAGTCTTATTATGTAGACTATATAGCGAATGTGTTATAGTGTCTTCATTTTATTTTTTACATTGTTATTTGGCCAAAATCTAAAAAGTAAATACTGCCCTGCACCTATTTCTGGATAGACTGCGGTTACCAGTTCTGTACAGCAGTCTGTCACACTGCCTCTGCTCCCTTCCCTCTGTCCATTGTCATGTAAGCTGGAGCGGTTTCTGGCCAACAAGAGTGGTTCAGCTTACATGCAGAAAGACTCCATCATCAGAGGAGGCTGGATAGATGGAGGGGAGCAGAGGCAGAGTGACAGACTGCGGTACAGAGCTGGTAACTGCAGTCTGTCCGGAAGTAGGTGCAGGGCAGTATTTATTCTTTAGATTTCGGCCAAATAAAAATGTAAAAAAATAAAATGAAGACACTCTAACACATTCACCATATAGCCTGCATATTAAGACTAACTTGTTTAGGGTTGAAAGTTCCACTTTAATAGTACATTGTTGTACCATGTATCTGTATCTCTTTTATTAATAATTTTAAAAATAAATGTTGCAGAGGATTGCTTCAAAATCCAGACCAGAAACTGACTGCCATCTTCATCTGTTATGGTTACACTTTTGAGTAGTACACTGAACAGTTCTGTTGCTTTCTTTTAGCTATCTGTCTGTAGTATACTAAAAGTGGCTTCCAGTTCAAATGTACTTATAACTGACACAGTTAAGCACTTGAAATAAATAGCAATTCCTCTTCCCGTTAGACCTTTTTTGTGTGTGTGTTTTTCTAAAATATCTGTGCACATAGACTACCGTTCAAAAGTTTGAGGTCACTTAGAAATGTCCTTGTCTCTCATCAAATGAGTTGCAAAATGAATAGAAAATACAGTCAAGATGTTGACATGGTTAGAAATAATGAGTTTTAATTGAAATAATAATTGTGTCCTTCAAACTCTGCTTTCAACGAAGAATCCTCCATTTTCAGCAATTACAGCCTTGCAGAGCTTTGGCATTCTAGCAGTCAATGTGTTGAGTTAATGTGACGTGAGTTCACCCCATGCTTCCTGAAGCACCTCCCACAATTTGGATTGGTTTGATGGGCACTTTATACATGCTATACAGTCAAGCTGCTCCCATAACAGAAACAAGGACATTTGTAAGTGTCCCCAAACTTTTGAACGGTAGTGTATAGGCATACATACATGTTGTGTTGCACCGCAATTATGTGTATTTTACTTCTCAAGAAAACATCATATAACCATTTGATTGCCAGAGCAATATCCAGCAAATCATTTTCCAATGCACTGAAGACCCCCTTTGGCACTCAAAGGGTTGAAAGAATGGTCTTAGAGCCCCCTAGATGTAGGTATTCCCCACCTTGGGTTTACTGAAGAAATATTTCAGGGCAGGGGCCAGTGAGGCAGAAAAGCACCTTTATTCAGATCATTCTGGTTTCAAGGCATTCTAGGATGTCAGGAAATGGCCATAGTCACACCTGCTGCTAAGCACATACCGTTTTTAGCACTCTTCCCACCCACTCCCCTCTGCCTGTTCTTTACAGCCGTGTTTGTGTCTTTATTTTTCAGGATGCATCTGTGATTCAGTGTTCCTTTCCATCACGTTATCCCTACCTCCAAAAAAAATAGTAACCTGCTATTGGGTCTTTCAGGACCTCCACATCTTCAGATCGCAGGCCTCCCACAGTGTGTCTTAAGAAATGTTGCATTGCCAGTCCTGTCAGGGCTGGATGGTAACATTGTAAGACTGCAGCACTAGGCTTCACAGCAAAAGTATCCCAATTTGTCAACCACATGGTTTAGTCAGGTGTTGGGGTTTTGATTTATTCTCAACTAAATGGCTGAAGTGATAGGTCTGTAATTTCTTATGAGCCCACACTACGTGGAGGTGCCAAGTTTCTACTGATGTGTACTAGTATGGGAACCAAATATATTTCTGTCCTGGTGCACTGTTTCACTATAGTAGGCACCAAGTAGGGTTCTGGAGGTGTGTCTGATCTTCAGTATCTAACAGGAGAGTGGTCAGAAAGATGCTGATCAATATTATCGTGAAGATCTCTGTTCGCAGTTCCTCCCTTTGAGCCTAGGTGAGTGGCTTCACAATAGAATACTGAGAGTGCATCACTCACAAATTATGTATGCTGATGGGTGTCAGATAGCGATTAGTTATCCCATTCTTATAAAAAAAAAAATCCTTTTGGCATGAAACCATTTCAACCTCACCTTTACAGTTTCCTTTTCATCTATCATATCCTTGACAGTGCTCTAACTGCTCCCTAAGTTCCAGTATATGGGATAGTACTTGTGGAGTTCGCTATTTTCCCCCACTCAGTGCATTCATTGCGCCTCTAATGCATCTCTCACCTTCTTACCATTCATTAGCTTAAAGGGGAATAAACTGCAGATTTCTCTTATGTCCAATATGGAACACAGGTACCATGGGGTTGAGTCCCCAGGTCACATCACAAATAAACAGCCTTTAGGATGGAGACACTCTCCTCACTCCCAGAATTCATATGTCCTGCTAGGAAATGGAAACGGCAAGGCAAATACGCTTTGTTTTGCTTACATAGTAACATAGTTGATATGGCTGAAAAAAGACACGTGTCCATCAAGTTCAGCCCATGCCATATCACCCCGTTGATCTAAAGGAAGACAAAAAAAAAATTGAACCCATTTCCAATTAAGCCCCAGGTAGGTAACAAAAATTCCGTCCTGACTCCAAATGGCAGTCAGATATTTCCCTGGATCAACATCCTATCTGCTTTGAAGCCAGCTGTCATAATTCTCAATGTTGTTCTGTGCTAGACAGGTATCCATTCCTTTTTTGAAATCCATTACTGTACTACAATCATAGCATCCAAAGGCAAAGAATTCTATAATTTCACTGCTCTAACTGCAATAATTCCTACCATTGCAAACCAGGCACACATTGTAGACCGTTCAAATGAAATATTTCTTTGTAACTACCACGATCACAGCTCTGCTGAGGAGCCGTACGACAGTCTATGGACTGCGATCTCTGTCTGTAACTTTGAAAGCTGATGTCAGCACAAGGGGAGGGAAGGGGGAACTTTGCAGACTTATATCTTCCAAACCATAAAGGATGGTTTGGAGATCATAAATGGAGCAATTAATTTATTTTTTAAGTATCTACAAAACTAAATCTATTGAATGTTAAGTATTACTATCACTTTAAATTGTGATATCATCACCCATTAGACCTTCTTTTCTAACATAAACAAACCCAGTATGGCTAGTCTCCCTTTATAATTCAGATCCTCCAATGAAATAGAGATAGAATTGTACTTTCATCAATAGGGTACCATCCTGCACAAAAAGGGGCATGGATGCATGATCCATACCCCTGTTGTGCAGGACAGCACCATATTTGCTCTTGCAGCAGCTGCGTGACTCTGCACATTGCTGTGAAGTCTATCAGTACTCCCAAATCTTTCTTTAATGAGGATTCCCCCAGTAGTTTCCCATTTAGTGTATATGTAGCATGTTTGTTTCTACAGTCCCAATGCATAACCTTACATTTATCTACAATAAATCTCATCTGCCACTTTTTTATTCTGACCATTCACTCAGTTTGTCTAAATCCTTATGCAGAGAAAAAATATCCTGTTCTGTATGTATTTCCTTGCACGGCTTAGTGTCATCAGCAAAGACTGAGACATTACTTTCAATTCCCACTTCTAGATCATAAATAAACAAGCACTGGGCCTGGATTGAACCCTGTGGCACCCCACTTACAACTTGAAAAGGATCCATTTCCAACCACTCCCCGCAATCTATGTTTTAAACAGTTTAACTATAGATATCACCTAAGCCGAAGCATTTAATTTATACAGTAACGCTGTGATGCAGAGTATCAAAGGCTTTCCCAAACTCCAAGTCTAATACATCAACATAATTCCCTTGTCCAAATTACTATTTTCCCTTTTGTAAAATGCAAGCAAATGAGTTTGACATGATCTATTCTTCATAAAGGTTTTTATTATTTTCTTATTGGATATGGGGCTGTATAATCCACCATTAGGTGGGTTACCATCACTGGGCTTCCCTTGAGTGGATTGACTATACTGTGGATGTAATCTTGCTGCCAAGTGTTCCCTCGTGACAGGGTCTCTTGAGGCTCTGGTTTCCGTCTAAGATGTTAACCAGAAGACTGGTGAGTAACCCTTTGAGTGCTTTTGGTCCACTATATGTCCCAATCTTTGTTGCCTTTCCATACAGGGGCTATTGTGAGAATGGGCAGGCTCTGGCACTCATGGGTATATTTATTATTCCTGGGTTTCTCCCTGAGGGCTTTGGAGTGAGGATGGCTACCTTTTTTATATTAGGTTAACCCTTTCATTACCTTTACTCTGTATTTGAATGACTTGGGGGTTTATTTGCACACCTCCGCCATGACTGTAGCAGTCTGTAAATTGCTTTTTAAGTGCTCTGTCAGCACTCTTAACCATATTGTCGTGCAATGTGGTTCCATCTTCAAGTAATAGAGTTGTCCTGCATGATATTTGAGCAACAGTGGCACCAACTTTTGGTGACGCCGTCCATTATCTTCATCTGAGAAAGGTTATAATTTTTTGAAACCTCCTAGACATAGTAGATCTCTTATCTCCAGCCTTCCATTCCTTTGTGACAATTTCTTGGATGGAGCTGTAGACTGGGAATGGGTGGGACTCTCTTTTTGTATCAGATGAATGTCAAATCCATGACATTTAGTTCTTTATGCATTTCTGACAATCCTAACGTCTTCCTCATTAAACGTACTAGACCGTCAATTATTTTCTGTACTGAAATTACCTGGTTCTACGGTTATTACTCAGTCGTCCAATACAGGTTACTGGTAACTTTGGGTAGGCGATTAGCCCCTTTAATAGGCAGGAACAATTCTGAGAAGGGACTGCTGGGTGGAGCCTACCTCCTCTCCTTAGCTTGCAGCTAGCCAATCCCCAACCAGCAAGATTTGTTCCTTCGTCAAGACACAAGCAAGAGAAAAGTTCTGCTATAGTTTTAGCTTTTTATTATTTTTCTGTTAGGTATGGAATACCACCATTAGGTGGATTACCATCACTGACAACTCCCATCACCCAAATGTGGATAGCTCAATTTACCAGGTGCTTTTGTGGACCTAAGCCCTGGGGGGGGGATCTTGGCTGCAAGTTCTTTCCCCAGGAGTTGCCCACTGAGGCTTCTTCTTGATATATGGTTATCTGAAGACAGAAGATCTGCTGAAAAAGGTGAGCACCCTTTGTGTGCGGAGGTCCACATGTCCCATGCTTCCCCTCCGCACAGGGGTCTCATTTGGAGTTCCTATTACATACTCATGCACTCATTGGGTTTATTTCTGTATGTCTGTGAGGTGTTTGGAGCAAGTTTCTGTGGTAACTTAACCCTTTTGTTGCTGGTTAGCACATTTTGAGGGGACTTTGGACACTTTCTCTACTGGGACCAGTGTTTATTGGGTCTGTTTTATTCTAGTGGACTTTTGAGTGTTTTTACTTTTTTGTATTCTCCTCATTAACTTTGTTCCGCGCCTTTAAGGTGGGTGTTTACCGCATAGATGCCATTCCTCCATTCACTTGTATGGGACATATCTCTGCAACCGGTCCATGTAGCGAGGTCAGAGATGGCTCATTTTGTGGGTTTGCCCTTGCTCTGTCATCCGGTCAATGTTCTGGGGATGTTGGGGGCTTCTGCCACTGTTTGGGTACTATGTCAGCGAAACTACGTGTCCCATGAGCGCCACTTTGCACTCTTTTTTCAGATTGGCTCCCGTCGCAGCAGCCATTTTGTGTATTCGCAGATCGAGTATCCTACACAGGGCTTGGACTCTCCTTCTCTCCTCCGCAGTTTAACTGTTTGCCTACCACATAAGTATTATTTAGCGTTTCTGGGATGAGAATGTCTGCTCCATTAGACTCTGCGGCTAAATCCAAGACTAAGGATACTGGGGTGTCTGTGTCCCCCATTGCTCATTGCTTCTCATGTCACTCAGGGTTACCTAGAGAATACTCAGGGCATGTTTGCCCAGCATGCGTGCTGCCCCTAAATCCCCTGCAGGGGCCTCCAGCCATGCACTAGAGCCAGTACGGATGCAAGAGTTTAAGGCTACTACCAGGGACCTCCGGTCCACCTTACAACTACTTCCATCCACTTTACAGGGGGTCTTCCACTTGTGGCAGACCCCTGCCCCTATCAGATCTTCCCTGCCTAAACTGCCAGGTGTACCTGATGTGTCTGACTGCTCTGAGGAGGAGTTGTTGGTGGATTCGGATGATGTTGACTGTTCAGCTGTTCCTTCAGCTCAGTTTTTTGGGGAACCCTTTGAGGCGGACCCCATCCCCTCAGCTGAGGGCCTGATCAGGGCTGTGTTGTCCACCCTGAACACTCCCTTGGTGCAGGAGGCTTCTTCTGACCCCTCTGTTTTTCAGGAGCTTGTTAGGCCCCATGCTTGCTTTCCAACTAACCCCACCCAAAAGGGACTGACAGCGCAGGCGCACGGATGTCACTGTGGCAAGATGTCCATGCTTCCTGCTACTGTCGGCATCGGAACAAGTTTAAAATCTTTTAAACCAGGTAATAATTCTGGCGACTAGCGCTACTAAGCAGCTAGTCGCCAGATGGGGACTGGATTCAGATAAAGTTTTTGTGGGGTGGTAGTTCCCCTTTAAGAGAGATGTTTTCATATTTATCTGTATAACATGCCTGAGGAAGAGACCTAAGGTCTTCAAAGCTTGCATTTAAATCTGCTTAGTTAGCCAATAAAAGGTATCAAAAGCTATATTTGCCTCCTGTATTTCTACGGCTAACACGGTACCAACTCTCATCTACTTCTGACAAAGAGAGGGATCTTCATCTGTTGGATGTTGTGCGTTGTCTCAAGTTCTATGTGCATCACACTGAGTCCTTGAGGCAGTCTGACACTCTGTTTGTTATTCCTGAGAGTCCTAGGGCAGGGAAGCCTGCTTCCAAGGTAACCATAGCTTCTTGGATCAAGTCCACGATTCATAAGGCTTACGAACTTTGGAAGAATCCTGTTCCCTTCAAGGTCACGGCTCATTCTGCGAGGTCTATTGGGGCTTCTTGGGTCTAAAGGAACAAGGCCTCAGCTGATCAGTTTTGCAAGACGTCCACTTGGTCATCTGTGCACTCCTTTTCTAAACACTACCGTGTGGATGTGCTGGCATCAGCTGATGCCAGTTTTGGGAGAAAGATCCTGGAGGCAGCCTTGCCTGTCTAGGATCTCCTTTGTCTCTCAGTACTCTTTCACTTTTGAGCCCTGTTGGCTCTAGTTCAGTGTGCTGTGTAACAGTTCATGGCGATAGTTTTACCCCTGTTCAGTGTCCTTTGACACTTTGTGGTTGTGTTGAGCTATTTCTGATCTGTAGGTTCATTGATGCTCTGGTGACTTTGGGGGCCTGCGCCTGGTACCTTTCTTCCCGCCCTGGGGAACTTAATGGTTGGACATCTCAAAGTTACCAGTAACCTGTATTGGACGACAGAGAAAACAGGATTTTAGTCTTCCCTGTTAGATCCTTGTCTCTTGGTCCATACAGGTTACTGGTCTCCCTCCCTGTCAAGGGACAGTGCTTTGCCTTCCTGCAGCAAAACGTGGGTGTCCTTTCGGGTTCATGCTCATAGGAGTCTTCCTTTACCTTCGTACTACCTAGTCAATAGTTAGTCTGCAAATCTTACTGGTTGGGGATTGGCTAGCTGCAAGCTAAGGAGAGGAGGTAGGCTCCACCCAGCAGTCACTTCTCAGAATTGTTCCTGCCCATTAAAGGGGCTGATCACCTACCCAAAGTTACCAGTAACCTGTATGGACTAAGAAAAGTATTTAACAGGTAAGACTAAAATCTTATTTTCTCCCTCTTCTGTGGATGACGAGGCTGATTCCATTTCTGCCATACTACCTTCATATTCGTCTTCTAAAAGATGTGACGGAATTTCATCTGGGTCTGAAACTCTGGGCCGCTTCTTAGAGGCTTCTTGCATAGAGGAGTGCATCCAACCCAGAAATTCCTTGAATAGGGCTGGCACTTCATGACTGGCAACTTTTTATAAGCATTCAGGGCACAATTTTGAAAAATCAGTAGAAGATATATTTTCGCAACCATCACAAATTTTACATTTTGGTGCAGATTAATCTTCCTTAGGTGTCTCTGATCCTGCTTTAGAGTTGTCTCCTTTACCCTCCCCTCTTTAGATCCACACATGATGACATCAATGTGACCAGATGGAATAATTTAGAACTATAACATCTGAAATATTGATCACTGTTTTGTACATTGTGTGATATTTAGTAAATCTGGGGAACCAGATTGCAGAGTGGGCTGTTAAGTCCAGCACTCTGGCTTGTTTAAAGAATAATCCGTGTGCTAAGGAATGTGAATTGACTCCTGCTGTGCTTCACTGACCAGTCAGGGGAGGTTACTGTGAACCAGTTAAAATGTCCCTTTTTCAAGCACTAATTTGTATTCTTATCTTGATAAGAGTGTCTGGAAGTGTATATAAGCAGTGTGCTTTATCAATAAAGGCTCTTCTGTTCTACCCTCCTTAATACAAGTTTTGGCTGTATTTCTGGAGGGGCTTGGGCTGGGGATTCTCACCTTAGCCACTGCAGGAGCGAATTCACTTGCCTCACCGGTCTACTGGCGTAGGGCCTCTGGAAACTCCATCTAGGATTCTGCAGCTAAATTCACTAGCCCTGTCAGAGTTGTAGTTCAAGCTTAATTGAATGATAAAGTGTCCCCCTCCCTCCCCTTTTACAGATGTAACACTGCTCACATCAGAACAGAAAGGTGGTGTCCAGATGGCTTGCAGAGTGGGGCAATCTTCAATTAGCATAAGGGGAAAAACCTGTCAATGGGGGAAGGGTTTTCATTGTTCTCACAGTAAGAATATTGTTCCTTGCTGTGAGCTGTCTGGTCTGTGGACCAGATCCCACATCTGAGGAGAGGGGGCTTACACTAGGTAAAAGGGGAGGGAGGGGGAAACTTTATCATGCAATTACTTTTGAAATACAACTCTGACAGTATTGAAATAACACTCTCTATGGCTCAAATACTGTGAAGATTAATTGGAGCTGCTGTCTTTGTGAAACATTACTATCCCTTTAAGGCAGGGTACATGGGGAGAGAAAACAAATAAGTGCTCCTAAGTTTACAGAGCAAAGAGAGAGAGGCATAATGCCTTCGTCCTCTAGCTTGAGGACCAAATTAACTGATGAGAGGAGGAGTTAATCCCCCACAGTCATTGCCGTGGATTGGACACAGAGCAAATACTGTTTTTAAATGTTAGGTTCTTGATGGAAACTGATTGTAGAGGTTCAAACTCCTTGTGAGTAGATAATTGCTGTAGAGCAAGATCTGGCTCCCACACAGGTAAAATCTCTCTGACAGAACATTTTATTCTAGAGATTGCATTAAAGGAATAGTAATACTTAGTTTTAACTTTATTTTATTTTGTAGGCATGAAAAAAAACATGAAGAATGATATAAGTCTTATCTCTCAAACCTTTATGGTTTAAGAGATATTCACAAACAAAGTATCCCCCCCCTGTTCAACCAGATCAGAAGGGAGGTGCCCAGGTAGACTGCAGAGAGGGACAATCTTCAATTAAGATAAGGGAAAAAGCTGAAAAACTTGTCAAGGGGGGGAAGGGCTTTCATTGTTTTCATACAAAGAAAATTGTCCCCTTCTGTTATCTGTCTGGTCATACAACCAGATTCACATCTGAGAAGAGATGGCTTACACTAGGAAAAAGGGGCGGGAGGGGGAACTTTGCTTGTGAATATCTCATAAACCATAAAGGTTTGAGAGATGAGACTTATATCATTCTTCATGTTTTTTTAATGCCTAAAAAATAAAATAAAGTTAAAACGAAGTGTTACTATCCCTTTAATATATCTTGATTAGATGATTGTCAGCAAATGGGGTGGCCAAAACTGCAGATAGAGGCAAAATATGGCCCCTATTAGATGCAGGTTTTGGTCATTTCCTGAAATCCTCCTGTAGGAAATCTACTATTTTCCCTAATAGATAAACCTTTGATAGATTTTTTTCTTGACATCATCTGACAAATATTGTCCACATTGATAATATATAATGGCTGCTGAGGCTTTCCTTTCTTGAATAAAAAGGATGAAATTTACCTTTGATATTTCCTTTTTTTCTGTGTCCCTCCATGGCACAAAAAATGTGGGCTTGTCCCTCCTCCCAGCTGGAGTAGGACCAATCCTCTCAAAGTTAAAAAGGCCTCCCTGCCCATCCTCCGGCAGTCAACGTTTGTCAGAGCTACGAAAAAAAACATATAGATTAGAGTCAGGGTGTGCCATGGAGGGACACAGAAGAAAAGGAAATATCAAAGGTAAGTTTCATCCTTTCTTCTGTGTCCGTCCACGGCACAAAAAATGTGGGACATACCAAAGCAGTGTCCCTTAGGGAGGGAATATACCAAAGATACCAACATGTATGAACATGAACAATTATATAATGAGGATAATATATCTCAGGAAAAAACAGAACAGTCTTACCCCTTAGGTTGGGATCCTGCCTGAACAACCTGTCTGCCGAAGCTAGCATCTTCTGAGGCCTCTACAGACCTGATAGTGTCTTATAAATGTAGACAGCGAGGACCATGTAGCTGCCTTGCATATATCTTCTGCTGAAACAGTTGCTTTTGACGCCAATGATATAGAAACTGCTCTCGTCAAGTGGGCTTTAATCATTTTTGGAGGGACTAATCTTGCTCCCAGGTAAGAGATCTTAATACAATCTCTGATCCATCTGGAGAAAGATGCCTTGGAAGCTGCTATTCCTTTGAATTTACCATGGAAATGGACAAACAAACGTTCCAGTTTTCTGAATTGTGTGGTTCTCTGTAGATGAATGGAAATACAACGTACAAGATCCAAATTGTGCAACAATTTCTCCTCCTTTGTAGCAGAATGTGGAAAAAAGGAGGGCAGAACTGTATCCTGATTAAGATGAAATGAGGATATCACTTTTGATCTGACATTTGGGATAGTTCTTAGCACTACCTTATCTTGATGCAGAATCAAATCGGGAGAGATGGAAGATAAGGCCTGCAGCTCACTTACCCTCCTAGTGGAGGTGATGGCAGTCAGGAAAACTACTTTCAGAGTGAGATTCTTCAGAGAGACCTCTTGTAGAGGCTCAAAATCTGGGGATGCAGACAATTGATTAAGGACTGAGTTTAGGTTCTCATGGGGCCATCAGATCTTTAATTCTAGGCCTAGCTTTTATAATGGCCTTCAAATATTTTCTGACCAATATTTGATCCGCGAACTGTTCAGCTAAAATAGCAGATAGCTGTACCTTTATAGAGGCTGGACGTAATCCCAGTTGGAATCCTTTATGTAGAAAATTAAGAACCTGGGGTGCTCTAATAGAACTCCTGGATAAATGTTCTTGTGACACTAGGCTGAGAAGATTTTCCAAACCCTATCATACACTTTAGAGGTAGATGATTTTCTGCCTTGGATAATCGTGTCTATAACAGGATCTGACAAACCTTTAAGTCTTAAGGATGTCCTCTCAGCCTCCATGCTGTTAGTTTCCCAAACCCCGGATTCGGATGCTCCAATGAACCTTGCAGGAGAAGATACCTCCTTACTGGAAGAGGCCAATGATGATCCACGGACAAGTTCACCAGATCCAAGAACCAAGTCCTTCTTGGCCAATATGGAGCTATCATGATAATGTTTGAACTGTCCGTTTTTATCTTTCTCAGTACTTCCAGTATCATTGATACCAGAGAGAAGACATATGCCATGTTGAAATCCCAACGGAACCTCATTGCATCCTGACCCAGGGCTAGATGATGGTATGTTCTGGAGAAAAACCTTTTGCATTTTTGTTGTAATTTGGTGCCATGAGATCCACTGTCAGGGATCCCCATATCTGGAGTATCTGCTGGAATACTTCTCTGTTCAGGGACCATTCCCTGAAAATCAATTTCTGCTCAAGAATTCCGCCTGAGAGTTCTGCTTTCCTGGCACATGTGTTGCTTATACTGCTACCAGCCTCTTTTCTGCCCATTTTAGAAGCCTTTCCATCTCCTTGTTCATTAATCTGCTTCAAGTACCCCCTTGGTTTCTGCTATACATGACAGCTACCGGGTTGTCTGACCTGATGTGTACTGGCTTCCCCTTTAGATGAGACATTAGGCTTCTCAGACAGTAAAATACTGCTCTTAGATGTTGATATGCATGACCTTCTCCTCTGACGTCCAGGTTCCTTGCTTGAATATCTCCTTCCAGCAGCCTCCCCAGCCTCTCAGGCTGGCATCCGTCTGAACTATTTCCCATTTCATTTCCTTCAGTGAACAACCTCTTTTTAGATTGCTTGGGTTCACCCACCAGAGCAACTGTGATCTAATCTGTCTTGGAAGGTGAATCTTTTGCGACCTGTTGTAGGCATCCTTGTTCCATTTTTTTAGGAAGAAGTTATGAACAGGCCTCATATGCAATTTTGCCCAAGGAACAACTTGACTGGAAGAGGCCAAGACACCCAATAGCTGCAAAAAATCCTGCGCTGTATGTATCCTTGACCTTCTGAACATGGAGACTTGCGTTATTACCTTCCTTACAGGAGCGTGGGTTAAACAGGCTGTCCCTTTTCTTGTATTGAAGCATTGAAGGAACTAACTGGAAGTTTTGTTTATGAGCCATCCTAGATCCTCCAAATGATTCACTGCTCTCGTAGAATGAGTCACTTGAGAGACAGAATCTGCCGCTATGAGGATGTCGTTGAAGTAGGAAATCAATGTGATCCCCTCTTCCCTGAGCCTCTCCAAAGCCACTGCCAGAGTTTTGGTGAATATTCTTGGAGTCGAGGAAAGGCCAGAAGGAAGAGCCTTGAACTGAAGATGTTGGTTCTCGTAGGTAAACCTGAGGAATCTTCTGTGACACTGAATGACAGGAATATGATGGTACGCATTCTTCAAGTCTACTGTCGTGAGAGAGGCTCCTGGCTGCACCATGCTCAAAACTGATGCTACCATCTCCATTTTGAATCTTCTGTAGCAGATAAATGAATTGACTAGCTTCAAGTCCAGAATAACCCTGATTCCTCCAGAGGACTTTGGGACTTGATAGATGACAGAATAAATTCCTGTTCGTAATTGACTTTCTGGAACAGGTTCCACCACTTTGTTCTGAATTGGAGTATTTATGGCCTGCTTCATTAAAAAACCTTTTTTGGAATTCAGCGGTAGTCTTGATGATCTGAAAATATTCTTCTTCGGTATTATCCTGAAGTCCAGCGGATACCCCATGGTATGCAGCACCCATCTGTCTGGATTTGAATTTGCATGCAAGCGCTGGATAAAATGCTGCAGATGACCTCCTATGATCCCTGGAGACAGAGCCCGCCGACCTTCAGAATTCTTTTTTAAATTGACCTCTTCTGGAACCTTCCTTCTTGTATCTGCCTCTGGCAGATTGGGAATAATTCTGTTTCTTCTGATCGTATGATCTTGATTGGTAACACCTATTGTCCCAAAAGGACTGCCTACTGTTTCTGAAGGAAACCTCTCTGGATGGAGAAGATCTTGATTTTCGGTCTTGAGGCAAATTGATACTCCTGCTACCTGTAATCTTCTTAATAATGTCCTCGAGCTGATCTCCGAAAAGCATGGAGCCTACAAATGGCAATGACACCAGCTTATTTTTGGAGGAAGCATCTGCTCCCCAGGTTCTTAGCCATAACGCTCTTCTGGAGGAAATGGACAGGGAAGAAGCTCTTGCTGATAACTTTACTGCGTCTAATGAGGCATCACAAGCAAAACCTACCGCCTCTTTGATAGTTGCCATCTCTGTCATAAGGCGTGACCTGGAAACAGATGACTATTTTATCCTCCAACTCTGTTAACCATATATGCATGGCTCTTGATTCACAGGCCATTGAAGTGGCGACCTTCATGCTCTGTCCCAAAACTAAGACCTGTTTCTTCAAGGAATTCTCCATTTTTCTGTCCATATAATCTCTTAGAGCCGAGCCATCCTTCATGGGTATCATGGTTTTTTTGGAAAGCTGTGAAACCGCTGCATCCACCTTTGGAGAATTAGACCAGGATGCTGTATCGGATTCATCAAAAGGGTACATTTTCTGAAATTTTTAGATGAGGAGACTCTTTTGTCACTCTTTCAGTCTTTACCAAATCAGCAACAGAACTATGGACAGGGAATAAGGGAACTGATTTTTTTTGTACCCAAAAAGGCAGTGTCCATAACATCCTGCTCTTTCTGGACCTCAGTGAGACCCAAAGTCTTTCTAACATGCTTCAGAAAAGGCTCCACCTTATCCAGATTAAATGATGCAGCCTCATCAGTGATCTTGCCTTCCTCTTCAGAGGTGTAATCTGATATTTCCTCAAAGGCATTCTCCTGATCCTCCCAATCCATTCTGGTAGAGGTGCCTTCATCTGGATCTTCCAGTCTCTGCCTTTTTCTGGGTCCAGCAGGCTGTTGCATGGAATTAAAGGTTTCCTGCATGGATGTCTTCATCCATGCTAAGAAATCCTGAAACTGGGTTGGCATATTCTGTCCTGATGATTTGTTAAAACAATCCTGGCACAATTTTGGATCTGGAACAGAGGAGGATTCTTATCATCCTTGGCCTCAGGAGAAACCTTTTCCTTAGAGGAAGAAGGCTTATGAGTAGTAGCCATATCCATAATAAAACTTAGCTTTTAATTAATAATCACCAAAAAATAATAAACAAATGAATGAATGAATGGCTGAACCCTGCACTGCCGCTTTAACCCCTTAAGGACCCTTGACGTACCAGGACCGTCAAGGGTAAATGTGCTCCAACGACCCTTGACGGTCCAGGTACGTCAAGGGTTAAACTCTTCCATCGCGGCCGCACGGAGCGATGGAAGAGTTCAAGCCGCTTGTTACTAAGTGTTCCGGTATCTGGACACTTAGTAACAAGCGGTAGAAACATTGTTGCAACATGCGATTCGCTTCAAAAGCGAATCACATGTTGCAAAACCTGAATGACAGGGACAGTATTTGTAAATACTGTCCCTGTCATATCTCTATGCCTCCCTCCACCTTGCATACTGCTGAGGTGGAGAGAGACATAGAGACGTAGTGTTACAGTGTTCCTGTAAAAAAAAAAAAAGTTTAAATAAAGAAAATTAACCCTTTGATCACTGTTCTGCAGTGATCAATAAGTTCCCCCCATCTGATCACTCTTGGAGTGATCAATTTGCTGCAGATCAGTGTTTTCTGATCTGTGGGACACCCCCCATCCCCCTTGAATTTTTTTAATTTTTTTTTTTTTTAATAGTAAATATAGTTTAGGTAGGTAGTTGGGTAGGTTTAGTGTAGACGTGTGTTAGGGAAACTTTTAGGGATAGATTTAGGTTTAGGGAAAAAAAAAAACCCAACCCCCCCCCCAAAAAAAAAAAAATAATAATATATATATATAATAAGCGCAGTTTAGATAGGTAGTTCAATTGGGTTAGGTAGGTTCAGGATATACGTAGGCTAGGGTAAATTTTAGGGTTAGATTTAGGTTTAGGGATAGCGTAAGAAAAAAAAAAAAGTTTTTTTAGTGGGCAAAATGCAGCGCAGGTACAGCGTTGAAGAGGCATATGCCTTTTTGGCGTCTGACTCTGAGGCAACAGACACTGCATCAGATTTTGACATAGCGCAGTTTTCAGAAAGTGAGAGCAGCTCTAGTGATGACGCTGGGCCTTCTGTCAAGAAAAGACGCACTGCCCCAAGAGCTGCTCTGGCAACTGCCCCAGCACCTGCCAAAAGAACTGCCCAAAGACCTACCAAAATACCTGCCCAAAGAAATGCCCCAAGTGCTGCCCTGGCAACTGCCCCAGCACCTGCCAAAAGATCTGCCCAAAGACCTACCAAAGAAATGCCCCAAGTGCTGCCCCAAGAGCTGCCCTGGCAACTGCCCCAGCACTTGCCAAAAGACCTGCCCAAAGAAATGCCCCAACACCTGCCACTCCGGATCCTAATGAATGGGTATCAATTTACGGCCACAAATCTCAGAATTCACAGGCAACCCAGGGATTCAAATTGATGCGGAAGGATTTACCCATGATCATTTTTTTTTATTTGTTTTTGGGGGAAGACATTTTAGGTGAAATTGTGTCCCAAACCAATTTGTATGCAGCCCAGTATACTGCCGCCAACCCTAAGTGTGAAAAACGATGTTTTGTTTTTTTTACTTACGTCATGGTTTACGAGGGATTGGTGGTAAAATGGCTGTGTATAAAATTGGAAAACACATCTAAAACGAGAGCCTGGGGTGTCTACTTTCCAAAAATATACACTTTTGGGGGGAAATCTTAAAAAAGAGCACTGTTACACAGCCCCAAATGAGACATGGCACCAGTAACGCAAGCTGTGAAGATTCAAAGTGTGAACCTGGAAACGCGCATGTTCCAATTTGGCCCCCGTAGCTCCCCCAAACCATGAGAAAGCTATGCATATGGGGTATTGCCGTACTCAGAAGAAGGAGCTGAACACTAATCAATTCAGTTTATAAAATCTTCACCTATCCTGTGCTTGAAATTCACATCAACATTGAAGTCAAAGTGTGAAAAACGCTGTTTTTTTACTTACGTCAAGTTTACGAGAAAGTGGTGGTAAAATGGCTGTGTAAAAAATTTGAAAACACACCTAAAATGAAAGCTGGGGGTGTCTACATTCCAAAAATATACACTTTTGGGGGGAAATTCTAAAGTGCAGCACTGGAACATAGCCCAAAATGAGTAATGGCACCAATTAACCAAGATGTGAAAATTCAATATTTGTTCAAAATTGGGCCCCGTAGCTCCCCCAAACCTTGAGAAACTTATGCATATGGGGTATTGCCATACTCAAAAGAAGGAGCTGAACACTAAACAATACATTTTTAAAAATCTTCACCTATCCTGTGCTTGAAATTCACATCAACATTGAAGTGCAAGTGTGAAAAACGCTGTTTTTTTAACTTACGTCAAGATTTACAAGCGATTGATGGTAAAATGGCTGCGTAAAAAAATTGAAAACATACATAAAATGAAAGCCTGGGGTGTCTACTTTCCAAAAATATATACTTTTGGGGGGAAATCTTAGAGTGGAGCACTGTTACACAGCCCCAAATGAGACATGGCACCAGTGATGCAAGCTGTGAAAATTCAAAGTGTGAAACTGGAAACGCGCATGTTCCAATTTGGGCCCCATAGCTCCCGCAAACCTTGAATAACCTATGCATATGGGGTATTGCCGTACTCAGAAGAAGGAGCTGAACACTAAACAATGCATTTTTAAAAATCTTCACCTATCCTGTGCTTGAAATTCACATCAACATTGAAGTGCAAGTGTGAAAAACGCTGTTCTTTTAACTTACGTCAAGATTTACGAGCGATTGATGGTAAAATGGCTGCGTAAAAAAATTGAAAACATACATAAAATGAAAGCCTGGGGTGTCTACTTTCCAAAAATATATACTTTTGGGGGGAAATCTTAGAGTGGAGCACTGTTACACAGCCCCAAATGAGACATGGCACCAGTGATGCAAGCTGTGAAAATTCAAAGTGTGAAACTGGAAACGCGCATGTTCCAATTTGGGCCCCGTAGCTCTCCCAAACCTTGAGAAACCTATGCATATGGGGTATTGCCGTACTCAGAAGAAGGAGCTGAACACTAAACAATGCATTTTTAAAAATCTTCACCTATCATGTGCTTGATATCAACAGTAGTATTGAAATGTAAGTGTGAAAACTGCAAAAAAACAAAATATTACCACAATTTTGAAATTTTTTTCTGGAAAAATAGCTGCATGAAAAACTCCAAAATTTTCCTGATTATTTACTTTATGTTGTGTAGTTTTCAGAAACATATACCTTTGTGGGACATTTTTGGTTCTGGCACCGTCAGCTAAGCTATGATGCTCACATGCCAATTGTTGAGAAATTACAAGTTGGAAATAATGGCATCCATCTTGTAATATTTACCTTGTAAATGTGAGGAAGTGATTGAAATACTAGGCATATGGGGTATTCTTATATTCAGGAGAAGCAAATGAATATATGTAGGGGTATTTTTTTGTCATAAACTAATTGTATGCAAATCCTGACACGAAAATATAAGCAAAATGTTTTTTTTTTATTTTTTCCTCTTTTTTTCTATTTTAATAAAATTAAACAATGAGGTATTCATATAATTGTGGTATCAAAAGAAAGCCCTACTTGTGCTTAAAAAAACAGTATATAATTTATGTGGGTGCACAAAAGGAATTAAAGAGAAAATATGGTTGAACAAAGACATAGTCAAAAAAGTCAAAATTGCTCCGGTCCTTAAGTCAAATCTAACTCAGATTTTCCCGGTCCTTAAGGGGTTAAATAGATAAGGGCAGGCGTGTGCTTCACTCTGGAACGCAGAGGCCTGGAAAGGATTACCGCACAAATAGCACATAAAAAAGGCAACATCTTACCCCGTACAGAGCATCCTGCTGGGCCTGTTGACATTCTTCAGGCTGCCTCGCTGATCCCTGCATACCGCGTTCCAACAAGGACGCCAAGCATTGTAGTTCCGGTCTCTTTGCAACTGGCAACGGGGAGAGGAAGAGCAAACAGCCCCAGTGTGATACAGTCCTCCCTGGGTCGGCAGAAGCAACAAGACCGAGGGGGAACCGTGCCGAAAAATATATAAAGTAGGCAAAACAAAAAATTACATTTATTCAGCAACCTACGACCACTGCCAGAGGATGGGCGGGGAGGTCTTTTTAACTTTGAGAGGATTGGTCCTACACCAGCTGGGAGGAGGGTCAAGCCCACGTTTTTTGTGCCGTGGACAGACACAGAAGAAATATTGGCTACTTCTTCTGAGACACCCTTTAGTTTTAAAGAGTGCTGTTCAGCCTCCAGGCCATCAATTTCAAGAACCCCAGGTTGGAATGAAGAATTGGACTTTGAGGCAGCAGGTCTGTCATGACTGGAAGTGTTCAAGGCAGCTGGATGGTCATTCTGATCAAATCTGCATACCATATTTTCCTATTTTGCCAGTAAAAATCACATTTGCTTTGTCTGTTTGATCTTATAACTTCCAGTAATAATGGTGTCAGAGGGAAGACATAAGCTAGATGAAAACACCATTTGCATCTTAATGCATCTTGCCCCAGAGCCTTGCCTTTTTTCCAGCTTGACTGGAACAGATGGTACTGTGTATTTTGTTCTGAGGCAATGAGGTCTGTGATTGGTTCCCTGAACTGATGTTTTATGGCTAAGAATACTTCCTGCTTCAGAGACCTTTGCCCCGGATCCAGTTTTCTCCTATGTGAGTCGCTGATGTTGGCAGATTATTTTCTGCCCATAGAAGGATCTTTAATGCCATATTGTAACATAGTAACATAGTAAATTAGGTTGAAAAAAGACACAAGTCCATCAAGTTCAACCTTCGCCTCATACCTCAGTAACTGAGAATTTTATAGCTTTCCTGCTACCAATTAAATTAGTCTTTATCAGACCTTCCTGATCAGCCTACTGATAAACAGTATAACTCTGTATGTTCCCTTTTGAAAGAAATGTATCTAATCTTCTCTTAAATGTATCCATTGTATCTGCCATAACTACCTCCCTGGGCAATGAATTCCACAATTTAACAGACCTTACCATAAAAAAACCCTTCCTCTGCTGAAGTTTAAACCTCCTTTCTTCTAATCTCAAGGGGTGTTCCCTGGTCACCTGATCAGGCCTTGGAATAAATAGCTCACCGCAGAGATCCTTGTATTGGCCTCTCATATACTTGTACAATGTGATAAGGTCTCCTCTTAGTCGTCTTTTCTCTAGAGTAAATAAACCAAGTTTGTTTAGTCATTCCTCATATGTCAAGTCCTCCATTCCCTTAATTAATTTTGTTGCTCTCCGCTGTACCCTCTCTAGTTCTAGTATATCCTTTTTCAGAACTGGTGCCCAAAATTGCACTGCATACTCAAGGTGAGGTCTTACCAATGATTTGTATAATGGCAAAATAATGTTATCCACTCTTGCTTCAATACCTCTTTTTATGCAAGACAGGACTTTGTTTGCCTTTGCTACTGCTGTTTGACACTGGTCACTGTTTCCACGTTTGTAGTTGACAAGGATACCCAGGTGTTTTTCTAGCAATGAGTCACCTAAAATTATTCTATTAAGTTTATAAGTAGCCTTGGGATTGTTTCCTCCCAAATGCATGACTTTACACTTCCCCACATTAAACTTCTATTCCACATGTTTGCCCAATCTGACATTGTATGCAAGTCCCTCTGTAGAGAGAAAATATCCTGTTCAGAATTAATGACTTTGCAAAATTTAGTATCATCTGCAAATATTGATATTTTGCTTTCTGTATCTATTTCCAGGTCATTTATAAACATGTTAAAAAGCAGCGGACCTAATACTGAACCTTGAGGTACTCCACTCTCCAATTTAACTGTACTGGTGAATTTTCCATTTACAACCACACACTGTTCCCTATCCTTCAGCCAGTTTTGTATCCAATTGCAAAGGTTATCTCCTAGCCCCAATTTCATTATTTTATATACCAGCCTTCTGTGTGGCACTGTATCAAATGCCTTTGAAAGTTATAGATATACTACATCTACTGCCTTGCCATTGTCAAGATTGCTGCTTACCTCCTCATAGAAGCTGAAAAGATTAGTTTGGCATCATCTATTCTTTATAAAACCATGTTGATTCGTGCTAATGATTTTATTTTTTTGTGTTGTAATCCTGAATATAGTCCCTTATTACCCCTGCTAACAGTTTTCCCACTACAGAGGTCAAACTCACTGGTCTATAATTCCCAGGTTCTGTTTTAGTTCCCTTCTTAAATAGAGGCACTATGTTAGCTCTTCCCCAATCCTGTGGCACTGAGCCTGTGGTAATAGAATCTTTAAAGAATAAATATAGGGTTTTTGCTAACACTGCACTAAGTTCCTGAAGAACCCTTGGATGTATACCATCAGGACCCGGTGCTTTGTCGGTCTTAATTTTGTTCAGTCTTCCCATGACATCTTCTTGAGTTAACCCAATATCTATTAATTGTATTGTTTTATTTGTTACTTGCGGAGGCTCTTCTACCATTCCTTGCTCCCTTGTATATACTGATGCAAAGAAAGTGTTTAAAACATTGGCCTTTTCCTTATCCTCACTAACCAACTCACCCATCTCCTTTTTTAATGGTCCAATGCACTCCCTCGTAAGTTTTTTGCTATTTATATATTTGAAAAACTTTTTTGGATTAGTCTTGCTTTCCCTTGCAATTCGAGTTTCATTATCTATTTTTGCTACCCTAATTGCCTTTTTGCAATCTTTGTTGCACTCCCTGTATTTTAAGAAAGATTGTTCAGTTCCTTCAGACTTAAATAATTTGAATGCGTTTTTTTTCCTTGCCACTTCCTTCTTTACATGTGCAGTTAACCACATTGGCTGTGACTTACTTCTTTTGCATTTGTTCCCCATTGGTATATACTGTTGGGTACATTTCTGCAACCTAAATTTGAATTCTGACCATTTTTCCTCAGTATTTTTGCCTTTAAATAAAATATCCCAGTCTATGTGTTGCATTGAGGCCCTTAACAATTTGAAGTTCGCTTTTTTAAAATTAAGAGTTTTGGTTGAACCTATACATTTTTGCTTTGCCAGACTGATCTCAAATGTAACCATGTTGTGATCACTGTTTCCCAAATGTTCTCTTACCTTAATATTGGATACCATTTCTGTGTTATTAGTGATCACTAGGTCCAATACATTGTTATTTCTTGTCGGAGTTTCCACCATTTGTGACATGTAGCTTTCACGAAGTGTGTTCAAAAACCTGCTACCCTTAGCACTCTAACAGGTCTCATTTTGCCAGTTGATATCTAGATAATTAAAATCTCCCATAATTATAGTATGCCCAAACTGGGCAGCTTTCCTCATTTGCAATAGCAGTTGGGCCTCATCATTGTCATCAATATTTGGTGGTTTGTAGCATATGCTCACCAACAACTTTTTTTTTTACCTTTTACACCACATTTAGTCTCGATTTCTACCCACATGGACTCCACAATTTGGCCAGTTTCCTCACTAATATCACCTCGCAAAACTGGATTTAGCTCTGTTTTCAAATATAAGCACACACCTCCCCCTTTTCTATTAATTCTGTCTCTTCTAAACAGGGAATAGCCCTCTATATTTACAGTCCAGTCATGTGCATTGTTCCACCATGTTTCTGTTATTCCAATTATGTCCAATTGCTCATTAACCGCCAGCAATTCTAGTTCTCCTATTTTATCTACCATACTTCTTGCATTTGCTAGCATACAATTAATTTTGAAGTCTTTACATATATTAATCCCTACATGCCTTTTTTCTACACCTTCATTTACTAGGAGTTCCTCCCTACTGACTAAATTTTTCCCCACCCTTTCTCCACCCCCCTGGTCATTTACTTGGACCTAGTTCCTATCTGCTCTATCTGCCCCATTTTTGCTATCTATACCCCCATTTCCTAGTTTAAAAGCTCCTCCAAGCTTCCTAGCATTCTCTCCCCTAACACAGAGGCTCCTCTACCATTTAGGTGCAATCCATCTCTTCCATATAGATTGTACCCAAGAGCAAAGTCTGCCCAGTGTTCTAAAAACTGAAAACCCTCCTTCCTACACCATTGCTTGAGCCATGCATTAAGCTCCCTGAGCTCCCTCTGCCTACCTGCACTGGGGCATGGCACAGGTAGTATTTCAGAAAATACTACCTTAGAGGTCCTTGCCTTGAGCTTGCACCCTAAATCCCTGAAATCATTCTTTAGGGACCTCCATCTTCCTCCTATTTTGTCATTGGTTCCAATATGTACCAAGACAGCTGGATCACTTCCAGCCCCTCCCAATAATCTGTCAGCCCTGTCCGCAACATGCCGAACCCGAGCACCCGGGAGACAGCATACTGTTCTGCATTTACGTTCCTTGTGGCAGATTACCCTATCTACCCTCCTAATAATAGAGTCCCCTATTACCACCACCTGCCTTGGTTTCTGCCTGCTCTGCATCCCGTCTAGCCTGGAAGGAGGACTGTTCCCCTGGCTGCTAGATGAATCAGCCGTCTCCAGTGTTGCCAATTCAGAGCAATTCTCATCAACATCTTCACACAATCTTGCAAATCTGTTGGACTGAGTCAGCTCAGAACTGGCCTTCCTCTTCCTCTGCCCACTACCTCCCCTCCTTACTGTTACCCAGCTGCCTACCTGTCGCTCCTCATCTACAACTCCACCCTCTTCACCACTAACCCCACATACTACCTGCTCTGTGAGTTCTAAACTCCTTTCCAGGTTTCCAATGTCTCGCAATGTTGCAATATTTCTCTCCAAATCCAATATCTTAGACTCTAAAGAGAAAATATGCTCACACTTGGCACAGCGGTATGACCCCTGGAACGATTGCTCCAAGTGTTCAAACATGTGACAAGATGTGCACTGCATGAGATTGGCTAACCTGCTATAGCTTCAGAGTCTGTCATACCCAACGATCTGGTTTGGCCAGTTGTTCCCAGGCTGAAAGAAAAAGACCCAGTCTGCCCCCAACTGGATCCTGGGCTAGGGCCCGCAGGCCTTCATTGGAACTCCTCCTTTGTCTGGGGCTTCCTGGAGAATTCTTTCTCTGAGGAAATCCTTGTTTTTTGTGATAAGATTTCCCTTGAAATTTCTGCTGTTCATGAAATGATGTCTCTTTGGTTCAGGATCCTGATGATCTAGGAAGCGAAAACCTAGGCTGTTTTTCTTGAGGCAAGAAGGTACTCTTGCCACCTGAAGCCTTCTTCATTGCTTTGCAATGCGTTCCGTACCCCTCTGGCACTCAAAGAGTTAATAATGTCATCCAGATGTTCTCCAAATAATGAAGTTCCGGTAAATGGTAATGCCACTAATTTACTCTTGGAGGATGTATCCGCATTCCAAGACTTAAGCCATAAGGTTCTTCTGGCAGCTATAGACAGGGCTGATGATCTAGCATTAAGTTGAATGATATCTGAGGATGCGTCACATGAAAAGTTTGTAGCTTCTTTCATGATTGCTACTTCCTTTAGTAATTTGGATCTTGACACATTAGAGTCGATCTTCTCTTCTACGTTTGTAAGCCATATATGCATAGTGCGGGCTAGACAGGCCACGGCTGTTGATGCTTTGAGGTTCTGTCCCAGAACAGTGAACTGGTGCTTAAGAATCCCATCAAGCTTTCTCTTCATGGGGTCCCGAAGCGAAGTTCCATACTCTAAAGGCAGAGTAGTAAGTTTTGCTAACTGTGCAACTGCTGCGTCAATCTTGGGTGGTATGAACCAAGCTTTACTATCTTCTTTATAGGGTTACATATGTGAGGATCTTCATGCTGTTTGTGCATTTAGGCAGCATAACAAGCGGCCCCAAACTGACGGTAGAACTAAAATAAAAAATGTCCATCCATCTGGGTAGGACAAAAAAAAACTAACCAAACCACCAGGCAGCTCTCATTTAACGAGTTTGGAGGAAGTCCTACCCAGCTGGAGGGCAAAGACATTACCCATTGTAAGAATGCAGGGGAGGGACACAGAGGAAAGATATTGATAGCATAGGAGTTAAAAGTCCAATTGATATGTTTAGACTTTAGCTGAAGGATAGTTTAGCGGAGGATGTGGGGTACTTGCATCGAGGCAAGAGCTCCTGATTTTTTGGCTTCACAATGGATTAATCCTTTCAGTAGCAAAGGGGTAGGCAACACATTGCTTTGCAATGCGTTGTGTACCCCTGTGGCACTCAGAGGGTTACGAGATTTGTGGAGGCAGGCTCACCAGTTTGAGCTGAGAGAAAGCATTACATTGGCACTGTGAGTCAAGTAGCACCACCTTTCGGATATATTCCAGTCCCTGACACTTTCCCCCTTGTGTTGTCCATTGTTTGTGCTTCCTCCTCTCTGCCTTCAGCAGTCCATGTGTGTGACATTTAACACTTTGACTGCCAGATGGGTAGATAATTCCTTGCCTAACTCTCTGGTACTGAAAGGGTTGCCACATGTATGGACTGTTGAAGGTGGTTGGGAGGAAGCACAAACAATGGACAACACTAGGGGGAAAGTGTCAGTGTTGTAAGTCAGCCATTTGTTTTTTATTCTGCCTTGCCTGGGGAGACTTGTATTTTATTTTCTCATGTGGATTATGCTGAGGTGGAGGTTTGGCAACTGTTGCAGTTGTGTGTGTCTGTTATTCTCAAACGTCACAAGCACAGCAGCCAAATAAGCGCCTGCACCGTCTGACACTCATAAAGGAGTGAAGGTCACCTCCACTCCACTCCGACTGACACACTGTGGTGGTATAGTGTTATCCAGCAAGACACTGGTAGAGTAAAAGTGATCTCAGTAAATGTATAACCTTTACTCTACCAGACCCCTTCTTTAGGCAGAAAAACATTTAATTTGTTGGCGGAACACTATTTTTCCACTCATTCTTTGTGCCTGACTAGGTTTTCAAGTTGTCATAATTGGGAGGAAGGCTACGTAACATCTTGCAGTTCTTTTCACGAGCTTCACATGCGCAGTGTACAGGAAAGATAGTGGCCACCAGGATAGGCATATGTGTGGAGCCGGAGCAGCAGAATGAGAAGGCAGGGACAACTGTACTGGCATTGAACATGAAAGGCGACCTCATAAAGGTGTGAGCCACTAAGAGTTGTAAGGAGCTGTATGATTATCTCTGTATAGATGGCCTTCACTAGCTGTTTGTTATTTCCTCTAATCACTGGCTTCAACAATCCATTGCCTCATATAACTACACTTGGATGTTGCAGTTTAGTTTAACACCTTGAGTGCCAGTGGGGTATGCAACGCATTGCAGAGCAATACCTTGCCTACCTCTCTGGCACTCAAAGAAATACATGCTCATGCTATCTCCTACCTATTAATTGGAAGTCTACTGGGACTTTAAGGCTTTCCTCCCACTCCCCGCCCTCTTTTCCTCCTTCCCCAGTGTATTCTAGCTATTGTTTGTGTTTTGTGTCCCACCCCCCACTTGCAATTACACCTTGCCCCTTTTATGCCGGGATTCTCATTATTTTTCTCCCATCAGCGCACCACAGGACTCCCCTTCGCCCAGTTTAAAAAGTTTCTAGGTATGTCTCCATCTACAGGTCCTTTACCGCTCAATTTCACAACTCTTCAAAAACCCTTGCCCTTAGTGCCACAAGGGTATGCAACACATTGCTATGCAATGCATTGCCTACACCTCTTCCATTCAAAAGGCTTAAAGTAAACTCTACAAGTACTCAGATGCACAGATGTACAATCTACGACTGCAGTGAAATAACTTCACCTTAGGGGACAAATAGAAGCTCCTATTGTTTTAAATAGGATCTTTTAAAGAGGAACTTTTACTTAGTATAAAGTCTCCCTCCAATAATTACAGATATGGGGACTAGCTTCATAATACTTCTGTTACCTCTCAGAAGAGCCAGATTCTAATGTAATCCTTAATCTTCGGAGACCAACGACCAGGTTAGTGCCTTATGGTACAAGGCAATATCTCTTTTTACTATTATCCCATTATTACCTCTCTTTAGTGGTGTTTTGGGAACTTAACACAAAAAACGTGGCTTTGGCCACAACACCTTTTCTGTGGCATAACGTCCATTGTGTTTTTAGCTGGTAGGGCCTTTGAATACGGACATTTTTATTCCTCAGTAGATCGTCAATTTGGCCCTACCGGCTGTTTTACAGAACTCCTTTAAATCGAGCCCCTAGTGTCTTGAAAGCTTACATCTTAGGGCCAGTTAGCCAATGAAATATATCACTTTTATTCTGAAAACATCAAAAGATGGGAAAGTTTTTTCTTCTCTACGTTTCCAAATCACCTAAAAGAAGAACATGTGCTCTCAAGTACCACTTTGGTCCATGGAAATTGCAAGAAATAAGATACATACCAGTGGTTAGGACAGAAATTCTCCCAACTGGACAACAGACATTTTAAAGAGGTACAGGGCCGGTGCCACCTATAGGCGAGGTAGGCGCCGGCCTAGGGCGCACACGTACTGGGGGCACGGGCATGCAGCGGAGAAGAGCTGCGCCCGCACCCACCACACAGGAACGCAACACAGGCAGGTCTGTGCTGCTACTGCGCTCTCTCATCGCGGTCGCTCTTTAGTAATGCAGAGCGCGCTGGGGGTCATGATCTCCCGGCGCGCTCTGCATTACTGAAGAGAAGACGGCGCGGGAGCTACAGGTATGTGATGGGGGGAAAGTTGGAGCTGATGGGGTGCAAAGTGGAGCTGGTGGGCGCAAGTTGGAGTGGATGAGGGGCAAAGTGGAGCTGGTGGGGCAAGTTGGAGCTGAGGGGGCAAAGTGGAGCTGGTGGAGCTGATAGGGGGCAAAGTGGAACTGGGGGGGGCAAGATGCAGCTGATAGGGCCAAAGTGGAGCGGATTGAGGGCAAGTTGGAGCTGGTGGGGCAAGTTGGAGCTGGTGGAGGCAAGGTGGAGCTGATAGGGGGCAAAGTGGAGCTAGTGGGGGCAAAGGGGAGCTGGTGGGGAGGCATCTCTTACAGGCATCTCCAGACCAGGGGCAGACTGGCCCAGGGGACAGAGAGAGGACAATCATGAATATTGTAATATATAAGTAGGCAGGGTATAAAAGGGTGGGACACAAGGGGCGGAGCCAAATGGGCGGCAAAATTAGGTTTTGCCTAGGGTGGCAAAAATCCTTGCACCAGCCCTGAAGAGGTACAATATACACTGTCCATATCCATGTAATTTTGTTGTAATTATATTTTAAAGTTTCCCCCTCCCGCCCCTTTCCCTGATGTCACTTTTCTACCCTCAGATCTGAAATCCAGTCAGCTGGCCACACAGATCGCACCTAGGGACACTATTGTGTGTGTCAGTATAAAGAAAACCCTTACCACCCCTTGTCAAAGGGGAGCAGGATTTTCCTTATGCTGACACTATTTTGTCCCTGGTTGTGATCCGTCCAAACCAACTTTCAGATCTGGGGGAACTCTGCATGCTGTGATGGAAAGGCCAGGACGGTTATACTTTTAAATCTATTTTTCAAGAAGAATGTGACAGTAAGATTTTCAAAAAGGTACTATGCACTGTAAAAAAAAAAAAATTAACCCCTTAGTGACCGGCCGCGCGTGCACGCGGCAGTCACTTAACGCCCAACTAAGACTTTTTTCTTTTTCATTATTCCGGGGTCCCCGAACGGAGTGCAGCCGCGCAGGGACCCAGACTTCCGGGAAGTACATGTACGTCCTCTATCACTAAGTGACAGTTTTTGCGGGACGTACATGTTCGTCCATTGTCGGGAAGGGGTTAACACAGAATGGCAGAGAGATATCAAATGCATTGCACAGTGTTAATATAAGAAACTTGTGCAGCTGACCCAGTCCTCATGACCTCCAAACAGTTCATGATATCCTCAGTTAAGCACAGGTGAATCTTTCAGAATAAGCAAGCCACCGACTGATCTGCCAGGGTGAAGATCCTGAAAACATGAACTTGATGAGAGGGCTTAACACCAGTGTTTTAAATCAACCCATTTTGACTTATGGATCATCACTTAAACATAGACCAACAATGCTAAAATTGTTATTCACCATTTAAATTTTATTAAAACCAAGTCATCTTTGCGACTTCCCTTTAATTTTAAACAAAAATTAAACAAAGCTTTAACAAAATCAGGACAAATATTTATAAAACTGTAGCAAAATATTCATTCAGGTTTAGGAATGTCTCAGTTATTCTTTTTAACTCTTAACTATATTTTACCTGGTTGATTGAATAATAAAAAAAAAGAAAAAAAAAGAAAAGGAATAAAGGAATTGCTGTAGAGACTGCTGCCATACAAGATGAGTTCCAAGGATTGTCCTCTCCCAAGGAGATTAAGGTCAGTAAGAGGTTGTCTGGTTACCACACAATAGTAATGTCTATCTTCGATTCCTCTGATCAGTTGGCAGATGTCTTTGGATAATTAGCTCGTGCTACTTTTGCTTCATCTTCCAGCTCATCTAGGAACTTTTCCTGAGACACTGAGTAAAAGGTGTAGCCATCTAAAACAGATGTTAAAGAAAACTAAACATAATGGCAAACATTCCCATTACTGAAATTGAGAATGACAAATTATGCATGGCCTAATAAGGTAATGGAAATTGCTGTCCATACTCATGCTCAAAATTGAACAGCAAATGACAGAATGGGTGGCAGCAGCACCTTTTTATCCAAAGGTATTGCAAAACGAAGCACCTCTGTTTCTTTTCTTCCAGATAGCAGAATGTAAACTGCATCAAAAGGACGACATTCTGATGCCGCAACATTAAACGTTGCACATATTTACAGTATGAGAAATCTCCTTCTGTTTCATTCAGGAGACAGGTACCAGTATGCAAAGTATGCTCAGATAATCCATCTATGTTGTGAGTAGGATTAAGGTCGTATAGATGGAGATATTTCAATAATAAGCTACAATCGGTTTGCTACACAACACTTTAGATACCTGCAAGTGAAGTGATACCATCTCCTCCTCCACATCTTCTCTTGCTTCACCTGCTTCTCTATGTCTGGCAGCAGCTGAAGGGCCTCCCATTGCCCACTATTGCTTTTAAGGACTGAACATGATTAGAGGCCCTTCAGCTGCTGCCAGACATAGAGAAGCGGTGAAGCGAGAAAGAATATATGGAAAAGGAGGAGGCATCGCTTCAAGCACAGGTGTCTAATGTATTGTGAAGCAAAGCAAAGGCTGCACTTTATTACTTAAATTTCTCCATATATGGAACCTTTAATCCTGCTCAAAACAGAGAAGGCTTATCTGAGCATTCATTCAGGAGACTGGTAGGACTGTATAGGAGGACTGGCACCAATATGCAATGTAACAGAAGGGGTTCTCATACTGTAAATATATGCTCTGTTTAAACAGATAGTAATACTTCATTATTACTATCCGCCATGTTGTAGCCCTTAAAATTCTGAATTCAACGATACCAGCGGCATCTCTCAAACCTTTATGGTTTGAGAGATATCCGCTTTCAAAGTTCCCTCTTTTTGTCTTTCCCCTGACGTCAGTGTTCTAGCTGAGAGAAGGGGAATCCGGTCCTGGGACCGGTGGCGGCTCTGCAGCAGAGCTGAGATCTTGTTATAGAAACAGAAATCCTTCACTAAAATGGTCTTCCACGTGTGCTTGCAAACCAAGCACATGTAGAAGACCATTTTAGTGAAGGATTTCTGTTTCTATAATGCGATCTCAGGACTCCTGCAGAGCCGCAGCTTGCTCACTGAGAGGATTCCCCTGCTCTCAGCTAGAATGCTGACGTCAGGGGAAAGGCAAAAAGAGGGAACTTTGAAAGCGGATACAGCTGGTATCGTTGAATTCAGAATTTTAAGGGCTACAACATGGGGGATAGCAATAATGAAGTATTAGTATTCCTTTAATCCTTTTGATGAAGGCTACATTCTGATATCGCTCTTTTCTTGCTGCCGGCATATTAAAAGAACTGTTTTGTAGGTTGACAAACAGTGGGAGACAAAAATAGGATACCGTGGAGGAGGAGTTATCACTTCACCTGCAGATATCTAATGTATTGTGGAGCAAACCATGAGCTGTCATTTATTATTACACATAGTAGTTTTGGTTGAAAAAAAGACTTCCTTTGGTGGTGGTGGTGTGAGCACCTTTTTATTCAAAGCTATAGCACAAGGAAACACCTCTGTTTCTTTTCTTCCAGATACCAGAATGTAGCCTGAATCAAAAAGGCAGATAATCTAAAGTAACAAGATTAAACCTTCCATATATTTCCAGTATGGTATCAGTCCCCCCATACAGTCGTACCAGTCTCCTGAATGAATGCTCAGATAAGACTTATCTGTTCTGCACAGGATTAAAGGTCGCATCGATTGAGATATTTCAATAATAAATCACAGTCA
The DNA here is from genome assembly GCA_037306005.1 of Rhinophrynus dorsalis. NCBI lineage: Eukaryota > Metazoa > Chordata > Amphibia > Anura > Rhinophrynidae > Rhinophrynus > Rhinophrynus dorsalis. The sequence goes on along the minus strand of CM074727.1, from coordinate 95,590,389 downwards.
TTGGTTTGCTCAACAACACATTAGATACCTGCAAGTGAAGCAATACCACCTCCTCCAAATCTTCTCTCTTGCTTCACCTGCTTCTCTAAGTCTGGCAGCAGCTGAAGGGCCTCCCATTGCCCACTATTGCTTCTAAGGACTGAACATGATTAGAGGCCCTTCAGCTGCTGCCAGACGTAGAGAAGGGGTGAAGCAAGAAAGAAGATGTGGAGGAGGAGGAGGCATTGCTTCACCCACAAGTATCTAATGTATTGTGTAGCAAAGCAACGTCTGTAGTTTATTATTGAAATGTCTCCATATATGCAACCTTTAAACCTGAGCACAAGAGAGAAGGCTTATCTGAGCATTCATTAGGAGAAGGGTACGACTGTACAGGAGGAATGGGACCAATATGCAATGTAACAGAAGGGGTTTTCTCATTCTGTAAATATATTCAGTGTTTAATCCTGTGAAATCAGAACATCAGCCTTTTGATGCAGGCTAAATTTTTATATTGCGCTTTTCATGCTGGAGACAGTGCAGTTTTGTAGGACGCCCAGTAGTGGGCAACATTACAATAGGATACCGTGGAGGAGGAGGAGACGGCATTGATTCACCCGCAGCTATCTAAAGTATTGTGAAGCAAACCAACAGCTGTTGTTTATTATTACATAGTAGTTTAGGTTGAAAAAAAGTTTTGTGTCCATCAAGTTCAACCCTTTTCCTATTCATTCAGGAGATTGGTACAACTGTATGGGAGGACTGGCACCAATATATTGATATACTGAATCTATCAGTTTGATAAGGCACTATTGATGCCCCGTTTTTTGTTTTACTTTATATTTCGATTCTGTGAGTCAAGGTTTGGGGAGAGCAAAAGAACAAACTAATGTTGATGTCTAATGACTTAAAGGTAAGCAGGCAATGTAATAAAGCGATGGGGAATGCAAGCAGGGCACTGGGTTGTATAGCTAGGGGCATTAGTAGCAGAAAAAGGGAAGTAGTCATGCCACTGTACAGATCTCTAGTTAGACCTCACGTACAATATTGTGTACAGTACTGGAGACCCCATCTCCAGAAGGATATTGATACTCTAGAGAAAATTCAAAGAAGGGCTACTAAAATGGTGACTGGTCTACAGGAAAAGAAATATCAGGATAGACTAAAGGATCTGAATATGTATAGCTTGGAGGAGAGAAGAGAGAGAGGGGATATGATAGAAACATTCAAATACATGAAGGGATTCAACAAAGTACAGGATGGAAGTATATTTCAAAAGAGTAAAAACGTTAGGACAAGAGGCCATAGTCTAAAACTAGAGGGACACAGGTTTAGATGTAATGTAAGAAAGTTTTACTTCACTGAGAGGGTAGTAGACAAGTGGAATAGCCTACCAGCAGAAGTGGTAGGTGTCAATACAGTGACAGAATTTAAGCATGCATGGGATAGGCATAAGGCGGTCCTTAACATAAGAAAAGACCAAGGACCAAAAAAGGTTTGAGGTTTTTTTTTTTTTTTTTTTTTTTTTTTTTTATACACAGTAGGAAATTGGGCAGACTAGATGGGCCGAATGGTTCTTATCTGCCGTCAAATTCTATGTTTCTATGTTGACATTTCAACCCACACACAGGTCTTTATCAAGACTGTAAAAGCAACTAGTGTATTCCACATCCCTTATATACTAAACTTGATATGGCTTTCATTTATATATCTAATTATAAGCTCTTGATGACCCTGATGTCATCTGTACACGCGAGCTCACACAGCTGGTGTGTTTTCTCGCACGTGGGTTCTACCACGTGCGAGAAAACACACCAGCTGTGTGAGCTCGCATGTACAGATGATGTCAGGATCATCAAGAGCTTATAATTAGATATATAAATGAAAGCCATATCAAGTACAAATCTCTTAGTGGTGCTGATCCCAACCTATTTTATAGAGCATACAAGAAAGGGGATCCTCTGTATGGGTGAGCGGAGTGCAAGTGATAACTGGAATTGTATCCTAATACCGACAGTGGGTATCTTGTAACCTGTAATAAGTTAGTAGTAGATACAGTGTACTGCCAACCAGTATTGATGGTTCCACTATGTACATTCATATAATGCAAAGTCAAAGGTATCTATCGAAAATACGTACAAATCTTATAATTGACCACTTTCCCACTGTGGCAGGTTGTGACATCAGTTAATAAATTGTATAAACAGAATTGTCACGTACCTTCCTTCTTCTGCATTCCATGTTCTGAGTCGGATGAGTCTCCCCCTGGTCTCTATGGAACCTGTCCTCTGCCAGAGCACTGGAGTCCTATGATAGGGGAGATTAACTCCTATTCCAACCTTCTAAGTCGCTTACCACATTCTTGACATATAGAGCCATGTCTTTTGCTTGCAGAACGATCTGTTTATTGTTCATTGACAGCATACATTACACAGCCTATGATTAAGGGATTGTTTCCCGAAACGCGTTAGGGCGGGTCAACCTGTTGTGCCCGTGCCGATGTTCATTTAATGTTGGAAATTTTATCTTTACAAATAAAAGTTTATACTTTTTTAATCTTGATTGATTTCTTGGCACATAAAGACGAGTGGATCCGTTTGAGCACTCCCGGCCTGTGTCTTCTAGCATACATTACACATACATGTATCAAGATGTTGCAGCTTCCTCAATGATCCATCACAGTATCTATTATGCCAGAATCCAATCTGAATGCGATATCCAGTAAGCCAACTCTCTGTTCTAATGTCCCCTTGTAATACATACTTAGTTCCCCTGGGCTCTACTATACCTGTACTTATACAGAGCATAGGAGCCCATACAAAAGAGGAAAGAATTTAAGGGATCTGCTTGTTAAAACAGACTCAGTACAAAGCTGTAAAAAAATAGAAACACCAAAAAAGAAGGGGTGTTTTAAATGTGCAACATGTGTAACATACAAGTATATGCTTAGTGGAACATATTTTCGCCATCCTCAAAAAGGCTTCAAGATACCCATTTGTTATAATTTGGAATATAATTCAACATACGTGATTTATTTTATACAATACCCATGTGGACTTATGTATGTGGGGAAGACTACAACAACATATAAAGAAAGGATGGGGAACCATCGGGCCGCCATTAAGGCATCATTAGAAGCCTCATTTAACCCAGGACGAAAAATAAACTCAGGCATCAGAAACCAACCAGTTGCAATGCACTTTGCAGAGAAGCATCACACATTGCCATCCTTAAAGTATATGGTAATAGACTGGATTCCACCTCTCAGCAGAGCACGTAAATGACTTCAAAAGGAGACTAAATGGATCGTGTTCCTGGATCCTGTCTCACCAAAAGGCTTAAACGAACAGATTTCCTTCCACTGTTAACTTTGATAACACTTGACATAGAGGTTTGAGTTAGTTTGCATGGTTTGTCATGTCTTTTTGTGCTTGAACATTGTGTGGCTGTAGCGGAGTGTGAGATATATGCCATTTTACATATAATATTTGCATGGAGCACCCCCTTGGATGACGAACATGATACATCTGTAATGATTCCCTGTAATAGCCAAACACTGGAACAGGAGGGCGCCTACTCCTGATTCAGATGCGTCAACCTCCTGGGTAAAGGGCAGGGCGGGATTCAGATGGGACAAGTTCAGAGCCTTATCAAAGGCAAATTTCAGACTCTTGAAGGACTGAAGAGCACAGGGAGACCAGTAAGACGGATTCACTCCCTTATGAGTCATGTCAGTGAGTGGCTTAACCACCGTGGAGAAGTCCCATATAAACATCCTATAGTAGTTCGTGAAGCCCAAGAATCTCTGTATGGACTTTAACCTAACAGGAAGTGGCCACTGTAGGACTGCAGTAAGTTTTTGCGGATCCATAGCCAACCCAGATGAGGAGATCACATAGCCCAAGGATGTCACCTGAGATTTATGGAATGCACATTTCTCCAATTTGCAAAATAACTTATTCTCCTTCAAAAGTTGCAAGACCATAGCGACATCCGAGCGATGAGTTGCTAAGTCAGGTGAATGGATAAGAATATCGTCCAAATAGACCACTACACAACGTTGTAGTAAATCTTGCAAGACATCGTTAATGAATTCTTGGAAGACAGCAGGAGCGTTGCACAGTCCAAAAGGCATCACCAGATATTCATAATGTCAGCTCCGCGTGTTAAACGCTGTCTTCCACTCGTGGCCCTCCTTAATTCTTACTAGGTTGTACACAGCCCTCAGATCAAGTTTCAAGAACACAGTGGAACCCTTAATCCGATCGAATAGCTCGGTGATTAACGGAATGTGGTAAGCATTCTTGACCATAAGCTTATTTAACCCTCTAAAGTCAATACATGGTCTTAACTCCCCATCCTTCTTTTTAACAAAAAAGAATCCTGTGCCGGCCGGCGAGGAGGACTTGCGGATAATCCCTCTGGATAGTGCATCAGTAACATATTCCTCCATGGCCCGATTCTCCTCTTCCGACAGAGGATATATGCGACCCCTGGGAGGTGTGGCACCCGGAACCAAATCAACAGTACAAGAGTAAGGCCTGTGTGGTGGTAATGTACTAGCCTCTACCTTGTTGAATACCTCACAGTATGACTGGTACTCTGCAAGTAACGAAGTAGAGGTACCATGGGCGGATTGTCCTATCGGGGGATCGGGCATCCCCCGGTGGGCCGCTATATCGGCTCACTTTTAAAAAGTCGCGATCCACTTTGTGCAGACTCTCTCCCCCTCTGGTGCGCGCTGAAAGAACTGCAATTAAAATACAAGTGCTGTACAGCGCTGGCCATCTCTCTCCTCCTCCGCTCCACTTTGTCTTGAATGCAGAATGAGGGCACTAAAGGAAGTTAGTGGAGGAGAGAGATATCCGGCGCTGTACAGCACTTGTAATTTATTTGCAATTCTTTCAGTGCGCACCGGGGGGGTGTGTGGGGGGGGGGGCCCGGGCCGGTATTCCCTTACAATCCGCCCCTGAGAGGTACAAAGTATTCTCGTAGGCCATTGTAGGCAGGACTTCGCACAACTAACGAACCAAGACACAATGTTGCATGTTTGCCAATCTATCTTGGGGTAATGTGTCTGCAGCCAGTGAAACCCCAAAATGATGGCGTAATGAGGAGAGTTTATTACCTGAAACTGCAGAGTCTCCCCATGTAGTGCCCCTACCTTCAGAGACAGGGAAGAAGTCTCATGAGTAACATGCGACGGTTGTAGTGGTCTCCCATCAATGGCCTTGATAGCGAACAGGGAGGAACGAGGCAGCAGAGGAATAGCATGCTTGGCCGCAAAATTAGCATCAATGAAATATCCAGTGGCCCCCGAGTCTATTAAGTCCGGGGCAATCACCGATGATGCGGCCCAAGACAGCACCACCTCCAGGATTGGTTTCCCTTGTAGAGTCTCCGGGGACTATGAAACACCACCTAGGGTCTGTCCTGGACATGACCCTAGGTGCGGTTGTTTCCCAGCCAGATGGGACATGACCGCAATAAGTGACCTGGTTTGCCACAGTATAAACAAAGGCCTTCTCTCCAACAGACAGCCCTCTCCTCCAACGAGAGGCGTGTGAACCATAGCTGCATAGGCTCACCCCTAGCAGTCTCAGAACCAGGAGGTATGGGAGGCGAGGGAGGACTGGGGGGAGCGTAAAGTTAGGTGCCAAACGGGATGAAGACCTACGCATCCGTTCCCTGAACGAAGGTCTCTCTCTGATCCTGGTATCCATCAGGATCGAATAGGTGATGAGTTTGTCCAGATCCCCCTGCAGCTTACAGGCTACCGTCTCATCCTTAATCGAGTCACTTAAACCTTTAGAGAAAGTGGCCACTAGTGCCTCGTTGTTCTAGCCCACTTCTGCTGCCAGAGTACGGAATTTGATTGCGTACTCAGCTACCGTGCGTGCGCCTTGGAGGATAGTCATGAGTTGTTTGGCCACGGAAATTTCCCAGGCTGGAACATCAAAGACCCTAAGGAATGCGGCCACAAATTCCGTAAAGTTAGAAACTATGGGTTTCTCCGTCTTCCATAAAGGATTGGCCCATGACAATGCCTTACCCGACAAAAGTGAAATCATGAAGCCAGCTTTGCTTTGTTCATTCAGGAACGCATGCGGTACCAGCTCCAGGAAAATGCCCAACTGGTTAAGGAACTTAAAACACAGAGTAGGTTCCCCCTCATAGCACTGAGGGAGTGGAGTGGATCCAGACAACCCTCGGGCAGCACTAGTCTCAGGGTTCGCAAGCACAGCCAGTGCCCAGTCAGGGGAGGCCACCGGTTGCCGGCCAGTCCGATCTAGGTGCACCGTATGATTAAGGAGCATTTGCATAGCCAACAATAACTGATCAATACGTTGGTCCTGTATGTCCATTCTGGCCAGAATGCTAGGAACCTGTGGGTTGCCTGTACCTTCAGTACTCATGGCCCTTTTGTACTGTCATGGTGGCTCAGGTAAATAAGAACACAAGACAGGCACAGTAAGATCAACACCACTTTATTAAGGAAAATATACAGATAAAGCACTTCCCCAACCCTACCTGGGGTCATGCATGAGGACAGCACTACAGCCCACTACCCAGGAGCTGAACACGGAACCTAGCCACACTACAAGGAATAAGGTAATGCAGTATGGAAGAGAACCTAGTCTACAGTTCTCCACAGGAGAGTGAACGCAGCCTACACGAGATGGAGCGAGGGTGGCTGGTAGGAGGCTACATGGAACCCTAGAAAGCTAGCGTCCAAGGCAGGAAAGTGATACCCTAGAACACTAGGGTCCAAGGCCAATACTCACGGAATAACCCAGAATGCAACTGACTAACCCGAGGCCACACTGAGAGGTAGTCAGACAAGGCCAGGGTTCAATAATGGATTGGTATTCTCACGGTTTGTTAAGACTCTCAGATGCAAGGTTAGGTAAAAACACAACTTTATTGAAAAGTTTAAGATAATCCCATAGGATTTTATACACATACATACAATACATAGAATTGCAAATAGATAGTGACAATAGCGAATCAGGCTCTACCGGCCCTGCCAATATACCAGGCAAGGCAGTCTGGGCAAGCAATAAAATGGTGGCTCTACCGACCCTGCCAATATACCGGGCAAGGCAGCCAAGTAGACAGTCAGGATAATACAGGCTCTACCGGCCCTGCCAATGTACCGGGCAAGGCAGCCTAACAGACAGTCAGGAGAATACTGGCTCTACCGGCCCTGCCAATATACTGAGCAAGGCAGCCTAACGGATCACCAGCTGATACAGGCTCTACCGGCCCTGTCAATATACCGGGCAAGGCAGCCTAACGGAACACCAAAATAGTAGGCTCTACCGGCCTTGCCAATATCGGGTAAGGCAACCTCAAGGTGGAATAATAGAAGGTTCTACCGGCCTTACCAATATACCGGGCAAGGCAGCCCAAGGAGGAAGTGTCAACCAGTGTGGCCTCAATAACTGTCAGATGACAATGACAGTATAGAGATGGTAGGAGAGGCTACAAGGCCCAGTGGTATTACCAGGTAGTCTGCGCACCCCAGTACCCGTGTACCGAGGGAATAACTAGCTGTCTAGGACTGGACAGCGCACTGGGAACCATCAGTATATATGAGTCGTAAGCCGTGAGGCAGAGGAGTAAACCAGCGCCCTCACGCTGGGAACCAACAGGCTGGATGTAAGTAGACCTACAGGTCATAGAGCGAACCAACGCCTGCGTGTAGGGAACCAACACTCTAATACAAATGAGCAGCAAGGCAGTGGAGCAAACCAGCTCCCGCGCGCTGGGAACCAACAGACTGAGTTAACAGTAAGCAAGAAGGTAATGGAGCGAACCAGCTCCTGCGCGCTGGTAATCAACAGGCTGGATATATTGTAGGCTATAAGGCAGTGAAGCGAACCAGCGTCCGCATGCTGGGAACCAACTGATAGTATGTATAGAGCCGTAAGGCTACAGAGCAACCAGCGCCCACGAGCTAGTACCAACAGACTAGAGTATAGTAGCCACAAGGCAGTGGAGCGAACCAGCGTCTGCACACTGGGAACCAACAATGCATATAGTAGGCCGTGAGGTATTGGAGCAAACCAGCGTCCGCACGCTGGGAACCAACAGATAATAGTGCATAGAGCCGTAAGGCAAAGGAGCGAACCAGCGCCCATTCACTGGTAACCAACAAACTAGTGGTGTAGTAGCCTCAAGGCAGTGGAGCAAACCAGCGTCTGCACGCTGGGAACCAACAGGTGAAAATGTCGCCGGAGCGACCGAGGAACAAGGTCGCCACAGATGCAGGAACCGGACGCAGGAGATGAGCAGGAACCAGCACAATGACGGTCAACTGGATCAGGGACAACAACGGAGACTGGCAGCAGGAAACAGCAACCTTGGACGACTACAACCGGAACAGGCACTGGAACAAGTACAGCAGACAGGAGTATCAGGAGCAGGACGAACTCAGGAAACCAGGAACACAGCAAAAGGCCCATGAAGCTTCTGTAGCAAGTGAAAGTGGATGCAGTCTGAGACACCACGAAAGGGCAACCAAAGGGTGCCCAAACTCAGTTTAAATAGGCAATGTGAGGCGGGCTAAAGGCAGACAGCCAATGGGAGCCCCCTACAGGTGATAGACACAGAAATGCAGCAATCACGGGCACAGTGATAGGTATACAGACAAGGCTCTGGTACATGCACATAGTGAGTAGTCAGGCAAAGCCAAGGTTCATACACGGAGTGGGTAGTCAGACTAGGCCAAGGTTCAGACAAGGAGCGGGTAGTCAGACTAAGCCAAGGTTCATACATGAATCGGGTAGTCAGACAAGGCCAAGGTTCATACATGATGTGTTGAATACAAAAAGACACAATAAGGGACAATAGTGGCAGGGCACAATACACAACATGAACAATGGGTGTATAAACATGGGGACAAATAAACTGTATACAACAAATGGCACTTTGCCTAATTCAATCTTGCCGCTCTGAGTATCAGCCAATGGGGAAACAGTACAGATACAGTAGCCAATCAGGCTGCTCCGGTCCTCCCAGCCAATGGGAGTCTGACGATGCATTGTGAGGCAACCAATCCCTGAGGTGCCTACTTTTCCCATGCAAAGGCTATGAAGAACTTTTAAACCCGTCATGGGTGGTGGTAGCCAATTTGTATGACGCCTATTTTAAAAGATGTACCCGAGCTAAAGGAAAACTTCCAAAGTCTGTGCCTTTCAGTCTGTTGGTTCAATAGGCCTGACAAGGCCTCCAAGTAACGAGCCCACTCCCGTTACCCCCCCCTTTCCAGCTCCCAAGACCTCCGACAATCCGGGAGGAGGTCTTGGGAAAAAAAAAGAGCTGAGTCCACCATGTGTTACACATCCTCTTGTCTGGACAGACCTTCAGCATTTCAAAATGTTTATGTCTGGAGTGCCAGGCTCCAGTGCAATAGACGCCCATTGTCTCCTGAAACCTTAGTCAGCCATACCAGTGGGTTGTGATCTGTAAGGACCGTGAATTCCCATCCATAAAGATATGGCTGAAATCGCTTGATAGCCCAGACCATGGCCAGGCACTCCTTTTCTATGGCGGCATACCCAACTTCTCGGACCACTAACTTGAGGCTTTGGTAGGCAACCGGATGCTTCTCTCCAGTGTGGCACACTTGGCTCAATATGGCTCCCAGTCTGACAATGGAGGCATTTCTGTGGACCAAAAAAATGGTTGGTTACAAGCCAGAGCAGCAAGAACGGGTGCTTGTCCTAAGGTGGTCTTCAAGGCCCTTCAGGCCTGTTCACATGCTGGGGTCCAGGTCACTAGGCGAGGTAGGACCTTTTTTGTGAGGTCCGTCAAGGGTTTAGCCAAGTCACTGTACCAAGGAATGAACCTCCTATAGTAGCCAGCTGTCCCCAGGAAAGCCAGGACCTGTTTTTTGGTCTGGGGCTGGGGCCAGTTAACAATATCTTACGGGCTCTGGTCTCTCACACACCCACTTCCTACCCGGGGGCCCAGATACTGCACTTCCCCCATTTCGAGCTGGAACTTGTCCGGTCAGATGCTTAGCCCCGCGTTATGGATTCTCCCTAAAATAGCTTCCACAGCAGGTGTTCGTCCCAGGACTCACTGAAGATTGTTATGTCGTCCAGACAGGCATAGGCAAATTCCTGAGCCCCCATGAGCAGATGGTTGACCAGTCTCTGAAAAGTAGCTGGAGCATTCTTCATCCCGAACGGCATGACTGTAAATTGGTACAGGCCGAACAGGGTGATGAAGGCCAACCTAGCCATTGCCTCAGGGGCAGGGGAATCTGCCAATATCCCAGACTCAGGTCAAGGGTGGTGACAAAGCGAGCCCCAGCGAGTTTGTCTAGGAGTTCGTCTACCCGGGGCATGGGATAGGCATCTGTCACAGTCTTTTCATTGAGCCACCGGTAGTCTATGCAAAAATGGGTGGTCCCATCTTTCTTAGGGACTAGGAATACCGGTGATGTCCTAGGGCTGTCTGATTCCTGAATCACCGCAACTTCTGAATCTCTCTAATCTAAGCCTTAACTGCCTCCGGCACCCGGTAGGCGGGTTGGTGGAAGGGGTCTGATCCAGTGTGTCTACCTTGTGACTGGTCAGGGTGGTGTGCCACTGCATTATAACATCGCAGAGCTGGGCCTGCTGGTCTGGGGTGAGATATGAACCTAAGGGGACTGGGCTAGTCAGAGGGTCAGGCTGCGCATCAGCTAGCAGGATGGGTACCTCTCGGTCCTCAGGCTCCTAACTAGCCAGGGTGCAAATGGCTAAAATGTCCTCAGGACTCTTGTTGTACGGTTTTAGGGCATTGATGTGGCAGACCCTTCTATCCCTCAACTGTGGTTTCCCCATGTCAGTCCACTACCTGATAGGGCCTTTCCCAGGCTGTCTGCAACTTGTTTTGGAGGACAGGCCGGAGTGCCAATACCTTCTGCCCTACCACAAGCTCCTGCAACCGGGCATGCCGGTCATAATTATTTTTCTGTTTGGCCTGGGCATTCTGGAGATTTTGTCGGGTCATGCCAATCAGTGTTTCCAGGAGGTCCTGGAGTTCTAGCACGTAGGATACCGAGGAGGTTTGCTCTGTGGCACACTTGCCCTCCCAGTATTCCAGGAGGATATTCAGGGGTCCCCGCACTCATCTCCCAAATAAAAGTTCAAAGGGAGAGAAGCCTGTGGACTCCTGGGGCACCTCGCTGCAGGCAAAGAGGAGATGGGACAGATACTGCTCCCAGTCCCGGTGGGTGTCAGTGAAGGCTTGGAGCATTTGCTTCAAGGTCCCGTTGAACCTTTCACAAAGCCCATTAGTTTAGGGGTGGTAAGTGGTGCCCTGCATGGATTTAACCCTGCACAGCTTCCAGACTTGCTGGAGCAGCTCAGAGATGAACTGTGTTCCTTGGTCAGATAGGATCTCTTGGGGGAACACCACCCGGGTAAATATTTTGATCAGAGCATCAGCTATGGACTCCGCAGTGACATTGGACAGGGCAACAGCTTCAGGGTACCGGGTGGCAAAATCCACCATGGTGTGAGCGCCACGCTTACCTTGTTTGGAGGGGAACCGGCCACTCCGATGCTAGGGAAGGCCGGCCCCCTCTACCTGCTGCCTCACTGGGTTTGCCACGTTCTATCTGGCTTGGAACCGGTGCACCCTGGTGTTCCTCTGGGCGTCCGGCTTCCTTGCTGCTGCCCCTTGTGGTTCCTGCCTCATCTGAAGATGCCTTATCAGAACATTGGCTCTGGCTGACTATCCGCTCTGATACTGACCTCTGGCTTGTCTGAATATCCACTTGGTTTTGACCATCGGCTCTGGCTGACTACTCGCTCTGATACTGACCTCTGGCTTGTCTGACTACCCGCTTGGTTTTGACCATCGGCTCTGGCTGACTTCCTCTGGTTCTCCACCTTAGTTGCGTATATCTTCTGATACTGACTGTAGGCCTAGTCAGTCCATTTATTCCTTGGTTGCCTTTATCTCTTCACTCCACTTCAGTATACTATCTATTTCTGGGTCTTAGCCCCAGTACTTCGATATGAGCATGCTATCTATTTCTGGGTCCTAGCCCCAGCATTACTACATCAGTATACTATCTATTTCTGGGTCCTAGCCCCAGCCTTACTACGTTTGTATACCATCTATCTCTGGGTCCTAGCCCAAGCATCGGTGCTATTGCACGTATCCTAGCCTTAGACTTGCAGGTGCAGTCTACTATTTCTGGTAGTAGCTATTGCTCCCTGCTTAGCTCTCTATATCTGTCAGAGTGTATATTGATTTGTCATACTATATTATTCTGCAATAAAAGTGTTGTTTCTAACTACTGTACCGTCTCCTGACTCCTCCTTGGGTTCAGTTACACATGGTTAGAATAAATTTCTTTCCTGAGCGGTTGCATCTGGCCAAGGGTACCACAATGTCCACAGTGACATGCTGAAAGGGCACCCCTGTGATGGGAAGGAGCTGTAAGGGAGCTAGGGATTTGTCCCCACGCTTGCCAACCCGCTGACAGATGTCCCAGGTGTGGCAGAACGTACAATAGTTAGGGCCAATAAAACACTCGGGTCAGCCAGTGTTCTGTGCATCTGACCCCGAGGTGACCAGCAAGCGGCACCTCATGGGCCAGAGCCAGTAAGGCGGCTCGGTGACAGTCTGGGACCAGTAATTGGGTCCTGGCCACCTTGGTGTGTCCCTGTCACAGAGTTCTCCTATACAACAGCCAGTCTTCCCATACAAAAGTCTCCCCATTAGGTCCGGCTATCCTGTTGTCAGCCCGCTGCCTATGCCCCTGCAATGTGGAGTCTGTCTGTAGGGTGGCTCTGAATTTGTCCGGGGGAGACCACTGTAAGGGACTATCATCAGGGTTGGTAGCTGCGGTCGAGTCAGGGGGACTTACCACTGGCCTCTGGGCTCATGTAACAGCGTGGCAATGCTCTCTGGGTGGCTCTGGGGCAAAGTGGCTTTCAGACTCCCAAGATAGTTCCCTAGTAACACGTCGGCTGGTAATCCTGGCATTACTCCCACCATTCAATACCCTTGTTCTGTTCCCCAATCTAAGTGGACCCGGGCCATGGGTAGTTGATATGTCCTTCTTCCCGCTATCCGGACCTCCACAGCTTGGTCGGCGTGGTGACATAGCGGTTGCACCAGGGAAAGAATCTCTGTACAAAAAAGAAGCGCAAAGAGGACCATCTAAAAGTGGAGTATTTTATTCTATAACATCTTCTCATGTGCAAGAGTTAAAATCACACTTACAAAATACACATATAATCTGCACATTTCTCCCTATGAAGTCTCCCTTCTGGTAACACCTTTCTTATCCTCCTCGTGGATAACAATAATGTATCAACCACAGGCGTCAAAAGCAATCTGGCTCTACTCCTACAATACTGCCAGTCTCAGCTGACACGTAGATCTACTCACAGAACCTCCTCAGCAGAGACTCAAAGATCGCTTGATTCACGACACCAGTCTTGGTTATCTGCAACAATGTATATCCACTTGAAGGCTTCCCGGTGTATCGCCCAAACCTCAAGACTCAATCGAGAGAAATACCAACACTAAAACAAATAAACAGTTTTAACAGCCGACGCGTATCGCGGGTCTCCTGCCCGCTTCCTCAGGGCTTTACAGACCGTCTCCTTTGTCCGGATTAAATACATCCAGCATTACATCCGGTCTAAAGGAGTCCTTACCATCTTATCATTAACCCTTTCTTCACTTCTAAAAATAAATAATTAACCACTTGAACTCTATACTATACACACTAATTCAAATTGTTTGCATCTAATATCCCTCAAATCTCTAACCCATGAAAATCAATTTCCCATTTTGACCTCAATGGATATAGTGGAACCCCTAAGTTGCTAAGCAACCGCCTGCCCGTGACTTGGTGACGTCACGATCCCCGCAGAACGCCGAAGAACGCTTGTTTTTGCGTTCCAGAGGTGGTTTTCGGCCGGGACAGGTGAGTTAACCATGCTGCTTCTGTATAAAAACCTCTAATTTTCGCTTTATATCCATTTGCCCTGACGAAGGTCCCACAGAAGACCGAAAACGTTTGGCTACAATAAGATGCTGCAATAAAGTAACTAATATCTTTTTCATTAAGAAGAGTGCTGTCTCATGCTGCATCCTTGGGACACCCAGGCTGAGTACATTTATACTATCTCTCTATGGGACGTGCACCTTTAATCTTCTTTAATTTAATCATTGACAGTGTGTGCTATTTGTCTTAATCTAAATCTGTAAGAAAAGATATATATACACTATTGTAACAGGTGGTGTAACCAACACTACCTAATTCACCCCTCATACAAGGTCACCTCCTCGGATCATATAAATGCAGCCAAATCAAGGTCTACATTTAGAGCTGCTGGTTGCAGGGTCCTAAGCTGGTGGATCCAGAAAGTCTCCCTTTTCCTTAATCTAAGTAGCCTATCCCCCCTCGTCTGTCAATCTTCACTTGTTCTATAGCCATAATAGTCAGATCTTCTTTCTTACATTCAGGATTATTAATAAAATGTCTAGAGACACTATGTGTTTCCAATTTCTTTGTAACATTTCTGAGATGTTCCCCAAATCTAACCCTGAGCCTGCGTTAGTCCTCCCCACATATTGTTGCCCACATTTACATGCAAGGAGGTAAACCACATACTCAGAGTTACAGTTGAGGAACTGTCTATCACGGTGCCCGTGATTCGTGCTGCTCTGTGTCTGTCACTTGCTGTCACAGCCTTTTTAAACCCAGGTTGAGCACTTCCAGGTTGCCCTTTCGTGGCGTTTCTGACTCCACTCTGCCTGACCTGCTTGTCAGATCTCTGGGCCTGTTTCCAGTGTTCCTGTATGCTACGTTCCGGTGTTCCAGTGTTCCTGTACGTTAATGTTCCGGTGTTCCAGTGCTCCAGTGTTCCTGTATGCTAACGTTCCGGTGTTCCAGTGTTCCAGTACGTTAATGTTCCGGTGCTCCAGCGTTCCAGTGTTCCTGTATGCTAACGTTCCGGTGTTCCAGTGTTCCAGCGTTCCGGTGTGCCTGTATTCCGGGGTTCCAGTGCTCCAGCACCGTGCGGGTTAACCTGTACGAGTTCCTGAGTCTCGCGCTCCAGCTGTCGCTTCGGCGACATTGTTCTCCTCGCTATTGCATACACATTGTTGGTTCCAGTGTGCGGACGCTGGTTTACTCCACTAAACCTGGTTGCAATGTACATTGTAGGTTCCAGCGTGCGGACGCTGGTTTACTCCACTAAACCTGGTTGCGATACACATTGTAGGTTCCGTCGTGCGGATGCTGGTTTACTCCACTAACTGGTTGCGAGATACATTGTTGGTTCCAGCGTGTGGATGCTGGTTTACTCCACTAAACCTGGTTGCAATACACATTGTAGGTTCCGGCGTGCGGACGCTGGTTTACTCCACTAACTGGTTGCGAGATACATTGTTGGTTCCAGCGTGCGGACGCTGGTTTACTCCACTAAACCTGGTTGCGGTATACATTGTTGGTTCCAGCATGCGGACGCTGGTTTACTCCACTAAACTGGTTGCGAGATACTTTGTTGGCTCCAGCGTGCGGACGCTGGTTTGCTCCATTAAACCTGGTTGCGATATACATTGTTGGTCCCAGCGTGCGGACGCTGGTTTACTCCACTAGACTGGTTGCGAGATACTTTGTTGGCTCCAGCGTGCGGACGCTGGTTTGCTCCACTAAACCTGGTTGCGATATACATTGTTGGTCCCAGCGTGCGGACGCTGGTTTACTCCACTAGACTGGTTGTGAGATACTTTGTTGGCCCCAGCGTGCAGACGCTGGTTTGCTCCACTAAGCCTGGTTGCGATATACATTGTTGGTCCCAGCGTGCGGACGCTGGTTTACTCCACTAGACTGGTTGCGAGATACTTTGTTGGCTCCAGCGTGCGGACGCTGGTTTGCTCCACTAAACCTGGTTGCGATATACATTGTTGGTCCCAGCGTGCGGACGCTGGTTTACTCCACTAGACTGGTTGCGAGACACTTTGTTGGCCCCAGCGTGCGGACGCTGGTTTGCTCCACTAAACCTGGTTGCGATATACATTGTTGGTTCCAGCGTGCGGACGCTGGTTTACTCCACTAAACCTGGTTGCAATATACATTGTAGGTTCCGGCGTACGGACGCTGGTTTACTCCACTAAACCTGGTTGCGATACACATTGTAGGTTCCGGCGTGCGGACGCTGGTTTACTCCACTAACTGGTTGCGAGATACATTGTTGGTTCCAGCGTGCGGACGCTGGTTTACTCCACTAAACTGGTTGCGAGATACATTGTTGGTTCCAGCGTGCGGACGCTGGTTTACTCCACTAAACTGGTTGCGAGATACTTTGTTGGCTCCAGCGTGCGGACGCTGGTTTGCTCCATTAAACCTGGTTGCGATATACATTGTTGGTCCCAGTGTGCGGACGCTGGTTTACTCCACTAGACTGGTTGCGAGATACTTTGTTGGCTCCAGCGTGCGGACGCTGGTTTGCTCCACTAAACCTGGTTGCGATATACATTGTTGGTCCCAGCGTGCGGACGCTGGTTTACTCCACTAGACTGGTTGTGAGATACTTTGTTGGCCCCAGCGTGCGGACGCTGGTTTGCTCCACTAAACCTGGTTGCGATATACATTGTTGGTCCCAGCGTGCGGGCGCTGGTTTACTCCACTAGACTGGTTGCGAGATACTTTGTTGGCTCCAGCGTGCGGACGCTGGTTTGCTCCACTAAACCTGGTTGCGATATACATTGTTGGTCCCAGCGTGCGGATGCTGGTTTACTCCACTAGATTGGTTGCGAGATACTTTGTTGGCCCCAGCGTGCGGACGCTGGTTTGCTCCACTAAACCTGGTTGCGATATACATTGTTGGTTCCAGCATACGGTCGCTGGTTTGCTCCATTAAACCTGGTGGCGCTATTTACCATTAGTCCCAACGTGCGGACGTTGGTTTGCTCCTGAACATCCAGTACTGTGGTCAGTCGCTGTCCACTTCCTTGCAGTTGTCTGATTATCCCTGGCAATAGACTTCTGCTGATTTAGACCTCTATACTTATGCTCTCTGCTGTCTTAGTCACCTGACAGCTGGTCTACTTGCTCAGGCTGCCCTGCCCGGTATTGGTGAGGCCGGTAGAACCTTGACGATACCATCCTGTAGGTTGCCTCACCCGGTATTGGCAGGGCCGGTAGAGCCTACATTCAGCATTCCATTGGGCTGCCTTGCCCGGTATTGGTAAGGCCGGTAGAACCGGTATACGTCATCTCACGGTTGCCTTACCCGGTATAGACAAGGCCGGTAGAGCCTGTCATTAAAACTGTCACTTGGGTTGCCTTGCCTGGTATTTAGGCAAGGCCGGTAGAACCTATTGTATGTTCTATTACTGTTGTATTGTTATGTATGTTTACCCTACGGGGACTGCCTTTAACTTTTAATAAAGTTAAGTTATTTTACCAAACCTTAAGTCTGAGAGTCTTCAAAAACCGTGACACTGTCTCATTTCATATTTCTTACCTGTCACATTGGAATTAAACATAAACTTTGATTCCCAATTCCTAAAGGGATAATGAATACAGACTGGACACTTTTTCCCACCACATGGTTTAGAGGGCAGTTGGGGTGCATATGTCCTCGCTGATGGCAGTTGAAGCACTCTGGTGCTCCAGGATTGGATTGGGGTGGCTGACTGGTGGAGCCCTGAAGGGAGAAGGGGGAGTGTTGCATGAAGTAAGGGGGAGCTGATCCAGAGGAGCGGCTTACGCTGGATCCAGATGCAGGGTTTCCATGAATTTTGGCCGCTTGAGATCCCACTCATTGGGATTCTTCAAATATGTCAGCCAGTTCCGCTGTGGCTGTAACCATGCAGGGATCATGATCATGGACCCAGTCCAGTACCTCTGGGGTCACATGGTAGAAAAACTGTTCCAGAAGCATCTGCTGGCAACAGTCCTGGAAAGAATGAGTCCCACATCCCCAGAGCCAGTTCCTGCAGGCTTGCTCCATGGTGTAGACCCACTCTGTATGGGTTTCTTTGGGCTGCCGGCGGCCATCTCCGAACAGTCACTGGTATGTGTCTGGGGTGATTGCATAGCGTTGCCCATTCATTCTGCTCAGAATTAAGATAGAGGAAATTAATCTCAGAAGTAAGACCCAACAGACCTATTCTACCTCCACACAGCCAAGAGCTAGCAGAGAGCATGGAGATGAAGAAAAGCCAGCACACTACGTAATAATAATAATAATAATAATAATAATAATAATCCTTTATTTATATAGCGCACACAGATTCCGCAGCGCTTTACACTCATTTTGGTTCCTGTCCCCATTGGGGCTCACAATCTAAATTCACATATCAGTATGTTTTTTTTTGGAGTGTGGGAGGAAACCGGAGTGCCCGGAGGAAACCCACGCAAACACAGTGAGAACATACAAACTCATTGCAGATGTTGTCCTTTGTGGGATTTGAACCCAGGACCCCTGTATCTACTGTATAACAGCAGAATCAACAATTACTGTAACTCCTCCCATTGCATCACTGATACACAACACAAACTTCAATTAACATTTTGTTTATTCTTCTCCTAATCTGCATTGAGATCAATATACAGAAACTGTTTGCAATTAAAATGTCCAGAATGAAGTGCCAAATTAAGTGGCACATCCCACTTGTATGCAAATAGTTAAAAAAAAAATATATACGTAATTAAATAATTGAATGCAGTTGGACACATCTCAGGGGTTAAATAAATACAGGACCAATTTCAAATGCAACAAAGGCGGGTTATGGAACGTTTACAGCTGTTGTAGAATACAACATGCAGTCCTCACCTGTGGAGAGCCAGAGGTTGTCTACCCCTGCCCAAGAGGGTCTTGCAGTCAGCTTTATCCCTATTGTGTTGCAATGCATTGGATACTTCTCTGGCACTCTAAGAGTTAAGGATCAGAAGGGTATGCAGTGCAATGCTTTGCAATATGCTGCACACTCCCTGGTCCTTTATGAGCTATGTGGATGCAATTATTTTGATCTGCAAAGGTAGCAAAGAGCTTAACACTCAGGTGACCAGAGCTGTGTGCACCACTGCAAACCTCACTGGTTTTAAAGGGTTTACCCTTTGGGTGCCAGAATGGTATCCAATGCATTGCAAAGCCCCTCTGGTACTCAAACGGTTAAGGTGCATTAAAGCAGAACTAAAACTGCTAAGAAACTTTGTTTGTAATAATTCCCTATCTGGCGACTAGCTGCTTAGTAGCGCTAGTCGCCAGAATTATTACCTCTTTATGGAGAAATATGCAGTTATCCTCGGCTGACAGGCAGGACGGAGCGCGGACATCTTTCCCTAGTGATGTCTGTGCGCCTGCTCTGTCAGTCCCAGACGGCTGTAGGAGGCGTTGCTAGGAGCCATTCGGCTCTGGAAGGGGCTGACAGCGCAGGCGCGCGGACATCACTAGGGAAAGATGTCCGCGCTCCGTCCTGCCTGTCGGCCAAGGATGACTGCATATTTCTCCATAAAGCGGTAATAATTCTGGCGACTAGCACTACGAAGCAGCTAGTCGCCAGATAGGGAATTATTACAAAGTTTCTTAGCGGTGTTAGTTCCGCTTTAATAGTTTCCCATCTGTTTGCACAGAATATTGTGCAATGAGTTTATGGCAGTAGTTCTCAACCAGTGGCACTTTGGTGTACCATGGTCATCCACTTCGGGTGCCCCTTCTTTTCAATGAAGTCTTTGACAAAAATGTGACTTTTGAGTTTCAAATGTATAGTTACAAAAAATGTTCTGCAGAATATATCCATTTTTTGTTATTCTGATTGTGAGACCTAAAAATAACTGCATATTTATGTATTTGTACTCTTCATTACTACTTAACAAATCACTTATAAAATGTTAGATATGCTCCAAAAGTTCCAGACAGTGTATTTGGGGTGCCTTGAGCAAAAAAACTTGAGAAACACTGGTTTCTGGGATTTCTCTCTGCTTGTTTTTGAATTATATTTACCTTCAGTTCTTGTGCTGCCAAATGCTAATCTCTGGCTGCTGGATGAGCTGCACCTCCTGACTAGCCAATCCAGAGCCAGCATGAAGTCAGGCATGCCCCTGCTCCTCCTCAACCTGTCACTCTTCCGGAGTTAATAGGCAGCAGAGCCCTTCACTGTCATGTCTCTGAATACCCAGAACGGTCTTGGAAGGAAGACTCCAGAGCACAGAGTTCTAAAGACTAGAAGAACAATTGCCCACTGCTTAGGGTAACAGGAATTGATGTCTCTACTGGACTATAAAAAATGGCTTCCAGACAGAGCTCTAAACACTAGAGAGAGAGCTGAGTCTTGATCCTAACATCAAAGAGGAGCTGCAGTTCAATTTTGTTGTAGTGCAATGCTAGTCTAAGGCTTTGGGTGTGATGTATAGTTTCCTGTAGCCACCACAGGCATTGCTCTCTGCCACAACAATAAATGTGCCAGTCTCCCTCTAGTGCAGTGGTTCTCAATCTTTTTTGTTCGGGGCACCCCTAACACGTAATCTACAACATTCGCGGCACCCCTAACATATTTAATGTACTTTATCCAGGGCATAATGAAGGTATAAGGTTGTCACTCAGCCGATATTTTACCGGCAGGCCGGTAAAAAATTGGCTTCTTTCCAATGTTAAGTCTATGGAGGGAATGCCTTGGCCGGTATTTTTTTGAAGAAAAGGTGGCAACCCTATGAAGGTACCATACATAAATATACAGTTATTATTAGGTCTTAGAAACATAATAACAAATTTAAAGATAATGTGCATAACAATTTCTATAAATCTTTATTTAAAAGTCCATTTTTGTTCGTTTTCATAAAAAACATGTGGCACCCTAAATTGATGTCTGTGGCACACCAAAGTGCCACGGCACCTTGGTTGAGAATCACTGCTCTAGTGTTTAGAACTCTGGTGTGCCGAAGAAAGAGCAGGTTGTGCACTGTTGTGCAGTGATGCATAGTGATCCCTCTCATATAGCTGCACTTGATCTGAGGACAAGTACTCTGCTGCTCTCATCTCTGATGTGTCCCTGAACTGCAGAATGGAATGTGGTCACCCTGTCCACTGTGTCTTTCAACGGCCTGACCACCTGTTTTAAATTAAACGCACTGATTCTGATCATGAGCACAGTGACATCCAATGGCAGCCCTCAAATATAAAATGTGGCCGGGCAGGGGAAATTCTCCGATATCCCAAAATGGCCCACCACTACGTGGCTCACAGGTGATCCTCAATCCCCCCCAAGAACAATACAGTCTTGTTTATACATGCCATCTGCCTCACATTCATGTGTATTTTAATGAGGGTTGTGTCTATGCTTCTGTACAACACAGTTTTCACTTCTGCAGCACTAGGGGGAGATTTATGAAAGTGGAGTTAAAGGTTCAGTGATGTACCTTAAAAAATATTTAGAGTTAGGTAGTGATTAAAAAAGAAACTAACTGCCACAAACCCAATCTCTCAAACCACTATGGACTGAGAGATATAGGGATTCAAAGTCCCCCCCCCTCCCCTTTGTACGACTCGAATCAGCTGACATCAGGAGAAGGGGAGGGAGGGGGAATTTTGAATCCCTATATCTCTCAGACCATAGCGGTTTGAAAGATAGGGTTTGTTGCAATTAGTTTCGTTTTTTTAATCACTACCTAACTCTAAATATTTTTTATGGGACATTACTGTCCCTTTAAGTGAAAAGATGAGTTAAAATGGCTGTAACAAATACACCTCTATTAGAGCGCTTGATTATTCTAGAGGTTTTCTTATAAGTAATTCCACCAGAAATACTAAATATACGCAATGCTCTCAGGAAAAGACTTTTGATAATAAGTAAAATAGAAAACTATATAGTCCAGATCTTAATATTTGGGAGAAAACAATCTATCACTGGACTTAAATCAATAATCGCTCTTCTATAAATCGCCTGTGGAGCTGGTTCTGGGGGATAATCTTCCCTTCTTATTGTCCGGTCCTCTATGGTCGCTGCCTCTTCTCTCACCAGTGGTTAGTGTGCAAACCAGGAAAAACCTGTATACAGTAGACAAACAAGAAACAGGGCACAGACCCTCTAAGAGTAGACCTATATGACAAATAGATATATAGCACCCCCTTCGTATCCCAGCTGCTCACCAGATATCAGCGATCAACAGTACATATCAAATGTCATAATGGTCACAATATAGCCAGTGCTTCGTAATATTTCCTTATTTCCAGGTTATCCAATGCGTTTCATGTTTACCATACACCATACCATACCATATCCCTGATGAAGTGTATGGTAAACACGAAACGCATTGGATAACTTTTAAACCTGGAAATAAAGGAAATGTTACGAAGCACTGGCTATATTGTGACCATTATGACATTCGATGTGTACTTTTGATCGCTGATATCTGGTGAGCAGCTGGGATACGAAGGGGGTACTATATATCTATTTGTCATATAGGTCTACTCTTAGAGGATCTGCGCCCTGTTTCTTGTTTGTCTACTGAAATGGCTGTAAGAATGTCTATGATGGTTATTAAATTAATAACTATAAATATATATAAAAGCGTTAATAAGACGGGGTATTGGATACATAAAATGAATAACTTCAGTTTCGGAAGACTTTATCCCATGAAGTATGTTTTTTTTAAATGGCATAAGGACATCTGTAAAACGCAGCACCACGAATTTACAAAGAAATGTAATTATTTGCAACAATTTAGGGACAGAATTTTCACCAAATATTTATCGCCATTTCTGAACTTTTTATGCCTGGTGGCATTAATATATGGATTCAGTTTATAAATGTGCCTATGATACATTATAAAAACCAGCACATATATTAAGGAATTAGGACATTAAGGAATAGTTCGCAAACACAGACAAGAACAATTTTTATAAATCTCCCCCCTATGTTTCCTGCCGGTGTAACATAACAAAGTACAATAGAGGAGACTTATAAAAAGCTTTCTTAATGTACATTTAAAGGGAGAGTAGTGTTTCAAAATAAAAGCAGCTCATAGTATTTGGGCCATGTAGCATTATTTCAATACCATCAGAGTTGTAGTTCAAGAGTAATTGAATGATAAAATATCCCCCTCCTGCCCCCTTTACTGATGTAACACTGCTCACCTCAGAATAGCAAGGTGGTGTCCATATGGCTTGCAGAAAGGGACAATCTTCAATCAGCATAAATGAAAAATCTGTCAAGGGGGGCAGGGTTTTCATTGTTCTTACAGTAAGAAGATTGTCCCTTGCTGTGAGCTGTCTGGTCTTAAGACCAGATTCCACATCTGAGGGGAGGTGGCTTACACTAGGTAAAAGGGGCAGGAGGGGGATATTTTATCATTCAATTACTCTTGAACTACAACTCTGACAGTATTGAAATAACACTCTCCATGGCCCAAATACTATAAAGATTAATTGGAGCTGCTTTTATTTTGAAACATTACTATCTCTTTAAGTACTGTCACTAAAGTTCATAATGTTGGGGCATATTATTTAAGAAGTAAAGTCAAGTTTAAAAATATGATAATATTCTTAGAAATTTGCAGAAAATGCGCAAATGAGAATTAATCTTGACATACATACCAATCACAATACACTTCCATTAACCCCTTAAGGACCGGCATGTGCACAAGTGGCTGGCACTTGAGGACAATGGGGTTTTTTTTTTTTTTTTTTTTTGCACTTCCGGTTCAGGGCTTTGCGCCGGTGGCCCTGAACTCCATGACATACCAGGACCGTCACTGGTCCTTAAGTGCCGGATCACTGTGACGGTCCTGGTACGGCAATGGTCCTTAGGGAGTTAAGAACAGGTTATTGAGTGACCACATTTTAATTCTGCCATTCAGGGACACTTGTCCTTAGCTATAGTACTGTTATGTGGGAGGGGTCCATATATGTGAACATAAGTGCACAACCTTCTCTTTCTCAGGGACACCGCAGAGTTATAAACACTGAATGAAGAACTGCCCATGGATAGGGTTGCCACCCAGCCGGTATTTTACTGGCAGGCCGGTAAAAAATTGGCTTCTGTCCAATGTTAAGTCTATGGAGGGAATGCCATGGCCGGCATTTTTTTGAAGAATAGGTGGCAACCCTACCCATGGACTGCTGTGACTGAAAGCAATGCCTGTGGTGGGCTGCAAGAAAATAAGACTAAAATTCACTACAACAAAACTGAACTGCTGGATCAAGGCTCATATCTCTCTCTAGTGTTTAGAGTTCTGCCTTGAAGCCATTTTCTTGTAGCCCAATGGAAGCATCAATCTCTGTCACACTAAGTACTGTGCAGTTCTACTTCTAGTATTTAGAACTCTGTGCTCTGGAGTCTCCATTCAGGGACTTTATATTGTCCAGGAAGGAGGCTGCCTGGAACAAGGGACACACATTTAAAATCTGGGTCTGTCCTGGGCAATCCAGGACATTTGATCACCCCCTAACAAGTTCTGCCTGGCATTAAGATTTAACCACCAAAACTGACTTTATTTTTGCTGTAATTAGCAAATTTATTTTGTCCAATTCTTATTTGGACAAGACCACTACTACTCCACTTTTCAGAAATGTCAACTGACTGGAGTTTGTACTTAGAGAAAATGTGGCTAAACATTTATACATATTATGTCATTTGCAACAATTTTAAAGACACTTTCTTTATTACTCCAGTTTTATAAATCTCCCCCAATGGCCCATATTTATAAAAGCAAACTGGAGTCATTCTGGAGTAAACCAACTGCACCAGGGGGACTGTGAAGGACACTGCACACAGGCTTGCCCGGAAAGCAGAGCCCCTCCATAGGTTCTTGTCCTGGATATTCTGGATCAGGCAGGAATAGAAGGCCGCCATTCACTGGTAGACAGCTGAGGCAAGTGAATTTAGCTTTTGTAATGGTTGGGATGAGGATCACCATCCAATTCCCATCCCAGAATCTGCTCCAGAATGTAGGGGACAAAATGGGGTTCACCTCCTGTTTCTCCAAAGGGACAAATAAAAATTCCTAAATTTCCATGCACTTAATGCATTGGAGACCTCTTTAACATTCAAGGAGTTAAAAGCTCAGTTTAACACATTATTTTATTTGTCCCCATTCTGCAGTTGATTTAGCCGAAACACGTTTGCTTTTATAAATATGGAGCAATGAATGGACCACTAATGCACTCAATACTGTGTGACTGCCTAAAGGAAAATATCAGTAGACTTTTTTTAAATTTTAAAGGAATAATAATGTTTCAAGATAAATTAAGCGTTGATTATTCTTTATAGTTTTTTAACACTGCAAAAGCATTATTGCAAGGCTGTAATTTGTCTAGTTTATGTGTAATTATGTTAAAAAGTGTTGCCCTCCCGCCCCTTTTTCATAGTTAAGCTGTCTCCTCTCATATCTTGAATCCTGTCATGGAATTAGACAGGTAGAGAGGGACAATTTTCTGGCTGTCAGTATAAGGAGACCCCGGCACCCAGGTTTTTCCTTATGCTCATGGAAGATTGTCCTTCCCTCCAGCTGAGGAGAGGCAGCATTACATATATAAAAGGGCAGGAAGGTGACACTTTATAAGATAACTAGTTGAACAGCCTGTTACACAGGCCACAGTGCCTCTGGCAGCCGGTCGCGGGGCAGTTCTGTGCAGTAGACACTGCCCGCGCCACTGCTGATACAGAGCTGGACGCTCCTTCGGAGCCCCCAGCTCTGTATCAGCCGCGGCGCGGGCAGTCTCTACTGCGCATGACTGCTGCACGCGCAGCAGTGTCTACTGCGCATGTCGGGCGTTACACACGATTTAGCAAATTATTATATAGGATTACACATAAACTACACAGCTTACAACATTGCAATATTGCTCTGCAGTGTAAAAAAAACTATGAAGAGTGAAAGACAATTTATCTTGAAACATTAATATCCCTTGAAATGCTGACAAAGTACGAATGGCATGAAATTCAAGCATATATATATGTGTCTGACTTTATGAAGCTCACTTCTGTTAACCATTTAATGACTATTTGGGTGTGCAATGCATGGTAAGGCAATGCATTGCACATCCCCTGGTCCTTGAAGGGTTAAACAAAATAATCCAGAACCACTTTTTTCCTACAACACAACTGTCCTTTAAAGACTCTTTGATTGCCACAGTTATCCAACGCATTGCCATCATACCTGGGAACTCTCCGGTTTTGCCCCGGAGACTCCGGATTTCACAGGTAATTACCGGGTCTCCGGGGCAGTCTCTCAATCTCCGGGCGGGCAAAACTCTGCCCACTTGTTCGCCATCCCGCACAGGTTCCTCCCACTTCCGTCCTCTTACCCGCATTCCACATATATTTTACCCCTTTTTTTTTTTAAAAAAAAATGTTGTCCCGCCCCCCTTGCGACTAAGCCCCGCCCCTTTTATGACGCGAATCGCGTCATTTCACTCCCCGGTCGGCGCTGGCAGGGCTGTCCTCCGGGTAGCCCTTCCTGTTAAGTTCCCAGGTATGATTGCCATACCTCCCAACGTTTCAAATGGCCAAAGAGGGACACTTGTGTTTTAGATGGTGTTGCTGGGGGCTGTCTGGTGGGCGGGGCATTACTGAGAATTTTTCAGTCATTTCATCACCTACTGACACCTCTTTGTGTAACTGAATAAATTATTTAGAGCAAGTCCATAGTATTTTATTTACATAGGTTAATCTATAAACGCATATACTGACATTTAACCAAACATTAATGTGAGTTTTATTGCTTGGGAGCAATGTTATACACTTATATACACACCACACAGTCTGATCTCCTGAAAAGAGTGACACCAGGGTGGGAAAGAGGGACAGAGGGATTTGGGTCTCAAAGAGGGACACTTGAGAGGTATGCATTGCGTTGCAATGAGTTGCAAGACTTTTTTGGCACATAACAGGTTAAGCGCACCAGTATGTGATGTACTTTGACGTAAGCAGCCCAACAGGTTACTTTGGATCGTTGGCACTGATAACACAATGGGAAGTGCTACCAAAGATCCGCCTTTATCATGTGACGTAGCGATCCGCTCCCTATTGCTTAGGAAGGTAGGAGCTAAAGCCGGTACTTTTATGCGGAAGCCGGTGACGAACGAGCATCTTCATATCAGTCCGATCCCAACACAGCCATGGCCGGTAACTGCGGAAGGAGCGCATCGGTCCTGCTCCGGGCCCTGCTGGAGGCAGAGAGCCGGCCATGTAATGCAGTGATACGTAGGGTGAGGAAGAATCACGGGCTCCGGTAAGGAGAATATGCTTTATCTACAAGTAACATATGACTTTTTAACTGTTGTTGGACTACAAAATCCATAATCCTCAGCCGGTTGTTTGCTGGCTGAAGATATGAATTATAGACCAGCAGTTTCTGGAGTTTTCACGTTGCCCACACTTATTACGCAGGCTAGCTAGTATATTCAGAAAGTATTAATTTTACTGAGTGTGGGAGACGTGAACAGAGGATTCACATTTCTGGCTTTGAAAAGGTTAAAATGAGTATAGCCAGGGGTGTTCAACGCATTATGCGCACTCGTCTGGCACTTCAAGAGTTAATGGTCACTGCCATACATTCAGCCACCTATTGCTTGTTCTGAGTATTACTATATTCCCATTTTAACCAAGTATTTTAACCATTTAAATGCTAGAGAGTGTCCAGCGCAACGTGTAGTAGAAGAGATCACCCATCGAGCAATGACTCATTGATTGTCCTTTTGTCGCTAGGGTTGTAAATTCCAGTCTCATTGTCTGAGTGAACCCTTTGAGTGCCAGATGGGTACTCAAAGGGTTAGCTGGGGAGCCTTTATCTAGTATGTTTAATCCTTTGAGTGCCAGAGTGGTACGCAACGCGTTGGGTACCACTCTGGTACTCAAAGGGTTAATGTAATCCTGGGTCAGAAATGCTTCAAATGGCAATTCTAATCTTGTGGGTCCAGTGCAATTTATTGCAATGTATTGGATAACTCTGTACCATTAAAGAGCTTCTCTTATAAATATTGTGCAGTTTTACCCTAAAATTGCTTGTTGCCTGTATACATGTCCATCATAATCAACATTTAATAATTCCTGGGTGTAGGTAGCAGTGCACGATTTAATAATGTACTGCTTCTTTCTGTTCCTCTGCTAACTACTTTTTACGACACATTTTTGGAAGCTGTCTCTTAAAGGAACACACACCTAAAATTAACTGGGATATATATAATACAATATTACATAATATACACACACACACAGGGTTCAAAATTTCCACTAGCCAATGGCAAGTAGATAGTCAGCCCTGGTGGGTATGTTTTGGCTTACAGTGGTGAGTAACTTTTCAGGTCTGGCTAGTAGCAAATGACTTCAAATTATAAGCAGTGTGTGTATGTATGTGTGTGTGTGTGTGTGTGTGTGTGTATATATATATATATATATATATATATATATATATATATATAATAAATATACACACACATTAACTTGTCCTTCATACAATCAGTCATAATACTTGTTTTTATGAGTACTAAAATTTAGTCTTACATAATGTATGTACTGTGGGAGCATGATCAATGATGATCTTTAAATAGTAGGCTGACCAGATCTCACCTTTAACCGGGAACACATAGGAAATAGCCATTGTGCAGTACTTCACTGAAATCAATGCATTCCTGCAATATGCATTTCTCCTATGCGTCCCCGGTTAAAGGTGAGGTCTGGTCAGCCTATTAAATAGAGTGAGATAAAATAAAACTTAGAATAAAACCAGTGGGCACTAATTGCAATAGATTTTCTGGCATTGACTCTTAGCTCAGCGCAAGTCACAATAAATGAAAGATTTCACTGACCACCACATTGTAAGGAGGGGCATTTTTATTTGTTAACCTGTTGAGTTCCAGAGGGACTGAATACTCATCTAGCACTTAGTTAAACAAATGAGATATTGGGTATACAAACTATACACATTTGCATTCACATAAAAGGCTTATCTGTAGCTTTACTGCTCTAACTAAAACTGCTAAAATGAAATGTCCTCTTATGGGAGCATGTTGTAAATTATGTTGAAAAGAGACACAAGTCCATCAAACTCAACCTTTTTATAAAGGTTTCCATACATTTCAGAACATTGTTGACTGGATTAGTTTTTTTCAGCAGTCTTTCTTAACACAGTTTGAGTGGCAGTGGGTTGGACACCTATCTAGTATACAAAGGGTTAAAATACTTCTTTCAGTGTTATAAATGCCTGCAGGTATGGGGGTGGGGGGCCCAACATGAGGATTAGACAGTAAAGAGGTTATTTGTCATGCTATATAGTGCAATTGTGAATCAAACCAACTGCACCATAGGGGGAATTTAACATTAATGTCTTGAAAGCTAATGGGGTTGCCAGCTTAGTGTGTTGGAGACTTCTGTAGTATTTGTTGGCTTAAAGCACCATTTAAAACAATGTGAATTTACTTAACATTCATTTCAAGCCTGTGGTAGTGTTGGGTTTCTCCAGAACTGCACCTCCCTAAGCCTGCTGAATAAGGCCACAGAACAGGACAAAATACAAAGGTTTGGGCAGAGAATGACTTCAAGCTGAGGGGGGTGGATCCTTGTAGATTGTTCCTGGAATTCAGACTCCACCCTCCTGCGTTTTTTAAACTCGTGATATTCATATGACTGCTAGAGGCACAGTAGAGGGAAATTGAGGAACTTTGCTCAAGGCTAGAGGCTCAGAATATGTGGTTAACCTTTGATTAAATTCTGAACTCCTCTAACATTCAAAGGGTTAATGTATACTACTATATTAAGCCATCAGCTCTGTGCAGGACTGAAACCTCATTAGTCTGTTAGGACAAGGTGGCTTCCAGACCTAAGACTGCAACTGCTGCAGAACATCTTATATCACAGACATGTTGACCATTTTAGTTCAGTTGTTGACAGTTTCTTGAAGTAGAATGATTGAAATTATTATAAAACTGAATGCTAATTGACAACTCTTGTTCCCAAGATGTTCTGCAGGAGATGCAGGCCTTACTGTAATGGACTGAGGTGTTTGATTCTTGTCTTCATCAGTTATGCTGAGTCATCACAGCTGCTAGACTGCAAGCTTCAGGATCACAT
Organism: Rhinophrynus dorsalis; assembly: GCA_037306005.1. NCBI lineage: Eukaryota > Metazoa > Chordata > Amphibia > Anura > Rhinophrynidae > Rhinophrynus > Rhinophrynus dorsalis. The sequence goes on along the minus strand of CM074727.1, from coordinate 95,560,365 downwards.
TTTACTATTTTTCATACAAGCATTTCTTCTACCTTGTGATTTCATATTTAGCCTACAATGCACATTTAAAGGGATAATGACACTTAATATGAAAAAAAGAAATGTTATACTTTTTCTTTATTTTATTAGTAGGGTTTATCCTTCTGAGTAAAACAAGGGTACTCCAAAGCTGAGAGGTGCTTATTCAAAAGTTTTTGCAGCCATACTATAGACGTTTTAAAGGGATAGTAATGTTTCAAAATAAAAGCAGCTCCAATTAATCTTCATAGTATTTGGGCCATGTAGAGTATTATTTCAATACTGTCAGAGTTGTAGTTCAAAAGTAATTGAATGATAAAGTATCCCCCTCCTGCCCCTTTTACCTAGTGTAAGCCGCCTCCCCTCAGATATGGAATCTGGTGTTAAGACCAGACAGCTCACAGCAAGGGACAATCTTCTTACTGTGAGAACAATGAAAACCCTGCCTCCTTGACAGGTTTTTCCCTTATGCTAATTGAAGATTGTCTCTCTCTGTGATCCTCCTGGACACCACCTTTCTGCTCTGAGGTGAGCAGTGTTACATCAGTAAAAGAGGCATTGGGGGGAAACTTTACCATTCAGTTACTCTTGAATTACAACTCTGACAGTATTGAATTAACACTCTCCATGGCTCAAATACTATGATGATTAATTAGAGCTGCTTTTATTTTGAAACCTTACTATCCCTTTAAGCTCAATTGATCAGAGCTGTTCTTAGGATAATCTGTGATTATTTATATATATATATATATATATATATATATATATATATATATATATATATATATATATATAATATAAATTATAGTGTTACTATCCCTTTAATGCATTGGCAGCAATTAACACAGAGTAATATCTCCCCTTTTTCTTTAAACTTCTGAGTGTCAGAAGGGTATCCGTTAAGTCTCTGCATCCTCTCATCTGTAGTGAAATGCTTCCCGTCGTCATTTCTTGGAAGGGAGTAGTCTTTGTTAGGACATTCTGCAATGACTCATAGAAACTAGTACATTATCTTGCTTTTGCGGAAATACCTCAGTGCTTAGACATGGTTATTGTGTGTAGATGCATTGAGGCTCATGCACTAAGAGGAACTGGAGTAAACCAACTGCATTATAGGGGACGGCCACACATTCCTCCAAATATTTATTATAACAGGACATGTAAACGCTTGATCACTAGAGAGCGCTCTGATGCATTGCATTCAAGGGGTTGAAAGTTCTCTAACTCAACTGGAATTGTTTTTTGTCCCCGAATTACTAAATTAGATAACAGAATTTGTTGTTGGGTAACAAAGGGGCAGATTTTATGGACTCTGGTTCATTGCAGTCTGATTGTGCAATAAAGTCAGTGCTCTCTTCTGCCTTATTGTATTGTGCCTCACACTGACTAAGTACTTCTGTTCCTGGAGAAACTAGTCTGTCCTGGTTCTGGTCAGCAGTTACACTAGACGTCAGGCTCTGTAATATTATGACTTTAACCCTGTGTGAACCTGTACAGGGAGTGAAGTCTGACCCCGCTGGTGCCTCTGTGGGTTGTGTATACTGTATAAATGAGCATGTGTGATATAAAAGTTAAATATCCCCCTATGCACAATAAATAAAATTGAGCATATATACTTTAATATACAACTATCTATTTCATGACTTTAAACCTTTTGGGTGTGCAGAGCATTGCTTTGCAATATGTTGCTCACCTCTTAACACTCAGTGTTAAAAGCGGAGTGAGTCTGGAGCAAACCAATTGCCCCTGTGGGGGAAAGTGAAAATTACCATTGGCTTAAAATGGGCTTTTAACCTTTTGAATGCTAACAAGGTCTCCAAAGGGACAATATTGTGAGTGTAAGGAAAACCCTGCCCCCCTTGATGAAGGGGCGGTAAGCTTTTCCTTATGCTAACACAATATTGTCCCTCATTGAGAACCGTCTGGGCCGAACCTAGTTTTCAGTATAGAAAATTACATTGAACAATCAGATGGACATTTATTTTGTGACATTACTATATCTTTAAAGGGATATCTTTAAAAGCCCCATTTTTTTTTTAATCAGTGAACTTTTTAGTAATGATCCTTTTCCCCTGCAGTCCAGTAAGATTGCTTCAGAATTTCTCATTCTTTTCTTTGTGCATAAGACCCTTTTATTTGTAAAATGAGTATATGTCCATATATTAATGTTTTGACTTGTATGTGTCTGCTCTTTCAGCCATTTAAGCTCCTGTGGGATTTTGGCCTCACAATGCACAAAACTACCTCTACCATCCGCAGTCCAGACACAGACGCGGTCCTTCCTGAACCTTGCCGCTCCACTGCTGGGAAGCAAGCGCATGGAATACTCCGAATCCAAGGTGCTAGGGTGAGTGATCTTGGAAAGCCGAGCATTTATAGTACAGCGATTTGTGAGTTTGTTTGTGTATTGCAGCACTGGACCTTGTCATGCCAAACAGGTGCATTTCTGGAGCAAGCAAACTGCACCATAGATTGGAAATGACCTCTGACAATTTCTATTAATTTTATATGGTGCTTTTAACTCCTTGAATTCACAATACATTGACGACATCTAGGGAGGGTTAATGCCGCCCCCCCCCCCCCCTTTAAATCACTGGATGTTTTCATTCCCTCCTATGGTGCATCTTGTAGCTCCAGAATGACACCTTTTTAGCTTGGTCAATAAGGCCTAACCTGTCTTTAACCCTTTAAGTGCCAGGCGGTATCAAACGCATTGCTTTGCAATGTTGTATACACCTCTGACAATCAAAGGGCTAAACATGGATGTTGCTTTTGCATTGTTATAGTAGAGGTCGGTTCTTTGTATCACAACCAATAAGTCGTGTGACCTAATTAAGGGGTGCAGTTACGATAAACCCATTTGGATGCTGGAGAGGGCTCCAGTGTATTGCTTTGCAATGACTTGGAGACTTCTATAATCCAAGTGGTTGAAGGGATAGTAATGTCTTTCTTGACACAAAGCTCAGATTGTTCATCATATAATAGTACTGATGTTCGATGCTCATACTCTTCAAAACTTGCTAGTTAAGCTGTAATGATATGATGTTTACCCCTCCCATCCCTTTTCCCAACGTAAGCATTTCTGTCCCAGATCAGACAGTGGATCACGAGGGACAATCTTCAGACCGTCTTGGGAAAAACCTGCCTTCCTTCATCAAGGATGGCAGGGTCTTTCTCATACTGAAAGAGGGAAAATTGTCCCTCACTGTGATATGTCTGGTCCCAGGACCGGTTTTCAGATATGAGGAGGTAGCTTGAGATAGGAAAAAGGGGTGGGAGGGATAAGTTTTGAAGAGCAAGAGCATCAGAGAGCAGTATTCTTATATATGATGAACAATCTGAGCTTTGTGTCAAGAGAAACATTACTCTCCCTTTAAGGACTAGCTTTAGTTACGAAGATCAGATCCCGGTTTTGTAATGGTTGTTTGTGTGCAATGGGCTAGGAGTGCAGAGGAGTAAAGTTGGTGTGGGAAAGGTGATTGGTGTAGTGAAGACTTGGGGCAGACCAAAAGCTGTATGTATGGGTACCAGAGCTGTACACAAGGGCTCTCTCACAGAGACAGTAACTCGGTCCTGAAAATAATATTCCATCTGTTCTCTTCTAGATATTCTATAGAACAAATGTATGACATTGTGGCCAATGTGGAAAACTACAAGATCTTTGTACCTTGGTGCAACCGTTCAAAAGTGCTTTCCTGCAGAAAAGGGGTGACAAGAGCTGAGCTGGAGGTGGGCTTCCCCCCAATTGTGGAGCGATACGTGTCGGAAATATCTGTAATACCTCAGCACCAAGTCAGGGTGAGTGCCTTGTGTGGTGTTTTATGTCTATAAATTAGTGTAGAATCATTGGTGTTACAGCAATGCAGTTTTCTTTTGGGGTGGCCATTGGTCCAGGCTTATAGAAAACTTATAACTGCTTCCCGGAGCAGCATCTCAGCATGTATGGTAGAGTCCAATACAGGAGATGAATTAAACGTGCTGAGGGTGGACATTCAGTGACCGCATGGCACTAGCACTAACTGTGGAATCTACTGGACCTAAAAAGGCAGCAAGAAAAAGAAGAGTGAAAGGAAAACAGAAAATTTTCTTTGGTCAGCACAAGATATTTCCATCTACACCCATGCTGGTTTCCTTTCTGACCTCTTCATGGTGACTGTTAGGTCCCCAAATCTCCTTATTTAGGAAACATTGGACGTTCTGTAAATGGCAATGTAAAGCAATTACCAACTGCATGGTAAGGGCCCTCTGGATTATAGATGTCTGTGATTCACAGTGATTTGGATATCTCTAGAGTATTAAAAATCATCAGCTAAATCTATGAGAATTTGGAAATTTTGTTTGTTCCCTGTGGTGCAGTTGTTTTGACCCAGTATTGCCCCACTTTACTTGTATAAAATGGAGCAATTCTGGCACAAACAAACTGTCCAGAAAGGGACAGATGATAAAAATATCCTGTTGACTTAGACAGAGGCTTGGCTTTCACAGGGTTAGAGGTCTTCAACTCATTGGCACCTCCATCAAAAGGTTAAAGGCCTTCTTTATATCAACAGGAATTTCTGTTTGTTCCCTATAATGCAGTTGGTTTACCCAAGAATTGCTTAATTTACTTTCCTGCAAAAAAAAGTGTGGCTTATGTAGCCAACCAGCTGTACTCCTTGGCATACAGCCACCAAGAGAACAACAGGGTAGTGGGTGTTGTCTGAGCACACAGAGGTGGATCTGTGCCCTGCAGTCAGTCATGTAAAGGAGAATTGTGATTGGACTGAGATTCCACTCCCCCACAGCCTCTAAGAGAACAAGGATCACATTCTGAACTTCAGTCAGGCTGCATGTGGCCTTCACACCAGAGATCTGGCTTGTTGCATTAACTCAATAATGGCCTGCAAAGTCTGTGTAAACTGCACGTCATGTTTGAGACACACAATAAATGTCTGGTGGGTGGGCTTTTTGACTAAAACACCTATTATCCAGCTGTTGCGTATGATTAGAATTGCAGTCCTCAACTGCTGGAGAACCAGATATTGCCTACCCCTTACCTTCTTTTAGATCCTTCTCCTCTCACACTTCTCCTGATACTACCTATATAATATCTGTTAAAGGCACAGCCTGTGTTTCTGTATAAGCATAGGATTCTTCACTGATGAGGCACTCTGTTCTATTGCAGGCTGTGTGCAATGATGGGAAGTTATTCAGCCACCTGGAGACGGTGTGGAGGTTCAGACCTGGATTAACTGGGCATCCAGACACCTGCACCCTTGACTTCTATGTGAGTAGCATTTGATGCCCTCCTATCCTGCCTAATGCTTAAGGCTTAACCCTTTGGATACTAGTGATGTCTCCAACACCTAGTTGGAGATGCATCCAGTGGGTTAAACTAATCCGCTCTCTTGCCCTTGAAAATGTAATTTACACATTTTTCACAGTGGGGGGTGTTGGGAGAAAGCACCTATGTCCACATGTAGTAGATTGATGGGATAGACTCACAGCAAAGATGGTATGGAAAGAAAGCAGGTGACTTAAATAGTGGGATAGACCTGACTGTGCTAATTACAAAGTATTTTTATAGATCATACAAACTAAGTCGATTATTAAAAGAACATGTATGATAAGGGGATGGCATTATTTTACTTCCTCAATCTCCATTTTTCAGTGTTTTTTTTGTTTTGTGTTTTTTATTTTTTTTGTCAATAAACCATCAAAGCAGGATATTGTACAGTGTTACACTGTAAAATATAAACCATATGGAGAGTATATTTAAATTGTAATAGATCTCCAACCAGATATAGGTACCTCATTGCGAGGGACATATGTACAAAAATATTGTTGTCTGCAACTCCCATGATCCCCAACCTGGCAAGGTCTGGTTGAGAATGATGATAGTTGTAGTTCCCAACAGCTGGAGGTGTGCAGCAACTGACTACCCCACTGCTCTGTTGTGTAAGAGATAACAGGAAGCAAAGTATTGCAAAAGCAAAAAAAAAAAAAAAAAGTTTCCCACCCGGCTTAAAATTTGCCACTGCAGTATCTGCAATTCTTGGCCCTTTTTAATACCAAAGGGGTGGATTTGGACACCCCTCTGCCATTCAAATGATTAAAGGGATAGTAATGTCCCCAAAAAAGAATATTTCACATTTTGTAGAGATTAAAAAGTTTTATTGAATGCAAAAAAAGTATTTCTCTCAAACCTCTATGGTTTGAGAGATATCTGCATTCAAAGTTTCTTGCTGTCAGCAGAGCCGCAATCTCATTAAAAAAAAAAAAAAAAAAAAAAATGACTTCGTTGGAATGGTCTACAATGTGTGCCTGGTTTGCAAGCACATGTTGTAGATCATTCCAGTGAAGTAATTTTTTTTTTTTTTTTTTTTTTTTTAAACGTGATTGCAGCTCTGCTGCAGAGCCTCTGTGTCAGCTGCCACGGATCTCCTGCTGACAGCTTTACAGCTGACAGCAGGAAACATCAAACTTTGAATGCAGATATCTCTCAAACCATATTCAATTAAAACTTTTAATCTCTACAAAATGCAAAATTATTTTTTTTGGCGACATTACTATCCCTTTAAAGGAACATTGACCCCTCCTAAAAATAAACCCTTACTCATATTAATCAGGGTGTAAAATCCTAATGACCACTTTGACTTAATTCTGTGTGGGCTGGTTCCTGAAAATGATACGGTACTGGATATCATGTTCATGGATATGCAGATGCATTTTTTTTTTTTTATTTTTTTTTTTTTTTGGAAGGACTCCATACTTCTCCCACTAAAGTGTTCTTTATAGTAACAGTCTTTGCAGAATTTATTCATAGTGTCCATTTGGATTTTTTATTTTTTTTTGCTTAGATTATAGTTTGGTTTTAGTATTAGATGTTCCTTTAAGGTCTTTCAAACTCTAGAAATCTGCATCTCTGTAAATATCTGTTTGCCTATATATGGAAGATCATGATGAATATTAAATTGGGTTAGTGGTGGGGTCCCACCTGTAAATATAATCAGTTATTGGATACCCAGTTGTTGGAATCTCCAGTTATCCATTGGTTGGTTGGGATGATGGAATTTGGTTTCCAACAGCTGGAGTTCCAATGATTGACTACCACTGGCAAGTGTTACTAAATCCTAGTCCTCAAGACCACTAACAAACTAGGACTTGAAGATTTCTACGCTTGAACATAGGTGAGCGAATCAGAATGGCTAAGCAACTGATGAAGTAGCCTCTGCACAAGCTTGGAACTTCCTCTTTAATCCTGTCATGTCGGTGGTCCTTAAGGACCTGTGTTAAGAACCACTGGCTTGGGCAATTTGTTGGACCTACTTGTGTTTCTAGATGGTTATCTACAGAAATATTAGTGGTTGCTGAGCATTGGAATCAGGACCTCCAGTTATGGATTGTAATCTTGTTTGCTGTTCTGCTCTGTCATACATGTAAGAATATATTTTATTTCCAGGTCTCCTTTGAATTCAAATCCCTCCTCCATTCTCAGCTGGCCACGCTCTTCTTTGACGAAGTGGTCAAGCAGATGGTCTCTGCATTTGAGACGCAAGCAGCCAGGATCTATGGGCAGCAGTCAGTCCCTTTGCGGTCAGCAGAGCTTCAAGCTGTACAATAGCTGCAGATGAGTGCTGCACCAGTGGAATTTTCTGTCCTATGGATCAGTTCCAAAATGGCATCCTGAATATCCCGTATCTGTGTACTGGACCACACCAACACTTTGCACATACCTCCATTCCCTATTTATATTTATTTAACTGGAACAACTTTAAAAGAACTTGTTAAATTATTTTTTTAATTTAGATTATTTAAACTCGTGCTAGACTTTTTCCTGCAGAAAAAGTTTAAAAGCCAACGTTCTATTAAAATGATGGGACCTGTTTTGTATATGGTATCGGTAATATTTCTTGACTGCCTTTTGCAGCACTGTTCTAGTGTACATACATATTTTAGAAAATTCTAATTTTATGATTTAAAATAAAAACTATGTTTATAGTTTGACTTTGTTTTTCAAATTTTTCTGGTTGTATTTTGTACAACTCTTCACTCTTCACTCCTTTGATACCAGAGAGCTCTCCGATGCATTGCTTTTCTATGTGTTGGAGACGGTTGGCATCCACAGAGTTAAACTGTGTAATAATTTAAGCTATGAAGGTCACTCGGCAAGGTCTAAAGCAAGGATGAGTAACATGCATCCTTACAGCAGGTTGACTACAACTTCTACCATCCTCAGCCAGCTATTTGCTTGCTGAAGATGATGGATGGAGTAGTCCAATGGGTCATATGTTTCCCAGTGAAATCTAAATTGTACTGATTTATAGCAAAAGGAAAGATTGGATGAGCTAAGTGTGTCTTACAGATTTTCCATAATTCTCTGACAAATGTGGTTATTTTGAGGTCAGGAGTATGAGTTCAGAACTTGCTATAGAAGTGAATAGTTGAAGTTACTGATGAACCGGAGCAGGCCAGCATTTAACTCTCTACCACAACACAAAGGATTCTATTCTTGAACACAAGTAAGTTAGTCCATTAAAGAGATGGTAACAATTAATATGTAATATACATGCATACGCCCACACACATCTTTCAGTGGTGCTGCTACATCACCCTATGGGCAGCTCTGAGCAGTTGACCATAAACCACCTAAAGGGTGGTGTAACAATACTACCACAGTACAATTTTCCAGCCACTGAGGTAATGCATCTAAAAATTTCAAGTTTTAAGATGCAATAGCATTTGCTTAAAATGCCTCTCAGCAGTCAGAGTACCCTTGTTTTTAATCGGGAGGATAAACCCTGATATATAATATACTTTATTTTTACATAGGCTGTTTAAAGGGATAGTAACACTATCGGACTGACATACCTGTGCTCAGGCAGAGATCCTTCAATTCTGGCCTGTTTTGTGGCCTGGTACAAATCCATGTAGCTGTTAAGCCAACCAGCTGTATTTATATGGATTGCTCTGAGTCCTGCAACAAAGAATCACATCTGCCTATGTGGACATGTCAACTACTTATTAATTTCAGAGACCCAATCCATTCAGAACTGATTAATAGTGACCATTATGATAATCTACCCAGATTAAGATAAATGAGGGTTGTTGGTGTTTGATTAGAATAAAATCAACTTCTTGTTTTTTTAAACAAAGTCTAGTATTCTGGAAGCAAATTAACAGCCTGCCTGAACTGGTTCAAATCAGCTTATCTGGCAAATTTTTGTACATGAGCTACACTGCTGAGATGGCCTCTTGTTCATTGGTATACATCTTAAGCTGTTGAAAATCCTCTATGAAATGGTCCAGTGAGATCAAAATAAGAGGAATTGCTTTGTAAACTGTCTATTGGATTTCATTCTTCTGCGAACCAAAGGGTTGTTCAGCTCATTGCTTTACACCACCCACTTACTAAGTGTATTGGAGTGATTTTTTTACTGACTGTCCTTTTAATGGGTCATTTTGTTTCTAACCACTTCAAGAAATATATTAGAGCCACAAAGCATTGTTAAAACTTGCCCAAAGCTAACATTGAATTGAACTCTTCGGAATCCATCTTGATGTTAACCAATACCTACTGATCATAATATGTATTTTGCACGTCCTTCCCCTGCATTGCATTAATGTCACTTGGGTGGAAGGGACCTTTGACTGTTTTTCTATTATCCTCTTTAGTATCTCAAAATCATTGACACACCAGCTGCTGAGGTTTTAACCCTTTGAGTGCCAGAGGGGTACACAATATGTTGCTTACCCCTCTGGCACTCAAAGGGTTAAGAATAAGTATATACAAGGGAACAAGGAATGGTAGAAGAGCCTCCGCAAGTAACAAATAAAACAATACAATTATCAGATATTGGATTAACACAAGAAAAGGTCATGGGAAGACAGAACAAATTTAAGACCGACAAAGCACTGGGTCCTGATGGTATACATCCAAAAGTTCTTTGGGAACTCAGTGCAGTGTTAGCAAGACACTTCTTTTTACTCTTTCAAGATTCTCACACCACAGGCTCCGTGCCACAAGATAGGCATAGAGCCAATTTAGTGCCTCTATTTAAAGGGATAGTAATACTTCATTTTATCTTTATTTTATTTTGTAGGCATTTAAATAAACATGAAGAACGATATAAGTATTATCTCTCAAACCTTTATGGTTTTAGAGAGATTCACAAGCAAAGTTTCCCCCTCCTGCCCCTTTTACCTAGTGTAAGCCATCTCTTCTCAGATGTGGAATGCCGTCCATAGACCAGACAGATAACAGCAAGGGACAATATTCTTCCTATGAGAACAATGAAAGCCCTGCCACCCTTGACAAGCTTTTCAGCTTTTTCCCTTATCTTAATTGAAGATTGTCCCTCTCTGCAGTCTACCTGGGCACCTCCCTTCTGCTCTGGCTGAGCAGTGTTTCATCAGTAAAAGGGGTGGGAGGGGGACACTTTGTCATTGAATTACTCTTGAACTATAACTCTGACAGTATTGAAATAACACTCTCCATCACTCTATGATGATTAATTAGAGCTGCTTTTATTAAGAAATATTACTATCCCTTTAAGAATAGAACTAAAACCAAGCCTGGGAATTATAGACCTGTGAGTTTGACCTCTGTAGTGGAAAAACTGCTAGAAGGGATAATAAGGGATTACATTCAGGATTACACCACCAAAAATAAGATTATTAGCAGGAATCAACATGGTTTCATGAGGAATAGATCATGCCAAACTAATCTTTTCAGTTTCTATGAAGAAGTAAGTCGCAACCTAGATAATGGTAAGACAGTTGATGTAGTATATCTAGATTTTGCAAAGGCACAAGGCTGAGGTATAAAATAAGGGAATTGGTGCTAGGAGATAACCTTTTGCAACTGGATAGAAAACTGGTTATAGGATAGGGAACAGTGCGTGGTTATAAATATAAAATTCTCAATATAGTTAAAGTTGAGAGTGGAGAACCTCGGGGTTCAGTACTAGGTCCGCTGCTTTTTTAACAGGTTTATAAATGACCCAGATATAGATAGAAAGCAAAATATAAATATTTGTAGATAACATTGAATTATGTATGCTAATTAATTCAGAACAGGATATTTGCTCTCTACAGAGGGATTTACATAAAATGGCAGATTGGGCAACCAAGTGAAATATAAAGTTTTAATGTGACAAAGTGTAAAGTCATTCATCTGGGAAGATAAAATCCCAATGCTATATAGGAACTTAAAGGGATGGTAATGTTTCATAATAAAAGCAGCTCTAATTAATCATCATAGTATTTGGGCCTTGGAGAGTGTTGTTTCAATTCTGTTAGAATTGTAGTTCAAGAGTAATTGAATGATAAAGTATCCTCCCACCCCTTTTACTGATGTAACACTGCTCACCTCAGAGCAGCAGGGAGTGTCCAGGTAGATTGCAGAGAGGGACAATCTTCAATTAAGATGAGGGAAAGAGCTGAAAAACCAGTCGGGGGGGGGGGGCAGGGTTTTCATTGTTCTCACAGTAGAATATTGACCCATGATGTGAGCTGTCTGGTCTATGGACTGGATTCCACATCTGATGAGTCGGGGTTTACACTAAGTAAAAGGGGCGGACGGAGGGGGAAAATTTATTTCAATTACTCTTGAACTACAGCTCTCACAGTATTGAAATAACACTCTCTATGGGTCTATTGCTATGAAGATTAATTCGAGCTGCTGTTTTTGTGAAACATTACTATCCCTTTAATGGAATAATTTTAAGGGACTTGTTGCTAGAGGAAGACTTGGGAATCCTTGTAAACTACAAACTTGGAAACAGTGACCAGTGTCAAATAGCAGTAGCAAAAGCAAACAAAGTCCTGTCTTGCATAAAAAAGGGTACTGGAAGTTGAGTGGATAACATTTTGCCTTTGTACAAATCATTGGTAAGAACTTACTTCAAATCTGCAGTTCAGTTTTGGGCACCAGTTCTGAAGAAGATTATTTAGGAACTGGAGAGTGTACAGCGAAGAGCAACAAAATTAATTAGGAGCATGGAGGACTTGATGTATGAGGAATAACTAGGCAGACTTGGTATATTTACTGAGACAAGATCTTATCACAATGTACAAGTATATGAGAGGTCAATACAACGATCTCTCTGGTGAGCTATTCATTCCAAGGCCTGATCAAATAACCAGGGGACACCCCTTGAGATTAGAGGAAAGGAGTTTTCAACTTCAGCAGAGGAAGGTTTTTTTTACAGTAAGGTCTGTTAAATGGTTATGGCAAATACAATGGATACATTTAACCCCTTAAGGACCCATGACGGACCTGGACCGTCATGGGTCCTTAAGTGGTTTGCAACCCATGACGGTCCAGGTCCGTCATGGCTTAAATGATAGCAGCGTGCCTCCGTGCACGCTGCTATCATGAATTCCAGGCTGAGACTGAACGCTCCGAGACTGGGGCATTCAGTCTCAGCCCTTCTTGCCGTACCAGCGATCACATGTACCGGCATTCTGACAAACAGAGTCAGCATGCAAAGCATACCTAGGTGTCTCCCGTCTACTTCTGTCTCCCTTACTTTGATAGCAAGGGAGACAGAAGTAGACGGGAGACACCTAGTGGCAAAATAAAATACAGCAGCTAGGGGTATTAACCCCTTCACTGCTGGTGCATGAGGCTGGCTAAATGCAGGTCAAATTTTGACCTGCAATTATTTACTTATTTAAAAAAAAAACACAACACACTTTTTTTACAAAAAAAAATTTTTATTTAAAAAAAAAAAAACATAATTAAACAATATTGCAAGTGTGATTGCTGTGGAGCCATGTAATACACTTATATACACCACCAAATGTCAGGGATAAAAAAGTGTCAAAATAGGGTGGGGATTTTCACCCAGGGGGGACAGTGGCCACTTTAAACTGCGCATTTTGTAGGTATGACTGACCGGTCATACTTTTAATGCAGTCTACATAAAAATGTAACCCTTTGTGACCAATTGATCCCAAGAGAAAATCAAAAATGGTGTTTTTTTACTTTTTTTTTTCAGTTTTCATAAAGTAAATGGTGGGTTATCCATATATGTGGGGTATCAAAAGAAAGCCCTATATGTGCTTAAAAAAACAGTATATAATTTATGAGGGTGGGATAAAAGCCTAAGAGGGAAAACACTGTTGAACAAAGACATAGTCAAAAAGGTCAGAATTGCTCTGGTCCTTAAGGGAAAACGACCTCAGATTTTCCCGGTCCTTAAGGGGTTAAGAGAAGATTAGATACATTTCATGCAAAAGGGAACATACAGGGTTATGCTGTGTATTAGTAGGCAAAACAGGGAGGTCTGATAAAGACTAACTAATTTGGCATTAGGAAAGCTATATAAATCACGTCTCTGGGTTAAGAGGCAAAGGTTCAACTTGATGGACTTGTGTCTTTTTTTGTAGACCTAATTTACTATGTTTAAGAATATTCCTAAGTAAGCACAGGTAGTACAATCTAAATGACTGAGTCATTGATTACCTACCTGTGAACAAGCAGGGATGCACTGAAAATGTGACCTCTTGCTATGACCCGAGGACTAACATCGGGAATTGCTGCTCTAAACAAATAGCTATAGTTCCCTCTTAAATGCACAGTACCATCTAAAAATACAAATATATCCATTTAAAAATGTACTATTAGCCAGAATTTCTTAAACATTTTAAAACCTGATAACTGTGCTTTGGATGTGTAGGCAGCTATGAATTTCCATTTCAACCATGTTTGTGTGTATGCAAGCTCCTAAAAAAGTGTTCTATGCAATATGTGTCCCAACTGAACTGAATTTAAAAGGGAAGGGTTCGAATCTTACTGCAGTTATGTCTTTTAGGCATTATCAATGTTTTCTCTTCAGTCAGAAAAGTGGAACACAGGAACCACAGGGTAATGTTCCCCTGCTCCTGAGGACAGGACACTTCAACAAAGGCAGGACCTCTTCCATCCAGCTTTACCCTGCCTCCTCAGTTTCAAGTGACCTGGCCTCATGAAAGGGCAAATTGAACAGTGCTCTCTTAGATTAGACTTTTTTTTTTCATTCTTAGAATATAGGGCTGTATGATCCCAATTAGGTGGGCTCCCATTAACTGGCTTCTCTGGAGTTGACCAGTTCACAGGTGTGTTTCAGGACCTTTCCCTGTGGAAATTCCCTTTTTGTAAGACTATACCTTATTCTCTGATGTTCTTTCATCTAAATGGGAGTCTGAAGACTTGTAAGTAACCCATAGAGTGTTGTCCCATCTTTTATGTCCTTACTATAGTTAGGCAAAAACATAGCAGGTCAGTGGTTGCTAATCAAGAAATCCATTTAATTTCTGCTTCTAGCACTGCATGTTTCCTAGGTGGCTGCTTGCATTAGAAGTTTTTTTTGTATTTTTAACCATTTTTTCAATTGGGCTGGTTTTATACATGTTGCTGGACGTTCTCCTCTGTGCAGATAATTAAGTTCTATTCCCTAGCTGCAAATTTGCTATGTATATATACAGTTTTCAGACTTTTTTTCTATATCTTATTAGTACAATATTTTATTTGACTCTACCCATTTAAAAACCTGGTGTTCTCATGGTGACCATTTTGCTGCATGCAGTTCTTTTCATGGATATATCTCATTACAGAAGTCAGAAATGGCTCATAATGAATTACTGAACCTGTTCCATCACATGGGCAGCATGAGGTCAATGTTCAGTGAATGAATCGAGAAAATCACTTTTTTTTAAACAGCTGATGAGTCACTGTTTGCTGGGCAAGGGCACTCAGAAACAACATGTACCAAATTCCCCTTATCCCTGGCTTTCAGAATTGTACAATGGTAGTCAGCCATCTTTCTTTCTCATTGCACGGGCTATGCAAAGGCTGGTGTCTCCCCTCCAGTTTAACCCCTTGCATTCAGATAAGTACCTTTTTTTCTCATACTTTACACCAACTTTTTTCCTGCTGCAGGGGGTTTCTCTGAACCAGATCCCAAGGTACACATGGGGAAATCCAAGCCTAAGGATTATGTGGTCCCCTTAAACTCTTTAGCACACTGTTCCTTATGCCAAAAGGGGCTTCCACTGGAATACTCAGGTACCCTATGTCCTTCTTGCACTGTGGCCCCTGTTATTCTCCTGGAGCCATCCACTGCAGAACAAGAGCCAGCTTGGGTTAAGACTCTGATTTTTATTTAGTTACTTCTATCCCTTTTTCTATTCAAGTGGTCCTTCATTTTTGGTACCCTATGCTCCCTGTCAGACACATCGATTCTGTGTTTAGGGGTCATTCTTGTTGGAGATTTGTCTGCAAGCAGTTAACACTGACTGGGAGGACATTGATTCCTCCTTCTCCTGTGGGATGTGATCTGTAATCAGAACAGGAACAGATTAACACATAGCACAATGGAAGCAGGTTTTATAGACGACCACTGCACCAGAATAATCTCATCACACAGACAACAATGGAGAATATACAACAGTGGTAAAAGGATTAGGGAAGTAACACCTAAGCAAACATGGACCAGACAGTGAGACACATACAACTGGTGACCATAAGGAGATAACACAAAAAAATACCACAATTTAACCCCTGCAAGCCCATGTAAACTTGTCCAAATAATTTTCTTAAAACAGGGGTCCAGCATGCGTTACATGTATTACTGATGCACTTGTAACAAACCAAATATTTGTTTGTTCCTTCTCCGTGACCTGATTCTGGTGTTCCTGTCGTCCTGAGAGTTTCCTGTGAGATCCTGATTCTATGTCGCCTGGCCACATTTTGAACTGTAGAGTACAGTGCAGTGCAGACTGATCATCCACTTAACCTTTGCAGAGCTTGTTGCCTCCGACACTGAGCCTGTCCGTTAAACACTTGCTGAGCACCTTTGCCTCCACTACTGAGCCTGTCCGTTACACTTGCTGAGCTTGTTGCCTCCGATACTGAGCCTGTCCATTAACACTTGCTGAGCTTGTTGCCTCCGTTACCGAGCCTGTCCATTAACACTTGCAGAGCATTTGTGGCCTCCGTTAACTGTGCTTCTGTCTTACACCTTACGAGCACAGGATAGCAGTTGTCGTACCGCATGGTGCTATTGGGCGATACCGTTCAGCTCTTGCAGTGTTTGTGACTCCGTTACCGCACCGGAAGGGTGCTATTGGCTCTGGTCCCATTCAGCTTTCACAGTGTTCGTGACTCCGTTACTGCACCGGAAGGGTGCTATTGGCTCTGGTCCCATTCAGCTCTTGCAGTGTTTGTGACTCCGTTACCGCACCGGAAGGGTGCTATTGGCTCTGGTCCCATTCAGCTCTTGCAGTGTTTGTGACTCCATTACCGCACCGGAAGGGTGCTATTGGCTCTGGTCCCATTCAGCTCTTGCAGTGTTTGTGACTCCATTACCGCACCGGAAGGGTGCTTTTGGCTCTAGTTCCATTCAGCTCTTGCAGAAGTGTTAGGTATCTCACTTATTGCCTGTCCTTGGAGTGTTCAGCTCTGCCTCACTGCTAAGGTGCTTCACACCTCGCACCACAGTCTCTTGCTGCTCTTACCATCTACTGGGCGTTGTCTAAACTCACCACTACAGAGACTGATTACTTGCATTGGACTTTAACCCTTGTGCTACTACTGTTTCTTTGTATATGACAGTATTGCTCCTAATCCATACTGTGCTTGAAAAGACATCCATTATCTATATCCATTTACATGTCATTACCTATTTTAGCCCATAGGGGGCAGTGTTCCTTGTTTCTCTCAATAAAACTGTGTTTTATTCTAACCTCTGGTCTGAGTGTCTTACAAAACCGTTACAGTTCCCCTGTTTTGTGCTTTTTCCTTTTCCCTCCTCCCAATGTGTATTTTTTTTGTGTCAGGTGACGCTAACATATGTCTTGTTGTTTACTGATCTGCAATGTGATAGGATTTTGGACCCTATATGTACATTTTTCTATATTCCTTCACCATTCCCGTTTTTTTTTTTTTTTGTTCTGTATCCTCTCTTAAAATTTCAATAAAAAATTGTATTAAAAAAAAAAAAAAACCAAGTCCATCAAGTCCAACCTTTGCCTCATAACCCAGAGAAATGAGAATTATATAAGCTTTCCTACTGTCAAATATGTCAGTCTTTATATGAACTCCCTATTTTGCCTACTAATCTACTGTTTTGTCTACTGTAACCGGCACATTTCCAATCACTATCCTTTTATGGCAGAGACTGTGTCAAAGTGGGCTTCTCTACCAGCAGTTGATCCGCCAATATGCCATCTTGCCAAAAATACTGCTCTGTTTCTGGCAGATAAGTGCCTAGATTCCTCATTGAAAGAAAACTTTGCAACCACTGGAGCCACTCTGCAACCTATTTTTGCTAAAGCTTTGGTCACTAGTGCTATGTCTAGCCAAACGTCTCACAGATGCCATCTGTGGGAATGTTCCCAAAGAGGAATTTTTGGTTATGCTGGCCTATAACCTGGAGGACAATGTATACCATAAAGAGGCGGCCTTTGATGCTGATAGGTCTTCTAGAAAGGCCTCAGCCTTCATGGTAGCCGCACATTGTACTTTGTGGCTTAGGACTTGGTTGTCCCTCCCCTTTGAGGGGAAACTGTCAGGGTACGTGTGCGGCGGATGCTCGAGCCGACCGCATCTTTCCCCAGCCGCATTCTCGGTGCCTTGCTTCCATTGAGGCTTATCCACATTCTCGTCCGGGCTGCTCAGCCTCCTGCTGGTGCCCTGTGCGGCTCCAGCCGCTTCTGCTGCCGATGTTCCGGCAGGCGGGTGACTTCATGTTTGGGAGCACGTCCAAGTGCATGGACGTGCGCTCCATTTAAAGGGACAGCCATCTGTTGGCTGCTCCTCCTCTTCCTGCCACTTTACTATTTTTGCTGCCTGGACACAGGGCTCAGTCTCCCTTTCGTTGGTATCCACTGCAGTTCTATTTCAGTTTCTCCCTGTGTATAATTTGGCTTGTCTGACTAACCGACCTGGTGCTGACCTGTGGCTCTGTCTGACTATCCGCTCCGTGTATGACCCTTGGCTTTGTCACATAACCATCCTGGTGCAGACCTGCAGCTTTGGCTGACTACTCTTTCCGTGTTTGACTTCTGGCTTGTCTGACTACCCATATCTGGTGCAAACCTGTGGCTCTGGCTGACTACCCACTCTGTGCATGATCTCTGGCTTGTCTGACCACCCAAACTGGCGCTGACCTGTGGCTCTAACTATACTTAGTGTTGGCTTCCATGCAGTTAGATATCCAATCTGGTGCTGACTTGTGGCTCTGGCAGACTTAATCCTAGTTGCCTTCCCATTTTTCTGGCTTCACCCAGGTGCGGACCTGTGGAATTGCAGACTACTCTTTGTCCCATCGCTGGGACATATACCAAGAGAATCATACAGAAGCAGTCTTCTATTTCTGGTAGTTGTCGCTTGCTCCGTTGTGCGCTTCTCTTTATTACTGTATACTGATATTTCTGTTTCATTGTTGCTGCCTAATAAAGTTGGTGTTACCTTTTAGTACTTGTCCAGAGTTTGTTTGCCTAACCGTGACAGAAACAGCAATTTGGGCCTGACCTGGATAAAGTAATTAATAATGTTTAAGGAGGCAAAAGCACAAATTTGACTCAGATTCCTCCTAAGCTTACCTTTTTCCAAAGCAGATGCATGTTTTTCATTCCCCATCCAATTTGAGGCCTAGGGTTCAACCCCCTCAGGCCTTTCAGGCCTGCCCCCCCTCCAAACAGACTTGGCAGAACAAGACGTCTGCTCAGAAGCCTACCTGAGCATGATTTGCAGGGTCTTGGTCGTTCTCTGTCTGTTGGGTCACCTCTGTCTTTTTCAAGATGCATGGGAGACTTCAGTGTTGGACCAGTGAGTTGTACTGGTCATTTTGGAAGGGTACCACAAAGATCTCAAGTCCCTTCCACCTCACCATTTCTTTTTGTCCAGAGATCCTCTGGACCCGGTTCGGGGGCATCTATCCATAGATACATTATGCTGGAAAAGCAAGTGTTGGATCCCATTCCAGCCCAGAGACACTTCACCAGATTTGACTCCAATATTTTTGTTGTTCCCAAGAAGGATAGTTCCTTCCACCCTATTCTCGTCTTGAAGTATCTCAACCATTATGTGCTAGCTGTAGGACTCAATGTGGAGTATCTGCCCTTCCCTTTGGTTTAGAGTCTGTTTCAAGGATCTTTACAAAAGCCATGTCTGATTTGGCAGTTTATATCTGCACACAAGGAATAGCCTTGACTCCTTACTTAGACTTCTTTTACTCAAACCTCCTTCGCAGGCTTTGTTACCGGTCACTGATTTAAGACTGTGTCCACATCCTGAACCAACATTGTAACGTAATCAGTCTCAAGCAGTCCTTTCTGGTGCCTTCCCAGGTCATGTATTTCTTACACATGAAATTCAATACCCTTCAAGGGAGGGTGTTTCTGTAGTAGTACAAGATTCAGTTTCTGTCCCTTCAGGCGGCTCAAACAATATCTTTTCCATCTGTTATTGTAAGGGAATATATCAGTCCTAGACTGCCTGATCTTGGCTTTGGAAGCTGTTGCAATTTGACATTCTTAGGAATTGGTCAAGACAACGCTCCCACCCATCTCATGCCATGTCCTTGTGTCCACAAACAAAGGAGGATCCTTGTTGGTGGCTCCACTGTCCACATCTAACACTGGGATGTCCATTTGTTACCCTAGAATGGGTAGAGATCAACACAAATGACAACCTAACAGGTTAGGGAGTGACCCAGGGTCCCCTGATGGCACAGGGTATCTGGACCAGGGAGAAAAGTCTTCTTACAATCAACATTCCAGAAGTGTGGGCCACTCACTTACCACTTCACCACTAGTGCTATGTCTTGATGTGAACACCGGTGATGGTCCAATTGGCCAATGAGACAGACATCAGTCATCAAGAAGCAACCAGCAGTGAGTCAGCTTGGATGGCATTTCGGGAGCTCTTTCAGTGGGCCAAAGATTTTCTGATAGTCATCTCAACAGTTCACATCCCAGATATGGAAAGTGTGGTTGCAGACTTTCTAAGTTGTCAACATCTGGATCCTGGGAATTGGGAACTCAACCAGCATGTGTTGACCAGATTGTCTGCTTCTGGGGACATCCATCAGTGAACCTCATGTCTTCACACGAGAACTGGAAGGTTCCTCTGATATGTACCAAGCTAAAGGATTCTCTTGCATTTGCAATGGATGCTTTGTCCATTTCATGGAATTTTTATCTGGCGTATGTGTTTCCTACAATTCCCCTGATTCACAGGGTATTGTTTGCTCAGATGCAATGTAAGAATGTTTACTTCACTGAGAGGGTGGTATATAAGGGAAAAATCCTATCAGCAGAAGTGATAGAGGTTAATACAATGATGGAATTTAAGCATGCATGGTATAGGCATAAAGCTATCCTGAACATAAGACAGGACCAAGGACCAAATAAGGGTTGGGGTTTTTACAATAGGAAAAAATGGGCAGTCCAGATGGGCTGAATGGTTCTTTTCTGCCATCAAATTCAATGTTTCTATGTACTGAGAAAGATTAGGATAGAGAGAGCTCAAGTTATCCTGATCTTCCGCTCTGGGGTCTATTGGGCTCTGTTTCTCGGACATTCTCAATCTATCCATTGTGGAACCATTTCAACCTCCCCAGGGTCAGGTTTGCCATTCTCAGTGGAAAGATTGATTTTAACTGCTTGGCTATTGAAACCAGCATCTTAAAGAAGGTTTTTTTGGATGCTGTCATTTCTACTGTACTCCAGCTAGGAAGGCAGTTTTGTCTAAGGCCTGTCATAGGATTTGATCCTTATACTACCAGTGATGCACTGATCCCTCGTGGCCTTTCATGGTTTTTCAGTCTTCATATGGTTCTGGCCTTTCTTCAAGATGGCGTCAATAATGTTCTCAGCCTGAGTTCTATCAAGGCTCAGATCTCAGTGTAACGGATCCTACCCGTTACTTGAGTCCTTGTCTGGACCTCGAACAATTTGCCCAAAGACTATGGCCCCTTTGCCCTGTTTGGACTTAGCTGTGGACTCTAACATACGAACTGGACACCCATTCCCTGTGTTAAAGGACTTATGTTTCATGTACTGTCGAACATCGTATGTTTAATGTATGTCGAACTGTTTAAGTATCGTATGTAATATGTGCGAGGGATACACTGTCACCAAATAGAAGCCGGTGGGTCCCGGTTCGGTGTTCGAGTCATCGATGCCGCCTAGAGCGCGGGAAACCAGAGGCAGTGAGTCGGCGCCTGATTGGTCAATGAACGGCTCACGGCGCGCATTGATTGGCCAGGGTTGAAGTCGCATATTCAAACTAGTGTGTACGTGCTTCAACCCCTGGCCTGGTCCCCTGAATGTGTATTCCCACCCATCAGGTCTTTGTCTAGACTTAATCAAACATGTTTGTATTCCAAATGCAGTAACATCTTGAGTATTATGTTTGTTAGGTCATCTGCCATTGGCCCTTTGATCCCTCTGCATTGGTCCTTTGTCTCCATCTGCCATTGGCCCTTTGTTCCCTGTGTGGCATGTCTATTGTATTTGATTGGTTCTTGGGCCAAGTCAGTATTAGAATACTTGGCCCCTCCCATCCTATTGTGGCATTGTTTTGTACTGTATAAAAGATGTGCTGTTCATCAATAAAGTGAGTTATGTTTTGGAGTGAACCAGAGTCCTGGAGTTTTGTGTTCTTATGGTTTTAAAGTGGCCACTCTGCTGCCCATCTGAGCCCAGGTTCCTGCATCGTTCGTCTGTCTGCTGCCAGTATCCTGCTACCCATCTCCGGATCCTGTCAGGTGGCAATGTGGACTCTGCCTTGCTTCTTCCAAGTTCCAGTAGAACCTTCGATTTGAGCACCGGAGTGCTTGAACGGCTTGGCAACTGCTACCCTGTGTTCCTGCGACATTTTCCCTGTTCTTCGTACCCCAGGAGTAGAGGCTTCACTCTTTACTGCCTGGTGTTCCGGTTCTGCGAAGCTTGACGGTTCGAGAGCCCGTTGACCCCTTGTCCATCCACATCCTTCGAGGTAGAGTCAACTAGTCCGGTGTTCGACACCACTTTGAGTCGACCACCGGACCAGTTATCTGCTCAACCGGTGCATCCAATGGCGCCAGTCCAGCGTCGAGAAGGAGAGACCCAGGAATGATGGCGGAAGGAGACGCAGTCCCTTCCTAGCTTCCGTTACACTGGTGGCATAGCGATGGGATTTCTCCTTCTTTTATCGGGTGTATCAGCTAAGAGATGGCGGGCAAAGCACGGCTACCAGAGGCCATAGGTGTGTACAACATGCAGTACCAGTATGTCGGATACCAGTGGGAAACATTGCTAGGTGACCTGGCCAGGCAGTTCTACAGAGAGATCACGTGTGCATCAAAGAGGAGCTCCGAGTCCAGGATGGATACTGGGAACTGACCAGATATTTGCACAAGGAGTATGCAGAGGATACGGTAGAGTTTTTTCCACTTAACTTGCGACTGGATTTCCAAGGACTGGTGTGGACGGCCTTTCATGAGGATGCCAATTTCGGCTGTTTGGACTACAGCCGATACTGGGAGATTTATGACAAGAGGAAAGCAATGTTTGGGAAATATTTTCCTCAGGATCTGGCAGAAAACCTAAACCTGCTAGTAGAAGAAGAATGGATCTTGGAGCGAATGTACATGGACTGGTTACAGGAAGCCCAGGAGATACAAAGAGAGGAAAAAGAAGACTGAGGGGGGTTACTCATCTGAGGAGGACCTCAGTGGAGTTGAGGACTTGGATGGAGTTTTCCCTGTTCACTCCACACTGGCGAGTGAGAATGCACTCCTCACCAGAGCCCCTTGTGTTTTCCCCACATCAGGGAGTGGGACAACGGTCCTCCCTGATAACCCTTTGCCCCTGGATAATGTTTTGTCTGAGCTGAGGAGTGGGAATGCATTCCTCCTCTGCCAAAAAGATGCCTCTGCATCAGGGGATGGGACAAGCGTCTCTCCTGATAGGCATGTTGCCCCTTTCCCTGCTTTCCCAGCTGTGGTGGATGAGACGCAGGTCCCCACCAGCAGCAATTGTATGTCCCAACTGATGGGTAGGAGAGAGCCCATCAGCCCCTGTGAACCCCCTGCTGTGGTGAGTGAGGAAGAGACCACCAGCAGCCCCAAGGAGATGCCCCATGTTGTGTTGGAAAATACCCTGGAAGAGGAGCAGTGTGTGCTCCCTAGGGCAGCGGATGATGCCACCTTGAAGGATGGGACTGCGGTCTCCCTCTAGGCAGAGAAGGGCCTTGCGAGTGACGGCCTACAAGAGGAGGACCCCAGCGGGCTGGAAGAGAGCAGTGCTGCTGGCCTTCCTGTGGATATGGTTGTGAACTGGTGGGTGGATAGGAGTGCCCCACCAGCCCCCCTGTAACCCCTGGCCTGGTGAGTAGGAGCGAGCTCACCAGGGCCTGGGAAACCCCTGCTGTGGTGGAAGAGATGCAGGTCCCCACCAGCAGCCCCAGTCCATCCCCTGTTGTTGTTGCCCTGTTGTCTGGATAAAATTGCTAGGAGGATTGGAAGTACCTCCCTTCTAAAGAAAAGAGGTGGC
Organism: Rhinophrynus dorsalis; assembly: GCA_037306005.1. Classification (NCBI taxonomy): domain Eukaryota; kingdom Metazoa; phylum Chordata; class Amphibia; order Anura; family Rhinophrynidae; genus Rhinophrynus; species Rhinophrynus dorsalis. Next base: position 95,536,839 of record CM074727.1, on the reverse strand, counting down.
CCTGACGAGGGGGCCCAGGAAGACAAGGAGATCAGCAGATTGCCTCTTTGCAGTGCTGATGCTTTTGATACCAGCCCCTATGTGAACCCTAGCCTGGTGGATGGGAGCAAACCCACCAGGCCCTGTGAATCCCTGGCTGGGGTGAGTGGGACCACAGTCCTCACTCCCTGCCCAACAGTGATTCCCCTTTTTCCTGTGACCCCCAGCTTGGTGAATGGGACTGCGGTCCTCACCAAAGATGCTGTTTGTGCCCCTCTTACCTGTGAACTGGTGGATGGGAGTGCACTCCCCATCAGCCGCCCTGTGACCCCTGACCTGGTGAGTGGGACCACGGTCCTCACCAGGGAGGTTGTTATACCCCCTGAATTCTCTGATCTTTGCCTGGTGGGTGGGAATGTGTTCCCCACCAGGCCACCTGAAACCTTGGATGGCCCTGCACTGGGGGAGGAAACCCTCAGCGCTTTCAAAGACCCTTTGAGCATTGCCCCAGCCCAGGAGAGTGGGAATAACATCCTCTCCTATCCCTCTGGGGCACTTAGCCAACTAAAAGGGGGAGATGTGCTCCACACTTTGTTTCCCAGACCAGTGAGAGCCCAAAGATCCGGTCACCGCAAAGAGATCCCCCTTACAGACTGGCTTTGGACCCTGAGCCACTGGCCCCAGATCCAGAAACATTGGACACTAGCTCTGCCTGGAGCATGATTCAGGAGAGGCCTCCCAATTTGGAGCTAGCCAGGACCAGGAAGCACCAGTTTCCCTGGCCCAGAACCAAGGACGAACCTTTTACTCCTGGCCCAGGCCCAGAGGCTTGTGCATTGTTTCCTGGCCCGGATAAGGGACTGATGTTTTCCCCTGGTCAGACAAAGGACACAACTCTTCTTCCTAGCGCGGACAAGGGGCATGCTTGTTAATTGTTTCCCTGGCCCAGGACAAGGAGCTCCCCACTTAGGACTGACCTAGGACCAAGGCCTCCTGACTAGCGAACTGTCCAGACAAGCGACTCACAACAGTAATGCTCTTCTAGAGTTCCAAGCCAGCATTTACTACTGCATCCGCTGACTAGGTACAAAAAAGTGGGAGAAATGTAACGGAACCTACCCGTTACTTGGGCCCTTGTCTGGACCTCAAACGATTTATCCAAAGACTATGGCCCTTCTTCCCTGTTTGGACTTAGCTGTGGGCTCTAACATACGAACTGGACACCCATTCCCTGTGTTAAAGAACTTATGTTTCATGTACTGTCGAACATCGTATGTTTAATGTATGTCAAACTGTTTAAGCATCATATGTAACATGTACGAGGGATACACGGTCACCAAATAGAAGCCGGTGGTTCCCGGTTCGGTGTTCGAGGCATCGATGCCACCTGGAGCGCGGGAAACCGGAGGCAGTGAGTCGACACCAGATTGGCCGACGAATGTCTCACTGCGCTCATTGATTGGCCAGGGTTGAAGCTGCATATTCAAACTAGTGTGTACATGCTTCAACCCCTGGCCTGGTCCCCTGAATGTGTATTCCCGCCCATCAGGTCTTTGTCTTTGTCTAGACTTAATCAAACATGTTTGTATTCCAAATGCAGTAACATCTTGAGTATTATGTTTGTTAGGTCATCTGTCATTGGCCCTTTGTCTCCCTCTGCCATTGGCCCTTTGTCTCCATCTGCCATTGGCCCTTTGTTCCCTGTGTGACATGTCTATTGTATTTGATTGGTTCTTGGGCCAAGTCAGTATTAGAATACTTGACGCCTCCCATTCTATTGTGGCATTGTGTTGTACTGTATAAAAGATATGCTGTTCATCAATAAAGTGAGTTATGCTTTGTAGTGAACCAGAGTCCTGGAGTTTTGTGTTCTTATGGTTTTAAAGTGGCCACTCTGCCGCCCATCTGAGCCCAGGTTCCTGCATCGTTCGTCCGTCTGCTGCCAGTATCCTGCTACCCATCTCCAGATCCTGTCAGGTGGCAACGTGGACTCTGCCTTGCTTCATCCAAGTTCCAGTAGAACCTTCAATTCGAGCACCGGAGTGCTCGAACGGCTTGGCAACCACTATCCTGTGTTCCTGCAACATTTTCCCTGTTCTTTGTAGCCCGGGAGTAGAGGCTTCACTCTTTACTACCCGGTGTTCTGGTTCTGCGAAGATCGACGGTTCAACAGCCTGTCGACCCCTCGTCTATCCGCATCCTTCGAGGTAGAGTGAACTACTCCTGGGTTCGATGCCACTTTGAGTCGACCACCAGACCGGTTATCTGCTCGACCAGTGCATCCGACGGCACCAGTCCGGCATCAAGAAGGAGAGACCCGGGAACGATGGCGGAAGGCGACACTGTCCCTTCCTAGCTTCCGTTACACTAAGCTCTCTCCGTTCTTTTTCAGAAGCATGTTGCCTTTCTCCTGGCTGTCAAGACCTTTGTTCAGGGTGGCCTATGTCTACTCTGCCTTAAGGCATCCCACTGCTCTGTGAGATTTTAATTTGTTGTTAGTATTCCAGAAGCCCCTTTTGAACCTATTTCAGATTCTTCTTTGAAGCTTAAATTGGCCTTCCTTCTGGCCATTGTGTCTGTTTGCAGAGTTGCCGAACTACAGGTTTTGCCTTGTAAAACCCTCATTTCTGATTTTTCTGCCCAAGGTCATCTCAGATTTTCACATCAACCAGGAAACCGTTCTTCCTTCCTTCTTCCCTGATCCTTCCAGCAAGCAGAAGCAGGAACATAATCTTTTTGATGGGGTACCTGTTTTAAATAGCAGGTTTATTGCAAGTAGACTCCCTTTTTGTCATTCCTGATGGCCTCCCATGTGGATCAGGCTGAATCCAAGGTTACCATTGCTTCCTGAATCAAGGCAACCATTGGACAGGTGTACGTGCTCAGAAAGAAACCTGTTCCTTTCCGAGTTACGGAGCACTCCTCAAGATGAGTGGGTGTCTATTGGGCAAACAAGTATCAGGCCTCTACTGAATAGCTGTGTAAGGTGGCAACGTAGACGTCTGCACACCTTTACCAAACACTACCGTGTAAATATCCGGGCCCTGGCCAGCTTTGGCCAGAAGGTCCTTCAGGTGGTAGTGCCTGTTTAAGGATCCTGTCTACAGACTTTTAATCCTTGCTAGTTCTGGTTTTTGTTCAGTTGCCTGGTGTGCAAGTTCAGTGTCCATTGACACCTGAGGTTTATACTGTATTAGGAATCTTGTTGGATGCTTTGGTATATCTCCATAGTTCCTGTATTCCACAGTGGATGTACGGGAAAAGAGGTTTTTAGTAAACACATCATTAAAAACTTTTCTCTTTGTCCATGTGGAACACAGGACTCCCACCTGGAGAAAACACTGAGTGGTTTGTCCTCAGGAGAGGGGTCCTCTTTGGGTCTCTGTTCAGGGTATTCCCTTCATTCCTCTCAGTTTTTTCTTCTTCTACTTTACTACTCTAGTTGAAACTGAGGAGGTGGGGTAAAGCTGGATGGAAGAGGGGAGTCTCCATTTTAGAGGCCCTGCTCTTTTGGAAGTGCCCTGCCCACCAGAGGAGGGGGACTTTACCCCATGGTTCCTGGACTAAGAGAAACAGTTTTTTTGTTAAATTCACTACAATCCTCTTTTACTAAGATTGGTAACAAACTTGGCTTCTATCCTTAAAAGACCTTAATTTATGGCATGGGTACTCAATTTTCAGGCTGCCAGCCATTGGGATCTACAACTCCCATCATTGGAGGCTCAGCATTTCATTGCCCCTGATTTTTGGTATATTCCGGAACTCTTGAACCAAATAAATAATATTTGCAAATTCTGACTAGGAGCGCATGATAATTAAAGGATAAGAACCCTTTACATGTTTAAGTGATGGAGCACAGGAAGTAGCCAAACACTGATACAGATCTTAGCACTTACAAAACTGAATGCTGAAATTAACCCTTTGAATGCCAGAGGGGTACACAACGCATTACAAAGCAATATGTTGCAGATACTCCAGGCATTCAAAGGGATAAACTGAACCCCGCAACCCCTAATTATGTTGCATTCTCTATACTATGTACAACAACTTTCACTCTTATTGACTTATGCCTTATTTGAAGATACTTCAAGTGCACATAAATTAAAGGGTTAGTAATGTCAAGCTATAAATGAAGATCAGATTATTTCTTAAACTTTTTCATAATGCTCCTTACCATTGACAATGTTTATATCGGTATAGTTTTTTTGTATTATATTATCACTATTCTTCCATCGGATGAGAAAGCCGGCCCAGACGGATCACAACGAGGGGCATTATTATGAGAGCATAACAAAAACCCTGCTTCCCTTCTTCAAAACACAGACTCTGCCCTGGCTCTCTATCCCCTTCTATGCATGCACCATGACATTCTGCACATAGAGACGTGGGAGAGAGAGCAGGGGCAGCGCTCAGGATTGCATGCACAATCACCATGGCAGTACCCACTGACTGATTAATTTTTAAAGTGTTTTTAGTTTAAATGAGACTCATCCAGTTATAAATCCTGAGAAGTATGTGAACCTGTATCAGCATATATAATAAGAACCATACACAAGCAGAGAAAGGAAGAGAGCCGAGGCAGCCGTTTGATATCATCCTCAGAAAGGGTGAAGGTGACCTTGCATGCCACAACATGAGAATCTCACACTTTCCTGCAGTGCAAGATTCTCATATTGTCATTTCAATCATGGCAATATGCTAAAGGCACCGTTATCACACGCTGTTTTACATGCAACAATTCAAAAGGATACCGAGGATACTTGTATCGGCAGACCTGGCAGAAGAAATAATAAAAACAAAGCACTGTTTGAAACTGACCTCTGGAGCTATTTCAATTCTGCATTAAATGAATTGCCCAAATCCAATAATTCAGTGGAAGGGTGGCACAGAAGATTCAGCCATCTGCTAGGGACATACTATCCTAATATATCGAAATTTATTATTGGATTAAAAAAGGAACAAAGCCTAAATGAATTGAAATTGTAATAATATGCTTCAGGACAGGAACCACATACAGTAAAAAAAAAAAAGTTATACGAAAATGCAAGAAAACAGAAACTAATTGTGGAAAACTATTCCAACACACCGTTGGTTGAATACCTGAAAACTGTGGCACATAATTAGCATTTTTTAAAATAGACTTGTTATTATACATTGCTTCTAATGTTGCAACCGCTAGTGTTTGTGTTTTGTTACTTTGTTATAGATATTGTGTTAAAGTAATTCTTTTTTATTAAAGTCAAAACCTAATGCTAAGCCTAACCCTTAGGCCTACAATCCCTAATATAAAACAAAATACATTCACATTTCTAATTTTAATCAATTCTTTAATATATGTTTTGTTTTGTTAATTTGTTATAAACACAATACACACAGCAAACACATCACAACACACACACAATACACACACAACACAAACACACACAAAAAACACACGAATGCAATACACGCACATGCAGGAGATGGCAGGGCAGTAGACCTGTTGGGTCATCTGTGGGATGCTGTGTGTGCTATAAATAAAATGATACAAAAGGTTACTATGAGATACTCCAAGCAGTTAGGAAAACATAATCATTGACCTTTAACCCTGTGAGGGCCAGAGGAGTGTCCAAAACAGTGCAAAGCAGTGTTTTTCAGCAAGAATAAAAAAAAATAAATTAATAAAAAGGGTTAATACATACATACTACTACAATCATACTTACGAGTAGTAGAGATGGCTGCAGGTGTAGTGGGTACCAGAGGACCAGGAACATCACTTCAGGGTGGCCAGCGTGCTAGGAGCAAGGTGTAAAAGCAAAATGTTGAACATTGAAAAACATCCAACCAACCCCTCGTAAGCAGCAAGAAAAGTATAAGCAAACAAACTTTATCGAATTATGCACAGTAGTCCTGCCTCCCTGCTGAAGTATCTGCGTCCTGGTCCTCTGAATGCCACTGGACCTCTACATTTTGCAGCCCATTTTATTTAAAATGTGCCTGCAAAATGTAGAGTCTACTTTACCCCTGATCTGGTCTGGGAGATACTTTTCCATGTACCGGACAAGTATTTCCAGTTCATGTGGGGTGAAGGAAAGCTCCCTGGGCATGACAAAAATTATAGTGATGCAGTATGTCGGAGAGGCACACTGTAGGTATACTTCCTGTTTCACTTTCAGTGGTGAGGCATTTCCTGTTTGGATCAGGGCAAAGTCAACACAGATCTGAGGCAGGATTGATAATTGCATACGACACGTCAAAGGCGACATTTAGATGGTGAGCTGAATATCAGCGTGACATAAAGATGTTCTATATAGACACAGGTGACATACTGAACATGTTCTATATAGACGCAGGTGACATATTGACACAGGCAACATACTGTCAGCGGCATTGTGAAACAGGCAACATTATGAATGCGCCATTCTTAGGAAAGCTACAAAGGTAATGCGTCATTCTGAGGTGGGCTACATAAGAAAAGCTCCATTATGATGGTCGCGATTCAGTGGTCGCCAACAGAATAGGATTCAGTTTTTTTGAACTGGGTGGTGCAACAGGAGGTGGCTGTATACTTTGTCCTGCACTACCTCTATGAGTTTCTTTTTGTTGGCCCTCTTGGTTCTGATGTCTGTGTGAGTTTTCGTGTGGTCACTGCCCATTATGGTGTCCCAGTGCCTGAAAATAAGACTGAGGGTCTTCAGTCTGGCATTACCTTTTTTGGACATCAAAATTGATTTGGGGGCTATGGATTTTCACCTTGCGCAAGAAAAACTCCAGGTGCTCAGAGCTTTGGTGTCTTGGGTTTGTGCATTCTAGAAGGTGACTTTGCGTCAGATGCAGTGTCTTATAGGTCACCTAGTCTTCTCCTGCAGGGTGATGCCGATGAGATGGGCCTTTTGTCGCAGGCTGTCTCTTGCCTCAAAAGGGTGAAGGCTCTCATCATCAGTACATCAGAGTAGGCGCTGTTGGCAGACCTGTTGAATTGGTAGTAGTTCCTTGTGACTTCCAACGATCAGATGTGTTGGCAACAGGCGGAGATTATGAGAGCTGACCTTCAATTATCCACAGACACTTCTGGGTCCGGAGCAAACTTTTGGGGGTCAGTGGTGTGCAGCCTATTGGCTCCGGGGATAGGGGTGGGCAAAAGGTCTTGTTGCGTTCCCACATGGTTGTCTGCTTTCTCGCAGGAAAATCAACTTTAAATAGAGCAATTCAAATCTATGCTGTTTTCGCCCATTGGCAACACTTTTTCGCTACTGTTTTAAGGTTTTAAAGTTTTTGCCCCTTAAATCACATGGTTTTCTCCTTTTCTCTATAAAAACGTGCTGTTTTCCAGGAAGTGAAACACAATGCAAGCACCTACTGAGCAAGAGAGAGAGGTGCTAGGCTGTTGTGCTGTGAGTTGTTTGGCAAAATTGAGACAGGAGAGGCTCATAGTGACTGATATCACTATGAACAAGTTTAATAATAATAAAAGGAGGGGCTGGAAGGACTGTTATGCATCCAATGAGTCTGAGGAGGAGAAGTGACCACCACCAACATGAAAGGGCCTGGATGCCCTAGTTTCCCAGACCCAGTGATTGCCAGTCCCCCTACATCACCCCTAGGGATCCTGGGGAAGTTGAGGAAGAAGAGGGTAGTAGTAGTGTAAGCAGGACAGGCCAGCTACCAGTGCCTGCTGACAGCACTGTTCCTGCTGCCAGTGTGACTTGTAGTTCTCGGGGGGGGGGAGAGGAAGAGATGATGCCAAGTGTGACAGCAGGGGACCCTAAGTCACACTTGCCATCCCCAAGCAGTCCTGCCACTAGTACTACTACTAATAAGGTCCAGCAACTTGTACAGAGTGTTAGGATTGAGGGAGGGGGTGATCATATTATTAGTGAGGAGGAAGACTTAGGGAGTAAAATTGATGTGGTTGGTGTTAGTAGTAGTAATAGTGAAGGTGAAGCAGCTGGTGGATCTAGCGTTAGGGGAGTGGTAGGGGAAGTAATACAGAGCATCCAAACTAGCGGCAAGGGAAACCACAATCCCCCGAACCTAGGAGTCCCCTTTTCCCAGTCTCCACGGCAGTGTCCACATGGAACATGATTCTGAAAAAGCTAGAAGTGGTGGCTAGCAGTAATAATGCTACCACCACCAGCAGCACAGATCAGCTGCCTGCTCCTGTTGCTAGTGCCTTCTTCATGTCAACAAGAAATGGCAAGTGTGAAATTAGGGGAACCTCTGTGAAATGTCTATAATAGAGCAGCAGCAGTAGTGAGGGACTGGTGGTGGTGATGATGGTGGAGAAGCTGGGGTGGAAGAGACATTAATGGCCTTTTTAGCCCAAATTGAGAAGGAATGGTAGACAGGTATGGGGATGGGCATCACCAGCACCGCCAGCAGTGAGCTTTTGGAGTTTGCTACTGCTCTAATTCCTGCTGCTGATTTGCAAGGGAAGCCGGATCCTGAGGAGTAGGTTAGTGTGCCACAGACCACCATGGACACAGTGGGAATGGGGCACAGTGATGCGGGAATAGGACAGGTTACACTTGCCAGCAGCAAGTGCTGATTTCGAGGCAGTAGCAGCAACAGCAGCAACATCATCCTCTGCCCCAGCCAGTGAAGGGGAATGTGGAGGAGAAGACGAAAGAGGACATTCTTCTCCACTCTACCCCTTCCTGAGGTCCTGGTTGTGGGAGTATTTTTCTCTTGGGGCAGGCACAGTGCAATCATCAGTGACGGCACTGTGCACAATTTGTTCAAGTTAGTGAAAAGGGGAAAAGAGGGAAAGCACCTTGGCACAACTGTCCTGATAACACACATGAAAAACAGACACCATGACATTTATTTGAAAAGCCAAACACCCACCAAAGAAATCAGGCAATGCTGTTGCTGTACCCCCTGACTCTCCCCAAAGTCAACAAGAGGTGAGGTGGTGATCAAAAAGGAGGAAGTATAGAGAAAAGAAGCGAGAAGCTGAACGTTACATGGCGAGAGAAACACCTGGCTTTCCATCACTTTCTTGTTCTAGGGTCACTGCATCTTCTGGCAATCCACCATGTTCATCTTTACCTTATCCACTGGTTGATAGCCATTCAGTATATGTTAGGATGTTGCAGTTCGTGTCCACCCATTGAACACTGAGCAACATGGTTGTGTGGTGGAGGATAATCGCAAGCAGGACCTAAAGCGGCATCTGAGGAAATTCCATCCCTTGGAATATGCTAAGCTGGTGTCAGGGAATGTTCATGATTATTATTATTAAACTGTCTGCAAGTTGTCATGTGTCCTTAGTGGGGAGTGGACAAGGGGCACATTGACAGTAGCAGTACTTGGTTTCTGGTGGGATGATTTCATGGGGACCCTAAGCGTCGTGGTGTTTGGTTACAGTTCTACCTGGTGTTTGATGCGAGTCCAGATATGCCCGTTTTTCCCAGTCCTTCCCTTATTTATCACATACGCTGTGCACATTGCAGTTGCTGATGAGAGGAACAGTTCCTACTCTCAAGGGAATCATTTCTATTCTAACAACACCCATGATTTTGGAGGAGGGGCAGGTGGAGAAGCATTACTGGCCAACTTATTCTTTCCTCCACATATACCTGAAGTGGTGGGGACTACTTACGGTGCTGCTACTGCCTCAGGTGCATCACTGGAGACAGTCATGGCAAGTGGAATCTTCATCACCATCACCCATATTGATGCTATTGTTGATCCCATTCCCTTGGAGTTGCCTAATTATCCTGCTGTTTAAACCACTGAGAAGCATTTGCAACAGCAGTCACAAATTCCACAATTACACCTGGGTACTTGACAATGGCCACTGGCCACTGGCCAACACAACATGACCTGCTGGCACTATGCCAGCAGGGTGTTGCTTTTCTCTCAGGGCCTGTTCATTAGAAAAAAAACAATAAAAGCCCTGCAAAAAAAAAATAATTAAGGGGGCTTGTATCTAACAAGCCTAAGTCCTACAAATCAATGTTTCCTTAGGGCTTGTGACAAACAAGTCTAAATCCTACAAATCAACGTTTCCTTAGGGCTTGTGCCTCTAATAAGTCTAAGTACTACAAAGCAACATCTCCTCAGGGCTTGGGCCTACAAACCAGGGAAGTATCTGACTGCCAATTTTTTTACTCACTTGGGGCTAAATTGTTTTGGTTTTTTTTCCTTCCTCTGGATCAACAGGGGTGTGTTTGGCATGGGCTGGACTTGATGGACGCATGTCTTTTTTCAGCCTTGTCAACTATGTATCTATGTAACTATGTAAATCACTGCAAGATACTTTATCCCATTAAGTATATGTCTGCCCCAGTTGCAGCTTACATCAGGGGGTCCCTGTCTGTGTCACATTACGTACCAATTTCTTATTTTATTAAATGTATTTATTTTTGTATTAACTGTCCTCCCCAATACCAGTCAACAACCCCCCAAAAAAATGTCTCCTACTATTGGGCAACCAACCAAACGGCACATTAAACATGCTGCCGGGTTGAAATAGGTGTAATAACAATATCACAAGCTTATGTGTCAACACATCAGAACATTGAAGCAGAAGGCTTAAGTGTCAACTAGCCTCTGCTGCTTGCTGTTCCACCTCTCTCCTGTATTGCACACAGTGCACTTTCTCTGTAGCCATTAACTTAATGTTTTTCTGTAACTACTGTCTCATTGCTTTTCGCATGTCAAATAGATTGCTTTCAGCTTACATTATATTCTGTCACTGGTCTCATTGTTTTTCGCATGTCAAATAGATTGCTTTAAGCTTACATTATATTCTGTCACTGCAGATCCCAAAAATGTAATTTACATGCCTCATATATTTGAGGTTGTGGAGTGTTAGGCAGGCGCTACGGACACATAGAGGCTGTATGTTCGCATTACCCTCCCCCAAAACTCTACCTTAATTATAATAAAACACAGACTCAGAGGATGGTGGTAAGGCCGCAGTATTTATTAAATTAATAAACAACCAACAAAATCTTTAATAAATAAATGAATACCATTAACCGTTTATCCGCCATACCAGCCAGATAAACCCTTCAAAACCAAACACCAAAGCTCTGTCCTACCAGCCAAGAGCTACCCACAGTATATCATTTAAATATAATTTAACTAACCCTCCAATACTGCGACAACCAAAAACATTAACGAACTTTATTGAAAATCAATGTACAACATGTAATACGTAATACTTATACATTACTTTTCTTCAAATAATTAAATAAAATAAAACTTTATTTATTTATTTATTTTTTTATATATTATTATTTATATATAAATATATATATATATTTTTTTTTTTTTTTTTTATTTAGCAGAATACAATAGCAAACAACCTACAGGGCGGGTGGGCGGGCGTCGGAACACTTCCACAGGCTGGGTCACTTGAAGAAACCTGCAAAGAAAACTCTTACCTGGTATATATAGTTGTTCTTCCCGCCTAGAGACTATATACCGAGCGCGAGACCATTTGCGCTGCAGCCAATCGCTTCTCTAGGCGGGAAGAACAATTCTTCTAGCATTTTCTAATTCTATTTTTAACTTTCCTGGTCAAATTGTTAAAGGGGACCGTGCCCTTAAAACTAAACCGGAGCTCACCTCAGCTCCATGCGGGCCTTGCCTTAAAGGCACAGACCCTTCACATGGAGGCTGTATGTTCGCATTACCCTCCCCCAAAACTCTACCTTAATTATAATAAAACACAGACTCAGAGGATGGTGGTAAGGCCGCAGTATTTATTAAATTAATAAAAAACCAACAAAATCTTTAATAAATAAATGAATACCATTAACCGTTTATCCGCCATACCAGCCAGATAAACCCTTCAAAACCAAACACCAAAGCTCTGCCCTACCAGCCAAGAGCTACCCACAGTATATCATTTAAATATAATTTAACTAACCCTCCACAGCCAGCCCTTGACCTAACAAGGGCTGAGCCCCTCCCATAGCGCAAAGCGCTGTTTCTATGATTGTTTGAAGACCTATATTAAAGGGATAGTAATACTTCATTTTAACTTTATTTTATTTTGTAGGCATTAAAAAACATGAAGAATGATATAAGTCTTATCTCTGAAACCTTTATGGTTTAAGAGATATTCACAAACAAAGTATCCCCCCCCTGTTCAACCAGATCAGAAGGGAGATGCCCAGGTAGACTGCAGAGAGGGACAATCTTCTATTAAGATAAGGGAAAAAGCTGAAAAACTTGTCAAGGGGGGAAGGGCTTTCATTGTTTTCATACAAAGAAAATTGTCCCCTTCTGTTATCTGTACTGTCATACAACCAGACTCACATCTGAGAAGAGATGGCTTACACTAGGTAAAAGGGGCGGGGAGGGGAACTTTGCTTGTGAATATCTCATAAACCATAAAGGTTTGAGAGATAAGACTTATATCATTCTTCATGTTTTTTTAATGCCTACAAAATAAAATAAAGTTAAAACGAAGTATTACTATCCCTTTAAAGATGTCCAAACCTATATCAGAGAGATGAACCCCATCATTCCTATAAAGGCCAACACCACCATCCTCCAGATCAACATGTCTATAAGACAAACCACTCAGGTTGACGAAAGCCTTTGACAGGAAACGATTAAGTTTCTTCCTGGTCCTCTCTAAAGGCTTCAATTGCTTATTTACTAACCAAGATAACCTTGGAACTATTTCAGAATAGCATAACATCACATTGGGAAAGAAAACTTTCAATTTAGCTAACAATGCTTTAATTCTGAATAATAACTCCAAAGACTTTACCCACCCAATATCATTCCCACCCAAATGTATTACAATAACCTCAGGAAGAGGAAAATTATGTAAGCAAAATTGTACCTCAGACTCAAAATTTTCCCATAGCAAACCACGCTTACCGTGCCACCATATTCTGCAGCTATTAGAGTTAAATCCTAGGTTCTCTGAATAACTGCGTATCAAAGCCCTCTTCCATGCCCAAAATACAAAAGAGTGACTTAAAATCCAAATCTCTGGAGTTCTGTACCCTAAAAGGAAAAACAACAAACTTAACCATTACCAAAAAGAAGATGAGGACGAATGTATAAATTAAACCTCTTAGATTTCCACGCACCTATTTTCTTAATATTACTCTCTGAAACCCCAAATCTAGCTGCTTCTGTCGCAGCCCCAATTCTAAAAGAATGCAACGAAAAACCTTGATTCAGCAAACCTAACTTACCAAAACATAACGAAAAAACTCTATAAAACTGAAATCTAGATACAGGCGACCCATCTTTATGGATAAAGAAACTACCCAGCATTTCTGGCCTAACTCTAAAATAATCCTTCAAACCTGTCACTGGACACAAAATAGAACCTTTCAAAGCATTTAAACTAATGTACTGGCCTTTTCCAAAAATATCAGTTTTAGATCTCTGAATGAATATCACAAGCTTATCACTATTAATTAAAACATGCTTATATAACAAAAAACTGTCAAGAGACTTATTCCTAGCTACCACCTCACTAACTCTAAGGGCTCCAAAAAATGACAGCAGAAAAACTGCTTTAAATAAAATAACTTCAAATGCATCAAAACAAACTATACTTAAACAACTTAACAAATCACCCAACAATGGAACCGACACTGGACGCCTCTGATCTGGGAATACAGTATCTTTACAGTAACCTTTCAACACCTGGGCAACCACAAACATACCTGTAATACTTTTTACGCCTATCACCTTAAAGAAAAAATTAATACCTGCAAGCTTCCTTTTGATTGTGGATCCTGACAATTCTCTCTGAATTAAAAACTTAACATAACCTAGCACTGAAAATTCCTTACTCTCCAAAGGGTCAAAATCATTAGCGATAGCCCACTGAAACCATTCATTCCATGCTACTACATAACCAGTCCAAGTGTTAGATGCAACTGATTTAGATATGTAATTGCTCAGCTCTCCTAAATTAACTCCCAAAGGTGTTCTGGACATGACTCTCCCTGTAGCTCCGCCTCCGGCGCCAACTGAAGGAATCTGCTGAACTGAAAACGGGAAAGGCTATCAGCTAACGAATTATTGAAACCTGGGATATGCTTCATTCTCAACCAAATATTCAATGTTAAACATCTCAACACCAGGTGCTTTAATAACGCCACAACTTCCAAAGATTTAGCTGACAAGCTATTCACGGCATTCACCACACTCATATTGTCACAATACATTGTGATTCTTTTATTAGCAAAACCATGGCCCCACAATTCAATAGCCACTAAAACTGGAAAAAGCTCTAATAATGTAAGGTTTTTGGTGTAGCCTGCCTGAAACCATGTATCAGGCCAATGTCCCGCACACCATTTACCATTCCAAAATGCTCCAAATCCACAAGAGCCTGCTGCGTCAGTGAATAGGTTAATGTCAGGGTTAAAGACTCTTGCGTCTTGCCATTATAAATTTCCAAAAAACTAGACCAAACAGCCAAATCTGCTTTCATTTCTCCAGAGACCCTGACATGGCACCTAAGCGATTTTAAACCAGCGGTAGCCTGTGACAGCCTCCTAGAGAAAACTCTGCCCATTTGCATAATCCTTGTTGCAAAATTCAATAGCCCTATAACTGACTGCAAAAATTTTAGGGTCACTTTCTTGGAAACTGATAACAGCCAAATCTGACTCCTTAACCTATTCATTTTCTCTTCTGGTAACCGAAATTCCATTATGACTGAATCAATCAAAATACCTAGAAAAATTATTTCAGTACAAGGTTGCACTGTTTTGTCATGGGCCAAAGGTACCCCAAAGTCCCTACAGACTTCTTCAAAGGTATCAAGCATATTTTGACAAACAGAAGAATCCCTTGGGCCCACGAACAAAAAGTCATCCAAATAGTGCATAACACAAGTCTGACTGCTCTTTACTTTAACTACCCATTCAATGAAGCTTGAAAACTTTTCAAAATAAGCACAGGACAAAGAACAGCCCATAGGAAGACATTTGTCAAAATAGAGATAACCTTGAAACTGAAAACCTAAAGAGCCAAAACTCTCTGGATGTATAGGAAGCAATCTAAAAGCAGATTTAATGTCAGCCTTGGCTAAGAGAGCTCTCTGACCACATTTTTTAACCATCTTGAGAGCCTCATCAAATGAAGTGTAAGACACTGAACTCATCTCCTCGCTTATGAGGTCATTTAATGAGGCTCCTGGAGGGAAGGACAAATGGTGAATTAATCTAAAAGAGCCCTCCTCCTTTTTGGTAACTACTCCCAAAGGGGACAACCTAAATTCATCAAAAGGGGCTCTAACAAAAGGACCTTCAACTCTACCCAATTCCAGCTCTTTCTGAATCTTTTCCAGCACTATTTCAGGATAGTCTTCTGCAGATTTCAAATTTTCTACCCACTTAAATTTTTTATCACAATGACTGGGCAAACGAAAACCCAACTCAAAACCCTGTCTGAGCAGAATTGCCGTCTCCCTGTCTGGATAAGCTCCTAGCCAAGGCAACATTTTTATCCAACTCACTGGGGTAACTGCCTTTGGAAAAAACACTTTTTTGTGATGTAGGCATTGTTGGGCTTTGCTTCCGAAAGCAGCGAAAATTGAGATGACTGCCTCCGCAGGTCATGCATTCGTGCTTAAATTTACAACTATTAGGAAATTTGCATTGACTTTCATTAAAAGCCCAACAAGTACCTTTCTTAAAATTCTGGCCATGTGACGCCAAATTAGCTTTCTGCAAATTACCAGAAGCTTGTTGTGACATTAGGGAAACCCACAAAACTACATCTTTCTGTCCCCAAGAAACCACCTTATGCACTGCTAACTTCTGACGCACTTGTTCATCATAAAGAAACCAAGCAAACCCCCCAAATGTCCTAAACGCTTCCAAAACAATCTCCAGATGTTGGAAAAGACCCGAGCAAAGCTCAGGGTGCTTTTCCCCAATTACTGCTGCAAATATTGAAAATGCCTGGAGCCAGTTATTAAAAGTACGAGGAATAGGCCTTCTTCTGTCAACATCAGACTTGTCCTCTGTTTTCTTATTAATGAATTCTTTTGCCGCTGGCAATAAAGATAACATATCTAAAAATTCCCCTTTCCAAATTTTTTCTTTTACTTGAGTTGACAGATGAAAGCCTAATGGAGATGAACTACATACAAAAGCTTCTTTTAAACAACATTCATTAACGCTATTAACATTTTCTTTCCTCAAACTGTCACTAACCCCTTGTAGCCCAGCTGCACCTTCACTACAATTAATACTTTCAGCTGGCTCAGCAACTTCCCAAACTTTAGCTATACCATCAGTTTTGGGTTGAAATTGTCTCAAAATCCCAACTAGGGAGCTTAACACATCCCCGAATGCATCACATTTTAAAACAGCTTCTTTATACTCACCAGCCTTCTCTGCTGCTGGCTGTATAACAGGAGCTGCAGCACTTGGAGCTGGACTGTGAGGCAAAACTTCAGGCTGAATCTCCTTATCCAGTTGACTGACTGATATTCTGGCTTGATGCCTATCTTGACTTCTTTTTCTTCTTGCTTTCTTTGGTCCTCTTCTTTCTTCAGGCGAGTAAGTTCGCCTAGGCTGTATTTTTCTGGGTGTTGGAGCCTCAGGTGGAACGCACAGCTCTTCTTGCGCTCCGCCATGAAGAGACAGATCCTCCCTGAAGTCTCCGCCTTCCATTTCAATAATGGATGGAACAGGTGACAAAGGCGGAGACATGCAAAGCCGCTGCCGCTTCCCCTTGACCTCCTCTGATGGAAGCGATGACGCGGGCGCACCAGCTGATCCTGACGTAGACGGGCCGCCTCCCAGACACTGCCGCAGCCACTCCTCACCTCCTCCGGACATGGCACGCTCCTTCATTTTAGCAAAAAGCAACTCCAGCTCTGCAGACATCCTCCGCTGCAACGTGAACAGCTCTCTTGCTGAGCAGCGTCGGAACACTTCCACAGGCTGGGTCACTTGAAGAAACCTGCAAAGAAAACTCTTACCCGGTATATATAGTTGTTCTTCCCGCCTAGAGACTATATACCGAGCGCGAGACCATTTGCGCTGCAGCCAATCGCTTCTCTAGGCGGGAAGAACAATTCTTCTAGCATTTTCTAATTCTATTTTTAACTTTCCCGGTCAAATTGTTAAAGGGGACCATGCCCTTAAAACTAAACCGGAGCTCACCTCAGCTCCATGCGGGCCTTGCCTTAAAGGCACAGACCCTTCACAGTAGCACTGTATGTAAATATTGTTGCACTGCATATAAGGCAATAGGCATTCAATCACCTATTGTGTCCTGTGTACATCATTGCTGCCTATCCCCTCTTCCCAAGTTTTTTTGGCAATAAGTAGTTCTTTGTCATTGATTAGTATCGTTGGATACCTCTCAGTCACTTAAAGAGCTAAAACAAATCAATGCCAAAAAACGACTTATTGCCAAAAAACTCAGTATGATGGGATGGGCAGCAATGAAGCACATAGGATGCAAGAGGAGATAGAATGCTTATTGCTTCATATGCATTGCAGCATTATTTACATACCTCGCTGCTGTGTCCGCAACTCCTGCCTGACACCCCGCAACCTCCGGCCACAACTAGGAGCACCTGCTTCTGCCCATGAATGGAAGAATAAAAAATAAAAATAGCACAACTAATGTGCAGCGCATATGTGTCATGTCGGAGCCTCAGAACAGAAGCTTTTATAGAAGTTGCACAGTGAGTCACTGACTTTAACAAACACAAGCTATTATTTGTATAAGAACTTCACTAAGAAACTATGTTTCATTATTTAGAACCAGGTTACATGACTTGTGGGTTGATTCAGAGTCTTAGGGTAGTCCAAGTTATTTTCCATTGTGGTTGCAGTTGAGGTTTGGGGAAATCGTCTTTGTGATAGGCAGGTTATGTTCGGGACCAACAATATGAGTGTGCTGATCAACAATTCTACCTCCTCTTCCCACAGTGCTGTTGTTGCAACATTTCCTGGTTCTGCGATACCTACATCCGAATATAGGTTTTAGGGCACGACATGTTCTTGGTTTGGAGAATAATATTGCTGATGCTTTAGCTTATTTTCAATTCAACATGCTTTGCAAGTTGGCCCCCATGTGACTGTGTTGAGTGTCCAGTGTCCAGAACACTTATATTAGATCCCGGCTTGGTGTTTCTGGAAACAGCTACAGGACCTTGTCCTCTTACACTGCAGTCTGGTGGGACTGATCAGACAGGTTTACTGAGGAGAGGAAGATGGAAGTTCCAGCATCTGAGGAAGCAGAGATGCTGTCTTATCTTAAGGAGCAGGGAGTGGGGCCAGTCACAGTAGAGTGCAATTTGCCTGCCTTGTGATTTCTGTTTCAGCTGTGGGTCTGGTGTGATCTTTCTAAGAGTTTTGCGGTGAAGAGAATTCTTATGGAATGGAGGCAGCTGTCCCTGTCAGGTGAGATGCGCGGAGTTCTGCTTCCCTTGCAGTTCTCGGGTGTTTGTGCGAGTCTCTATCTGTGGTATGTCTCGATCAGATTGCAGCTTTCTTAGTTCAGGTGATTTTTGTCATTTCGTTTTTCACTGTGCGTACGATTGGGGAAGTAGTATCTCTGTGCGTGGCACGTCCTGGTGGGATTTCCGTAGCAGACATGATCGTTTCTCTCATACAAGTAGAAATCACTTTGAGTCAGTTAGAAAAAGGGAAGGTGGGGGGTTTAGGTCCTTCAGGTGATGGTTGTACCCAGTTCTTTTGTTGCCTCAATATCTGGAACGCAGGGGTCCTTTGCCAGGCCCACTGTTTATCCATTTGATTGGTCTCCCCGTAACTAGTTTTCAGTTTCAGGCAGTTTGTAGTAAAGGTCTTTCCCTGTTAGGGCTTAATGCTAGGGAGTTCTCTTCTCACTCACTTAAAATAGGGGCAGCATTGATGGGTTTTCTGAGCACAAGATAAGAGAGATTGGTTGTTGAGAGTCTTCTCATTTCAGCTCTTATGTCTGCCCTTACTTGTTGCTCTAATCTCTTTCAGGTCGTCCCCTGTTATGTCTGGATCTTGGGTCACTCGCTTGTCTAATGGGCGGCATGTAGAGCTGAGGATCGTTCATATGGCAGGGACTTGGGCTTCCCTTCATTTATGGAGAGGGGTTAGGGACCTTAGTTGGGTTAACTTGACAGAGGAGTGTTTCTATAATAGTAACATGATTTCAGGACATACCATTTTGGTCATCTGGGTGGCAATGACTTGGGGAAATCAGAACCATAGACCTGATTAATACCATTAAATAGAACATACCAACATAGTAAATTAGGTTGAATAAAGACACAATTCCACCAAGTTCAACCTTCTCCTCATACCCCAGTAACTGAGAATTTTATAGCTTTTCTGCTACCAATTTAGTCTTTATCTGCCTACTGATAAACAGTATAACTCTGTATGTTCCCTTTGAAAGAAATGTATCTAATCTTTTCTTAAATGTATCCATTGTATCTGCCATAACCACCACCTTGGGCAATGAATTCCACAATTCAACAGACCTTACTGTAAAAAAACCCTTCCTCTGCTGAAGTTTAAACCTTCTTTCCTCTAATCTCAAGGGGTGTCCCCTGGTCACCTGATCAGGCCTTGGAATAAATAGTTCACCACAGAGATCCTTGTATTGACCTCACTTATACTTGTACAATGTGATAAGGTCTCCTCTTAGTCGTCTTTTCTCTAGAGTAAATAAACCAAGTTTGTCTAGTCGTTCCTCATATGTCAAGTCCTCCATTCCCTTAATTAATTTTGTTTCTCTTCGCTGTACCCTCTCTAGTTCTAGTATTTCATTTTTCAGAACCGGTGCCCAAAATTGCTCTGCATACTCAAGGTGAGGTCTTACCAGTGATTTGTATAATGGCAATATAATGTTATCCACTCTTGCTTCAATACCTCTTTTTATGCAAGACAGGGTTTTGTTTGCCTTTGCTACTGCCGTTTGACATTGATCACTGTTTCCACTACCCTATTAAATGCCCTATTTAATAGGGTAGTGGTTGTCTGGTCTGCGGTGGTCCCGAGGCTTTACTGGTAGGGGGCCTTGAACATCAGGACCCTTGAGAGATGTAAATGGAAGCTCAAGATTACAGTCTGCCAATTTTGTCCAGGATTGGTGGGATTTTCAATGTGGGATTGCAAGAGGGCATAGAGAAGGTGCTGGCTGTGGTGGGTGGCTGCTCCCATTAGGGGAGCTGCAGTGAAGGGAGTCGTTGCCAGGCACATTTTGAATGGTTAATTAGCCCTCACGGGTTTGGGGAGATAGTCTCCCACTTTCAGGTTAATGGTGTGAGTCGGGGGATGGAGACTCATGGGAGTTGGGTGTGTTTTCATTTTCTCGGCATGGGCCGGTGGCAGACATATTGTTTAAGTTATGTTTCCTAAATGCTGTGGCTTTTTTCGTTCCCAAGCAGTCGTCTTGCTTTCTACTGAGAAGGAGAGCCTAGGAACGGTTCCCGGGAGTAGGAGGAGTCTCCTCTAAGCAGTCAAGTGCTCCTTCCTTGAAGGGAGGGCATGACTGTGAGGGGACAGTAGGTGCATTCCCTGTATCAATATTTTGTTTTTTGCGGTTGGGGAACGGTTCTTTGGCGAGGTGGGCTTGTGGGTAAGAATATTCATCTGTGGCTGTCCGAGTGCCATTTTATTGCGGCTTGGACAGCCTCAATGAAAAATAAGGAGCTTTCTGAAAAAAACATTTTTTCTGGCCTGCCCCCCCCCCCCCCATTATTCTCATTAGTCACATCACCTTGTTTGGTTGGTGTTCGGGGGTGGATCCTCATCAGGCACATTTGGAATTGTTAAATGGACCTCACAGGTGTGGGGATTAGTCTCCCACTCCCATTGGGCCGGGATCAGGCATATTGTTTTAGTTTTGTTTAATAAGTGCTGTGGCCTTTTTACTTCCCATGCAGTTGTTTATGTTTTTTCTTGGGGGGGAAGGAGATGTTCCCAGGAGTAGGAGGGACCTCCTCTAAGCTATGTTAATATGTCAGCCAGTACTGACTAATCTGCAATTACTGACAAATAAGTAAGACTAAATATCTCACAAATTATTGTTTAAAAAAATGGGTAGCATAAAGTTTAAGGCAGTAAATTAATCTTCATATTATTTGGGCCATGGAGAGTGTTATTTCAATACTGTCAGAGTTGTAGTTCAAGAGTAATTGAATGATAAAGTATCCCCCCTCCCACCCCTTTTACCTAGTGTAAGTCACCTCCCCTCAGATGTGGAATCTGGTCCCAGGACCAGACAGCTCATAGCAAGGGACAATCTTCTTACTGTGAGCATAAGGAAAATCAATTGGGTCTGCTTTTATTGTGAAACATTATGATCCCTTTAATCTCAGGATGCTCTGTGTGCAGATTATATAGTTGCCTTCAAAAAAGTAATGGAAACCTTTCTATCACAGAACAATATTGAGAATTGTGACAGTTGGCTTCAAAGCAGATAGGATGTTGATCCAGGGAAATATCTGACTGCCATTTGGAGTCAGAAAGGAATTTTTTACCCACTTAGGGCTTAACTGGAATTGGTTTCAATGGTGTTTTTTTCCTTCGTCTAGATGAACAGGGGGTGATATAGCATGGGCTGAACCTGATGGACACATCTTTTTTAGCCTCATCAACTATGTTACTATGTATGCTACCATGTACAGTAGGTTATTGTGAAATATCTTTCTAAAGAACTCTAGTTGTTATAAGGTGTTAGTTCTGCTTCAGTGTAATTGAGCCTAACCTCAGAAGGGGGTGTATATTGGGGCATTTGATTATTATAAACAAAGACAATCAAAGGCAATAGAGATCTGAGGGTTTGTTTAACCAAAGAGCTGACCAAAGAAGAAGTGGCATTCATTAAAGAAATAGGAAAACGTAATTAAAATATATATATATTGTACAATTTATCATTAATAAATTGCAGTGTTTGGGTCTGGATGTAAAAATACTTAAATGGATAAGGCAATGGCTGAGTGACAGGAGACAGAGGGTGGTAGTCAATGGAAAATATTCGGATGAAAGGAGTGTTACTAGTGGGGTACTTCAGGGATCTGTACTTGGGTCCATTTTTAAAATATTTTTATTAGTGATATTGCAAAATGTCTTCAAGGTAAGGTATGCCTTTCTGCAGATGATACATTCCTGGGGGAATAAGCCAAATGACAAATTATTTAGGTAAATTAGAAGAATGGAGTGTGGCAGTTGCAGTTTAATATTGATAAATGTAAAATAATGCACTTGGGACATAAAAATCCAAAGGAAAAATATACTTTTAAGGGTGTTGTGCTGTCAGAAACAACAGAGGAAATGGATTTGGGAGTAATTATTTCTAATGACTTAGGCAGGCAATGTAACAAAGTGGTGGGGAATGCAAACAGGGTGCTGGGTTGTATAGCTAGGGGCATTAGTAGCAGAAAAAGGGAAGTGGTCATGCCACTCTACAGATCTCTGGTTAGACCTCAACTAGAGTATTGTGTAAAGAACTGGAGACCTTAGGCTTGATACTATTACCCGTGCCCAACCCAGCATTATATTAAAAACAAGCAAAGTGTATTTTTCAAACATGCGTTTTACTGGTATTCTATTGCAAAACCACAGTAAAACAAAACCGGTGTAGACAGCAGATTTCGACATACTATCAAAAATGGTGGTGTCTGCTTCTATTCAACTACTGCATAAAAAAATAGCTAAATGTCAAAGTCCAAGGAAATAGGCATACATTTGACGACAGAAAGATCAAGTTTAACAATAGATGTGTTCCACACGTTATTGAAATTCGTCATAGAGTGCCCCCCCTTCAACATATTAAACCCTCTTTATAAAATCGACCTATACGGTTCCCGTGAACTTCTTTCTCCATTTTAATTTGACAAATATTGCTCACATTCAACATTGTTTATTTTCCAATTTAATTCAACATGCACTCGTTGTATATGTATTGCATAATTAACCCTATAATTAACCCTATGAGTACCAGAGAGGTAGCAATGCATTGCAATGTGTTGGCTACCCCTGAAGTACTCAAAGGGTCAATAGGCAAGGTATGTGGCTGCATACCTTGCCTGTATATGTGTAGTAAATGTTATTGTATTTTGTATATTTTATTTTATTTAAAAAATAATTCAGACCTCAAGGGATACTAAAACCTGACTTATAAAAATATGCCTGTTTTTTTAGCGGTGGTAATAGTATCGAGCCCCTCATCTCCAGAAGGATATAGATACTCTACAGAGAATTCAAAGAAGGACTACTAAAATGGCGACTGGTTTACAGGAAAAGAAATATCAGGATAGACTAAAGTATCTAAAAAT
Organism: Rhinophrynus dorsalis; assembly: GCA_037306005.1. Taxonomy (NCBI): domain Eukaryota; kingdom Metazoa; phylum Chordata; class Amphibia; order Anura; family Rhinophrynidae; genus Rhinophrynus; species Rhinophrynus dorsalis. The sequence goes on along the minus strand of CM074727.1, from coordinate 95,513,635 downwards.
GTATAAATTGGAGGAGAGAAGAGAGGGAGGGGATATGATAGAAACATTCAACAAAGTGCAGAAGTAAAAATGTTAGAACAAGAGGAAAAGCCTACCAGCAGAAGTGGTAGAAGTTAATACATACAGTGACAGAATTTAAGCATGCAGGGGATAAGCAAAAGACTGTTCTAAACATAAGACAAGACCAAGGATCAAATAAGGTTTGAGGTTTTTACAGTAGGAAAATGGGCAGACTAGATGGTCTGAATGGTTTTTATCTGCCGTCAGATTCTATGTTTCTATCATGCTGAGTAAAACAAGGATAGCCCAATTGCAGTTACAGGCTGTAATCAAATGTTATTGCAGCTTAAAGGGATAGTAATACTTCATTTTAACTTTCTTTTATTTTGTAGGCATTAAAAAAACATGAAGAATGATATAAGTCTTATCTCTCAAACCTTTATGGTTTATGAGATATTCACAAGCAAAGTTCCCCTCCCCGCCCCTTTTACCTAGTGTAAGCCATCTCTTCTCAAATGTGAGTCTGGTTGTATGACAGGACAGATAACAGAAGGGGACAATTTTCTTTGTATGAAAACAATGAAAGCCCTTCCCCCCTTGACAAGTTTTTCAGCTTTTTCCCTTATCTTAATTGAAGATTGTCCTTCTCTGCAGTCTACCTGGGCATCTCCCTTCTGATCTGGTTGAACAGGGAAGGGATACTTTGTTTGTGAATATCTCTTAAACCATAAAGGTTTCAGAGATAAGACTTATACCATTCTTCATGTTTTTTTAATGCCTACAAAATAAAATAAAGTTAAAACGAAGTATTACTATCCCTTTAAGCATGCGTTTTTGGGTATAATAGTTCCATAGCCTGCAATGATATGGTGGCACTGTTGCTTCACCATTCTATGGACAGCTATGGACAGTTGACCATAAACCTCCATAGGATTTTAAACCAACAGCACCACTGTAACATTTCAAGCCATGGAGGTATTGCACTAAAGCAAATCACAGTTTAAATTGAATTAACTTTTGAATACAACATCTCTCAGCAGTGGGATTATCTTGTTTTACTCAGCTGGATAAACAATACAATATATATTTTTCTGTATTGAGCAAGTTTATCCCTTGAAGATGAGACAAAATGAATATTTAATTACAACAAATGAATGGATTATTTTTAGTAAGAGTAGTAAGTATTTGGAACTAATAGCCTCATGAGGCTGCGTTGACAGATACTGTAGATATGTTCTACAGGTACTGTATATCTTTTTTTTTTAGTTCAAATGCTTTATTTAAAAGTGATACATTTACAACCAATGACAAGTGCATTAAGTCAGGACGCAATGTATACATGTACAAGACATCCAAAACAGTAAGTAGCAATGGTGTAATCTGAGACCAAAACTGACAGGTACAGAGTACATATTAACCAAATAGGATATCCAATCCAAGCAAGTAATTCAAAAGGAGTTGGGAAAAAGAAAGAAAGTCCCATTGAGATCACTGGCAGACTCAAAGAATCTCCAGAGCTCAAAAGGACAACAAGGGGCAGCAAGAGGAAAGAACTGAACCGGGTCAAGGAGAGGCAACCAGAGAAGGTTCACTAGTAGAGAAAAAGAAAGAGGTATGAGCAAAGAGATAGAGAGCCAGAAGATGGCTATAGGCAGCGCCCAGAATCTGAAGGGCTTCATCGGAGAGCCTCTTCCCGATTCCCAACTAGGGCTTCTACAACTGAATGTGGAAGAGAAGACTGTTTACCTTTTATATCAGGGCAGATAGGATGTTGATCGTGGGAGAGATCAAATTGTCTTTTGGTGTAAGGATTTTTTTTTACCAATGAGACAAAAATGAAAATGGCTTTAGAGCATGGAATCTGTAACAGGATAGCGCTTGGTGCAAATGAGGGGCATAAATGCCCAGAATACCCCATAGGAAGTCCTGAGTGGCATGAAGAACAGTCCGTGAGGGGGGTCTGAGATGCCCCTGAGTCCTTAGCCTTAGGCTTAGTCTCATGTCCAAGTGGATCTGTCATCCTAACAGGAGAAAAAGTGTCAAGACAGTAAAGGAAGACCCAAATACTGTTACACAGATTAAAGATTTCACCCCAGAAAGCCTACAAATCACTTATCTGGTGAACAAAGGGTTAACCTGCATATGATATTTGTGTAGAGAGGAAAACAAAATGGTCCTCACAGGGAACAAATTAGAAAATGGCCCACGAAATGGCATTTATGGGAAATGTAGTTTCCTCAATACAGAGTACCAGAGTACCCCCCAGGGCCCCCAAGGCACAGATAATGTCCACCGGATAGTCAGGGCAGTGGAGACACAAAGAATGAGACATCTGCCAACTTGGTACTCAGAGCGGCTGCGGAGATATGTCCCAGAAACAGCTGTCCCATAGAGGTCAATGGCCCATAGCGGCTATGCGGTAAAGCGTGCCTTTAAAGGAGCGGAATTCAAATTAAACACACCAAATGAAAAAGTGTCTGCAAAGTGTAAAATACACACAAAACACCAGATACCATGAAGGAAATAAATAAAATATAATTATAAGACCCCCAACTGACCAATATTGGCAGGAAACAAGATAACAAGCAATGCACCAAAGATCCTCAGCAGCCATAATAGAGGAATAATTCCCAACAGGAGTGCAGTAGTTAGAGAACTCCAAGGAGTCCCTTGTGCAGAAGGGAACAGTGAAACAGCGGATGATAGCACTCAAAGAGTTGCTCACCTTTTCTGCAGGTCTTCTTTCTTCAGATTACCATTATAAAGAAGAAGCCTCAGATAGATTCCCTCTGGAGAGAGAGACATGGGTTACATGGTTCCCTCCCAGGGCTGAAAGGGTCCTCAAGCAGCGCCTGTAAACTGGGCAATCCACCAGGGGAAGCCAGTAATGGTAATCCGCCTAATGGGGGAATTTGGACACTCCATATCTAAGTAAAAATAATAATAAAACTAAGCAGAACTGTTCACAACCTTCCTACCAGAACAATGAACAAATCTTAACTGTGGAGGGGAGTGGCTAGGTAGCTTGCTAAGGAGGAGAGGAATGCTCCGCCCCTGTAACTTCTTTGAAAAATTGTACCAGCTTACTAGGAGGAGTTGTCGCCTCCCCATGGTACCTGTAACCTATGTTGGATGACAGAGAAATAGAGGCTATCCTACTGAATAAAATAAGTGTAAAACAGCTTATTTTACTCAATGGGAAAAGCCCTACACTATTTTTTTAAACAAAATATTACTGCTCCTTTAAATATAGAAAAAACGGCAAGAATATTAGTAAGAAATGGTAAGTGTTGGATATGTAGTAGAGTCTATAGTACCAAGCTAAACTACTAAAAATGTATCATACTTATATTCCTAACCACTTGTCTGTTATAGAGGTTTCCAGCACATTGCTTTGTGGCATGTCTTGGCTGAGGCAGGGGATTAATATACAAAGTATGCATTCTGTCACTGTGTAAACATTCTCACCAAAAGCGATTCAAATACTGTAACTGGCAAACTGTGCTGAATTATAATACATTGTATTAGTATGTGGTCCCAACATTTTTTATGCATTGATTACATGAAATGTGTTATGATAATCGAGGCCTACATTTCCCCTGAATCAGCAAAGAAGATATGAGAAAGGCTGAAAGTGATGGACTTGTGTTTTGTTTCAGCCTCATCAGCAAAAATCATGATGCACTAATGAGAAAAGGTGAGGATGCACTGTTGATGGTTTGTGTACAGTAGTTAACCAATGGGATTACTGGAGAGGTGAATCCATTAAAAGGGTTCATGATACAACTGGAAGGACACCAGGCTGAATTTTGAGTAATAGATAAATGTAAGAATGGCACTAGCAGCGCTCCAGGTTTCCTGGCTGTGATGTGGCTTCTGTGATGTAACTTGAAGCTGACTACAGAGATAAGAGGGACACCCTACACACATGGGCTCCTACACTTGCCCCCTCCATATAAACATAGGGGCTGGGGGGGGGCTCACCTGGGAGTCATATTTTGGCTTTCTTCCCCCACCCCAGAAACATGTCTACGGATGCCCCTGCCTACACTAGCAGACGATTTTGGTATCAACAGCACCATGCCATGAAAAGTAAAGCAGAGTCAATAAAGGCCAATTAGTCTAATGGCAACACACTCACCACTGTAGTTCTAAACCACGGTGCAGGTATATAGGAGTCCTAATCCTAAGGTGAACATGAAAATTGAAGAAATACCACACAAAGAACGTGGATGAACTAAAAGCAGCTTTATTAGATGAGATGAGACAAACACCACATCAGACTGGACGTCTCATCTCGTCTAATAAAGATGCTTTTAGTTCATCCATGTTCTTTGTGCGGTATTTCTTCAATTTTCCTGACTACACTAGCTCCAGGTTGGCTACATCTCTGGAGCTACTGTGATGCTGCTGCACCAGCTACAGAGCCACAAAGTTTGTTCTCAATGACAGCATTATTGCAAGAATAATAATTCATATAAAATGGATGAATTAGGTATCCTCATGTCATATGAAGCTGCCACATGTATGACTATAGCAGCACATGTTGCAGGCCCATGTAGCTCATTGCTAAATTCCTCCAGAAATGTGTTAATTATGGATTTCAGTGGAAGTTCAATGAAATAATAATAGAATGACATTACTATTGCAGGTAGTTCCCTTTTTGATCCTGTTGTATGTATTTAGAGCTGGATGGTTGGAGTGCTTCAGTATTGTAAGTTAGACGCAGTAAAATTGCATCTCTTACTTCATGCTTTCTTATCATCAATCAGATTCCACTACAAAAAGGGTCACCACTATGAACATAGCCTTACTGCATTTTGCTACTTGATATTAACTTAAATACAGCAAATTGTCAGACAAAGGGGCTTTTTTACAACTAGAGGAAGGAATGGAAACTGAGTTACCATACTTGCACATTCTGCCATTTTATCCCCTTTTTTCCTGGAGAGATCTATGAGTTGCAGAGCTGGTTGAAGTCTATGCTTTACTCTTCACTTCTGACAAAGGAAGCCACATCCCTATTTATCCAAACCCAGTGTCAATGAATGCACAATGGACTTCAATACACAGGATAGAACACTGTCACCCAACCTTGCATATCTCTGTAGAATAGAGTATGACAGAATGATAGGTAACTTGATTCACTTTTCTGTCTGGTAGTTTCCTGCACTTATAATGTCCCTACTCCTGACCCTTCACTATATCAGAGTAAGGTAAGAGAGGTTGGAATGGATCCAGGAGGCTCCAGTGACTCTGGTAAACTTAAGTCTAGCTGCTTTTCAGCAATGCAGCTCCAGAGCATAGCTAAAAACTGTCCAGCTCCTGGTATTGGTTCTGGTACTAGTTATGTAGCTGAAACACAGCCAAGCGTAGATCAAACAATGACTGGGGTTTTACAGCAGGTAAGAAAAGGAGGGGGGAGTTGGCGGTGTCAAGCAAGTGCCTACTATTCACATGCTGTGTAGTCACACAGAGCTCTCTTGGCTGTGCTCCAAGAGGTTTTATTTTCTGGCAGGAGTCTAGTACAGACCGCAGGCAGTAACACCCTGCTGTAACTCATCCAAGGAATGTTCTGATCTGAAATCTGAGGCACATGAATGAACTCAAGTCCTTCAGTCTGGGACATTGAAAAGGTCAGCAAGACTTAGAGAGAGGGGAGTTGTGCCAAGTTGTGCAGGCATTACTGGGTTTGGTCTGTGGAGGTTTGTCAAATGCTTGGGTAGGCAGATATATCTAGATGTAAGTAGGCAGAAATGATGATAGAGAAGGTGAGACATTCTCTACAGAGGTCAAAGGGAAAGCCTAGAGGAGATTTCCTGTTACATAGAACTCCCCCCATTCCCGGCATGCTTTTCTCCCATAGGACAGAGAGAGACAGGCAGATGGAAAGCTTCAGCACCCCCAATAGTGAGAAATGTTTGCTGCTGATGTGCGTATGACTATGTCTAGGGTGGTCACTCTGCAGTCCTAAAAACTGTTGTTAGACAACTCCCAAAATCTTTAGATCGCCCATGGACAACTGAGTATGATGGGGATTACAGTCCAACACAGCTGGAGGGATACAGGTTGCCCATCTCGGTTTATGCTGTGGAAGTTGCAATGACCTTTGGATGCAGAATATGATAAAACAAATTCTTGTTATTATCAGTGATAATTTATACAGAAAGTCTGATGTATTAAGAAGAATCACAGGAATTCTGGAACAAACTATTTTATTTACGGAGGACAAAGGTCGATAGATAGGTAATATCCTATATAATAAAAGGCCAGAAAGTTTGTCACGATGCAGTCATGCTCAGTAGAGACTGCCCACGTTCGGCCAGTCTCTAATGTGCATGATTGCATTACGTGACTGAGGCGGAGCGATCTCGTGGAGCAGTGCGGTAAAGGCAGTACGCAGAGCAGGTCTGTGTAATGTTAACCCTTTGAGTGCCAGAGGTGTACGCAAAGCATTGCCTTGCAATGCGTTGCATACACCTCTGGCACTCCAAGGGTTAAGAGGTCGGTCCTGCTCTGCGTCCTGCCACTACCTCACTGCTCCACGGCCTGTGCACACAGGCTTTTATACTAGTTACTATATATAAGGATTGTAAAGGCACTTGTGACACCAAATTTCCATACATTGTAAAAAGTCCAGAGCATTCCATTTTTATATATTTACATTAGTAATTTTTGCAAGGCATTGTCCTGCGGTTAATAAAACAATGAATGACTGCTCTAATGACTGGCTTGTTGAATTTTCAGTGCTTAGTCCTTTCAGATCCAAAAAGGGTTGCAACATATTGCAAAGCATTGCATTACACAACTCAGTGAACATGGATGCATCAGTGAACATGGATGCATGCATGTGTGTATTTGCATGTGTGCACATGAGTGAGCAAGAGCAAGGGAGAGCAAGAGCATGTGTGAGTTTATGTGTTTTGTGTGTATTGCATGTAGCATTTTGTGTATAGTGTATTGCTTATTACCTAATATCATTTTGCTCATTTTATTTTATATATAGCATTTTGCGTATAGCGTTTTACATATAGTGTTCTGCCTATTGAGTATAGCATATTGTGTTTTGCCTACTGAATGGAGAATTTTTCCTATTGCATATAGTGTTTGGCATATAGAGTTGTCAGTATAGCTTTTGGGGTATAGATTTTGACATATTGCATATAGCGTTTGGCATATAACATCTGGCGTATAGAGTATAGCGTTTGGTGTATTGCGTATAGCATTTGGCGTATTGTGTATAGCATTTGGAGTATTATGTATAGAATATTGTCTATAGTGTTGTGCGTATAGCGTTTGGTGTTTGGCTATAGTGTACGATGTACATATAGAGCTTTGGGTATAGAATGTGGAGTATAGTGTTTGGCGTATTGCCTATAGTATTGTTTTATAGTGCTTGGAGTATTGCATATGGCGTTTTGTACATAGCATATGGAGTATAGCATTTGACTTTTGCATATAGAGTATTGTGTATAGAGTATTGTGTATAGTGTTTGGCTTATTGCTTATAGCATTTGTCATATAGCTGTTGGGGTATATCATTTAGTTTATTATTTGTGTATTGTGTATGGCATTTGGTGTATTGCATATGATGCATTGCATATAAGGTTTGGTGTATAGTGTATTGCGCTTAGTGTATAGTGTTTGCCTTATGGTGTACAGCATTTGGCATATGATGAATAGTGTTTGGTGCACGGTGTACATCAATTGGCGTATGGCGTTTCATGTACAGAGTTTGGCTTTTTGTGTATAGCATTTGGCACATATCATATAATGTTTGGCAAATAGTGCATAGCGTTTAGCATATTGCGTATAGAGTTTGCTGTTTGGCATATAGCGTTTGGCCTACAGAATTTGGCGTATTGCATATATATTGATCTGCATTGTGTGCATACTGTTGTGCATATTCCACATTGTATTTTGTTAGCAGAATTTTGTGTATAGCGTTGTGTGTGTATCGTTGTAGCATTTAGCAAGTAGCATTTTGCATGTAGTGATGTGTGTGCAGCGTTGTGCCTGTAGCGTTTTGTGTGTAACATTTTGTGTGTTGTGTATGTGTATTGTATGTGTGTATGCATGTGTTCATTGTAGTCCCTGCATCTCCTTGGAGGGATGCCCCCTGGCCACTTCTGTCAAAATCACGCCCCCTAGGTTGGACCAATTGGACAGTCAGTATAGATGAGATTTGAAAAAACTCCTCTTTACTGGCACCCCTGGGTGTGTTTGCCAGGCATACAGACGTCTTCTTTTATTATAATTAATAACTTAACCAAATGACATGGTCAACATTTCAGCTCTCTCCTGAACCCTTTATCAAAGGTCTATGCTATGTATGCACCCGGGTGCAATAATGTGAGTGTCAACATGCCTCATTTACATGTGTATATATATATATTATATATATATATATACTAGCAAATGCTGCACTGAGGTGCCTTTTCAAGTCACGCTCTGTGCACGTTGAGAACCTGCTGCATGTCAATGGCGGTGAGTCTCGCTGTAGCCCTGGATACTCATGGCATTTAGACTCGCTACAGTGATTTTCATGCCCCCTGTAAATTTCATTGAAGTGATTTGACAGGGGGGATGGTAATTACCTGAGTGCAGGTGCACTCCACCGCCCTGACACCTCTGGATGGGGTGGACAGTGAACCAGAAACATATTTATAGATGACAGATAGAAAAACAGATAGATAGATAGATAGATAGATAGATCGATAGATAGATAGATAGATAGATAGATAGATAGATAGATAGATAGAAGATTGGGTTGGCATTCCATCCATTTAATACTCACTGTTTATGAAGGATACAAACTGCAGGGCTGAGTAAGAGCCACTGCAGCCCTAAAACTGAAGTGAGACACCCTTTTCTCTCCAGCTGTCCACCATCCTCACCCAGACAACCAGTAGCTATGGTTTGACTATAATTACCATAATCCTCAGTCAACCAATGGCAGGCTGAGGATTATGCAAGGCCACTGGGTTACTGCACCCTAAGGAAGGAAGTTTAAGCTGCAATAACTTTTAAATAAAACATCTCTCAGTAATGGGAATACCCTTGTTTTACTCAGCAGCATAAAAATCTCCATATATATTTTTTTCATTATTGAGCATTACTATCCCTTTAAAGGATGAGCTGAACACCCTAATGACAGAGAAAAGAAAGGTAGTATGCTAGCATCTATAGGTGCTACCTGTCTGATAAAAATGGGGCTTGGACCTGAAAATAGTACTTGAGGAATAGGATGACCAAGTTTTTGTTTTTTTAACTCTTTAAGGAGCAGAAGGGTTTGCAAAGATTTACAAAGCAGTATATATATATATATATATATATATATATATATATATATATACAGGGCTCAAAATTTCCACTCACCACTAGCCAATGGCGAGTGAAAAGTCAGCCCTGGTGAGTAGAAATTCAGCGCTGGTGGGTATATTTTGGCTTGCAGTGGCGAGTAACTTTTCAGGTCTGGCTAGTAGCACAGGACTTCAAATTTTAATATATATATATATATATATATATATATATATATATATATATATATATATATACTAAAATGGCTAACCTAAACCTGTAGCTATTGAGCACAAAGATACTTGATCTACACCACTGGATTAATATAGACTTACACTATTGCTAGTTTCTTTCAATCATTCAAGTTTATGCTCCAACAAGTAGCCACAGTGATGAAAAAGAATGTTATGATGATTTATTACGCCTCTACAAATAGGGCAATTAACACTACAACTTTATAATGGGAGACTTTAATGCAATTGGCAAGATCCAAAATGATGAAAAAGCACCAGACTACATGGAACAGGAAAAAGAAACAATAGAGGCAACCAACTGATCAAGTTAGTACATGAACAAAACTTCACATCATGAATTAATTGTACAGGAAAAAGGACCAAAGGAAATGGACATGGAAAAGTCCTAATGGTAATGCAAGTGAAATCAACTTCATACTTGCAAATAATAAAACAATGTTCACTGATAGCTCAGTCTTAAATCGTTTTAAAGGGATAGTAATACTTCGTTTTATCTTTATTTTATTTTGTAGGCATTAAAAAAACATGAAGAGATATTCACAAGCAAAGTTTCCCCTCCCGCCCCTTTTACCTAGTGTAAGCCATCTCTTCTCAGATGTGGAATCCAGTCCATAGACTAGACAGATAACAGAAGGGGACAATTCTTCCTATGAGAACAATGAAAGCCCTGCCCCCTTGACAAGTTTTTCAGGATTTTCCCTTACCTTAATTTAAGATTGTCCCTCTGTGCAGTCTACCTGGGTACCTCCCTTCTGATCTGGCTGAACAGTGTTACATCAGTAAAAGGGGCAAGAGGGGGATAATTTGTCATTGAATTACTCTTGAAGTACAACTCTGACAGAATTGAAATAACACTCTCCAAGGTCCAAATACTATGATGATTAAGTAGAGCTGCTTTTATTATGAAACATTACTATCCCTTTAACACTGGAAGTGACCATCGTCTAGTGACAGCAAAAAATCTAAATTGATTGCAAGAAAGAAAATGATCATGTCAACAAACATGATGATCAACATTAGCCAGCTATTGAAAAATCAGGAATTTTGAATTAGCACTGTCTAATCGCTTTAGTGTACTGCAAGACCTTCCAGACACACATTTCAACCCACAATGAAAACGTTATTAAGACTATCGTAGACACTGCCTATGCCCTTGAACCTACAAGAAAAACCAACCTGAATATCAAAAGATACAGTTGGCATGATGAAAAAGCAGCAAGAATTGAAGAAAAACGGTAATTTTAGAAACAGGGAAGAATTTATAAAAATGTGCAAGACCATAAGGAAACACATAAAAGAAGAAACATGCAAGTTCAGTGTTGAACTCATCAAAAGAACAATGGAAGAAAATCAAGGGCTAAAGAAAGCAAAATGAAACATGGTCACACATAGAAGCCACATGATTGCATTAAAGCTTGAAGATGGTAAAACAGCAAAAACTCAACAACAAATACTAAAACTAATTTTATTGAATTCTTTATAAGAATGCTGGACAATAACTGAATGCAGTGCCAGTGGCTGAAGCTGTGCCAGAAGTTTTGGTAGAAGAAGTTGCAGCTACAATAAACTCAATGAAAAATAGCAAAGCATGTGGACCTGATAAAGTTACTACTGAACTGTTAAACACCGGAGGTCAACCCTTATTCAAAGCCCTAGCTACACTAGGATCAGTGCCACAAGATTGGGGTAAAGACAATGTAGTACTTTTATTTAAGCAGGGAACTAAATCAGAACCTTGGAATTATAGACCCATGAGTTTGACTGTAGTTAAAAAACTGCTAGAATGGATAATAAGGGATTATATTCAGGATTACACCACAGAAAATAAGATTATTAGTAGGACTCAACATGGTTTTATGAGGAATAGATTGTGCCAAACTTATCTTTTGAGCTTCTACAAAGCTAGGGGATAACCTTTGCAATTGGACAGAAAACTGGTTGAAGGATAGGGAACAGTGTGTTATAAATGGAAAATTCTCCAATAAAGTTAATGTTGAGAGTGGAGTACCTCAGGGTTCAGTACTTGGGCCACTGCTTTATAACATGTTTATAAATGACTTGGAAATAGATATAAAAAGTAAAATATCAATATTTGCAGATGACACTAAAAATGCAGGGTAATACATTCAGAACAGCATATTTGTTCTCTAAACAGGGATTTAAATAAAATGGCAAACCGGGCAAACAAATAGAATATGTGGGAAAGTGTAAAGTCATGCATTTTGGGAAGAGAAAATCTCACTGCTACTTATGAACTTAGTGGAATTATTTTAGAGGACTTGTAAACTACAGATTTGGAAGCAGTGACCAGTGCCAAAATAAGAGTAGCAAAAGCAAACAAAGTCCTGTCTTACATAGAAAGGGGGATTGATGCAAGTGTCGATAACATTATTTTGCCACTGTACAAATCATTGGTAATAGTAATACCTCACCTCGAATATGCAATGCAGTTTTGGGCACCAGTTCTGAAAAAGGATATTCTAGAACTGGAGACAGTGCTGAGAAGAGCAGCAAAATTAATTAAGGGAATGGAAGACTTGACATATATGGGACGTCTACTCTAGAGAAAAGATGACTAAGAGGAGATGTTATCACAATGTACAAGTATATGAGACTTTAATACAAGGATCTCTGATGTGAGCTTTTTATTCCAAGGCCTAATCAAATAACTATGGGCCAACCCTTGAGATTAGAGGAAAGGAGGTTTCAACTTCAGCAGAGGTTGGGGTTTTTTACAGTAAGGTCTGTTAAACTGTGGAATTTCTTGTGGTAATGGCAGATACAATGTATACATTTAAGATAAGTTTAGATACATTTATTTCAAGGGGAAACATATAGGCTTATTCTGTGTATCAGCAGATAAAACAGGAAGTTATGTTACTATTTTCAAAATGCCTACTACTCAGCAAAGTGTCTGAAATGTAAAAATGCTGAAGTCATCCTACTGTACAGAAAAGGTGATAAGATGGATGTAAAAAACTACCAACCAATAAATCCACTGCCAGTCATCTGCAAGGTTTTCACAAAGGTACTATCAAGAAGAATGGACACAATATGTGCCACAACCTTAAGAACAAACAGACATCAGGAGTGGTTTCAGTACAAACAACCATATCCAGACAGTGCAACAAGCTATAGAGCGCCATAATGAATACAACCTTCCATTATGCATAGCATTCATTGACTATGAAAAAGGCCTTTGACTGAAAAAGCAAGCAACAATAGATGACCTGGTCAACCAAGGAATAGACAGAGATTACATCAATATCCTTCAATCAATATATGAAAATGCAACTACATCAATACAGGTTAACAATGATAAAGTCCAGATCAACATAGAAAAAGGCATCCTACAAGGAGATACAATCTCCCCAAAACTATTTTCTGCTTGTTTGAAAGAAATTTCCCACAGACAAAATTGGTACAAAAAGGACTTAAGATCAATGGAGACTACCTACATCACTTACATTTTGCAGACAATATCATAGTCTTTGTCAGTATTCTTGAAGAACTGCATGAGAGCATTGAAGAGATACAACAGGAAAGCAAGAATTTTGGTCTGATGGTGAATATCAACAAAACACAAGTCATGTTTAACAAATTTACCATAACTAGAAAAATCACAGTAGATGGATAAGATCTAGAAAAATTGGGCAAGCATGTTTAACTTGGACAGGAAATGTCAACAGATGGAAACATTATGATGGAAATTGAGTGACATTGGGATGGCAAACATTTTGAAAACTTAGTAGTGCTGTCTTAAATATAAATTGACCACTCTGCCTCATGCAAAAGGTGTTTGGTCATTGTGTCCTTCCAGTCCTTACAAATGGCTGTGAAACATAGACACAGAATACCAAAGCCACACAAAAACTTAAGGTTACACAGAGAAGTATGGAGCGCCGAATTCTGAACATAACAAAAATAGACCAAAAATTGTGTGCATGGATTCAGCAGCAAACAAATGTCTATGACATAATTTAATGGAAATGGGCAGGCCACATAGCAAGAAAACCTGATGGTAGATGGAACAAACTAATTTTGGAATGGATTCTACTTGATATTAAATAACCAAGAAAAAGACCAAAGACAAGATGGGTAGATTAAATTTCCAAATTTGTTGGTGACCAGGGGCAACAAAAGGCACAGAACTGAGGTTGTTGGAAGCTTGCTGAGGAGGCCTTCATCCTGCAGTGTGTTGACAACAGCTGAAGACAGATAGATAGATAGATAGATAGATAGATAGATAGATAGATAGATAGATGTTATTTATTTTTGATGTGGAGGATGAAATCTACACAAGCCTGATAAAAGTAAAAGTAACATACACCCCCTACTCCTGCCTGGGCCACCGGGATAGTATTTGATGTATCTAATCCCCGTTTATGTTTTCCAGTGTTCTTATTAACTGGAAAGCAGAGTTTTGCAGGGAATAGAATATGCCCTGCCGCAATCTCACCTCCCTTCCAATCAGGAATGAGGAGGAGGGGTCATGTATGTACAATACATAACTCCTTCAATCCACTCAGAGGTTAAGGGGGACTTGTGTGCATATGGGGACTGTAGTGGTCACAGTTTTGTAGGCCACATAGGCCTTCTTCTAAGATGAATACAGATGACTGCAGAGCCTGGAAAGGCTTATCAAGCCAGGCAATGGAGCCTTGCAAAGGCAATCTGCTACTATGTAATAGCAGAATGGCCGTTTACAGTTATATTTTGGGCTGTTTTTGTATGGAAATGGAAATTCATCATACATTCCAGCTGGAATGGAATGGCAGCATATGAAAAAGTCTTGTAAAAAAAAAAACTTTTCCCTGAACTTTTACCAGATACATTTCCACTGTAATGAAATTGAATGTTGGCCTTAATTTGGGTCACTCAAAGTTAACCCTTTAAGTGCCAAATGGGTGTACAAAACATTACAGAGCATTGTATTTGGATTGCTCACCCTTTCGACAGACAAAAAATTCCCAGTAAACATGTGCAGGAATCCTTCTCTTCCTGTTTCATGTAAGAAAGTGTATTTCAAATGGGAATAAACTGAAGACTCAGTTATTTCTTACTTCTGGCCTGGAGTAGCTAGTCAATGAAAAGAACAAATTCCCCAAATTCCCATTGATTTAAAGAAGTAACATCTCCTATTAATAACACCCCCCCACACACACACCTACCTTACTGTAATTAAAAAATCTTAATGCCCCCGTGAATTTTGCTCTTGCACCTTTGTTCAACAACTTCTGTTAGTCAGATATATAATGTCCTGGAAGCAGACATGACAGTAGCTAGCAGAACCACTGGAAACAAACACTGCCTACCGCCTTGGTACAACTAGCCCTTTAAGGACCAGATGGTTGTGCAATGCATTCTTTCCCAATGCTTTTCGCACCCTTCTGGTGCTTAAAGGTTTAATCAGGTTCATGTGGCAACTGCCAACAACTGTAATGTCTGCTCCACGGACATGCCACAGAATTGTATTAATGTACCAGCCTCATTGTCTGGCTGCAACATAAATACACTACGGATGATATACTAAGAATGGGTGCAATTCAGTGGCACTGGAGATTGCTCTTTGTGGCTTGCCTCCGGTGGCCGATCTACTTTGGCTTCTGACACTTGCTACTGGTGATCTTAGTAACAGTCCAACTCTGTCCAACACTTTATCTTTATGGAGGCGGTTCCGTGGACAGGATCACCTCGTATCCTTTGCCTCCAGAATGTGTCCTCTCTTTCGAAACCGTCAGTTCCCCCAGGGCTTTCCCCTGTGCAATTTCACTGGTGGATTTCTGCTGGGATCACCCGTGTATCCGATCTGTATCTTGTTAACACACTTTTGACTTGGGGCCAATTTCGAGACAAATATGATGCTCCAGCTGGTGAATATTTTCGATTTCTACAAATTCAACATTTTGCTTGCGGCCACTTCCTAAATGGTCCACCCAGGTCTAGATCTTTGTTTGGGCACCTTTGCTCGATTACTTACCCCATCAAGGGAGCTATTTCTAAGTTGTACTCTCATATAATCGGTGTCACCTTCCCACAGCCCCCCTTATATTAAGCTCATTGGGAAGCTGATCTGGGCGAATCTTTAGATGAAGAGGAATGGAGTTGCATCATGGCCAATTCATCTAGTCTGACTCCTTGTACGCTGATTAAAGAAAATGCGTACAAAGTGATTTCAAGATGGTACTATTGCCTGGCTCAACTACATAACTTCTTTCCATCCACCTCCCAACTTTGTTATAGGGGCTGTGGTCAAACTGGTACTTACCTCCATATGTGGTGGTCATGCCCATCAGTGTTTGCACTGTGGACTCATATTTTTGTGCTTCTGGGAACAGCATTGGGTGTAGTGTTACAATTGGACCCCTGGACTGCATTGTTGAACCGAGACTCTAGGTTCCCTCTTCTGCCACGTATAGCGAATAAATTAATTTTTAGAGTTTGCTTGGTTACCAGATGTCACATTGCCTATCACTGGAAATCTGTAACCCAATCCCATGCTCCTTTGGAGAATAGGCTTTGGCGTCTGATTCGTATGGAAAAATTAACTGCTTATCTACATAATTTGTCCTCTTCTTATCTCCGCTTGTGGACTCCGTGGATTGACTCTGTGGCCCCCCCCCTGGGTTCCATAGAGACCTGCTTCTCCTCTAGGGGGTGCGGTTTAGCAGGAGAGGGTCGTGCAGCCCTATCTTTCCTTCTCCCCACCCACCCTTCCCCTTTTTTTTTTCCTTTCTCTCTCTCTCTATGTCTTGTGACATGTCTAATTTGTATCCCTTCCCTTTGGTTCTTCATTCTGTACCCCAAATTTCTTGTTTGAAAACCAATAAAGATTGAATTAAAAAAAAAAAAGAATGGGTGCAATTCCGTAGTAAACCATCTGCACCATAGGGGTCTAATAAACAGGGGTGGGCGATAGGTCCCATCATGTTCCCATGAAATAAAATCTGTGAAAACCACATGGTTGTCCTCTTTTTTTGTGGGAAAATTCGCTTTAAATAACATTATTAAAATCTTCACCGTTTTCAACCATTGCCAAAAATGTTTCAACGGCTAGAAAGTTTTCGCCCCTTTAGTTAAGTTTTTTACCTTTTCGCTATAAAAATGTGACATTTTCCAGGAAGTGAAACACAATACAAGCAGCTACACAGAGAGAGAGAGAGAGAGTGATGTGCTAAGCTGTTATGCTGTGAGTTAATAGCAAAATTCAGGCAGGAAAGGCTCAAATTGTCTGCTATCACTATGAGCAAGTTTGATAATAATAAAAGGAGGAACTGGAATGACCGTTATGCTTCCGGTGAGTCTGAGGAAGAGGGAGTGACAATTAAGACTCAATGATGTCCAGTCCCCCTACATCAACCCTAGGGATCTTGGAGAAATCTGTGTCAAGGGCAGAGGAAGAAGAGGGTAGTAATGAGAACAGGGCATGTCAGTTGCCTGTGTCTGTTGCCAGTGCTGCACCTGCTAGGGTATCTTCTGATTCTAAGAAGGGGGGAAGGAGGAAATTATGCCAAGTGTGACAGCAAGGGACCCTAAGTCACACTTGCCATCCCCAAGCAGTCTCGCCACTACTAGTGCTATGAATGTCCAGCAGCTACCGGCTCAGAGTTTTAGGCGTGACAGAGGGGATGATCATACTACTAGTGAGGAGGAAGACTCAGGGACTGAAATTGTTGTGGTTGGTGTTAGAGGTAGTAACAGTGATGGTGAAGCAGCTGGTGGGACTAGCGTTACCACAGTAGATCCTCCTATTGATGCTGAGGTGGTGGGGAAGTACTGCCTACAACATTCTCCTGACTCTGGGAGTCCCCTTACCCCCACAACATTGTCCAGATGGAACATGATCCTGAAGAAGGCAGAACTGGTGCCTAGCAGCAGTAATATCACCACCATGAGCACAGACTGGCAGCATGTGCCTGCTGCTAGTGCTGACAGTCTGCCTTCTTCAGTTCAACAACAGATTGCAAGTGTGACAGTAGGGGACCTTCTGTCACATTTCTCATCACCACCTCCAACTGGTGAGACATCTGTAATAGAGCAGCAGCAGCAAGGATGGACTGGGGGTGATGATGATGATGTTGGATAAGCTGGGGTAGAAGAGACATTAATGGCCTTTTTAGCCCAAACTGAGAAGGAATGGGGGACAGGGATAAGGATGGGCATCACCACCACCACCAGCTGTGAGCTTTTGGAATTTGAAGTGTTTGGTACTGCTCTAATTCCTGCTGATGCTGAGTTGCAAGGGCAGCAGGATGCTGAGGAGAATTGTAATGGGGCCAACAAGTGATATGGGACTAGGACATATTCCACTTGAAAGCAGAAATACTCTTGGTCCTAGTTGCAGTGCTGATTCTGAGGTAGCAGCTGCAACAGCAGCAACATCATCCTCTGCCCCAGCCATTGAAAGGGAATGTGGAGAAGGAGAAAGAAGACATTCTTCTCCACCTTTCCCCTCCCCCCCAGAAGTCCTGGGTGTGGGACTATTTTTCACTTGGGGTAGACACAGTGCAGTCAACAGTAATGGCACTGTGCGCGGTTTGTGCAAGTCAGTGAAAAGGGGAAAGGAGGAAACGCACTCTGGCACAACTGCCCTGATAACACACATGAAAAACACACAAAGACATTTATGTGAAACATGTTAAAGCCACCACCCACCAAAGAATTGGGCAATGCGTTTGCTGTACCCCCTAACTCTCCCCAAAAGCAACAAGAGGTGAGGTGGAGATCTAAGAGGGGGAAGAACAGAGAAACCCAGCCAGAGGCTGAAAGTTCTGTAGCGAGTGAATCACCTGGCTCACCATCACCTTCTTGCTCTGGGATAACTACATCTTCTGGCAATCCACCTTGTTCATCTTTACCTCCCCCCCACCAGTTGATGTCAGGATGTGGCAGTTCTTGTTCACCCTTTGCAAACTCTGTGCTGCTCTGACCACTCATGGCAGTGTGATTGAGAATAATTGCAAGCAGGGCATCAAGCAGCATCTGAGGAGATTCCATACCACAGAATACACTAAGCTGGTGGCAGGGAGGGTTCATCATTATTATTAAACTGTCTGCAAGTTGTCATGGGTCCTTAGCGGGTAGTGGACAAGGGGCATAGTGACAGCAGCAGTACTTGGTTTCTGGTGGGATGATATCACATTGGGGACCCTAAGCATCATGGTGTTTGGATAGAGTTGTGTCAGGTGTTTGACGTAAGTCCAGATGTGCCCATTGTTCCCAGTCCTTCCCTTATTTACCACACACACACTGTGCACATTGCAAATGCTGATGAGAGGCACAGTTCCAGCTCGCAAGGGAAAAATGTATATTCTAGTAACAACACACCCATGATTTTGGAGAAGGGGTAGGTGGAGAAGCATTATTGAACAACTTCTTTTTTTCCACATATACCTGAAGTGATGGGGGTTAGTTTTGGTGCTGCTACTGACTCAAGTGCATCGCTGACGCTAGCAGTGACAAGTGGAACCATGATTATCCATCACCCATGTTACTGATGTTGTTGATCCCACTCCCTTTGAGCTTCCTAATAATCTTGTGCCAAACAAGTCTAAGTCCTACAAATCAATGTTTTCTCAGTGTTTGGGCCTAACAAATGTCTAAGTCCAACAAAAAATCAATGTTTCTTCAGGGCTTGTGCCTATAATAAGTATAAGTCCTACAAAGCAAGGTTTCCTCGGCTTGGACCTCTAACAACAAATCCAACAAATCATCCTCTACAAAATACTCTATCCTGTCAAGTGTCAGTCTGCCCCAGTCACAACTTACATTAGGGGGTCCCTATCTCTGTCACATTATGTACCAATTTCTTATTTTATTTGATTTTTAATTTAACATTTTTTATTAACTGTCCCACAAATACTAGTCAACAACCCTCTCCCCTCAAAAAAAAATTCCTTGTTCAACTGATTCTTTCCCCAGACTACACCCACCAACACAGGCACCCTCATACCCTTTTGGGAACTAAAATAGCATTTGTTATGTGTTGTGTGTAAATTCAATTTTCCTATTGATTTCAATGCAATGAATATGTGAAAAAAGCAGAAAAACTGCACTTTTTGCAGGAAATGATTCACCAAGTAGGATGTGCCACTATTCACTGATTTTGGTTTGAGGCAAATATTTTCTCCCATCCCTACAACTGAACAATTTCAAAATGTCGGTTGATTTAAATGGGGCTTTTAACCACTGTATCATCACACACGGCCAAGGCCGTTGAGTTTTTCTCATCTATGTCTCATCACTCAGGAAGCACACAGAAAGTAACTCTAGTGAGAGGTTGGTAAGCTTACACACAGATTGGCCAATTTGTGGGACGAAATTCTCACTTATTTCAATTAGATTTACTAAGGATTATTACATATGCCCATTACAGGGCATACATCATTCACAGTATATAGAGGAGTGCAGATTTGTTTGTTTGTATGTGTTTTCACTTTTGGGTCTAGGCCTAAAGTCAGGGGGATTGGAGAACCCTCTCATTTCGTGCTGCTATCTATATCTATCATCTTTATACTTATATTTAATTTATATTTATTATATGGATATTTTATGATGAGTTAGTGCTGTGAGTTTTCTTCTTTTTTTCTGTTTTTGTACACATATCTCCTTCAGCTCACTATAGCAGCTTCTCATTTTATCCAAGTCAATCACTAAGAAAAACACATTATTACTTTATTTCACCATTCTTTTCCATTTCTATCCCACTTGGCCTTTAAGAACCAGGCTTTTTGGCCTGTTCCAATGTGTATACCCCCTGTCTGTTTGGTATCAACCATTCCTCACATGACTTGTGAGGAAGGTTATAAATGGAACATAGTTCTCTATGTAATCACTTTATTACTGCAGGCCCACATGGTTCCTGCAACAGGTAAGTCTTTCATCTACACCTTTTTTATTTTATTGTATGTCTGCTGTTTTTAATTGCACTACACTGGGACCCACAAATAATAATAAAAACATCAAAATATCATTTAAAGGGTCCCCTCCAACGCGTTTCAAAATAACATCTTTCTTTAGGGTTTTTTAATTTAGATAGTACTTGTAGGTGTATTAGAGTTGGACTTACCATAAAGTGAGATACTTTGGCATGGTTGGTAAGCTTACACACGGATTGGCCAATTTGTGGGATGGAATTCTCACTTATTTAACTTAGATTTACTAAGGATTATTATATATGCCCATTACAGGGCACACATCATTCACAGTATATAGAGGAGCGCAGATTTGTTTGTTTGTATAACTCTAGTGAGATGCAGATGAGAGGTGGATTCTACCTTCAGCCATCTTAAGGTGTACATGCCCAATCTTTCCTTCTGTCCATAAACTTAAACCATAAACAATATGCATTGCAGTGAATAAATTCACGCATATCTGCTAACCTGCAGTGACAGGTAAGCTTTACACTTTTCACTCAAACATGAGCATTTTAAAACATGGGATTTAAAACATGCCATTTCACATGGGCCTTCTGTTTCAAGAGGAATCATGTGGAATTCTTAGAAGTCCAATGTTTACAGAAAGGAACTGTGACAGGATGGTCAGTAAAGTGTGAGGCTGTTCTGGGTGCACAATGCAAAAATGTGTCTACTTTCCCCAGGAATAGGAAGGGAAGAAACAGAGTGTTACAACTAAACTTAACATTTTTGCTTAGGATCTTCGGGATTCTTAATACTGCCCTGCACTCAAACATTGCATATGACACAAGATACCATTTAAAAAAAAAAAAAAAAAAATGAATGTCAAGGTTTATTAACTAAACTAATTATTTAAACCAGAGGTGTCTAATCCGGGTAGTATGAGGTAGTATGTCTTAGCCAACCACCAAGCCATTCTGAATCTGAAGTCTCTTCTGAGCCTATGAAACTGGGAATTCTAACGCACCTTCCCTAAGAAGTGTTGGATAGCTGCACTCTTGGCCTGTGCTTATACTGTCCTGTTTCTAGCTGTGTAATCCACTCATGGCCAGTGACGCTGGGAAATGCCAAGGTTTAGTGGTGTCTCTGGGAGCTTCACTAAGCCTATGTTCCATGTCTGCCAGCATCAGGAATCACATGCTGTTGCAAATGACCCTGTCGTGGTCAGAAGATTGCATTTCTACTCAGGCTTTCCTGGACTATGGAGCTGCTGGATTGTTTTTTGGTAAGGCTTTTGTCAAATAATGTAATATGCCACTGCGCCCAAGGAAACCCCAGTCGGAATAAGCATGGTTGATGGCACATCTTTGGCTAGTGGTTTAGTTACTCATTCTATATTTCCCTCCAAAGCACCATAAGAGGTAAAGATCAGGAAAGGGCCACAACAAACTCCCATCATCCTAGGATACTTCTGGCTATGTCTTCATCATAACCCAGCTATTGATTGGAAGACTGGGTAGATCAACTTTTGTAAAACTCATTGCATTCTACATTCTGTTTCTGATGCCTCACTTGACTGAGCTGAACCTCCTCAAGTACCTCTTCAGTACTATAAATTTGTAGACATCTTTTGTACGAAGAAAGCTGAGACTACCATCCCACAGACTCTACAACTGTGCAATTGATCTTCTGTTTAAAGCAACGCATCCTAAGGTTTGCACCTACCCTCTTTCGGTGCCCAATCCAAAATGATGGAGTATATAAAGGACAAACACCTCCTCTCCTAGCAAACTGAGAAAATCTCTAATGCCTCAAGTTGTGATGAGCCCATTGTGACGGTACCAGCGGACATCCAGCCTTGGTGTCCCCATCAATGGTCACTTCTTCCGCTACGAGCCAGATGGACATCCAACAGCATACTGCAATATACCCCAAAACTAGGCAAAACTAGTGTCAGGGTACCAAGAGCACACTCTGGATACAGCAAGCTTACCCCTCCAGACAACACCAGTATAGGTTATGACAAGAACTCCTTTATTGTAACAAACCACACATATGTATACACAAAACCTACATTGAAATACATGGGTAGGCAGGATACAATAGGTGAGTCACAGGGATAATACAATCACAATATACAAGACAAAGGACCAACAACAGGAGGTCCCAGCAAATACAGTAACACAGACATGATTGCATTACTACACAAAAGGACTAGCAACAAATGGTACAACACAATACAAAGGGCCAGACGTGATTAGGTTAGCACACCACAGGGGGTCTCAATACAGTTCATAATACACTGGCTTGAGGGGCTACACTACACATTGGAAATTACTTTGACTAAACTCAAATAATTAACCCTTACTGCCCATTTCCTTGGAAGCAAGCCAGCAGTCCATGGTTGTCAGTCTCTTTGGGCCCAGAAATGTCCACAGTCTCTGGGGTTCTTGGGATAACAGTTCCAGGCCCAGACAAGGGCTCCAGTAATGGACTATGATCTATTACAGGATCCTCCATGGCAAGGGTAAACAGGGAAGAGATTAGTCTCAGGGAGAGGCCATACCCTGTTCCAGGGCTAGGTCCATAGTCTGTGAGCAGGAGGCTGGTCCTCAGGCCCCTCCAGGAGCCAGGGGCCCAGTGCTTCCTGTGACACCCATCATATCTTCCTCTCAACTTATTGTCTCACTTTATCTTCCCTCCTCCAAAAGCACTCAGCTCCACCACACAAGATCCTACTGAGACTGAAGTTCCCTCCAGAAAGATGTTTGTGCCTATATCTCTCTGGCCCCAAATCTTTCACTGGGGTCTTCAGTCTGTAGTGGCTGGGCATCCTGCAGTCAAACATACCTTTGTACTCTTGCTCTCAGCTGTTAATTTCCTAAACTTGATGTTGTGACTTTATGAAATTCTGCTCTGTTTGTGCCCAAGTCAAGACACATATAGCTAAATCAGTGGCTCTTCTTCAGTCACTTTCTCTGCTAGCTCTACCTTATTCTCATCTGCAATTAATTTCATTGTTAATGCCCCTCCATCCATAGGCATGATGGTCATATGGGTCACAATGGACCACTTTTCTAAACACAGTCACATTGTGCCTCTTCCAAAGATGCTAACTTCTGAAGAACTGGCTTATCACTTTGTGAAAGAAATGTATTGGCTCCACAAAGTACCTGAGCAAATAGATTATGACAGAAGCTTTCATTGTGTCATGATTCTGAAGGGCCTTTTGTAAAAGATTTGGAATTGATATGCACTTCTTAACTGTCTACCACCCTCAGTCTAATGGACAGATGAAGAGATTAAACCATAATATTAGACACTTTCTTCAATGCTATTGTAATTTGCAGCAAGGTAACTGGCCTGACTTACTACCCCTGGTGCAGCTTTCCTATATCTCTTCGCTGCAAGATTCACTGGGGTGCTCACCTTTCTTTTCTTCCTTGGGTTATAACCTTCACCCTGGAGAGACAACTTGCTGCAGTATCTGCAGGTTGTGGCTATAGTCCAGGTTGCTTCCATTATGGATCTATTGTAAGGTATCCGAGCCATATTTCTTGTGGCTCAGTCTCACCAAATGAAAGTCGTTTAACAAGCATCACTCTTCAGAACCATTTTTTTTTACCTGGAGCCATGGTCTGGCATTCAACAAAAAACATTAAGCTCCACCAGCCTTCTGGTAAGCTTGGCCATTGCTACATAGGACCTTTCAAGATTCTTCACTTCATCAACCAGGTATCCTACAAACTGGAGATTCTTTCTTAATATAAAATCTCACCTACCGTTCATGTCTCTTTGTTCGCGCCCTGTAAATATAATAGATTTCAGTACACATTTACAGAATTCTAGATCTTTGACTCCAGTACTCTGTGTTTGACTTTGGCTTGTGTGTTCTGACCACACTTGTTTTTCACCTTGCCTAACCTTAGCTACATTCCTGGCCTGATTTTGCACACCAATTTGGATCCTACGTCCTTGGTTAGTTTTTGAGTCCTTGTTCTGTTTCTTAATTCCTTATGCTACTTCTTGCTGCTGTTTTCATTGTGGCTCAGTCTCACCAAAGGAAAGTCCTTTAACAAGCATCACTCTTCAGAACCATTTTTTTACCTGGAGCCATGGTCTGGCACTCAACAAAAAACATTAAGCTCCACCAGCCTTCTGGTAAGCTTGGCCATTGCTACATAGGACCTTTCAAGATTCTTCACTGCATCAACCAGGTATCCTACAAACTGGAGATTCTTTCTTAACATAAAATCTCACCTACCGTTAATGTCTTTTGCACACCAATTTGGATCCTACATCCTTGGTTAGTTTTTGAGTCCTTGTTCTGTTTCTTAATTCCTTATGCTACTTCTTGCTGCTGTTTTCATTGACAAGCAAGTTTGACATTCCTAGTCCAGGTAGATAAAAATGAAAAAGCTTCGCTAATCTCATGCAAAACAATGTAAAGGTAATAGATCAAGCAGCCATAACATGACACTTACTTCAGAAGCCTATTATTGAGATCACACTTTCTGTGGGTCAGTTTAACCTCATCAAAAGCTCTAAATTTAAGTACTGTTGGATCACATTATGTAACAAGGTTGCATATCTAGCTACAAGCTTGTTCCTTTTCCACCTAATGCTTTCAGTACATTTTAAAATCCTTCTCTAGCTATTGTTTAGTATATGACATGACATGAATTCAACATAAATGACATGAGCACCTCAACCACTCTTGGTACCTGGTTATCTCTCTGTCTCTAGTGATAGGTGACAAACTGTGCTAGGCATTAGAATCTAGTCTCATGTAATATATATGCAGGGCATGCATTAAATACTTTCTGCAGTGAATGATGCCATTATCCTCATGCTCAATGAGCCACAGTTTCTAGTGGCCTTTCCTTTGGTTTTGTGGTTATCAGTGGACAGTGGAAAAAAGCTGAGGTGTCAGACACTGTATGCATGATTCTGTGACTATCAACAGGACAGTAGAACAAGACTGAGGATAAACAGGACTTGAGAAAACTAAACCAAAGAAAAAAGGAATAGGAGGAGATTATCTGGGATCAAGTCATAACACACGTAATTAACTTCCTATCTAGAGATCCGTTCAGTAAATAGCTCAGAGACTATGTTAAGACATAGCTTTTATTATAAAAATTAAAAACCATATAAATGTAGTTCTATCTTAATTCCAACCTTTATTTAAAAATCATATTCATGGGAGGAGCCCATTTTAAAAAAATCCCAAACACTGCTTAAGATGAAAAAACACTCAAAGTCTATCCACTCTTGATCATCCTTATACTATAGATGAACTAGAATGTACGTTATGGCAAATACCAATAACTATGAGTATATAGCAGACAGTTGTATGGACTAACTTAAAACCCTCAGTGTGTAACAATTCTTCCTATTGAGTGAAAGGGAGTGAACCAATACAAAATATAAAGTAGCAAAACCCCTTGTAGATCAAATCAAACTGAGGCTCCAAATTATATAAGTTTCAGGATGCTTTAGCATCTGGATCACTCAAGGGATACTAGTCACGCTACTTCTACAGGATAATCAATAAACTGCCAGCATTTGTATGGACACTATAATAAGAGGATTTCAAATAGGAGTAATTCACAGCATAAACTGCAGTGGAGGGTCCCTAATCTCAGATCTATCGACTAGCTCAAAATCTGAATGCCATACAGCTGTCCCTATATTCAATTCTGAATAATTTGTATAATAAAACTATGTCTTAAACAATTCTCTAAGCTATTGATTTACTGATCTGGTCTCTAGATAGGAGGTTATTTACAGGCGGTTTGACTTGGTCCTAGATAATACCTCCAACAATTCCATTTTTTTGTTTTTGTTTAGTTTTCTGTATTGCTGTGTAGACCTGCAGTAAGATATATTAATGATTCTCAATTTGATGAACCCTTTATATTAAAGTATGTGTGGCTTTTTTACAGCAGTGAGGAACTACTTTTTTATACTTTTTGCACATGGTCACCCAGGCGCATTTTGTTCAGCAGGAACTTCTACCCTCATTATTATAACTATATATATATAAGAGAAAGCATAATGTGACCAAAAAACCTGTCTGAAGCCTAACACACCCAGGGGCAGCAGTAAGGAGGGGATATTCATGTCTCCTCCCTACTGCCAGTCCTGGAGATACCCCTCCCTCAAATTCACACTGAACAGAAAAAACATGGCTCACACACACACACACACACACACACACACACAAACAAACAAACACTGTGACATATATATACATACATACACACACACACACACACTGTGAAACACATACATACACAAACACACACATACATAAATGTAAACCCTTGGATATTTTCTGTTGTGGGTCTCCTAGGGACTGACAAGGACTTACTAGGCTGTTTAGAACTGTTTGGTAATGCTCAGGATGTGAAAAGGAGGCTTGGACTTCAAGGAACTGAATGAGCATGCTCACAACATGAAAAACAGGCTTGGAATACAAGAAACTTACTGGGCAGATGCAGAACACACACACACTTCTATGCCCAACTGTCCTCCTGCTCCACACACACATGCACAAAATGCCCTCACCTGTATTTATCCTGTTTACCCTTTCAGTGCATTCTTTGCAATGCATTGCAAACCAATCTGGCACTCAAAGGGTAAAACCTTTATAGACTTAACTTGCAGGGAAGTAATGTACAAGGGAGGACGGGATGTTGGATGCCTATGCTACTCAACGGTTTACCGTTGGAGCGCCAGAGGTGTATGCAAAACATTGCTTTGCAATGCATTGAGAGACCCACTGCCACTCAAAGGGTTAAAGGGATAGTAATACTTCTATTAAAGTTTAGCTCCAAGTCTTCTTTATATTATTTTAAACATGTAGCACTATATTTAATTACTTACAGTTTTGTAGTTCAAACGCTATTCAAGCAGAAAGGATCCCTCTCCTGCCCCTTTCCCTGAGTCACTCAGCTACTCAG
This sequence comes from Rhinophrynus dorsalis, assembly GCA_037306005.1. Classification (NCBI taxonomy): domain Eukaryota; kingdom Metazoa; phylum Chordata; class Amphibia; order Anura; family Rhinophrynidae; genus Rhinophrynus; species Rhinophrynus dorsalis. The sequence continues at coordinate 95,486,257 of CM074727.1, read as the reverse complement.
TCTGGTCCAGATGGAGCATAGCAAGGGACAATCTTCAGGAAGCAAAAGGAAAATCCTACCCTGCTTCCTCAAGGGGGGCAGGGGTTTCCTTATACTTACTGAATGTAAATTGTCCCCCGCTGCATTGGTCCTGTCCCACAACCGGATTCCAGATCTAATGGGAGGTGGCCAGAAGGGGTGGGAGGAAGAACCTTTCAGCTCCATTAGCATTTGAACTACAACACTGTAAGTAATTAAATATAGTGCTACATATTAAAAAGCTATAAAGAAGACCCATAGATAAACAGAAGTATTACTATCCCTTTAAAACATTATATACTTTTGACTTTTTCCTGTGTGACCATGTTGGGGGTTTTGTAGTTTGTTTTTTTTTATATGGACAGTGGATTCCCAGGATCCCTGGTCTTTCCTCAACTCACAGATGCCCAGAACTTCCTCTCCACGGCTGATACCCTTGCCAGCCCCAAGGCTCTGGCCTGTTCCCTCAGACTCAACAGCGGCTTCTTTCTCTTACACTGGATTTGGACATTGTGGGGCACATTGTGGGGAGAATAGTGTCTCTGCTGTACCGGAGCCAGTAACGTGGGGAGCTGAATCTACATTATTTATGTAATTGGGACAACTTCTTTATACATTAACATCATTTGTCTATTTAACAATTTGAGTACCAGAGTTAGCTAATGTATTGTACCATAAAGCACCGGATGCCTTTCCCGCACTCAAAGGGTTAACTCTGACATGACACACTACTCTATAGTGCATGGCACTATTTTTGAGCTTTCCACTTACACATTCCAAATACACAGAGGCATAATACTGCAATTCTGCCCCAAAGGAAATAATAAATACCACTGATTTAATGGTTTCAGGACCAGAGGAGGGGCAGCAACATGTTGTGAAGAGATATCCTCTGGTACTTAGAGGGTTACATTTGGCTTCTAATTCTCTGAATACTGCAGATATTCACTTAAATACAAGATTGTTACCTGCACATCACTGTAAAGCTCCTACACTAATCCCAGGTGGCCACAGCCCACACTTCTAAATTCAGAACCAGGGGACCAACAAGAGCCAGAACCTCCACACATGGTGGGTGGCTATTACTGTGTCACTGTCCCCTCTGTGTGTGTGTATGTCTGTTTTGTGTGTGTGCATGTCTGTTGAGTGTGCGTGCATGTCTGTTGCATGTGCGTGCATGTTTGTTACGTGTGTTTGTACAAGTTGCCTGTGTTTGAGCATGTCTATAGTCTGCATGTATTTCTGTGCATGTCTGTTGCATGTGTGTTTGCATCTCTCATTGGCTAGAGAGCGTTTCAGCTTACATGGAGAAATCCTCTATCATTGGAGGAGGTTGGAACATGACATTCCTTAGGGAGGGAACAGATGAAGATTGACAGGCTGCAGGACAGAGTTGTTCCCGCAGTCTGTCCAGAAGTAAGGCCCCAGCTCATTTTTAAAACTGTAAATTTCACCATAGCTTGCATTGTATAAAAAAACACACACATTACAGGTTATCGCTATATGAACATCACACTGAAGCAAACTTTATAGAGGTGATAGTTCCCCTTTAAGGAATTAGGCAGGTAGGTTGTTCCAAACATCTTGGAGAATTAACCACAGATCTTCTGTGGATTTAGGAGCCTCAGTTGTATCTCTTTCTCTTCATAGATTCGATGATGCTGAGATCAGGGCCCTGTGGGGACATACCATCACTTCTAAGACTCCTTGTTCTTCTTTACACTGAAGATAGTTCTTAAATGATTTTGGCTGTATGTTTGGGTTCGTTGTCATACTGCAGAATAAATTTGAGGCCAATCAGATGCCTCCCTGAAGGTACTGGCTTCTGCTACATCCAAATATTTTACATTTTGACTCATCAGTCCAGAGCACCTGCTGACATTTTTCTGCAACACAGTTCCTGTGTTTTTGTGCATAGTTGAGTTGCTTGGCTTTATTTCTACGCTGGCTTTTTGGCCACAAGTCTTCCATGAAGACCACTTCTGACCAGACTTCTCTGAACAGAAGATGGGTGTACCAGTGTTCCACTGTTTTCTGCCAATTATGCGCTGATGGCACTGCTGGACATATTCCAACTGTGAAGGGAAGAAAGCATGATGTGTCTTTCATCTGCTGCACTGTTTCCTTGGCTGACCACTGTGTCTATAGTCCTCAACTTTGCCCTTTTCTTTGTGCTTCTTCAAAAGAGCTTGGACAGCACATTTGGAAACCCCTGTCTGCCTTGAAATTTTTGCCTGGGGGAGACCTTGCTGATGCAGAATAACTACCTTGTGTCTTGTTGCTGTGCTCAGTGTTGCCACTTTTGGCATTAAACTGTCTTCAGCAACCTCACTTTGTCAGCTGAGTTTGGCTGTTCCTCACCCAGTTTTATTCCTCCTACACAGCTGTTTCTGTTTCAGTTAATGACTGTGTTTCAACCTATGCATTACATTGATGATCATTAGCACCTGTTTGGTATAATAGTTTAATCATACACCTGACTATATGCCTACAAAATCCCTGACTTTGTGCAAGTGTACCTAGAAGAATTGATTCTGTTTTGAAGACAAAGGGTGGTCACACCAAATATTGATTTGATTTAAATATTTCTTCTGTTCACTCATTTTGCATTTTGTTAATTGATAAAAATAACCATATCAACAGTGTATAGTACTGTGCAAAAGTCTTAGGCAGGTATGAAAAACTGCTATAATGGAGTGTACAGTCCTACTGTGTTTGTGTTTGACATTCTTGCCTTAAATGCTAGAGATATTTTGGATAGACCATTCTAGCTTTCAGAGGGTTAAAAGTCTCATTTTAATCAACTTACATTGTATTTCTCCCCTGTGGTGTAGCTGGTTTACCCAAGAGTTACTTGTGTTCTGAGTGTACATCATCCACACTATATACTACCTCATGCAATAAACTTCACTGTGGGAAATGCTGCACTGTGCTTCTGTCTGGCATGAAGCCTGTGTGCCCCAGGTCACAGAAGGTTATGTAATGTTATTCTGGAGATTCTCACAGTTGCATAGTGATAATGGAGCATGTAGACCTTCCTGACTAATTGGCAATTCATAGTGGCCCTTTTAATACAATGAGTTGGGAGGCTTAGGAATGTTATTAGGGTCTGAATACCTTTGTATGAGTAACGTCCAATGGTCAGGGTGTGAGGAAAGTTTTGAAAGCAGTAAAAGCTATGGTGGATTTAGGAATGTAATTGTGTTGATGGTGGGTAGATAGTGTAATCTGTATAACTGTGTAATGTGTCACTGGGGGGCTGGCGTTATTAATGCTACCTTTTAGTCATAGGGGTAAAAGGTAGCAAGGGATGTGCAAGTGTTAGATTTGCCATTTTTACTGGAAATAATACTGTTACTATGTTACTTTCCAAACTTTTAGTGATACATTTTATTGACCGAAAGTCCAGATTTTATCAGCCCAATAGAACATTCCAGTTCGATGGTAACCCTAATTACTTTGGTCCAGCCAGTTTGATGGCTGTGTAACTTTGGAAATTGAGGTGTGATGGTGGGTTCCTGAATTCATGTTGAAGGTTTAAGTATAATAATGTGATGATGTTAAGGTGATGTAAGGTGCAAGTGTGTGATGGAGGTGTAGAGATGTAGGAGTTGATGGTATGGAGGGTCTGATATCAGCGAGCATGTACTAGTGGTGAGGGTATGATGATGGGCAAAAGGGCAACAACTGTAAGGGGATGATGGTTTAAGGCAGCTATGTGAAAATACATACTTAGTGATTCCATCTAAGAAGGACCACAACAATGGCTGATGATGTCTGTACTTATTTTGTTGGGGAGGTCTAGAGAGAGAGGAACAAACTGTATAATAGTTTGCTGCTTTGCTGCAGGTGTTCTGATAATGATCCTTTAGAACAGGGGTATGTCACATGTGGCTCTTGGAGACTACAAATCCATCACCCCAAATCAACCAAGAGCTGAAAGTCCAGAGGTTTCCTACCCCTGCTCTAGACTGTTTGTTTTAGATCAAAACAAGCTGATTTAAATCTGAATTTGGACCAGAAGGGCCTTGCTACAATGAAAATAAGAAATCCTGCTGGGGACTGAAGTTTACTGGCAAAGGGGCTACTTGTTTGATATGTCTGGTTTATGGTTTGCACTGATGATGGGATTAGGTTTTGATTATGGCATGCACTGAGGATGCTATTTGTATGGTCAAGATGTGAGTGTGGGGGCAGTTAAAGTGACAGTAGTGGGGATGATCATGATGGTTGGGTGCTCGCTGTAGGTACGTATGTATGCTGGGTGTTGTTGTTAATGGTGTAAGATCTGTGACTGAGTAATTTTAAGGACTTTAATGGCCCCAAACACAGGAGTATGCTTTTGGGTTCCCTTTAAGATCAAAGGAGCTTTTTCCTTAATCTTTTGATATTTGTAGCAAAAACAGTCAAATTTTTACATCTTGCATCTCAACCATCTGACCACAAGATTAAACTGGTTCCTTGATGAAAACCTGGAATAGATGAAAACTGAAGTGATGCTTCCTTATTGACAAGAGGCTTTCAGTAAATGTTGGGTTCACCAATGCACTCAAATGGTCCTGTGAGTGATTCGTTTATGATCTGCATTCTTGGTGGAAGTATCAGAGAGAGAGAGAGATAGATAGATAGATAGATAGATAGATAGATAGATAGATAGATAGATAGATAGATAGTGTGTGTGTGTATGTATGTGTGATGGTGTTGGGCTGTTGGTGCTTGAGGGTGTGCTCTTGATTTGTATGTTCAACAGAGCTGCTGAGGGTAGGATAAAATAGTGATGGGCTGCCATTCTGACTTACGGTAAGTCTGCATGTGTCTGTGGCATTAGTCATCCTGCTTGTCTTATTTTATCCATCTCTCTCTTATGGTCTGTTTCTCTTTCCTTTTCTTTATCTCTGTCTCTCACAATCTCTATTTCTCCGTGTCTGTTTCAAAGTGCAGTCCAATAATGATTATGGTAAATCAATAGAGCGTGAACAAGGTTGCCCTATAAAAATTAATGCATGAACTAGTTCACTACCTTCCTCTTATAAATCTAATAAGAAGTTGAAGCGTTATTGGAAGGAAACACGGTGAAAGCTTTACTGGAGACAACACTAACATAAGGTAACTTTGAGAGCTGCAGTCCAGCTAGATATCAGCTAGATACCAGAGCAAAGCCAGAAGGATACACTTATGCCACCAAACAGCTGTGAGCTGGCCGCTAATCCAGAAAGAGAGCAAGTATACTTCATAATTCCACCAGAGATGTCACTAGACACTGGCCCAGCAGTCCCCATGATCCCCATGGTGGATGCAGCTCATTACAACTGCCTCAAGCTCTCTTAGCAACTGACATTCCAATAAATTCATCCCAAGCTGTTGTTAACCTTTTATATTCTCCTACAAGTTGTACTTTTCCTAACCTAACCTTATCTAATGTAAAGTATACAGACCCATCAACATTTAATAAAGCAGTACCTGACTGAAACAAACATAGGTTATATGCATATCTGAGAACTTTCAAGTTAAGCTGACCCTGAGATCTTTGGAATATTAACCCTTAAAGCTTCCCATAATGTAGATTTTATGAGGTATGTACATGCTTGCTCTAACCCAGAGGTGCTCCAGTTGGTCTGCAAGTAACCTTTATCATGCTACAATTTAGATATCTCACAGTCTAAACACAAACAAGACAAGCAGGACACCTTCCCTGTCTGTCTTCTACAAATAACACCGATTTAGACACTAAAGAAACAATTAATTGAGACAAATCACATAGTAGGTAACACAGAACTCTCTTACCCTGAGATTTTGGCCCTTCACCCTGAGACCCTGAGATTTAAGTCAAAACCATGAGTCTCAGGGTCAAACCCTGAGAGTTCCCAGTTATGGTTATAAGAACCCAATAAAAATACTAAGAGCTGAACAGGACACTCACTAAAAAAATAAAAACAGACAATATATTATATACCCATGATACAATACCTCTTACTTTTCTTTCTCTAACAGTTACTATCATCAAGGAAAGCTTATGTTTGCTACTGACAGCTTTGAATGTATCTTACAATACATTTAAAATAAAGTAATCATTTTAACATTTTAGTGAGTGCCCTGCGAAACCCTTTCTCATGGATTTACATGCACATATAACTAACAAACTTCGAATATACTGGACTTTATGTTCTCATACACAGCCTCCAAGGCAGGGGCAATAGCCTGCCTCAAGACCTAAGAGAGGGAAGTTCTGGAACCATCAGTCTGAGCTAGTAATGTGGCCTCTTCTCCATCTGGAACTTTCTGTTGACTTGAATGATGCTGCAGAATTAGTCCAGTACAGCTGTGAATACATAGAAAGTATACAGCCCTCCCAGTGACTTTGCTCTGCTGCCTACTGGTCTTGCGTCTTTGGCAAACAGCATAATATGGAAAAACAAACAGCAGCTAATGACGTCCAAGGCCTCCTCACATTCACCTCACTGCAGGTGATTGTTTGAAGAATTTGACAAGAGATTGCAATTATATAACCTAAACTGTTGGGATCGTATTATAGAAATCCTCTACTCTTTCTGACTTTATTTCCCCTTAGACCTTAAAGGGATAGTGATGTTTCACAAAAAAGCAATATTGTCAGAGTTGTAGTCCCCATCCGCCCCTATTACCTAGTGTAAGGTGCCTCCCCTCAGATGTGAAATCTGGTCCTGGGACCAGACAGATCACAGCAAGGGACAATCTTTTTACTGTGAGCATAAGGAAAACACTGCCACCATTGACAGGTTTTTCAGTTTTTTCCTTATACTCAATGAAGATTGTCCCTCTCTTTGATCAACCCAGACAGTCTTGCTGCTCTGAGGTGAGCAGTGTTACATCAGTAAAAGGGGAGGGAAGGGGATACTTTATCATTCAATTACTCTTGAACTACAACTCTGACAGTATTGAAATAACACTCTACAGGTCCCAAATACTATAAAGATTAATTGGAGCTGCTTTTTTTGTGAAACATTGCTATTACATCCCTTTAATGAAAGGATTAACTAATGCACTGCAGTGTAAAAACAGGTGCAGATGCCTATTTTACACTTTCCATTTTGCTACATTGCCACATGTATATTTCTTGTAATATGACTATATAAGGGAACAAAGAGGACAGTGAAAATGTATTATAATGGGCCATGAATATTACTACTGTGAGTGCAAGAGGAGTGTCCAGTGTATTGTTTGCAGTGTATCTGACACCCCTTGGTACTACACACAGAACTAAAAGAAAGAGTGGCAATAGTATGTTTTCCATTCCTCACATAAAAGAGTGAAAGTAACATGTAATAATCACAGTTGCACATCTGTACATATCTGACACAACCCCATTTTAGGCACATAAACAATACATCATAAGAAAATTAGGTAATACTGAATGCATTTATTTCATACATTCCCCATCAAAGCCTTTTATTCCACATTTTCTCTCTCTGAAATATACCTGATACTTTGTTCAACGCATCATCAAATCCTATACATTTAGTTTTATGTTTCTATATATATATAATTTATATATATATATTTATATAATATTAAGACTGATGTAGTAAGAGGATCTGATATAATTATGTAGTAAGCCGGCTGCACTATAGGGTAGAAACTGAAAATAAAACAATGATGGCTTTTACCCCTTAAACGTTAGGTTACTCTCTAAGGCATAGAAGTTAAAAGCCCCATTTAAGTCAATGGGAATCTGGAGAAATTTAATGTGTCCCCCCATGATGCAGTTGCTTTACTCCAGAATTACCTCAGTTCTTTTTCTTACATCACCCTCAGTATGGTTCTGGGAACTTGGAGGCGCTGGGGACAGAGATTAACCAGTTCTGTAAGGTATATTCAGTTATTTATCAAAAATGGTGTATTTTCTTTGTGCACTGTACACCTGCATATGCTTTACTAAGAAATGAAAAAGATAGTGTGCTCACGTAGGACTTTCTACATGGAAATCTGTCATACTGCACACAATTCACAAAACATGTCCATATGAAAGTTTTTTATGTTATCTCCCCTACACTAAAGGGATAGTAATATTTAGATATTACGTAGTTACATAGTAGTTTAGGTTGAAAAAAGACTTGTGTCCATCACATTCAACCCTTTTCCTATTCCTGTTTACCATTGTTGATCCAAAAGAAGGCAAAAAAAACCCTCAATACAGCAATTTCAAATTCTGCTTTGAATAGGGGGAAAATTCCTTCTTGGTTCCAAATGGCAATCAGATTCTCCTTGGATCAACAAGCACTAAATAAATATTAATCCCAATACTTACTCACATAGCCCTCTATGTTCTGCTCTTTTGAAGAAGTATCCAGGCCCTTTTTAAAGGCATCTAATGAATTTGATAGCACCGCCTCCTCAGGCAGTGAATTCCTTACCTTTATTGTCCTTACCTTGAAGAATCCCTTCTGCTGTTGTAGACAAAATCTACTTTCCTCAAGTCTGAGCAGGTGACTCCTTGTCCTTTCTGTTAATGAACAGGTCTCTGGAGAGCCCTTTGTATGGGTCCTGAACATATGCATATAATGTTATCAAATCCCCTCCAAGAAGCCGTTTCTCTAGTTTGTACAAGTTTAACTTTTCAAGCCTTTCTTCTTAACTAAAACCTTCCATTCCCCGTATTAGTTTTGTAGCCCTCCTCTGCACTTTCTCTAGTTCCATAATGTCCTTTTTTAGAAAAGGCGCCTACAATTGAACTGCATATTCAAGGTGGGGTCTTACCATGGACCTGTAAAGAAGCAAAATAATATCTTCCTCCCATGAGTCAATACCCCTTTTAATACATGCCAATATCTTATTGGACTTTGCAGTCGCCAGCTGGCATTGCACACTACTGCTAAGTCTATTGTCTACCATTACTCCCAAATCCTTTTCATTAGTAGATTTCCCCAAAGAAACACCATTTAAACTATATGATGCATTTTTATTATTATACCAAAAATGCATAACTTTACACTTGTCTATATTGAATCACATTTGCCTGCCCAGTTACCCAATTTGTCCAAATCCTCTTGTAATGAAGACACATCCAGTTCATATTTTATTACCCTACTTAATTTTGTGTCATCGGAAAACACTAATACATGGCTCCCTTTGCCCTCTGGGAGATCATTAATAAACAAATTAAAAAGAAGAGGTCCTAGGACAGATCCCTGAGGTACTCCACTTATCACATTTGTCCAATACAATTAAGCCAAAGTCGATTCTTTACTATACTTTTTTTTATAACACAGAGTACCTTTCTAACTGTCCTCCTCCCATCCCTTTTCCATAAGTCACAATGCCTCCCCTCAGAGCAGCAAGCCGGTCCGGATGGATTGCGACCAAGGACAATCTTGTGTTAGCATAAGGAAAAAATAGCCCTCTGTAGTCAAGGAAGGCAGGGATTTCCTTATACTGATAGAAAGAAGATCGCTCCTCGTCGAGATCCATCCAGACTGGCTTGCTGCTATTAGGGGAGGCATTTTGACATATGGAAAAGTAGTGGGAGGGGCACACTTTAAAATAAAACAAAGACGACAGCAATATGGACAGTTAGAAAGGTACACTTCATTATAAAAAACTATATTGAAGAATACACCTTGACTTAATATCTAAACATTACCATCTCTTAATACAAAATGCTGCAGTCGGGACTTGCTGTAGGGGGTTTTGATGGGAATATCCATGGATTCACTCATTGCTTTGCAGTGCATTGGCGTACTCTCTTGCACTCAAGAACTGAAAGGAATACTAACACCTAAAATGATCTGAGATTATACACACTTATCATACATTGCTCTCTGTGCTAGAATCTGTTTTCTGAGGCCTGATATCTACATGTGATCTGTAGGGTCTCCCATTACCATAGCTATCTTGATAGAAGGTCTTAGAAGTCTGCAAATTAGCTGACATAATGTACCAGTCTTTGTGAATAGAACAGCAGTGTGTACTAATCTCAAAATATTAATATTAGCACTGCACAAAAACATTAACCAGGACAGTCTATAAATTATTTAAAAATGCATGTTTAGGATTAGATTTTAGGGATAAAATATAACATTTTACAGATGGGAGGACATGCTATTTTAAATTATAATACCCAATTGCATTGTTTGGCTTAAGTGTCCCTTTAAATACAATACAATACAATTTTGGAATTGCTGTTATTCTATTTAATAGAAATACCAAGGTGTCTATATGACTTCCAAACCATTAAAAACGAAACCTTTACTCACTGTTAATTTCATACAAGAGAACAAAAGTTTATTTGTGGAAAGTGTTAAATTACCTTCGTCTTTTCTTTTAGATGAATTCTTCTGCAGACTTTCACTGCTTGAATCCAGAAAAACCCAGATTAAGGAGGTAATCCTCCTTGGTGTTAATCAGATCTGGTTTGATCAGGAGTTTGTGGGATTGCCTGACATTTACGCACTTGCTCTGATGACATGCTGGTAGAGAGAATCTACTATTGTATACACACTCACATGCAATGCACACATGTACAATACATACTCATATGCAATGCACACATGCACAACACATGCAATATACACACGGAATACACAAATCACACACGTGTACAACACAAATGTGCAAAACACATGCACACAACACACATGTGCAAAACACACACACAATACACATAAACATGCAATACAGACCATGCACAACACAATACACAAATACACACATTACACACACGCAATACACAAACACACAACACCCACGCAAATTCAACAATCCAGATATTAAGAAGATTGTCTCCTTTCTGGATTTACCTGGATGTCAGGTGAAATAGTCCTACATGTAAATCCACGTAATTTTTTAACCCTATTACTACCAGACAGGTATCACATTCTATGTTTATTTAGTCATGCATACAACTGCATGAGAATTTTTTTTTGGGGGGAGGGGTTATTTATTCTATTAACTGCATGCACAAAGCGTGCCAATATTGTTAATATACACATATATGCACACCACAACTCACTGCCTGACAACCATCACACACACACACACACACACATATATATATATATATATACTAGCAAAAGGGGCACCGTGTTGCCAGTGGAGATTCAGTCTTTTCAGTGCTTCAGGGTATGGGTATGTTTTCAGCAGTGAAAGGGTTAAGTGCTTGACAGGCAAAGAGGTATCCAACCACTGAAATGTTTGGATACTTCTTTGGCACTGAATAAAGGCAACAGACTGACCATTTTCTATGGTTTCTTTAAACCCCTTCAGTGGCAAAGAAGTATCCAACGCATTCCACTGCATGGATACCTCATTGGGTCTCAAACATTAACCTTTTCACTGGCGCTAACATATCCAAACCACTGTCAATGAATGCATTGGATACCCCTCAAGAACTCAAAGGACTTGATCCCCATGGGCAACGCCGTGCCCCTTTTGCTCTAGTACCTTATAGCTGGGGAGCACTGTATTGCTTCAGTACTGAAAGGGTTAATACTGTACAGGCCACAGAGAAACAGCTCATACAGCAGGGGAGCCCCCAAGCATATGCTAGACCTGTGCCTATATTAAATGAATAGCTCAGTTATGTGAAATGCATCAGCTACAACAGGATGAAAAAGCAGATTGACTGAAACTGATTCACAAAATTAAATATTTTGATAGCAAGTGTCAAAAGAATTGAATAATTGATAATGATGAAATTGGGGTTATGTCCTAATTAATTTGATGTCTAAAATAATTTCCTAACCATGTAAAGTTTGTCCTTTGGGGCTCATTATTAATACTTCTGATGAGCCCATACCCCAGGTATTTTGGCACCTAAGAACACCTGTGGCATTTATTAAAGACATATAGTTGTGCTTATAAGGAGTGTATGATCTTGACATTCATTGAGGATCAGTGTAATGTCAACACGAAACCTCTTAAGTGAAATGTGATCGCTCATAAAGAATTGCTGAGTATTTTAGATGGCTGAGGAAAGAGCTGAGTCAATGGATTTCTATTTTTTTGTATATACAGCTATCAGAGCCAAGAAATGCGTTACTTCTATTTTAGTTTCTACTAGATCCTCTTGGATAAGGCATTAGTAAATCCCCTCTGCATAAGTTCTGCTTATTTGCATTGTTAGTCTTTACAGACTTGATTCAATGACCTACACTAAGCTAAGCTGGTGTTAAAGTAGTTCTAAATTGCCATGTAAGCTATTCAATGACCTGTCTACATGAAAAATGGGTGCTTATTTTAGACAATGGCCAGTAAAAACCTACACCATAGAAATCAACAGAACATCACAACCACTTAAGGATTCAATGCCCTGCACTAACACATAGTGCAGTGCAAATGGGTTCATTTTCTTTCATTAATTTCAAGCCACTGCACTGCACTGCATACCTACAAGCCTAAAAACAACACCTGGCACATGCACACTTAGAGGGGAAAAGTTAAGCAAAACAAGATTAACCCTTTCCACAGCACATCACAAAAAAAGGAAGCCACCATAACACACCTGCACATAAATCATAGAACCAATCAAGACTAAACATCACCATACACACACCTGTACCATCACATGCATCTCTACCTGTAAAGACACTCCTCTGTCGTTGAGATTCTATTTAGCACCTACTGTATACCCAGTAGAGTGGCCTTATATCTACTAATGATAGACAATGAATGACCATTTTTCTTCTATTTCATTGGACGTTTGAATTGTCTTTTGCAGGGTTTTTGCAGTGTGATTGGCTGTGGAGTTCAATCTCAGTAGAAATAGCACATATTCATGTCAATTAGTGGTCTTCAACTGCATTGAATAACATCACACAGCTTGTTATTTATTGTGCGCTAAAGAGTAGGGACAAAAATTTGGAATTAGTGCAGGTCATTGACTCAAGTCCTAGATTTCTTATCAAGCTTCAAAGTCTCCACTAAGAGGTCTACTGACAAACTATTATAATATTATAACTATTAATAAATACCACTATGTGTGGAGGTCTAGTATTCTCAGGACTCATGGTATTGTGAATGCACATAATATTTTCTGTGGTTCCTGATGAAGTTTCCCTAAGTGGACTACAAGCATACAAGCATGGATGTGTAAACATTTTTGCCACAAAAGCAACATATATATTTATATACATATATGTATATATATAGCTGTATTCTAAGTGTTACTATTCCTTTAATAGCTCAAGGTGATAAATCTATGTTACTTGATTAATAATTTTTAGGAAGACTAAATCCATATTCACTATAGAAGACAAAACATGTGACTCTCCAAAGATCCACATATTCTCTGATGTATAGTGCCATCCTATCCTTAACAACATTATCCCATATGCATATTTAAATTTCTTAGAAAAGTTTATTAAAACATTTAACCCCTTCAGTGCCAGAGGCTTGGGCCATTTCCTGTACCCTGCAGGCCAGACACTTTTTCAGCATTTTTGCTATCCTTCCGTTTAGGCTTCATTTCCTCTGGGGATTTTTAGTTAAAGGGATAGTAACACTTCGTTTTAACTTTATTGTATTTTGTAGGCATTATGAGATATTCACAAGCAAAGTTCCCCTCCCCGCCCCTTTTACCTAGTGTAAGCCATCTCTTCTCAGATGTGAGTCTGGTTGTATGACAGTACAGATAACAGAAGGGGACAATTTTCTTTGTATGAAAACAATGAAAGCCCTTCCCCCCTTGACAAGTTTTTCAGCTTTTTCCATTATCTTAATTGAAGATTGTCCCTCTCTGCAATCTACCTAGGCATCTCCCTTCTGATCTGGTTGAACAGGGGGGGGATACTTTGTTTGTGAATATCTCTTAAACCATAAAGGTTTCAGAGATAAGACTTATATCATTCTTCATGTTTTTTTAATGCCTACAAAATAAAATAAAGTTAAAATGAAGTATTACTATCCCTTTAAATATGGAAAACTATATATTGTTTTTTTCAGAACGAATTGAGCTTTCTCGTGGTACCTTACATGAAGAGAATTTTACATCGTGCAAAAAGCTTTGATGTCATAATTACAAAAAAAGTGAAAATTTACTCATTTTGCTAAAATCACATACTATGTATCAAAAACATTTACATTGATTGAAAAAGTTTCAATTATTTGAAAAAGCCCCGAGTCCCCCGAGTAAAAAAATACCAAATTTGTATAGTTTTACCTATGTCCATGGCTAGCGTAGAGCCCTAATCACCAGCAGCGCAAAATTACATTTTCAACTTTATAAACTAATATGCGCATTCTACGGTTTTTGTGGTAAAGCTACCCTAAAACAGTGGAATAATGAAAAAGATGGCGCTAATGAAAAAAAAGGCATTTTCTTACATTTCTGTCCCTTCAAATGTGCTAAAATTTGTGAAAACCATGGCATTTCCAACTGTATTCATTAGCTAGTGCTCTTAGGAAAAAAATGACACCTCATTGGTATGAGTTCACCTACCTCAGGGGGCGCTAGAAGTGCAAAACGACACCTACTACAACCTCAAATTTTTCTAACATTTTCTCAAACATTACTTGTCTGTACACAAATGGTTATAACAACTACAGAAGTGAAGAAAGGGTACAAAAACCATACCATTTTGAAAAGAAGACACCCTGCCGCATCTAATGATGGCTGACTTGCCTTGTTACCCCAAGACTGGAGTGCACAAATGCCTCCAGAAGGTGGCGCTAAAGAAAAAAAAAGGCATTTTCTTACATTTCTGCCCCTTCAAATGTACTGAAATTTGTGAAAACCATGGCATTTCCAACTGTATTCATTAGCTAGTGCTCTTAGGAGAAAAATGACACCTCATTGGCATGAGTTCACCTACCTCAGGGGGTGCTAGAAGTGCAAAATGACACCTACTACAACCTCAAATTTTTCTAACATTTTCTCAAACATTACTTGTCTGTACACAAATGGTTATAACAACTACAGAAGTGAAGAAAGGGTACACAAACCATTTTGAAAAGAAGACACCCTGCCGCATCTAATGATGGGTGACTTGCCTTGTTACCCCAAGCCTGGAGTGCACAAATGACACCAGAAGGTGGCGCTAATGAAGGAAAAAAAAGGCATTTTCTTACATTTCTGCCCCTTCAAATGTGCTGAAATCTGTGAAAACCATGGAATTTCCAAATGTATTCATTAGCTAGTGCTCTTTGGAGAAAATTGACACCTCATTGGTATGAGTCGACCTACCTTAGGGGTGCCAGAACCACATAAATACACCTACCTGTTTGCTTCCTCGAAAATGGCTGCTTGTACTAAAATGTTCATAACTGTTAGCGACATGAAGGAAATATATAAAAGGTATACCATTTTGGAAAGTAGACATTCACCCACATCACATGAGGGGTCACTTGCCTTTCTACCCCCTGGCTGAAGTGCTCAATTATTTCCAAAAGGTGGCGCTATAGGAATAAATACATGTTTTTTTACATTTCCACCACTTCAAAGATACCAAAATCTTTGAAAACCATAACATTTTCTACTGTATTCAGTACCTTCTACCAACATGAGAAAAATGTTACCCCATTTGTGTGGGATAACATGCAATATGTGGGTGGTAGGAACACTTACCTAAACCTGACACTTTTGTTTTTGAAATTATCTGCCTGCACGAAAAGTGTCATAACCATTATAGATATGCAGGAAAGGTAGAGAAACCATACCATTTTGTAAAGAGGATAACCTGCCGCATCTAATGAGGGGCCACTTGCCTTCTTACCCCAAACCTGTTGTGCCCAAATGCTTCCAGAAGGTGGCACTATAGGAAAAAAATTGCATTTTTTACATTTCTGTCCCTTTAAATGTATGGATCTCTGTGAAAACCATGCAATTTTCAACTGCATTCACTAGCTAGTGCTCTTAGGAGTCAAATGACACCCCATTGGTGTGAGTTGACCTACCGTAGGGGGTGCTAGAAGTGCAAAACGACACCTACAACAACCTCTGATTTTTCTAATATTTTCTCAAAATAATACTTTCCTCATGTCCCCCCAAGAGTGCCAGGCAATTTTTTTTTTTAAATGTGGCCACTGCATGCCGGTTATACCGGCTTATGCAGTGACCGCATTTAAGGTGTACCTTGTACGAGCTTGGCACAGCAGGTACAGCTGTGCGCACTTGTACAATGTACCCACTTGGCACTCTAGGGGTTAATTAATAAAACAGAAAGCTAGCAACTTTTGTTGCAGTGGGTAACTAACAAAGTAACATAGCAAATGATGTTGAAAACCAACACAAGTCCATCAAGTTCAATCTTTGCCTCATAACCCAGAAAAATTTAATTATACAAGCCGTCCTGCTACCAAAATGAAACTATTCTGTTTACTGGAACTTCCTGTTTTACCTACTAATACACAGTATAATCCTGTATGTCCCCTTTTGCTAGAAATGCATCTAATCTTCTTTTAAATATATCCATTTTGTCTGCCATTACCACATCCTTGGGCACAGAATTCCATAATTTAGCAGGCTTTAATGTAAAAAAAAACCTTCCTCTCCTGAAATTGAAACCTTCTTTCCTCTAATCTTAGGGGTGACCCCTAATTATTCGATCAGACCTTGGAATAAAAAGCTCACTAGAGAGAGATCACTGTATTGGCATTGGATATTCATATACATTGTAGCAAGATATCTTCTTAGTCATCTTTTCTCAAGAGTAAATAAACCAAGTTTGTCTAGATGTTCATTCAAGGGATAGTAACACTTCGTTTTATCTTTATTTTATTTTGTAGGCATTAAAAAAACATGAAGAACGATATAAGTCTTATCTCTCAAACCTTTATGGTTTAAGAGATATTCACAAGCAAAGTACCCCCCCCCCTTCAGCCAGATCAGAAGAGAGGTGCCCAGGTAGATTGCACAGTGGGACAATCTTCAATTAAGATAAGGGAAAAAGCTGAAAAACTTGTCAAGGGGGGAAGGGCTTTCATTCTTTTCATACAAAGAAGATTGTCCCCTTCTGTTATCTGTCTAGTCTTACAACCAGATTCACATCTGAGAAGAGATGGCTTACACTAGGAAAAAGGGGCGGGAGGGGGAAACTTTGCTTGTGGATATCTCTTAAACCATAAAGGTTTGAGAGATAAGACATATCATTCTTCATGTTTTTTTAATGCCTACAAAATAAAGTTAAAACGAAGTATTACTATCCCTTTCAGTTTATTTTGTTGCTCTTCTCTGTACTCTTTCCAGTTCTAGAGTATTATTTTTCAGAACTGGTGCCCAAAACTGCACTACATATTCAAGGAGAAGTCTTACCAACGATTTGTACAGTAGAAACATTGGTATCCACTCTTGTATGCAAAGACTTTTTTTTGCTTTTGCTACTGCTATCTGACACTGATCACTGTTTCGAAGTTTGTAGTTTACAAAGATTCCGAGGTCTTTCTCTAGCAATGAGTCCATTAAAATGATTCTATTAAGTTCGTAAGTAGCATTGGAATTTTTTCTTCCCAAGTGCATGACTTTACACTTTCCATTTGTTTATCCAGTCTGCCATTTTGTGTGAATCCCTCTGTAGAGAACAAACACCCTGTTCTGAATTTATCAACCTGCATAATAAAATTTTGCTTTCTATATCTATTTCCAAGTAATTTATAAAGATGTTAAAAACAGGGCTTATGCAAGGATTTTTGCCACCACAGGCAAAACCTCATTTTGCTGCCCCCATGGCTCCAACTCTCTTGTGTCCCACCCCTTTATGCCACACCCACTTATACCCAACCTCTTTATGTTACCTTAGCACCTTTTACACACTAATTAACAGATATTTTTGGACTGTTGCATGAAAGAGGCCTACTTAGGGAAGTCCCTCTACACAAAACAGCTGATTGAAGATGATGGTGTTGTAGTGCAACAACAGTTGTAGGACCTCAAGTTGGTCACTTCTCTCTCATTCAGATTAGCATATTTGAACTCCTTTACCACTAGGGAGCTTGGAACAACAGGATGGAGAGGTTTCCAGACTTCATGGTCAATTGGATGCCACATGGATCCTCACATTATTAGGAATATCCATCTTTGGAAATTTTGCATTATTTTTTTCCTCCCTATTAATTTATTCCATCTCTTTGGTGGAAGCCAATATGTTGTGTCAGTTTCAGAAAGAGAAGTGAGTTATAATGAGACAATTACAGTACAGGAAAGTAATTTTTTTATGTTGACTTCCCATTGCTTCAAATGGAAGTCTCCAACTCATTGCGATTTCCCATTAAACCAGTGAGAATTTTGGGACTGCTGCTTGTTTGCCCCATAGGTCATTTGAATTGTTTCAGATTTGCTAACCACAGCTCATATATATCACAGAAGAAGGCACAACTCACACAAAATGTATTTCTATTCGGTTAGAATACGTGATGCCAGTCTACCATGTATTTAACTGTGATGCACTGCCAGTTCATATCAGTACTTATCACAGGCAGGATAAAATTAATTCAGTGTTTATTGTCTGCTGTGTATTTTGCAGAGTCTGTTAGTGTACCTGGCGTGCATATGCTTCTCACACTGTCTCCATCTCCAGTATCTTGCTGTAAATTCCATCTTGCACAGTGTACTTCCTGGTACCGTATTTCTGCTAATAGTAGAGGGCGCCAGATATATCCTAATAATGCAGCTACTGAAAATGATTTTTATAGTTTGCTGTTTCTTCCCTGGTCGCTGGTGCTTCCCAACCTGGCCACAGTTCCCCCATTTTGGCGCCCCTCCGCTGCAGAGCCCTAAGGGGTCTGCCTAAGCAGCCTTATGCTAGCATCGGTCCTGGTTAAAAAGCAGAGGACCAAGTACTGAACCCTGAAGTAGTCTAGGGTTTTCTGTCTACAACAACACACTGTTCCGTATCTGTCAACCAGTTTTCTATCCAGTAGCAAAGTTTTCCTCTAGCCTAAATGTCCTTATTTTATACCCCAGTCTCCTGTGTGGCACTGTATCAAATGCCTTGGCAAAACCTAGATATACCACATCTACTGCTTTACCATTATCTAGGTTGCTACTTACTTCTTCATAAAAGTTCAAAAGATTAGTTTGACAAGATCTTTTCCTCATAAAAACATGTTGATTCCTGCTAATAATCTTATTTTCCTAACACTACACTGAGTTCCAGAAGAACCACTGGATATAAAACTGGATTCACACTTTGGCTCTTACCCACTTTGACACCATGTATTTCCCACAATATTTACTATATAAGTCATCTATACAAAGCATGTGAAGAGTCTGTAAGCAGCTTTTATGACAGTGGGGCACAAGCCATTTTATAAGGAAGCTTTTATCATCAGCACTGGTCTAAACCCAGCTGTGCGACTATAGCCATCACCTCCCTGCCTTACTGGTGTTTGTGTATGTATGTATGTATGTATATCTTTATTTATATGGCACCACACAGTGTACGCAGCGCCTTACAACAGACATATGTTACAATAAATAAGAGGGGATGAAATAAGTGCGACATTCATAGAAACAATGGGAGAGAGGTCCCTGCCCCAAGGAGCTTACAGTCTAAATGGGTAAAGGGAGACATACAATGGGGTAAGAGGGTGTTAAGTGCTGAGATTACAAGTGCTGAGTTTGGACAAAGGCAGTGCATGGTCCTAGTGCTCCAGAAGATAGGACTTCAGGGTAGACTTAAAGACAGAGGGGGAATGTTCTAGACGTAAGGATTGGGGTATGGAGTTCCACAGGTATGGAGCAGAAAGCGAGAAAGGTTTGAGACGGGAGAGGGCAGAGAGTGTGGATGGTACAACAAGAAATGCTTTGTGTGCTGAGCGAAGGAAGCGGCCAGGAACATAATAGGAGATGAGGGAAGAGATGAAAGGAGGGGTAGCAGTGTGGAGAGCGTTAAAGGTCAGAAGAAGGACTTTGTACTTGATGCGCTGCTGAATTGGGAGCCATGACAGATGTCTGAGAATTATGTGGGCAGGTTCAGTTTTTGGCGAGAGTGTGGTGATTCGTGCAGCTGAGTTTAAAACAGATTGCATAGGTGAAAGATGAGTAGCAGGGAGGCCAGTTAGTAGGATATTGCAATAGTCTAAGTGGGACAGAATGAGGGCATGCATAAGAGTTTTAGTAGTTTGTTGGGAGAGGAACGGGCGGATTTTAGTAATGTTGCGAAGGAAGAAGCGAGATGATCTAGCCACGGAGTTAATGTGAGGGGAGAAGGAAAGAGAGGAATCAAATATGGCCCCAAGGCAGCGTGCTGAGCTGACCGGATCAATATCAATTCCATCAACTGTAATGGTGAAGCTAGGTGTTAGGCAAGGTCTTGGTGGGAAGATTAGCAGTTCGGTTTTGGCCATATTAATCTTCAGCTGACGTTGTGCCATCCAGGAGGAAATGGCCAAGAGGCAGTCTGAAATTTGCAGCTGGATTTGAGGTGAAAGATCAGGAGTGGAGATGTAAATTTGGGTATCATCAGCATATAGATGGTATTTGAAGCCAAATGAACGAATAAGTTCACCCAATGAAAGGGTGTACAGTGAGAAAAGCAGAGGACCCAGAACGGAGCCTTGAGGCACCCCCACAGACAGAGGGACTGTGGAGGAGGTGTTATTGTTAGAGGACACAAAAAAGGAACGTTGTGAGAGATAGGAGGAGAGCCATGAAGCAGCTTGATTTCGGAAACCAAGACTGTGGAGAATTTGAGCAAGCAGAGAATGGTTAACTGTGTCGAAGGCAGAGGATAAATCGAGTAGTATAAGTATAGAAAACTGTCCTTTGGCTTTTGCCGTCTGGAGATCATTAGCCACCCTGCAGAGAGCTGTCTCAGTTGAGTGACCGCACCGGAAACCAGACTGCATCGGATCCAAAAGACAGTTAGAGTTGAGGAATTTGGTTATTTGGGAGAAGACCAGGCGTTCTAGGAGTTTTGAGGTAAGAGGTAGAAGGGAGACAGGTCGATAGTTAGAGAGACAGGAGGGGTCAAGGTTAGTCTTTTTGAGCAGGGGTTTAATTTGTGCCTGTTTAAAGGAAGAAGGGAAGGTGCCTGTAGAGACAGAGGTGTTGAAGATGTGTGTTAGTATAGGTGTAAGGACTGGTGCAAGTGGTTTGAGTAAGTGGGAGGGCAAAGGGTCCAAGGAGCAGGTAGTGAGGTGGGTAGATAGGAGAAGCTGAGAAACTTCTTCCTCTGTTATCGGAGTAAAACTATCGAAATATGATGAGGGGGGTTTGGGGAGAGAGAGTTCAGAGCCAGATGGAATAGTAGGAATCTGTTTTTGAATATATTCCACCTTGTGCTTGAAGTGATCTGCAAAAGCTTGAGGTGAATGTGTGGGGTGAGAGGAAGCAGTGGAAGGATGGAGCAAGGAGTCAAAGACTGCAAAGAGATGGCGCGGGTTTGATTTATTGTTGTGAATTAGTATCGTGTAGTATTCTTGTTTAGCTTTTGATAAAGCAGAATGCAGGCAGGACAGCATAAATTTAAATTGGATGAAATCTGCATGTGAGCGAGATTTCCTCCAAAGGCGTTCAGCAGAACGAGTGCAAGAGCGTAGGAAGCGGGTGTGGGAGTTGAACCAGGGTCGTGGATTGACTTGACGACTCCGTTGTGGTTTGAGTGGGGCAAAGGAATCAATAGCAGAGGATAGGATGGAGTTGTAGGAGTTAACAAGAATGTCTGTGTCAGAGATGGCTAACAAAGAGGAAAGATTGGAGTTAAGTGAGGCGCTCATCCCACTGAGATCAAGTGAGCGAGTATCCCTTATAAATCTGTTGGGGGGTGGGATGGGGGAAGGGGCAGAGTGAGAGAGAGAGAAGGATATAAGATGGTGGTCTGATAGAGGGAATGGGGAAACTGTGAGAGAGGAAAGGTCCAGACCCTTAGTAAAAACAAGATCGAGGCAGTGACCAGCCTTGTGAGTGGCACTGTCAGTCCACTGCTGGAGATCAAGGGAGGAGGTTAGGTCTAGAAGACGGGAAGCCCAGGGGACAGAGGGGTCATCAATATGACAGTTAAAGTCACCCAGAATAAGGACAGGATTGTCAGTGGAGAGAAAGAAGGAGAGCCAGGATTCAAAATCTGAGAGAAAGTTTGAAGGAGAAGTGGAGTTAGTAGGTGGCCTGTATATTACAGCCACGCGCATAGACAGAGGGTAATAGAGCTGGATTGCGTGTACTTCAAATGAAAAAAGTGCACAGATGGTGGGATTGAGAGGGTCTGGAAGCGGCAGCGGGAGGAGAGAAGGAGACCTACCCCCCCACCTCGACCAGTGGATCGAGGGGTGTGTGAGAAGCAGAACCCTCCATGAGAGAGTGCAGCCTCCACCGCTGTGTCCTGTGCAGATAACCAAGTTTCTGTGAAAGCAAACAACTGTAGTGATTGCTCACAGACACAATCATGAATGGGGGTTGTCTTATTAACTATGGAGCGGGTGTTCAACAGAGCACAGGAGAAGGGGAGAAAGGAGGGTGAACAAAGAGGAATGTTTATGAGATTTGAGGGGTTAGAACCCACCAAATTGCGATGGGAGGAAATGGTGGGCCGTGGCTGATAGCAGGTGGGTATGGGGTTTGGGCCGGGATTGGGAGCAATATCCCCTGCAGCAAGCAGAAGGATAAGACAAAGGGCAGAGATGTGGGAGTGGGATTTGTATTGGTGCTTTGGAATAGGGACTGCAGAGGGAGAAGGGGTTAAAATCTGGAGAAGTGTGTAGGAGCAGACAGGTGTGAAGGGGAGGAGAGAGGGGGAGATGTGTATGTAGTTTGTAATGTCAGGAGGAGAGCTGAGGCTGACAAGAATCCTGGGGAGCACTGAACATATAACAACAAAATAAATAACAGATGTAAACATTGCAAGTCCAAATCTGATGTCAGGGAAGAAGTGTCTTTGCTGATTATCTTCTTACAGGTGCTCTTTACAGGTAATGCAGGATTTCTTTTGCCTTGGGTGTTGTCCTCGTTGTTGAACTCAGTTGTTAAACTCTTGGAGACACTTTAGAAGATGGGCACTTAGGAATAGGGGCACAAATGCTCTGCCCCCTGCAAATGCTTTCCCCCACAGTGTGGGGGAAAGCATTTGCAGTGTATATTTAATTGCATGTTGATATCAAATCAGTTTGGCTGGATCACGTAATTGGTTTTGTTTTGCTCCAAGAACATGAGATGAAAGAACATTTGGTAGACAATTCTTGTGAATAGATAGATACTTCATGATATCTGGACAGTGGGCCTTATGTACAAAAGAAATCAGGAGCGATTCTGAAACGAAGAAACAACACCGTAGGAGACAATTAAAAATGTCCCAAACCCAACTGATTTAGATCAGTGTTTGTCAATTCCTGCCCTCAGGACCCACTAACAGGCCAGGACTTAGGGATTTCTCTGCTAGAGCACAGGTGTAGTGATCAGAGGCTCATTCACATTGATTAACTCACCTGTGCTCTAACAAGGAAATCATCAAACCCTGGCCTCTTAGTGGGTCCTGAGGACAGTAGTTGAGAAACACTGATTTAGATGGTATGAATGATAAAGAGGTCTCAAAATTATTTTTTCACAGTGTGTATGTAGGAATCCTCTCTAACATTCAGTGGTTTAAATGCTGAATTCAACTTAGTGGGAATTATTATTTCTCCCCTATGGTGAGGTTGATTTGCCCCATAATTGCCCGCTATTTATTTTGTACATTAGGGCTAGTGAATTAGAATGGTAAGCTTGAGAATTATTTCCCTGTGTCACATATTTCACATTTGGTATGTTTCTTTTATATGTTTTTTCCTTTGCTATGCTATTCTGCCATTTTAGGCACAAAATGTATAACTTATCTTTATAGACAATAATAGCCAACTGGATTTTAAATATTTCTCTAATGTATTACTTTGTAGTGCATTGGAAATTTATTTTTTATCCATGGGGTTAACTGGCTTGGAATGAGAGAAGCTTTGTATCTGCAAAATATAAAATAAGTAGTGAGACTCTATGAACAATGCCACATCCAGAACAGAGACTGATTTACACAAAATAAACATGACAGAGTGGAAACCTCCCAAAGAAAACATCTCAAAGACGTCAAGCAGTGAAAAAAAACTACATGAGTCTGATTGTTCAGGATGCAAATTAATCTTGTCCAGGGGACAAATACAAATATTTATTACATTACCATATTCTGGGCTTGTGGATTGTGGGGGGGGTTGCAAACAAAATCGAAAGGGGAGGCTAAGTACAGAGACTTTGTCATTGCACATTGTCGAGAGATAATCACAGTGATAACAGAAGACTGGCACTGTATATCTCTAACATAAGATAAACAATATAAATATATAAATTCAAGATCTTGCACACAATCTAGGTATGACAAACTTTTTCACAGTGAACAGAATTGATGAAAAGAATCAATTACTCATATTCGTGAAACAATATATGTAATATTATTTAAAGCTAAATAAAATATGATATATAGAGCAATAGTAATCTGTGAATTGGGAAACAGAGATATGCAAACTTGACTCAGTAATATATATGAAGCAACAGTTCTAGACTAAGATATATATATATTATGTCACAAGAAAATATAATATGATAGAATATATCAGATAACTGCACAAGTAACACACAAGCACTTATAGGATTAAACTGTACATGAATATATGTATCCAGAGAGAGTGGAAACCTCCCAAAGAAAACATCTCAAAGACGTCAAGCAGAGAAAAAAAAACTACATGAGCCTGATTGTTCAGGATGCAAATTAATCCTATCCTGGGAACAAATACAAATATTTATTACATTACCATATTCTGGGGTTGTGGATTGTGGGGGGGGTTGCAAACAAAATCGAAAGGGGAGGCTAAGTACAGAGACTTTGTCATTGCACATTGTCGAGAGATAATCACAGTGATAACAGAAGACCGGCACTGTATATCTCTAACATAAGATCAATAAACAATATAAATAAATAAATTTGAGATCTTGCACACAATCTAGGTATGACAAACTTTTTCACAGTGAACAGAATTGATGAAAAGAATCAATTACTCATATTCGTGAAACAATATATGTAATATTATTTAAAGCTAAATAAAATATGATATATAGAACAATAGTAATCTGTGAATTGGGAAACAGAGATATGCAAACTTGACTCAGTAAAGATATCAAGCAACAGTTCTAGACTAAGATATATATATATTATGTCACAAGAAAATATAATATGATAGAATATATCAGATAACTGCACAAGTAACACACAAGCACTTATAGGGTTAAACTGTATATGAATATAGGTATTCAGAGGTATAAGCTAGCAATGTTTGAATCCAGCAGTAGTAAGGGTTAACAATCCTACAATTTAGACAGTACAATAGGTGGCAGTGCAACAGCACCTGCTCCACCCGATGTACTAAGGTAATTTAGTGGCAGGAAACTTGTCACTTGAGTTGTGCTCAATAGGACACAGATCAAGTGGCAAACCTTGTTAACCATGATGCATAATATTGCAAGAAATATTACACTCTATCTGAAAGACATAAGGTCCCAGATATATAAAATAAAAATTTAACTATATGGCTGCTGGTTTCAATTTATGCATACCTCTGGAGGAGCACAGAATAATGAAATACATTTCCTGGTAAAAATATGCATTACCACATTATAATCTTAAGCAATAAAAGCAAGGTATGGGTATAGCAATACAATGATAATATATGTTAAATATACCAAAGCATGTGAACCCTAAAGCAGTGGTTCGCAACTCTTATCCTCAGGACCCACTAACAGGCCAGGACAGGGATTTCTCTGCTAGAGCACAGGTGTGGTGATCAGAGGCTCATTCACATTGATTAACTCACCTGTGCTCTAACAAGGAAATCATCAAACCCTGGCCTGTTAGTGGGTCCTGAGGACAGGAGTTGAGAACCACTGCCCTAAAGATTATAATGACGGAATCATGTCTGCCTTCATCTTCAGTGCAAAGGTTTAACCAGAGTTATAGGCAGAAGAGATCAACCAATTACACACTCCCAAGATTTTTGTTCCATCAAGATTTTCACAGATGTGACTATCTCAACAATACAACCTACGCTTGATATCACAAACAGACAAAACAGTATAGAACGGAATCAACCAAAATACCAAATTCACAATTAAAGACACAGAAAGATTCAGAACACCAAGAAATAGAGAACAATGACCCTCTCAGAGTATATTATTGTGAGTTCTCTATACCCGTTTACAGTGATAACAATTGCACCTCCCCACAACCCGACATAGACATTTGCATACGCAACAAACAATTGGCTCTCCAGGTATCAGCTTATTAGCTAATCAGTAATTCCCAATGATCTAAAATTTCTATCAATCTGATCTTACTTACCGTACTGTTTAATTCAGGTATCAGGAAAGTCGGCAACCCTCAGAAGACCCCATTCCAAGACCCAAAACAATGCTTATATGACCCAAAGCCCCCCTTTACAGAAGGATATGCCTATTCTTCTTTCATAGGTTACTTCTAAAAGAATAATTTGGAATCTATTTTTTATGATGTTAACTTGGTCTTCAAATACTTGACTTTCTGTACAATTTTGTTTGATCCTCATCGTCTCCCCTTTGGGGATATTGTTTAGCCAAGGAGGGGAAATGGCAACTGTTGAGTGCAATGTAACTGTTACAGTCAACAGGTTTAACAAAGGTTTTGGTTTTGACATTCCCTTCCTCAATATAAATACTCAGGTCCAGAAATTCCACTTCATTATTACTTGATGTAACGGAAGCTAGGAAGGGACCGCGTTGCCTTCCACCGTCGTTCCCGGGTCTCTGCTTCTCGATGCTGGACTGGCGCCATCGGATGCACCGGTCGAGCAGATAAACGGTCCGGTTGTCGACTTGAAGTGGCTTCATACCCCGGTGTAGTCGACTCTACGTCGAAGGAAGCTTATTGGGGAGGGGTTGACAGGGCTCCTGAGCAGTCGAGTGTTGCAGAACTTGAACACCGGGCAGTAGAGAGTGAGGCCTCTACTCCCGGGCTACAACAAACAGGGAAAGTGTAGCAGGAACGAAGGTAGCAGTCGCCAAGCAGATTTGAGCACTCCGCAGCTCGAATCAAAAGTTTGCAGGAACTTGAAAAAGCAGGGAAGCGTCCATGTTTGTCACGGTTTTTTAAGACTCTCAGACCATTGGGTGAATAAGAACACAGTTTTATTAAAATAAGATAAGGCAATAACACGCCCTCTAGTGGTGGTAAATATACACAGATAATATATAGATATAATGGTAAATGCACAAATGACTTATAAGTACAATTACACAGTAATAGAATAGTGTATACCCCTCAGGGGTTAAGTCCTTGATAACAGTCAGTCTCAGATGTGGATGTTTGAAACGCCCAGGGTGTTATAAGGCTGATGCTGGAGACCAAGACTATCACCGGCTGGATACTGGACTGCCCCGCCACGATGTTCAGTAAGAAGCACAAGAGTCCCCGTAGCCCCCTCGGGCGTACCTACTGGAACTGCTTCAACTAGTGCAAGTGCATAAGGCCCCCACGGGCGAGATTGGAACCGGCCTTCAATGCGATAACTGCCAAGCCTCCTCAGACTTAACCGGATAACGGAATAGCACACGCTAGAGCCGACAGCCCCCACGGGCATGATTACCGTAATACGAATGCTGATGCCTGTGCCTGCAACCACTCGGTAAAGCGGAATCGCTCAATGAACAAGAGAGAGAGTCTCAGGCGCCCAACCGGCCCAAACGGATGTAAACACTCTGCAAGGATGTGTGGAGCTGCCGATGAAGAGCGGCCAGCTCAGCAGTAGTATTCACTGAGAAAGAGACTCTTACAGGATTAGCGATAGAGTGGAACCCAGCGGCACTGCTAGGGTTAATTAGCACATTTACTCGAGGCTTTTCAGCGGTATAGCAAGGCTCTGCAGTCTGAGGGAGGCGCGTGTACACACAACTCTGCAAAGGAAAATGCACTGCACTGATCGGAGTACACCAGGCAAGGCAGCCACACCAAAAGCTGGAACAGCAGATAGAAATGTCGCGGCGGCGACAGCTGGAACACAGGTCACTGTAGAAAGCAGGAGTCGTTCTTCGGAGCGGGAAGTCAGCCAGGCCGGGTCGGAGCACGTAGAAGGTAGTCATACAAGCCGGGTCGTACACAAGCAGGAACGTCAGCCAAACCAGGTCAGGATCCAAAGGAGGTAGTCAGATGAGCCGGGTCATACACGAGCAGGAACACAGGAGAATAGTCAAGACAAGCCAAGTCGGTACACAGGAATCCGGAACACAGGAACACAGCACAGTAACTGACACAGAAACACCACGAAAGGGCGCCTGACAGTTGTGCTAGCCAGGTATAAAAAGGTCACCAGGGGGCAGGCCAAACCAACACAGCAAATCAGTATCTGTCATGGATGAGACTGACAGGAATCACAGGCACTGTGATAACGTTGCTGCCTGACAGCATCTGAAGTTGGGTCGCAGGACACTGGCAGCAGACGGTTGAATGATGCAGGATACTCAGCTCAGATGGGCGTCAGAGTGGCCGCTTTAATACCATGAGAACATAAGACTCCAGGATGCTTGTTCACTCCAAAAGTAACTCTCACTTTATTGACACAAACCACACATATTTATACAAGTCAGCTACATTGAAGTGCATAGGGAAACCAGCTAAGATGGGGAACATCATTCAATCACAATACATCAGACAAAGGCCAGCAACAGATGGTCTTAACAAATACAATGACCTAGACGTGATTACATTAACACACCACAGAGGGTCTCAATACAGTACAACATAGTCAATGGCTGGAGTGGCTACAATACACATCTTAGGGACAAAGACCTAAGGTTGGAGCCTTTGTTTGACTACTTTGAATGTCCTGCTCCAACCTTGACCAATCACTGATCTGCCTACCATTCCCCATGTTAGGCTATGGAAGATATTTGCATACCTCCTTCAGGGATTTAAGTGACCCAACTTCCGCCTCTTGCCCCCTTCCACTGAGTGCTCGATCCGATGGCGATGATCACACACTGCGCCGGTACCCGCCGACTGGTAGTCGGTGAGTGTGTAAGCTCTCGATCACAACAATACATTAAACATAGACCATTCGACAGTACATTAAACACACTCTATGAACACAGGTTTTTAGCCAGTGAATGTTTGACTCGTCTAGCACAAGGCAGTTCTGTGCACAAAGTTCTGTTCGACTCTACTGCCTTTCCACATAAAGTAGGACACAAGTCTTTTTATCCACAGTAATGGCTAGTCCAAAGCAGAGTCCAAACAGGGCAAAATGTCCATAGTCACTGGTGTTTTTAGCTAAGCAGTCTTAGGGTCAGACAAGGGCTCCAGTAACGGGCTAAGCTCTGTTACACTTGATTTCGCTTAAAATTGCAAATTGAACTGATTATCATTAATGTATTCTATAAATTCATTCAGGGACTGAAGAGTGCCTCCCTATATAAAAAACACATCATCTATATATATCCTCCATAGCACCAGGTCTGTGCCAAACTTACAATTACGCCAAATGTACTGGTCCCCCCAGAACTCCATGTACAAATTGGAGTAGCTTGGCGTGAACCTGGTGCCCATGGCCGAGCCCTGCAACTATAAAAAACAGTCTCCTCCATACCAAAAATAGTTATGAGTTAATATAAACAGGATTAGATCACGAAGGAAATCTGTCTGAACTGTCGACAAAATACCCTTCTGTTCCAAGAAATAACGGGTTGCTCTTACACCTTTCTCATGATCAATGACCGTATATAGCGACGTTACTTCAGCTGTTACCATAATATAATTTTCTTCCCACTTGAAATCTCGTAATATGTTAATAATATGGGTAGTATTCTTCAAGTAGGCCTTCAGGTCTTTCACATAATTCTGTAAATAATTATCAATATATTTACTGAGATTGTATCCCAGAAATAATAGGATGGCCTGTTGGTTTTTCAAGGCTCTTATGTATCTTAGGAAGGAAGTAAAAAACAGGCAACCTGGGATAAAAATCTTTGATAAAATCAAATTCCTTTCTATACAATATCTTCCTTTCCATACCTTCATATAGAATATTCTTCAATTCTTCGCCAAATTCTGGTGTAGGGTCTCACATCTGATAAAATTCTCACTGCTTCATCATTATATTGCTGATAGTTCATAATTACCACCCCTCCACCTTTGTCAGCAGGAAGTATCACTATCTCCTCATTTTGCTGTATACTTTTAATGGCCTGATATTCCTCATATGACATTGTATGTTTCTTTCTTTTTCTTATTAATTTTTCTAATATCTTGCTCTACTAGACCCGCAAACATTGTCATTTGGTCACTCATTTCATTTCTAGGGAAGAAGACAGACTTAAAATAACTGCTTCCTTCTAGTTAAAAATTTGCAATTATATATAAAAGTTTGGTTATTTTTCTTGTTTCCTGAATGTGTAACTTTGTATTGTAAATGCTCTTCTAGAGATACTTGAAAACAAGAGACATTTTGTTGTGTCCTTCCAGGTAAAACTCTTTCTAAATGGAAAAAAACATAATTACATAGCACACATCGGGTTAATGCCCTGACTAGCTTGGCTGACGAGTTCCTGCACCCATCTAGCACTCAAAGGCTAATATAATTCTACAAATCCAAATCCAGAAAAACTTGCACAACCACAGGCATGTAGTATGCAGTGATAAAACCAAAGAAGCTTTATTGTGGTAATCAAATTTAAAAAGTTACAATGTACCTCAGTATTTGGCCTTCAAGTATTACAGGGAGAGACCTCAATCATGGAGCGGCAAACAGTAGAAGCATTCTAGTGGCATCCCACCAATCAACGCATTTCACGTCTATAACGCTTAATCATGATATTGATTAAGTATTAAGACAAGAAACACGTTGATCAGTGGGATGCCATTAGAATGCTTCACTGGGTTTATCACTGCATACTACATGCCTATGGTTGTGCAAGTTTTTCCAGTTTGGGATTTGTGCATTAAGGGGAGTTTGTGGAGAAGCTCTTTCATTTGCTCCCTAAACATTATTGTATCTTTGTGTTGGAGAAGATTGTTTTACATGGTGTGGACATGTCATTGTGCGACTCAAACATGAAATTTGCAATCCTTGAACAGACTTTGTTTACTTACAGTTGAACCTGTTATAATTGGAAGTAAGAGCTGCTGAGTCTAGTGTTGTATGTAGTAGAATTCTCCCTCCATGTAAATCCTTGGTAAGGCCTCATCTAGAATATGGAGTACAGTTTTGGGCACCAGTTCTTAACCCTTTGAGTGCCAGAGGGGTACGCACTCAAAGGGTTAAAAAAAAGACATTACTGAACTGCAAAGACATGCAACAAAAGGAATTGGAGGATTTGTTTACATTAAAGATATGTATAAGGAGTGACATGATTGCCATTTACAAATTTATTCAAAGTCAATACAAAGAACTATCCAATTAATTATTTACTCAAAGATCTGAGCTGAGAACGACAGGCCATCCATTAAAACTGGAGGAAAGGCACTTTTTCATGCAGCTTGCTGGTGTGAATGCATAAGGCTAGCAAACAATTGCCAAAAGTCTTAGAGATCCTCTGATAATGCTTCTTTTCCTCTTCCTCCCTCTGAGAGTTTCACCTTATCCTCCCTAATGTCCACAAAGTCCTCAAGCAGAAGCAATGAGAAAAGCTCTACAAACTCTGCCTTCCAAATCCTATCCTTTAAGTCCGCCCTCAAATGGGCACCTGAAGGCCAAGCAAAACATATGTAGAACCCAACCCTCACTGTATCCACCAGCTGAACACCCACTCCCCAAGAAGCATCAACAGTTGCTGATGAAGTATCACCCACAGGATGGAGTGGACTATCTGTATCCACCAGAGCTGCCATGGAACCTAAGAGCCCAGATGCAACTGACAAAGAGAGTACCGCCTCTGAGCACATTCCCTTCACAACCCCACCTAATGTGCCTGGAGCAACCACTGGGTACCCACCTGATATTGCACCCCCCACGCGCACATGCAGGAGTCACAAGTGCACCTACTCCACTGGAGGAAGCCTCTCATTCACAATAAGCTGCTTAAGGCCAGATAAGAAATCCCAAACCCACCCCAGCTCTGGGGACTCCTCCCCAACTCAGTCACTCAGGAGCACAAAAAAGGAAGATTCTCCTTGTACTGCAGCCATAGACTAGATCCTGCAGGAGGAGCACCGAAAATGCAGCAAGAGCTGGACACCGCTGGAACCACCACTACGATGTGAATCCTACTCTGACTGGATGAAGACAAGACCTCAGAAAGAACCCCTGTGGCTGCGTGGTCCACTGCTCTCACATCATGAATCTCTATCAGCAAATGATCAACAGGATTCACTGAAATGTCTTATCTAGGTGAGGAGGTCCCAAGGTAATCGTCATGCCCTGGCGATCCCCTCCGGTAAGCAAGTCCCCCAGCTGTGCCACTGAACACCAACCCAAGGAAGCTGGCACCTGTTCCAGATCCTGAAGCACCATACTGCAAGCTGTCAGCCCTCTCAGACGCAGGCTGTGCCAAGGTAGCATTGGAAGACCCTGGCTGACCCCCAGAAGCTACTCCATCCCCTGAGCCAGGTGTGGTGGTCCAGGACTCTGCGCAAGCCTGGTCGCTGTCAGTCATCTCCGCTCTCCTGGATAACCAACCCCTATGTGGTCATGGCACCTCGGCCCCCCATTCCAGCAGGGGCAGTAGAGGGACCTTGATGGTGGGCTGGCAGCTCTCCTACACCTCTGGGGGGATCTCCACATCAGGGTTCAGACAAGTAGGAGGTCTAGATCTGTGAGGACGCTGTGATTTTACTGGTGGGAAAGCATCAATAGGTGGCTCTCCCAGCCCCCTCTTGTGCCATCCTGACCCTTTTTTAATTCCCTTAACTAGCATAACAGCGAGCATAGAATCAATGGCGGCCTGGTCTACCTCTGTAGCAAAGCTTGCTGGCGAGGCTGAGCTCAAGAAAAAAAAGAATGCAAAACTGGAGAGTACAGCACACAAAACACAAAGCAGCCCCCGAAATGAGAGCTCCACTCAAGCCTTGGTAGGCAAGCGGTACAATAAAGCAGCACAGAAGGAGGAGGTAATTAGAAGCTAACTGACAAGCTCCTCACACCTTGTGCTTATAATCGTCAAACCCACAATACCCTGCAGTGCCACACTTTCCTCCCTTAGAGACAGGGAAAGGGAAGAGACAATCAGCTGCCACCTCTTCCGACATCTGCTTCACTCCACTCCCTGTCAAGTCTCCCTCTGTCCCAGTACCTTATGGGCTCTGGGGGATTCCATTATAAATCCTCTGGGGGCATATAAACTTGTTATCTGCTTACATTTTACTGTTTATTTTTGGTATGATGGAGAGCATGAGTTAAGAATGGTGAATTAGTATTAGCATATATCAAAATACATTTTTATCAACTACATTTGTTCTGTGGAGCCCCTTGTAATGCTTCAGGGAACACTGGGGTTCCACAGAACGCCATTTAACATGACAATCAAACTCCTTTTTGACTTGACTTTTTCTCCAAGTGCAAGAAATGTTAAGTCAAAATGCCAGTACTTTGTATTTTGCTTTCTTTTATAGCCATCTATTTTCTATTCAGTCAGTGACAGATCACATTTTTATTTTTGGTCCAGGAAAGATGGGATTATAATAAAAAAGTGAATGAAGGAATTTTAATAAAATGTAACACTGTTCCTGCAGCAGAAATGCCAGCCTCCAGAGCACTGACTACTACAGGGATATTGTTTCACTATCCCAGCTTTCACAGTCACTGACAAAAGGCTCTCTGAAAATGAAAAGTGAAAAATAGTGTAAAGATGAAAAAGTAATAATAAAGCATAGGCAATCTGACTAATGACTTGCAAAACATAAAAAGTAGAAAGTAAGGATGATTGTATCAAGTTTGTGAGCACCTGAAATTACCTGATCCATGCTAATAGAATATGAGAAAAGTGTTGTTTTGTAAATCTCAGGCTAACAATAAATGAAATGTCACGCTGTGACTCATTAGCTGTAGCATGAAACACATGTTGGAGTATCAGGATCACTGGGTCCAGGTGGGCATTGCCTGCTTCCACATCCTCTCATTCCTAGCATCCCATCTGGTTTTGTACATAATCTGCCTTTTAGGTCGCTGCTGTGTGTATTCATTGTGCCTTCTCCAGTACCTGCTCCTGAGATAAGTCTTTTCTGTCTAAGACTTCCTGGTGCCAACCTGGGTTTCTCTCCCTGTTTGTTAACTGCCCACCCCAACCTCTGCCTGGCATCTCCTCCTGCATTTGTACTGCCTGCCTAACTTTTGACTTCTACTGACTATTCTCCTCTGTCTGACAATGTGATCCTCTGTTTTGTGGTCTCAGGATAGTGTGTTTCTTTTACCCTGGACTAGGCATGTGTTCTCTGGGCTTTTAGCCCTTGAGCACCTTTGAACTTCCCACCAATGCCAAGGAAGCTTTTCCCTTAGCAACTGACTGTTTCTACACTGTTTAAGTTTCGCCTTTCTTTTGCTTATCCTGTCCTAATTTTTTGTATTTCACCCAATATTTTATCACTGCCTCATGGTACACTTTCATTACCAAGCTAGCTGTAACTGCTATCCTGTTACAATCACATCTCAATTAGTTCAGGTCATCATACATCACAGTAGGCAACGCTAATCACTGCATGTGGCTCAGCAAGAGAGCTACAATGGCTGACATATTTCTCAAGTATCTCACTGTAGCCTTGTACTCAAGGTTTAGATGTAAGTGGATTTAGTGAGACAGGAATTGCCTCTGCCTAGAGGGTCAGCTTTAGCTGAGATAATCATCTTCAAATAGCTTTTAGTCAATTTGGGGCAGGAAACCAAGCTTCCAGATCACAGACCACTCCACCACATAATGACTGCTGATAAATATCAAAGGATTGCAAACCAAACCAAATATAGTATTTAAAGGAAAGGATAGTCATTGAGAATGAAAGGGATGGTATCACTTAATACATGAAGAATATATATTGTAGGGTTTATCCTCCTAAGCAAAATGAGGTTACTCCCATTGCTGAGATATGTTTCAGTCAAAATATGTTTCAGTTCAAATTTGAATTTATTTAGGTGCAATATCTCAAAGGCCTGAAATTTTACAGTGGTTCTATTGCTACACCGTCCAATGGAGGTTTATGGTCAATGACCAGAGCTGTCCATAGGATGGTGTAACAACAGCACCACTGTACAATTTCAGGTCACCTAGATTTTTCACCTAAAAAAATCAAGTTTGAGCTGAAATATCTTTTGAATAAAATACCTCAGCAGTGGGCGTGCCCATGTTTTACTCAGGAGGGTAAACCCTACAATACTTAAAATTAAACATATTAAGTATTACTGTCACTTGAAGGCTGTGTAAATTGGAAATATATCCCTTATTAAATTAGAGCAACTGATGCAAAATACACTAAAATCAGGGGAGGGCTGGCCTGGGGGGCAGGGGGGCAATTGCCCCCTGGGCCAGTCATATGTCTGGGCTGGTGGGCCACTCCCTCTTTTGCTACAAATGTAGCTACAGTAGTGATACCACACAGCTTACAATTGAAATGGGTCTACAATCCAAGTAGAGCTACACTAGAAGCATAACCCATTTATCTTGTAAGTTATATGGTATCACTAGTGCAGCGTTACTTACATTGAAAGCTCTGTAGTTGCACCAGTGTAACCCCACTTCAATTGTAAGCTCGGTGGTATTGCTTGCCTTACTTCACAACGCTATGCGTGGCATACCCCTATGGCACTCAAAGGGTTAATGGCAATTTTAAAATTAACAAAAGAGGGTGGGCTGGGACAGAGGGCTGGAACGATAGTAAAATTAGGCCACTTGATTGTAGCTGCCCTCCAGGCCACAAATTGCCAGCCCTCCCCTGACTAAAATACATTCATAACAATACTGATATGTAAACAGAAACCGCTACACCATATAGACACAGACTCTCTGAGCTTTCAGTATATACAGGCGATATTTCTGTGCTGATATACTGTTACATAATGCTGGCAATGTAACTTTCGTTTCTTGTGTCCACGACCCTCTACAACCTTAGCAAGCCTTTTTCCAAGACTAGCTAATCTGAAGCCAGTTTATATAATCAGCTTAAGTGTGAACAGCTCAAAGGCAAACATCATCTCCTGCTCAGTTTACATAATAAGTTTAACATCAATGTGCTTGTTGTGAGGTCAGAGATAAAAGTAAAATGCAAAGAGAGGAAAGAAAAAAACAAAGATGAAGATGAATGGAGAGAGAAAAAGGAGGGTGAAGGATGCAAAAAGAATGAACAGAAAAGACACAACAGAAATGTTGAGAGGAGGGAGAGTGGAAACAGCAGAGTAGATTTATGAAAGATAGCAAAGGAAAAAGGCATCGAAGAAGGAACGGAGGTGTGGAGAAAATGGTCTCAAAGAGGAAGAAATGATGGATGATTGAAGAGAAAAGATCCAGAGGAGATAAAAATAGGAAGGGATAGAGAGTTGAAAGAGTGACAGAGAAATGAGAAGTAGAATAGGATGGATGAAAGAAGAAGAATGCCGGGACACACAAAGAAAGGAAAGTACAATGCGTACCAGTATATACATACACACACACACACACACACATACATATATATAGATAGAGAGAGAGAGAGAGAGAAAGTTAAAGGAGCAGTAAACTTTTTTTATGAAAAAATATATATTGTAGGGATTTTCCTACTGAGTGAGATAAGGGTACTTACACTGCCGAGAGATTTTTATTTCCAGAGTTATTACAGTTTAAACCCATGTTATTTTACATTAGCAGTGCCCTCTAGTGGTCAAATTCTAATTAGTTTTTCTGTTAGATTCTAATGGAGAGGAAAGTCAGAAAAGTCAGAGACATACAGTTCTCCATAGAATGTGATAGAAACTGCCAGTCACTTCCTGTCAGTTAGAACTATCAGGAAGTAAACACAGTAAATTTGCTTCCTGGTTGTTTGAACTGCTATAAATTTTGAATAAAACATCTGACAGTGGTGGGAGTTACCTTGTTTTATTCAGCAGGAAATGCTCCATAAAATATGTGTTTTCATAAAGAAAAGTTTACTACTCCTTTAAAGAAGGTTAATTGTAGAGAGAAATGATTATGCTGTAGGGGGCATCTAAATTCTTCAGAAATGTACTGGATCTGGTGGACTCAGCAAAAGCTAGGTCTGAGAAAACACAAATACTGATAAGTAGATAACTGCTAAAAGAAAACAATCTGAATATATCTGGAAATATTGGAATGTAGGTTTGCATATATTTTACCATCTATGGTAAGGGGTGTTTGTGCAGCCCTGTATAGTAAATTTTGAGAGGCCTTTAAAGAACAATTTAATGTGGTCTGATGACAAAATATAATGTAGTTCTGGAAGGGAAATGGCAAGATGATGCTGGATATCAGTAAGGTATACTTTAATAGGAAAACGGGGATGGCTTGTGGGATCATAGCAGTATGAGGGGAATGTTAGTATTTATAGAAATTGTCAATGGTTGAAACAGCCTACATGGCTAGGACAGATTGGTCTAGCAGTAATACTTCGTTTTAACTTTATTTTATTTTGTAGGCATTAAAAAATATGAAGAATGATATAGGTCTTCTCTCTCAAACCTTTATGGTTTAAGAGATATTCACAAGCAAAGTTTCCCCCTCCCGCTCCTTTTACCTAGTGTAAGCCATCTCTTCTCCGATGGGGAATCTGGTTGTAAGACCAGACAGATAACAGCAGGGGACAATCTTCTTACAAAGAAAACAATGAAAGCCCTGCCCCCCTTGACAAGCTTTTCAGGTATTTCCCTTATCTTAATTGAAGATTGTCCCTCTCTGCAGTCTACCTGGGCACCTCCCTTCTTCTCTGGCTGAAAAGTGTTACATCAGTAAAAGGGGCGGGAGGGGGACACTTTGTCATTTGATTACTCTTGAATTACAACTCTGACAGAATTGAATTAACACTCTCCAAAGTCCAAATACTATGATGATTAATTAGAGCTGCTCTTATTATGAAACATTACTATCCCTTTAAGAGTAATTCAATGACAAAGTGTTCCCCTCCAGCCCCTTTTACTGATGTAACACTGCTCAGCCAGAGCAGAAGGGAGGTGCCCAGGTAGATTGCAGAGAGGGACAATCTTCAATTAAGATAAGGGAAAAACCTGAAAAGCTTGTCAAGGGGGGCAGGGTTTTCATTGTTCTCAATGAAGAAGCTTGTCCCCTGCTGTTATCTGTCTGGTCTATGGACTGTATTCCACATCTGAGAAGAGATGGCTTACACTAGGTAAAAAGGGCGGGAGGGGAATCTTTGCTTGTGAATATCTCTTAAACCATAAAGGTTTGAGAGATAAGACTTATATCATTCTTCATGTTTTTTAATGCCTACAAAATAAAATAAAGTTAAAATGAAGTATTACTATCCCTTTAAAGTGGAACTTTCAGCTATTACTCAGTCGCCATGCATTCATTAAGCGCAAGGTGACTAGCTTGGAAATCCATCTCTTACCTTTAAAAACTCTCAGATTCTAAAGAAATCTTTGCTGTTTGGAGACCGGAACCCAGGCTACAGCGCAGACATCTTGTCTGAGCACCTGCACCGTCAGTTCCACTCTCCATTGAGTAGCATTGCAGTGTACCACATGGTAACCGGAAAGGACTGACGGCACAGGCGTGCAGACCACACTAACCTGCCCTTCAGTCTTCAACCGGCAAGGATTTCTTTAGAATCTGTGATTTTTTTAAAGGTAAGAGATGGATTTTCAAACTAGTCACCATGCGCTTAATGAATGCATGGCGATTTAGTAATAGCTTAAAGTTCTGCTTTAAAGGAGAAGTAGTGTTCTGGGTTTCTTTTTATCTGAAACACAGAGCTGTGACATCATAATAGCAATGCCTAATGACTTTTGTTAATTGAGAATTCCTGCTCTGGTTTCCTTCTTGCTTGAAAGGCACAATTATGCCATCATAAAAGCAATATCTACTGTGCTCCGTGCGCTGGAGAATCATTACTCTGGTTCTCTTTTTTGCTTAAACACAAAACTAAGATGTCATAATAGCAATGCCTAAAGGCTTTTTTAAATGAGAATAACCGCTCTGTTTTTCTTCTTTCCTGAGTCGCTCAATTGTGACATCATAAAAGCAATGCTTACATTGCTTCATGTGATGCAGAGTCATTACTCTGGTCTTCTTTTTTTGCTGAAACACAGAGCTATGACATCATAATAGAATTTTTGAAGGAGACCAATCCAGGTTGTTTTCAGGCAGTAGCATGCTTCACTGCCAAGTTCAAATGGTTTTAAGCGTATGTATCCTCGTATGATGGTAGAGAATAGGTGGTATGTCAGTAGTAGTAGTAACAGCTGGTACACTACTTGGTGTGTGTGTGTGTGTGTGTGTGTGTGTGTAAAGAAATAGAGGAGCAAGCATGGGACAAATCAGCCGTCATTTACTGATCAGTTAAGAACTCTGCAAATGGCCATTTCCAAAAACGTGGCTTTTAACCCCTGAAATTTAGAGAGTCTCAAAGGCATTGCAAAGCAGTGGTAATTCTCATTTGCCTGCTATTGTGCAACTGGCTTGCACCAGAAGTACTTGTCTTTAGCATTGTGCTTGGGGCCCTAAATGAAATTAATATATGCTCCATGAACAGAGAATGGGAGTGGTGTTTTTTCTGTTTTGATTTGTTTTGATTTGTGTTTATCAGATGTATGTTTAAGGAAGAGAAGTGAGAGACAGCCAAAGAATAAATCCTGGTTGTATGAAAGTTTTGTCACTGGCTGATTGGTTGGGGATGATGGGAGTTGATGTTGTTGAACAAGAGGAGAGAAAAAGGCTGCCCAGCACTATGCTAGAAGCACTTCTCAAGTCAGTGGATGTACACATGATGTGAAACAAAAATTCCATCTCTAGCACAATAAACTTTCCTTGAAAGAAGAAGAGAAACTATGTGGCCATTACATTCATGGAGAAAGATGTCAAAGTCTATCTGGGCCTGATGACTTTCTTTCATTTGGCACATGTTTGCCATGAAAAATATTTAGCTTAATTAAATTTTAGCAGCTTTCCTACACTTTAAAACACAAGCAGAAGAACAATATACCAGGATTCACTTACTTGCAAACTTGCATAAAGGGAGGTGTTTTTTTGGATTTGCCATTGACAGCATTTTAATGGAAGATGCGGCCATATCTGTGGCTTTTTCTGAGGCCCACATTAGCCTTATTTCCTTTCAATGCCATACGCCAGTGAAAGTTAACCCTTTGAGTGTCAGAGAGGCATGCAATGCTTTGTAACGCAATGCATTGGATACCTCTATGGCACTCAAAGGGTTAATCCTCTGCGATGTCTTCCATATGGATCTGGCGCTGAAAGGCATAAGTCCAGTGTTAAACCTTTGAGTCCTGAAGGGGAGCACAATGCTTTGTGCAACCCTCTGGCATTCGAAAGGTTAAGTCATACATTGTAGTGTTCTGTTTCAGAATTGTGCAGGTTTGATACAATGTCAATACCCCCAGGCTTAAGTAAATTAGAATCATTGCTCCAGGTTTTCTTTTTTGCGGAAATACTGTGATATGACATCATACTGTCAATGCCTATTGGTTTTGTGTAAAGGAGAATTATTGCTCTGGTTGCCATCTTGCTTGAAATACACTATTGTGACGTCATAAAGTCAATGCATACTGGCTTCATGGGAAAGAGATTAATTGATCTGGTTTTCCATATTGGCTTTTGTTAATGTAGTGTTGTGGGTTTCTTTTTTGCTGAAGCACAGAGCTATGATGTCATAATATCATTGTCCAATGGCTTTCCTTTAAAGGAGAATTATCTCTCTGGTTTCCATATTGCTTGAAACACACTGTTGTGACATCAACAAAGTAAATGCTCACTGGCTTCATGTGAAGGAGAATCATTGGTCTTTTTTTCCTTTGTGCAGAAAGACAGAACTGTGAGATGATAAGAGCAATGCCTACTGGCATTTGTTAAAGGAGAATTATTGTTCTGGTTTTCTTTTTGGCTGAAACACAGAGCTATGACATCATAATACCAGTACCTAAAGGCTTTTGTTAAATGAGAATTACTGCTCTGGTTTCCTTCTTGCCTGAATCACACAACTGTTACACCATAAAAGCAATGCCTACTTTGCTTCATGTCATGGAGAATAATTTCTGTGCTATGACATCATACTGTCAATTCCTATTGGCTTCATGTAAAGGAGAATTATTGCTCTGGTTGCTATCTTGCTTGAAACACACTATTGTGACATCATAAAGTCAATGCATACTGGCTTCATGTGAAGGAGAAGCATTGGTCTGGTTTTCAATTTTGCTGAAACACAGAACCATGACATCATAATAGCAATGACTATTGGCTTTTTGTTAAAACTGAACTTTCAGCTATTACTAAGTCACCATGCATTCATTAAGTGCATGGTGACTAGCTTGGAAATCCATCACTTACCTTTAAAAAATCGCAGATTCTAAAAAAATCCTTGCCATTTGGAGACCGGAACCCAGGCTACAGAGCAGAAATCTTGTCTGCGCCTATGCTGTCAGTTCCGGTATCCATTGAGTAGCATTGCAGTGTACCACATCGTAACCAGAAGGGACTGATGGCACAGGTGCGCAGACCGCACTAACCTGCCCGTCAGACTTCAAACGGCAAGGATTTCTTTAGAATCTGTGATTTTTTTAAAGGTAAGAGATTTCCAAACTAGTCACCATGCGCTTAATGAATGTATGGCAATTTAGTAATAGCTTAAAGTTCCGCTTTAAAGGAGAAGTAGTGTTCTGGGTTTCTTTTTAGCTAAAACACAGAGCTGTAACATCATAATAGCAATACCTTATGGATTTTGTTAATTGAGAATTCCTGCTCTGGTTTCCTTCTTGCTTGAATGCCACGATTGTGACATCATAAAACCAATGCCTACTGTGCTCTGTGTGAAGGAGAATCATTACTCTGGTCTTCTTTTTTTGCTGAAACACAGAGCTATGATGTCATAATAGCATTGCCCAATGGCTTCCTTTAAAGGAGAATTATCTTTCTGGTTTCCATCTTGCTTGAGACACATTTTGAAAGAGACCAATCCAGGTTGTTTGCAGGCTGTAGCCTGCTTCACCTCCAAGTTCAAATGGTTTTGAGTGTATTTAACCTTGTATGATGATAAATGATAGGTGGTAAGCCAGTAGTAGTAACAGCTGGTACACTGCATGGTGTGTGTGTGCAAAGAAATAGAGGAGCAAGTGTTGGACAAATCAGCCATCATTTATAGATCAGTTAAGAACTCTGCAAATGGCCATTTCCAAAAAGTGGCTTTTAAACCCTGAAGTCTAGAGGGGTCTCCAAGGCATTGCAAAGTAGTGGAAATTTCAATTTGCCTGCAATGGTGCAAGTGGCTTGCTGCAGAAGCACTTGTCTCTAGCATTAAGCTTGGGGCCCTAAATATTAGGGATGGGTGAAAAATTTTGTCTCAACCTTAAATCGTCAAATAATGCCACTTCCCTCTTAGCGAATAATTTCCCACGAAAAGTGACCATTTTCCACTTTCGCCTAGCTCATTCCATTGAAATCAATGGGAACATTGAATTTCTACACAGCACATAGCAAATATTTCTTTATTTCCCAAAGGCATAATATAAAAGGGGCATGAGGGTAACTGTGTTGGTGGAATGTGGGGAAAGAATCAGTTGAACAGGGAATGTTTTTTGGGGAGGTTTGTTTACTGGGATTGGGGGGCAGTTAATACAAAATAAATCCTATATACAAATATAATACCCCACAAGACATGGTATAAAGGGGTCTGAGGGGGGTGCCTGTGTTGCTGAGTGGAGTCTGGGGAATGAATCAGTTGAACAGGGAATTTTTTTGGGGGTGGGGTTCTTGACTGGTATTGGATGGACAGTTAATTAAAAAAAATCAATAACATAACATTTGAAATATATATGTAAAGTGATAGAGACAGGAACCCCCTGACATAAGCTGCCACTGGGGTGAACTGATACTTGACTTGATAAAGATGATGTAGATGATGATTTGTTGTTAGAAGCCCAAGCCATGAAAGAACATTGATTTGTAGGACAT
This sequence comes from Rhinophrynus dorsalis, assembly GCA_037306005.1. Taxonomy (NCBI): domain Eukaryota; kingdom Metazoa; phylum Chordata; class Amphibia; order Anura; family Rhinophrynidae; genus Rhinophrynus; species Rhinophrynus dorsalis. The sequence continues at coordinate 95,443,251 of CM074727.1, read as the reverse complement.
AAGCTTGTTTGGCACAAGCACTTAGGAAACATTGATTTCTTGGACTTAGGCTTGTTAAAAACAAACCCCCCAAAATTGTTTATTTTTTATTGTAGGACTATGATTTTTTTTTATTTTTTTAAAGCACAAGCCCTGAGGGAAAAAAATCCCTATTGGCCTAGAGCCAGCAAGTGATGTCCTGTTGGCCAGGGGCCATTGTCAAATGCCCTGATGTAGATGCCGAATTTGCAACTGCTGTTCTTGCTGCTGCTGAGTTGTTTAAGTAGCAGGATGACTAGGCAGCTGAAAGGGAATGAGATATCAACAACAGCAGTGATATGGTTGATGGATGATGAAGGTTCCACTTGCCACAACTAGCTCCAGTGTTGCATCTGAGACAGTAACAGAACAATAAGTAGCCCCAAGTCTATGTGGAGAAAAGAAGATGGCCAATAATTCCTCTCCACCTGCCCCTCCTACACAAATCATGGATGTGTTGTTATTAGAATATATATTTTTCCCTTGAAAGCAGGAACTGTGCCTCTCATCTGTAACTGCAATGTGCACAGTTTGTGTGTGTGTGGTAAATAACACCGGGGGCACAACTGTATCCAAGCACCATGACACCAGAACCCAAATACTGACGCTGTCACTATACCCCTTGTCCAGAACCCACTACGGGCACATGACAACTTTCTGACAGTTTAATAGTAATGATGAACCCTCCCTACTACTATCTTAGTATATTCTGCGGGATGGAATCTCCTCAGATGCTGCTTGATGCCCTGTTTGCGATTCTCCTCCACCACACTACCATGTGTGGTCAGTGCACCACACAGTGTGCAATAGGTGGAGACGAACTGCCACATCCTAACATCAACAGAGTGGCTATCATTTAGTGGTGGAGGTAACTATGAACGAGGTGGATTAGCAGAAGACATATTACAATGTATCACTTTGTAGCCATCAGTGTAAATGTTTATACAATCGTAGTTCAATATTAGAAAATGTACCAACAACTATTTACCCATTAATCTGTACTGATTCACATTGGTTTGTGTGATCAAATCTTAATGTCATTCATTTGGACGCAGGGAGAATCGGACGAGCCCCTGCATCTAAACCAATTAAAATTTATGGAAGGAGGAGCCTTATGACGTACTAATGGGATCGCCGGTTACTTGAGGCTATATAACATGGCGACCAAGCGATGGCCCTTCAGTATTTAGCCTCTGACGAAGTCGCCACGAGGTGCGACGAAACACGTAGGGTAGTAAAGGGTTAATTGTCAACCATATAATAGAGAACACTTAGAGATGTATTGGCAGTAATGGACAGTCTTAGATCTTGATGTACCAGTGTTCTAAAGTTCCAATATAGATAGGGACTGTACCGGAGAAGCATGAACTGAACCGGGAGGTATTTAGTGCTCGTGACTGCCAAGCCTGTCCTTATATAACCAAAAATAAGACTTTTGGAAAGTTAGTGGAACCTGATAAATTTCAGATTCATCAATTTTTCAGTTGTAAGACTACAGGGATCATCTACCTTATGACATGCTTATGTGGCATAAGATATGTTGGGAAGACAAAATGACAACTGAGACAACGTATCCTTGAGCATGTGGGAGACATAAGGAACAAGAGAGACAAGCCCATTGCAAATCATGCCAATCGAGTCCATAATGGTGACCCGAAGGTAATTTCCTTCAAGGGTATCAAACATTTTGAGTTAAATGAAAGGAAAGGTGACATTGATAAAATCCTTTTAAGATCTGAAGCATATTGGATTTTTAACTTGTGTACAAAAGCCCCAAGGGATCTCAACGGCGGCTTCACTTTTTTACCATTTATAAAAGATAATGGTTAAAGAGCCCACCTATTAAGTCAAGGTTTAAGATTATAGAACTTGACATACACCATTAAAACCTCTCTTGCCTGATTACTCTGTCACTCACTGAGATGCGTGGATTAGTAGGTTTTAATATCCCTACAACAAAGTACTATTCATACGTTTTGTAAACAGTAACTTTATTACAGTGACAGGTACAGGCACACTAACTCAGTGTAAAGATTGCACATTGACTTAGGTCTACACACTAATGTGAAGCCAGATTCTAGTGATACGTTGTGTCTCCAACATCTCTGCTACATTTTGTTTAGATTCGACCTATGTAACAAACGTACTCATTCACCACCTAATAAGTCATCATCCAGTATGATCTCATTGAACCTGATGTGCCTTATATCTCCAGTCTGATGAGCACTAATAAGTATATCATCTGATATGGCTATCCTCTAAGCAAATATATTGAGTGCCATTTTAGACTAAGTTTGACATAACCCCCTAAAGGTTTTTTGTTCAATCTGTGGCTGATGCCCCATGGGGACATATCTATTGTATATGAGTACTTAACACCCCATTGGCGGTCCCGTAAATCTTCACCCCTGAAGAAGCTGCCATACGAGTAGCGAAATGCGTTGGGTTTTCCATCTGGGTTAATTTCCTCCACAAGGCTAACTACATACTCATTGCAGTGATTCAGAGATAGTAAATAGTATTTAGAAATGATTTCTACACCCATACTCAAAGGGTGTTCTATCTCTTTAACTTTCTCCTTTGAGACATAGGGACAGTTACCGGTGAAGTCATATACTGATCCGGGAGGTAATACTAGTGCCTATATTCTCTCTATACAAGCTACAGGGACTCTTATTTTACTCTCCTACCTGTTCTATCCATGCACAGGGACAGTTAGTTACACTGCAACTGAATATCTCAATACTAATTTTAGCCTCTTTGGGGGAATACCCTACCTACTAGGATTTACCCAGCTAAACTAGTCCAAGAGTTTTGCTGGTGTCATTTTAACCCCTTAAAGGGATAGTAATACTTCGTTTTAACTTTATTTTATTTTGTAGGCATTAAAAAAACATGAAGAATGATATAAGTCTTATCTCTCAAACCTTTATGGTTTATGAGATATTCACAAGCAAAGTTCCCCTCCCCGCCCCTTTTACCTAGTGTAAGCAATCTCTTCTCAGATGTGAATCTAGTTGTATGACAGTACAGATAACAGAAGGGGACAATTTTCTTTGTATGAAAACAATGAAAGCCCTTCCCCCCTTGACAAATTTTTCAGCTTTTTCCATTATCTTAATTGAAGATTGTCCCTCTCTGCAGTCTACCTGGGCATCTCCCTTCTGATCTGGTTGAACGGGGGGGGGGGGATACTTTGTTTGTGAATATCTCTTAAACCATAAAGATTTCAGAGATAAGACTTATATCATTCTTCATGTTTTTTTAATGCCTACAAAATAAAATAAAGTTAAAATGAAGTATTACTATCCCTTTAAGGACCGGGAAAATCAGAGGTGGATTTGACTTAAAGGGATAGTATTACTTCAAAATTACTATCCCTCATATTGTAGTCCTTAATAAACTGAGTTAAATGACACCAGCGGCATCTCTCAAACATTTATGGTTTAAGAGATAGCCGCTTTCAAAGTTTCCTCTCCCCTGCTGTCAGCGTTCTGCTGCCAGCAGGAGAATCCAGTCTCTGAATCAAGAGGAGGCTCTTCAGCAGAGCCGATATCTCATTATGGAAGGAAAAATGATTAATTGAAACAGTCTTCTACATGTGCTTGGTAACCAAGGACACGTAGAAGACTGTTTCAATGAATCATTTTTCCTTCCATAACGAGATATCTGCTCTGTTTAAGAGCCTCCGCCTGTCCCGGGACCGGATTCCCCTGCTGGCATCAGAACGCTGCCAGCAGGGGAGAGGAAACTTTGAAAGCGGCTATCTCTTAAACCATAAATGTTTGAGAGATGCCGCTGGTGTCATTTAACTCAGTTTATTAAGGACTACAATATGAGGGATAGTAATTTTGAAGTAATACTATCCCTTTAAGGACCAGAGCAATTATGACCTTTTTGACTATGTCTTTGTTCAACAGTGTTTTCCCTCTAAGTCTTTTATCCCACCCCCATAAATTATATATTGTTTTTTTAGAAACAAATAGGGCTTTCCTTTGATACCCCACTTATATGGATAGCCCACCATTTACTTTATTAAAATTAAAGAAAAAGGTAAAAAAAAATGTAAAAAACCCACCATTTTTGTTTTTTCTCTTGGGATCAATTGGGCGCAAAGGGTTAAATTTTTATGGAGACTGCATGAAAGGTATGACTAGTCAGTCATACCTACAAAATGCGCAGTTTAAAGTGGCCACTGTCCCCCCGGGTGAAAATCCCCATGTCCCTTTTTCCCACCCTATTTTCCCACTTTTTTGTTCATTACATTTGGCGGTGTGTGTAAGCGTATTACATGACTCCACAACAATCACACTTCCAATTTTGTTTCTTGAGATGTTTTTTTTTTTAAAATAAAATATTTTATTTGTAAAAAAAAAAAAAGTGTGTTGTTTTTATTTAAAAAAAAAAAAAAAAAAGTGTATTTAGCAGGTCAGAAATTGACCTGCATCTAGCCATCCTCCTGCACCAGCAGTGAAGGGGTTAACACCCCCAGCTGCTGTATTTTTTATTTCCACAAGGTGTCTCCTCCCTGCTTCTCTGTCCCTTACTTTGATGTGAGGGACGCACTGGCAGAGAGGAGACACTAGAGGCACTGCCTCATTCATTGTTTTAGAATGCCGGTACATGTGATCGCTGACGCAGTGATCACATGACCTGGCACAACCGACGGAGGCTGAGACTGAACGGTCCGGTACTGGACCGCTCAGTCTCAGCCTGGATTGAATGACCCTTGACGTACCAGGACCGTCACTGGTCCTTAAATCAAATTTACCCTTGACGGTCCTGGTACATCAAGGGTCGTTAAGGGGTTAAACGTCAACTATTAGGTTTATTTTAGTAAACAATAGTGATTAAAGTTTACGTTTTAACCTCATTACACACCTGCACTTCCCTCTGGCACCGAACGGCTTAATTTGCTAGGTGTTACACGGGTGATACAATACTCGTCAGTGTGTAACCCTATGCACATTTCTTTTTTCGTTTGTATTAATATATTTTTAACCTGTGGTGTGTAACGGATGTTATCCGTTACTTAGGCCCTTGTCTGGACCACGAACAATTTCTTTAAAGACTATGGCCTTGTGGCCTCATTTGAACTCTGATAGGGGTGTCCCTATCATTATGTTACAAGGATTGATGTCAAATGTTGTATGTTTTATATTGTCGAATGTCGAAGGTTTAATGTATTGTATGGTTTAATGTACGAGGGATACACGATCATCGAAGCCGGTGATTCCCCGGTTCCTTTGTTCGAGGTATCCACGCCATCTCGAACGCGGGAAACCGGCGGCAGTGAGTCGACGTCGGATTGGCCGACGCACGACTCACTGCGCACACTGATTGGCCAGGGTTGAAGCCGCATATTCAAACTAGTGTGTACGTGCTTCAACCCCTGGCCCAGTCCTCAGATGTGTATTCCCTCAGATCAGTCCATTGTCTTTGTCCAGACGTTGATTAATGATGTTAAGTGTACCATTGTCCATATTGTGTTCAGTTGCCCATCTCCCATTGGCTTGTTTCCCTTGGCCACCATTGGCCCCTCTGTGCCCCCTGCCATTGGTCCATTGTTCACTGTCACCATTGGTCTGTTGTCTATGCCCATTGTGTTGGACTGGTCCCCGGGCCAAGCCTGCATTAGAATGCCTGGCCCTTCCCCTCCCTATTGTGGTACCATGTTGTAAAATGTATAAAAGTTGAGTGTCTTGTTCAATAAAGTGTGTTACTTTTGGAGTGAACCAGAGTCTTGGAGTCTGTCTGTTCCTGTGGTAAAAGTGGCCACTCTGCCGCCCATTCGAGCCAGGTTCCTGTACGTTCGTCCGTCTGCTGCCAGGATCCCGCTACCGACCTTTGTATCCTGTCAGGCGGCGACGTGGACTCTGCCCTTTGGTTTCCTGCTAAGCTCCAACCTTCGAGTCGAGCACCGGAGTGCTTGAACGGCTGGGAATATATCCACTTTGGTTCCTGCTACATTTTCCCTGATTCGGTCCTGCGCTTGCTCGACGGCGTTCGAGTGCCGTGACCCCTCCGGTAGCCGCATCCTTCGAGCAGATTCGGTCTTCCCAAGGTTCGACGCTGCTTTGAGTCGACCTCCGGAACGCTGATTTGTTCGACCGGTGCACACGGCGGCGCCAGTTCGGCGTCGAGAAGGAGAGACCCGGGGACTAAGACGGAAGGCGACCCGGTCTTCTCGCCTCCTTCCGTTACATTGGTGGCAGCGGTGGGATTTCTCCTTCTTTCATCGTGTGTACCAGATGAGAGATGGTGGCCAAAGCGCTACTACCGGAGGCCATAGGAGTGTTCGAGATGCGGTACCAGGACATCGGAGATCGATGGGGAAATTTTGTGGGTGACCTCGCCGAAGAGTTTTACTGGGAGATCACCGCCTGCATTAAAGAAGAGCTTCGAGTCCAGGACGGGTACTGGGAATTAATCAAACACCTTCACATGGAATATGCCGAGGTTATGGTTGTTTTTTTCCCATTTAAACTGTGTCTGGACCTGCAACACCTTGTGTGGATGGCTATGATGGAGGATAATACTTTCGGCCAGCAGTATTCCAGCCGCTACTGGGACATTTGGGATAAGCGAAGGGCTATGTTTGGGAGCTACTTTCCTCCGGAACTGGGAGGGACCCTTGACCGGTTAGTTAAGGAGGAGTGGAATTTGGAGCTGATGTGTATGGGCTGGATAGAGGAAGCCCAGGAAACTTCAAGAGATGAAGATGAGGTCTGGGGGGATTGCCCATCTGAGGAGGACTTAGATGAGGGTGTCCCTGTTCACTCCACACTGGTGAGTGGGAATATGTTCCTCACCAGTGCCCCTGTTGCCCCGCCTGATACCCTTTTTTCCCTGGACTATGTTTTCCCTGAGCTGGGGGGTGGGAATTCGTTCCCCCTCAGTGAAGAAGATGCCTTGGCATCAGGGGATGGGACGAACGTCTCCCCTGAGAGGCCAGTTGACCCTTTCCCTGTTTTCCCAGCTGCGGTGGACGAGACGCAGGTCCCCACCAGCAGCCATTGTGTGCCCCAACTGATGGGTGGGAGCGAGCCCATCAGTCCCCATGAGCCCCCTGCTGTAGTGGGTGTGAGAGAGCCCAGCAGCAGCCCCAAAATGTTGCCCCCTGTGGGGTTGGAAGATGCCCTGGGAGCGGAGCCGTGCGTACTCCCCAGGACTATGAGTGATGCCGCCTGGAGGGATGGGACTGCGGTCTCCCTCCAGGCAGAAGAGAGGCCTGTGTGTGATGGCCTACCAGAGGAGGACCCCAGCGGACTGGAAGGAAGCAGTGCTGCTGGACCTCCTGAGGATGTGTTATATGACCTGATGGGTGGAGAAGGGTGCCCCATCAGCCCCCCTGTAGACCCTGGCCTGGTGAGTAGGAGCGAGCTCACCAGTGCCAAGGATACCCCTGCTGTGGTGAAGGAGACGCAGGTCCCCACCAGCAGTCCTAATCTGTCCTCTGTTGTTGGTGCCCTGGAGAAAGGGAAAATGGTGTTCTCCAGGTGCTTGAGTAAAATTGCTGGGAGGTTTGGGAGTGCCTCCCTGCTGAAGAAAAGGAGTGGCACTGAGGAGGAGGCCCTGCACGCCCAGGAGATCAGCAGATTGCCCCTTTGCAGCACTGATTCCTTGGACACCCCCCTATCTGTGACCCCTGGCTTGGTGGAGGGGAGCGAATCCACCGAGTCCTGTGAACCCCCTACTGTGGTGTGCGGGAGTGAGCACACCACCTCTTGTTTTGCCCTGACTCTGGTGAATGGAAGTAAGCTCACCAGCAGCCCCATGGAGATTGCCCTGGAACAAGGGTGTGTACGCCCCAGGGACACAAATGTTCTTTGCAAGGGAAGTGGGATTACACGTTTGCCCAGTGATCAAGGGAACCCTGAACTGGTGAGGGAGGAGACAGTCCTCATCAGGGATGTTGTTGGGGCCCCTGAATTCCCTGAGCGATACCTGGGGGGTGGGAATGTGTCCCAGAACGTTGCCCCAGCCCAGGAGAGTGGGACAAACATCCTCTCCTGTTCCTCTGGGGCAGTGGCCCAACTAAAAGGGGGAGATGTGCCTCTCTCCCCACACTCTGATGCCCAGAATCCAGAGACACAATGGCCCCAGGGAGATCCCCCTTATAGACTGGCTCTGGACCCTGAGCCACTGGCCCCAGACCCAGAGGGATTTGACCTCAGCACGGCCTGGAGAAGGGCCCAGGAGAGGCCCCCTAATCTGCTATTGGTCAGGGCAACCTAGTATCAGTTCCCCTGGCCCAGGACTAAGGACAAAGGAACTGGCAGTTGCTTCACTGGCCCAGGACCAGGGCCTTGTTCACCCCTACCAGGCCCAGACAAAGGGCTCATGTTTTCCCCTGGCCCAGGACAGAAGGACTACCTTAACCACTGGCCCAGGACAAGGGGCCCCTCAGTGAAAACTGGCCTAGGACCAAGGCCTCCGGACTAATGTACTGTCCAGACAAGTGCCTCACCATCTCCATGCCCTCCTACAGCTCCAAGCCAGCGTTTACTACTGCACCCGCTGGCTTGGTACTAAAAGGGGGAGAAATGTAACGGATGTTATCCGTTACTTAGGCCCTTGTCTGGACCACGAACAATTTCTTTAAAGACTATGGCCTTGTGGCCTCATTTGAACTCTGATAGGGGTGTCCCTATCATTATGTTACAAGCATTGATGTCAAATGTTGTACGTTTTATATTGTCGAATGTCGAAGGTTTAATGTATTGTATGGTTTAATGTACGAGGGATACACGATCATCGAAGCCGGTGATTCCCCGGTTCCTTTGTTCGAGGTATCCACGCCATCTCGAACGCGGGAAACCGGCGGCAGTGAGTCGACGTCGGATTGGCCGACGCACGACTCACTGCGCACACTGATTGGCCAGGGTTGAAGCCGCATATTCAAACTAGTGTGTACGTGCTTCAACCCCTGGCCCAGTCCTCAGATGTGTATTCCCTCAGATCAGTCCATTGTCTTTGTCCAGACGTTGATTAATGATGTTAAGTGTACCATTGTCCATATTGTGTTCAGTTGCCCATCTCCCATTGGCTTGTTTCCCTTGGCCACCATTGGCCCCTCTGTGCCCCCTGCCATTGGTCCATTGTTCACTGTCACCATTGGTCTGTTGTCTATGCCCATTGTGTTGGATTGGTCCCCGGGCCAAGCCTGCATTAGAATGCCTGGCCCTTCCCCTCCCTATTGTGGTACCATGTTGTAAAATGTATAAAAGTTGAGTGTCTTGTTCAATAAAGTGTGTTACTTTTGGAGTGAACCAGAGTCTTGGAGTCTGTCTGTTCCTGTGGTAAAAGTGGCCACTCTGCCGCCCATTCGAGCCAGGTTCCTGTACGTTCGTCCGTCTGCTGCCAGGATCCCGCTACCGACCTTTGTATCCAGTCAGGCGGCGACGTGGACTCTGCCCTTTGGTTTCCTGCTAAGCTCCAACCTTCGAGTCGAGCACCGGAGTGCTCGAATGGCTGGGAATATATCCACTTTGGTTCCTGCTACATTTTCCCTGATTCGGTCCTGCGCTTGCTCGACGGCGTTCGAGTGCCGTGACCCCTCCGGTAGCCGCATCCTTCGAGCAGATTCGGTCTTCCCGAGGTTCGACGCCGCTTTGAGTCGACCTCCGGAAAGCTGATTTGTTCGACCGGTGCACTCGACGGCGCCAGTTCGGCGTCGAGAAGGAGAGACCCGGGGACTAAGACGGAAGGCGACCCGGTCTTCTCACCTCCTTCCGTTACATGGTGCTCCTACTATTTGAACAGATATCAGGTTTTTTTTTTCTTTTTGTGAGTATTTAATCTGCTGCACCAAGTTTCCTTGTCCAATTACTGCGTCTACGGTACTTCACATCGCCTATTTCTTTGTGCTTCTTCAAAAGAGCTTGGACAGCACATCTGGAAACCCCTGTCTGCCTTGAAATTTCTGCCTGGAAGATGCAGCATAACTACCTTGTGTCTTGTTGCTATGCTCAGTCTTGCCATGGTGTATGACTTTTGACATTAAAAGGTCTTCAGTACCCTCACCTTGTTAGCTGAGTTTGGCTGTTCCTCACCCAGTTTTATTCCTCCTACACAGCTGTTTCAGTTACAGAATGTGTTTCAACCTACATATTAAATTGACATCATGAGCACACCTCTGTGTGGTATAATTGTTTTATCATACACCTGACTCTATGCCTACAAAATCCCGACTTTGTGCAAGTGTACCTAGAATTGATATGGTTTTGAAGGCAAAGAGTGATCACACTAAATATTGATTTGATTTAGATTTTTCTTCTGTTCACGCACTATGCACTTTGCTAATTGCTAAATATATACTATTAATGTGTCTTTTTGAAAGCATTCTTATTTTTGCACATTAGAGAGTGTGTGTGCACGTAATGAATGAGTATTCCAGTATGTAATAATACCTTTTTTTTATTGGACATTAAATCTGATGAAGACAAGCTTTCGAGAGATTCTCACTTTATCAGGTGTAAAGTTTACTTTAGTATAGTATGTCTTCCAGAGTGAAAATGGAATGTTGCATGTGTTACCTAGACCAACTAAGGAAGCGAGAAAATAGCCAGTTTAAACAGCTGCCACCCTGACCCTGTCTTGTCTTTTGGCTTATGCTCCTGGATCACAATTTTGCTTTCTCTGCTTTGGTTATTTTAATAAAGGTGTTTTGCACTTCACATTTTTGTGGTTCCTGGTCCCTAACATTACACAAGGGCCATGAACCCAGAAGACGCAGGCAATCCACCAAAAGTTTTTACTAGGTTGGACCAGGTAGACCTGAGCATGGACCAGTTTGCATTAGCCCTCCAGACTTTGTTGCTGCGTACTGCGCATCTGGCTCCACCTCCTCAGCAACCCCTGACACAGGCTGTTCCTATAGCTGTTGCTGCTTCTGCTCCGGCTGCCACTAGTGATTCCAGTGTTGCTAGAGGCATGACTAGGTCCGCCCCGCTTCCCCAGCATTATGAGGGTGACCCTAACCAGTGCAGAAATTTCCTGAACCAGGTCAGTATCTATCTGGAGATGGAACATCAGGTCTTCATGTCTGATAGGAGTAAGGTGGGCTTTGTGATTTCCTTACTCTCCGACAGGGCCTTGGACTGGGCTAATCCCCTTTGGGAGACGCAGAAACCTGTAGTATACAATTAGCCTGAGTTTGTGGCATTCTTTAAAAGGGTATTTGATGTACCAGCCTGCCCCACCTCGGCTGCCAAACAACTAATGTCCATCCAGCAGGGTACAAGGACAGTTTTGGATTACACCATCGAGTTTCATACCCTGGAAGCTGAGGATGGTTGGAATAATGAGGCTCTAGTGGCTGCTTTCTCTAATGGGCTCTCAGATGAGATGAGATTGCAGCCCAGGACCTCCCCGGAGATTTAGAGGACCTGGTCTCATATTGCGTACTGATTGACTTCCAAATTCGTGAGAGACCTTCCTTCAGGGAGAGCCTGCAGAGGCATCCCATCTGTTAGCCCCAAGCTTTTCTTGTAGCAATTCCTGCAATGCTATATCTCGGACCATCAGAACAATTGGTTGGATCTGCTGCCTTGGGTGGAGTTTGCTCATAACAGTGCAGTCTCGGCTTCTGCTTGGCTCTCGCCCCTCATGGTGAAATATGGGTATCAACCCTCCACGATTCCTGATCCTTTCAATCCCCAGGGGATCCCGGCGCTGGAGGATCATCTCCAGCATATCTGTTCCACATTGGTTCAGGTCCAAGAGGTACTGCAATGCTCACACCAATCCCAGGAGCTCCAGGCTAAATCGTAAATGCCTACCCACACCATCCTAGCAGGTTGGGGAGAGGGTCTGGTTGTCCTCCACAAATCTCCATCTCAGAGTGCCTTCTCAGAAACCGGCTCCCTCTTATGTGGGTCCTTTCCGTATCCTCCATCATGTGAACCCTGTGGCCTATGCCCTAGACCTTCCCCCCAATATGCGAATACACAATGTGTTCCATGTCTCGCTGCTGAAAACCCTGGTTTGTAATTCTTTACTACAGTTGCTCCTCGACCCCATTTGGTGCCCGTTGACAACCACGAGGAGTTTGAGATCCACTCCATCCACTCCTCCGTGCCTTCCATACATGTTTTCCCCTCAAATCTGGTCCTGCACCATGTGTGTGTGTGTGTGTGTGGGGGGAGGGGGAGTCGTTGAGGAGGGGGCACTGTCATGGTTTGGCTGAACTGCTCTGTGCTTATACATTCTGCTGATGATAACAAGCTGCCTTTCTTTCCCTGTGTCTGGCTTACTCCGCTGAAGAGTACAAACTGCCTTTTCCGCACTGTTACCATGGTTACTCACCTGACTTATCAGCCAACCCCTTCCTGGCTATTTAAAGCAGCTAGGCTAATTTCCTCCTTGCCCTTGTTTTGTTTATGGCTGCAAGTGCGTTCTCCTATGTTCCTGGTTACCCGTGTATGACCTGGCTTCCTATGACATCCCTTCCTACTCCTGGCTTGTTCCTGACATTGCTGACGTCCGTATTCCTGGCACCGGCTTGTCTGAGGACCTGTCTTGGTTACTGGCTCCAGCTTATCTTTTGGTTTCACTCCCGGATCACAATTTTGCTTTGGTTATTTTAATAAAGGTGTTTTATACTTCACATTTTTGTGTGTCTCTGGTTCCTGGTCCCTAACAATCAGCCCACAAAAGTATATTATCTAAAGGTCAAACTTTAATCTGACCAAATCAGAAGAACAGGCACTCAAGTAGATTAATAAGTGGGAATAAGTCATATTAAAGTCATCTGATAAAGGTGGCAATGTTGTGATCTGGCCTGTAGGCATGTATCTTAAAGATATATGGATGGGGAGAGACAGCGCAAACACCAAGTGTAGTAATTATATTTTAATTCATAGCATAAAAATACATAAAATACTCCAAAAGAGAATGATAAAAAAGATAAGAAATTTTAAAGAAATTAATACAATGTTTAAATCATAAAAACGTATGTAAGATATATAAAATAAGAGTACAAAACTAATGTCGGAACTAGAATACAGAATAATCAAACTCCTAGTATTAGCAGTCTGGGCATAACTGAGAAATAAGTACCCAGAGGTGGATAACGTTTGTTCTCCACAGAAACTATTTAGTATTTGATGACCACTTCTACCTCCAACTCCAGAGTACAGTGATGAGGAGCACTTGTACCCCCACCTATGCCAACCTGTACCTCAGATGGGGGGAGGAGAATGTGGCGTTTCATGAGGATTTGTCTGTATACACAGATCACATACTACTGTGGCAACTGTACATAGATCTATTCATGCTATGGCAAGGAGACTCAAAAACCTTTGAGGCTTTTATGGAAAAACTTAATCATAATCATCTTAATCTCAAATTGGCATATGAGATCAGTAATATCTCAGTCAGTTTTTTGGCTATCCTAATCCAACGAGGAAAGAACAATACTTTGGAAACAGACCTCTTCAGTGTACTGCAATAAACAGCCTATTACACTTCAATAGTAACCATCCTATGCATATGAGGAACAGTATACCTATAGGAGAATTTTTGCTTCTGAGACGCAATTGCTCCAATACAACTATGTTCAGAACGTGCACAAGAACTTATTATCAGATTCCATGCTTGTGGTTGTATGAGGATGTATAAAATATGGTCCCATCCTAAGTAAGAAGGGCTTAATCAGGGGTTTGTATGGGGTTTGTGTTTCTTAATCAGCTGTTAATGCGTTTCTTACTTGTGAATAACAAGTTTATCAAGTGCTTTCTGTGCATGATCATTATGTTACATGTTGAAGGCTATGCAGCACTAATAGAAATGCTGATTGTTGCAGGCTGCGTTAATCCTCGCAGCCGCAGAGCACAAGCTAGGCATGTAATGGTGACGTAGGTTGTTGACACTAACAGTGTAATCTGATAGGTCAAAGCATTCTAATCAGTGGATGATAAAGGGTATAAAGAGCTGGGTGATGTGGGGGCTGGTTTAAAGCTTCATCGAGAACGTGCACGAGACGTGTCCTGCTGTGTGTCTGTGGAAGAATGCATGGGCGGTGGTCAGATCCATCTAGTGGCTCTCCCATACACCCCGAGATCATTGGCTGATAAGTATTATCTGCTTATGCCATATTATATGCTAATAGATAATAAATCTGCAGTTACCTAAATGTCTCTATTTACTTCGGAATCCAAAAGAATCCTTGAAACAGTGTTTATAGCAAATCTGTAAAAAGAGCATACAAACAAGCTCTATACTCTTCCAGCTCCTCTCTCCTATATAATCACAACAAAACAGTTAAGGATGAATAAAACAAAATTTGGTTCATGACTACATATAACTTTAGTTGGCGAGAGATTGAAGATATCTTCAAATCTTCATCTTGCAGTAAGATTCAGATTTGAAATCCGATTTGGGTCACAAAATACATATTACCGATTGCTGGTCACCAAATTTAAGAGACATTTTAGTCCCTAATCATTTTAAAAAGAGGGATTTCAAACCAAGCATTTCTGGATCATTTCCCTGTAGGAATTGTATTGGTTACTGTTAAACAATAGGAGGACAGATTTGGCAATACATATCTTATCAATTCCTGCATAAACTGTCAGACCAAGGGCATTATATACTGCCTTGAGTGTCCTTGTGGACTCAAATACATAGGAAAGACGGTGAGAAAATCTAGTACAAGGGTCAGAGAACATGCTAGAAGTACTGATAAAGCCTCTCAAGACAACTGAGATGCTAAACAACTTACTTCAGTTGCCAAAGATTACTTTGATAAGAATCACTCTAATTCACATGCATTGAACGCTTGGGGTCTTTTTAAGATTTCCCTTAAAATAAGTAGTGGTAATCTAGATAAGGAGCTGATCAGAAAAGAAAACTAGATTTATATTTTTTTTATTAAATATAATAACATATTGACTCAATGAAGAGATACAATTGAGAGCACATCTCTAAATATGTCCAATAAGATGAATTTTGAGTATCCAATATTACTCATGCTATCACTAATAGTCTCTTCATATACAGATTTGACAATTTAAAATATTGACATTTTATGCTTCACCTCATTTAGACTATTATATAGCAAAGATTAAAGATCCTTTATTTATTGGGTCCTTTTGAATTTAGAGGTACAGATCTCATCTTTGACATGCATAGCTACTGCGGCTGGAAGTCTTTCCACAAGCCATGATTTGAACGGTCAATCTATGTAACATTCAGTTGTAATTGGTCTTTCCACTGTTTGAATTGAAACAATGAATGACACAACTGATGTATAAAAAGGGCACCTAATTTGCCTTCCTTTCAGACATTGACTGTGAACAAGCCACATGGCAAAACTTGCATAACATCATTTATGTTTGAAACCGGTTCTGATCCAACAGCATGACTTATGGCCATATCAGAGCTAATAAGCTTCAAACGTTTTATTCTCTATAGGTCTTTTAGAATAGCAAGGCTCCTACTCATTCAATATGAGATTAGATTAGTGAGCCTGTGTATTTTTAATCAATAGCATTGTTACCATTTAGATTTGTTCATTGAAGCAGGATCTGATCTAATGGCCTATATTTTGCCATATCAGAACGAATAGGCTTCTTGTATCAGTCTCTACCTTTAGTCAGAATTACAGTGTTAGCTATTGTTTGTATTTGTAGAAGCCGGTTCTGACCTACCAGTCTAACAATCACTGTACAGAGCTAATAGGATTCTTATATTAGCTACATTTGGTATTACAATTGTGGTTCTATATTTCAATATCTTGCTTTTCTTTAAGCAGCTTAGTAATTCTATATGGTATAATTTAAACGCACCGAGGTATTGGTATGTTTGTGCTATGATCCTTGGACATACTAATTGGATGACACTTATCTAGGAGTTATACCTGTCAGGATGTAGAGGACAGATTGCCTTATTTAGAACCAATTAGTCTTTACATTCTATGTTGACCCATAGAAACACAGAATTTGACTGCAGATAAGAGCCATTCTGCCCATCTAGTCTGCCCATTTTCCTACTGTAAAAACTTCAAACCTTTTTTGGTCCTTGGTCTTTTCTTATGTTAAGGACAGCCTTATGCCTATCCCATGCATGCGTAAATTCTGTCACTGTTCTAATGTCTACCACTTCTGCTGGTAGGCTATTCCACTTATCCACTACCCTCTCAGTGAAGTAAAGCTTTCTTGCATTACAGCAAAACCGGTCTCTCTAGTTTTATACTATGGCCTCATGATTTTTACTCCTTTTAAAATGTACTTCCATGCTGCACTTTGTTGAATCCCTTCAGGTATTTGAATGTTTCTATTACATCCCCTCTTTCAAGCTATACATGTTCAGATCCTTTAGTCTAGTCTGATATTTCTTTTCCTGTAAACCAGTCACCATTTTAGTAGCCCTTCCCTGAATTTTCTCTAGAGCAGAGGTTCTGAACCCATGCCCTCAGTGGCCACTAACAGGTCAGGACTTAGGAATTTCCCTGCTAGACCACAAGTGTGTTAATCAGAGGCTCAGTCATATTGATTAACTCACCTGTGCTCTTAAAAGGAAATTCTCAAATCCTGACCTGTTAGTAGCCACTGAGGGCACGGGTTGAGAACCACTGCTCTAGAGTATCTATAGCCTTCTGGAGATGGGGTCTCCAGTACTGTATACAATACTCTAGGTGAGGTCTAACTAGAGATCTGTAGAGTGGCATGACCACTTCCCTTTTTCTGCTACTAATGCCCCTAGCTATACAACACAGCACTCTGCTTGCATTCCCCACCGCTTTATTACATTGCCTGCCTACCTTTAAGTCATTAGAAATAATTATTCCTAAATCCCTTTCCTCTGTTGTCTCTGACAGCAAAGTACCCTTAATAGTATATTTTTCCTTTGGATTTTTTTTATCCCAAGTGCATTATTTTACATTTAGCAACATTAAACTGCAGCTGCCACACTCTTGTCCATTCTTCTAATTTACCTAAATCATTTGGCTTATTCGCCCCAGAACGTCTACCCTATTGCAGATCTCTGTATCATCTGCAAAAATTGCATACCTTACCTTGAAGACCTTTTGCAATATCACTAATAAAATTATTAAAAGGAATGGGCCCCAGTACAGATCCCTGATGTACCCCACTAGTAACACTCCTTTCATCCGAATATTCTCCATTGACTACCAGTGTCACTCCACCATTTCCTTATCCATTTAACTATTTTTACATTCAGACCCAAACACTAATTTATTAATGAGTCTTCTATGAGGGACAGTGTCAAATGCCTTACTGAAATCTAGATAAGCTACATCTACTGCTCCCCTTGGTCTATTGTTTTCGTTACCCAGTCAAAAAAATTCTATGGGATTAGTTTGATAAGATCTCCCTGCTGTAAACCCATGCTGTTTGATATCTTGCAAGCCATTCAAATTTAGATATTCAACAATTCTTTCCTATAACAGTGTCCATTCATTTTCCCTCTACTGATGTTAAGACATACTGGTCTCTGGTTACCAGTCTCTTCCCTGCTACCTTTCTTGTGAAGACCCATATGGTCTTAGATTTAGAGACTTCTCTCCTTAGCATCATTTTTTTTTTTTTTTTTTTTTTTTTTTTTTTTGAGACCGGCACAGATCGAACGGCATTTACCGTATATGATCTAATATGTCTCTATCTTATGAGATGCATAAAGTAACGGAGTATTTGCATATGGCTATTATTCCCTTAGAATGTATTACTTGCTTTAAGGAATGTTTTACCAAGTGAGTGAATGTGCTTTGTTGGTATCTCTTGCATACGAGTTAGATGATGCACATTAAAAGCAAATGTTTTTCAAACCATGAGAACACCTGTTTGAGGAATTCTGAAAACTTTACATATTAGATATTTTCTTATCCATACGGCTCAGTATGCAGTTTATCTGTATAGATTAATACAATTAATTCAATTAACTGACATGAGTTTGTCGGTACTAGAAACAATTAGATTTGTTCTTTTATAATACGCCTATTCTTACCATAACACAATAAAGGTTATGTTTTATTGAATTTTCCATTGTTTTTTGATTCACTAAGGGGTGTGTGAAATTGATGACCAAGTGCTTGGTTCTGCAGGGTCTCTTAATTTTTCCCACATTTATCTCTATTTGTTGCCTTGCGAGCACCTTTTCCATCCGAGATACCGTTCCCCCCTTTTTTGTATAGTTTAACCCCTTAACGACCCTTGACGTACCAGGACCGTCAAGGGTAAATTTGCTTTAAGGACCAGTGATGGTCCTGGTACGTCAAGTGTTAAATGGTAGCAGTGCGCCGCCGTGCACGCTGCTACCATTCATTCCAGGCTGAGACTGAGCGGTCCAGTAGCGGACCGTTCAGTCTCAGCCTCTGTCGGTTGTGCCAGGTCATGTAATCGCTGCGTCAGCGATCACATGTACCGGCATTCTAAAACAATGAATGAGGCAGTGCTACTTACTCCCTCTAGTGTCTCCTCTCTGCCAATACGTCCCTTACATCAAAGTAAGGGACAGAGAAGCAGAGAGGAGACACCTAGTGGAAATAAAAAATACAGCAGCTGGGGGTGTTAACCCCTTCACTGCTGGTGCAGGAGGATGGCTAGATGCAGGTCAATTTCTGACCTGCTAAATAAACTTTTTTTTTTTTTTTTTTTACAAATAAAATATTTAATTAAAAAAAAAAAAAAATCTCAAGAAACAAAAATTGGAAGTGTGATTGTTGTGGAGTCATGTAATACACTTACACACACCGCCAAATGTAATGAACAAAAAAGTGGGAAAATAGGGTGGGGAAAAAGGGACATGGGGATTTTCACCCAGGGGGGACAGTGGCCATTTAAACTGCACATTTTGTAGGTATGACTGACTGGTCATGCCTTTCATGCAGTCTCCATAAAAATTTAACCCTTTGCGCCCAATTGATACCAAGAGAAAAAACAAAAATGGTGGGTTTTTTACCTTTTTCTTTAATTTTAATAAAGTAAATCGTGGGTTATCCATATAAGTGGGGTATCAAAGAAAAGCCCTATTTGTTTGTAAAAAAAAACAAAAAAAACAGTATATAATTTATGGGGGTGGAATAAAAGCCTAAGAGGGAAAACACTGTTGAACAAAGACTTAGTCAAAAAGGTCAGAATTGCTCCAGTCCTTAAGTCAAATCCACCTCTGATTTTCCCGGTCCTTAAGGGGTTAATACCAAGTGTGCACCGGTTCCTTTTTTTCAGTTCTTGAAAATAGAATGCTGGAGTGCATTTTAATCTGTGATTAAAGTTACATAGTAATGCTTCAGAAGTGATGTTTGGAATGTCCATTATTGAGGCTAGGTGGTGTGTGTGCTTCAGGGCTGCGAAAATGTAATTGTTGGAGGTCACAAACAAAAAGAATGTGACGAGCACACACCAAGAGCAAAATAAAGTAGTTTACTCAAGGCATGTGTGGCCCCTCAGGTGCTGCTCAAGTCACGTTTTTCGCTCCCATGTGCCATTGCAGAGAGGAAATTTCCATATTCATATCAGTCTGGTCCCACCCACAGGCAGTCCAGCCCCGAAATGTCAGGCAAATCCTCTCCGCACGAGAGAAACAGCACAACCCCAGACGTACGTTTCGGTCTATGTGGACCTCGTCAGTGGGATGCAGCTGTTCCCCTCTAGGCACACAGAAGCAAGGGCCCATGCCTGGGATACCCTTCCACTTAGGGAGACAACAAACGAAAAGAATGTGACGAGCGCACACCAAGAAAGAGCAAAATAAAGTAGTTTACTCAAGGCATGTGTGGCCCCTCAGGTGCTGCTCAAGTCACGTTTTTCGCTCCCATGTGCCATTGCAGAGAGGAAATTTCCATATTCATATCAGTCTGGTCCCACCCACAGGCAGTCCAGCCCCAAAATGTCAGGCAAATCCTCTCCGCACTGAAACGTACGTCTGGGGTTGTGCTGTTTCTCTCGTGCGGAGAGGATTTGCCTGACATTTTGGGGCTTGACTGCCTGTGGGTGGGACCAGACTGATATGAATATGGAAATTTCCTCTCTGCAATGGCACATGGGAGCGAAAAACGTGACTTGAGCAGCACCTGAGGGGCCACACATGCCTTGAGCAATCTACTTTATTTTGCTCTCTCGGTGTGCGCTCGTCACATTCTTTTCGTTTGTTGTCTCCCTAAGTGGAAGGGTATCCCAGGCATGGGCCCTTGCTTCTGTGTGCCTAGAGGGGAACAGCTGCATCCCACTGACGAGGTCCACATAGACCGAAACGTACGTCTGGGGTTGTGCTGTTTCTCTCGTGCGGAGAGGATTTGCCTGACATTTCGGGGCTGGACTGCCTGTGGGTGGGACCAGACTGATTATGAATATGGAAATTTCCTCTCTGCAATGGCACATGGGAGCGAAAAACGTGACTTGAGCAGCACCTGAGGGGCCACACATGCCTTGAGCAATCTACTTTATTTTGCTCTCTCGGTGTGTGCTCGTCACATTCTTTTCGTTAATTGTTGGAGGTCTCAGGGTCAATTAAGTGACCTATCAAGTACTGGCCAGACATGAAAGGTGAATCTGTGAGGGGCACACAGGCAATAAGAACTGCAGGTTAATGTCAGGGGCAAAATGTTAGTCCATCTTCCAGTCATTGTAAACATTGGTATGGTCCAACCAGTCTTTGGCTACCCTGATTAAACTGGATTTATTACAGTTTGAGATTTAATCCTCCAATATACTTGGGTTGCTGTAATTTTCCAAGACTAAATTTTAAGTCATTTATGTGACCACATGAACCCCTGAAAACTTGTGCATAAGGTCAACATTCCGCTTTCTAAGGAAAACAGGCAGAGTCTGCAAGACAGATATCATGGAAATGTTAATTAGGTTAATTTTCCCCATAAAAGATACTGTCAGGCCCCTCTAGTTTGCAAAATCAGCCAACATCTGGGTCAAAAGCAGGCAAATTTTTCTGGCATAGAGATCATCTATGTCAGTTGAATACCCGGATATTTTACTGGAGTGGCCCAGCGAAATGGAAGTTGTGTTAGCAAGTGCACAGTACAATTGCCCCCAACTACAATGCCTCAGATTTAGCCAGCTTTATTCTCAAGCCAGAGATCCAGCCAAAGCGCTCAAATGCATGCAGAATTGAAGGATCGCTTCCTCTGGGTTTGAGATATATAGTAGCATATCGTCTGCAACATCAGATATCAATCTCCTGGTCTCACAGCTCTAAAACACTGAAGGTGTGAAGTTGATTGACATATCACATAAGCAATTTACACCACCCCCTACCCCGGATGCAAGTGAGGTCTCAAACACATTGCAAATTAGCCCTTTGAGTGCCAGAGGGGTACGGAACGCATTGCAAAGCAATGCGTTCCGTACCCCTCTGGCACTCAAAGGGTTAATATGTTGGAAACCTCAAAAGGACAATTTGTTTTAAAGCCTTATTTAAATCTGTGACTTACTTCCATTTTATTGGTTTGCTCTATAATTCCACCCTTATAACTTAAATACACCATTCCTATAGAGCCTGCAAATTTGTATTGCAGGTTCCGTCCTAGTTGAGCATCTGACTTAATATACATATGCAAATTACCCTTGGGATTAGTCACCCCAATGGTAATAGGGGGAATCTAGCATTGGACCCCTTGCTCCCAGTGCTTAGAGAGATCAGCTACACCTCACTGATAAGACCCAACAAGGCTGAAACGCATGTCTGGTGTTGTCTGCTTCTCCTGTTCAGAGAGGAATTGCCTGGCATTTCGTGTTTGGACTGCTATAATGGCAGGAATAATATGATAAGCTTTAGGATACTTCCTCTCTGTGAAAGGCACTAGTGGGCATAAAATATTGCACCCTGGGTAGGACACCATTCCTATAGAGCCTGCAAATTTGTATTGCAGGTTTACTTCTAGTTGGGCATCTGACTTTTTATAAACTTAAATACAGCCCCATTATGCTCGTTGCGATCAGCGCCCTCCATAAACTTCTACATATAGATTTTATTTAAGATTAAAAAAAACTTTACAGAAGCCATTTACAAACACATTCAACGGACATTTTTAATAGTCACTTTAAAATTTTACATGTCATTTTAGTGGAGAAAAAAAAATGCTTTACAATAAAGAACTAAAACGACAATGATAAAAAATAAAATACAATTTAAGGCTGGGATACCACCAATCATAACAGACAGGGAAAATGTGTGTGTAGGGCTAGATGTTAAAAATATTAAACCTTGTAGATGGTCTGAGATTTTGACCTGATGAGGATTTCACTACATATTTAGCAGCATATAATTTGTAAATAGGGCACTTGTTTACCAGATTACCACTTCTGGTTTGCTTCAGGAGAGAATTAACCACCAGACCACTAGAACTCAGCTGGAGATCTGTAGCACTGAGCAGGTAAATAGATGGTTGACCAATCTAACAGGTGGGATAGAAGGAAATAGGGGTTAAACCCTTTGAATGTTAGACATCTCCAAGTCTTTTAGGGCAATGATGAGATTTTTAGCATCTACATAGTTAAAGATACTGATTGTTTAGGATCACAGGATGTTACTGTACACCTTGGTCTGCTGCTTACCATTCAGAAACACAGATTTGGTGACAGGTAAGTACTGCATCCACCTACAATTAGATTAGATACTCTCTAACTGAAGAAAGGAACACCAGCACATCCTAATAAACCCTCATTTACCTTGATCTGGCAAAAATTCCAAACGGACAAGGAACATCTGAGTGGAATGACTCCAAATGTAATTTTTTTGCAGGTACTGGTTCCCGTGTCCACAGAGGAAGACACACTATTTTCACGGGACTCCAAGACTAACTCTTAGAAAGCATTCAGTGCTTTCTGAGAGAGAAAGGGAGAAAGTCAACTTTTAGGATCCCTGCAGCAAAACAACCTGTGTGTCTGCCTCTAAGGATATCATATCCAATATGGCTATCCAACACCTCTCTGGGGGTTGATGATTGAAGACGTCACTCCACACAGAATGGATTCATAGCAGTCATTAACTCTAAGTGCAAGAGGGATAGCCAGCACGTTGCTTTGCAAGGTGCTGGACACCCCCTCTCCTGCGGTTAATACTTCCTGCCCAGATTAAGGTGAATGGCTAGAATTGAGTGGTGTTAGTTTTCCTTCATATTGAAGTTCTTTCAACTATGTTTGATGCCACCAAGTTACATAATAGGTATGTGTATAACTGCACAATTCAGGCAATTGCATGGGGTGGGGGGAGAGCAAGAAAATGGACCCATATTTATAAAAGCATTGCTTTGGGAGAACTCTAGTTTCCAATTTGTTAAAAGCCTTAAATAAATTGACTTTAGGCCAAAGCAATGTCATTACTTTTGCCTCTTCGAGGCCAGCACAATCCTGACATGTACTGCAGTCTGGAGAGAGGTAGATCGCACAAGAGACAGTAGAAATTACTGTACGGTGTTATAAGCAGGAATAGTGAAAGTACTATGTTCTACCAATTTCCCAATGCACTTTGCAATGATGTCAATTCAAAATAAGGTAGATGGGCTCATATTTTACAAGTCAGAATTGGATCTTCTTGACTAGATAAAACCAATTTCACAATAAAAATTATACAATATAAACAATGAGACTATTTCCACAACTGGCTGAAAAGGATTGGCAACTGCAATATTAAACATTCGTAACCTCACTGATCAGACAACGTAAACTAATAAATGCAGCCAATGTAGGTCGTAAAGAAATTATGGTCTAAAGGTTTTGCACTGGGCATCAGTGAGTGTGATTCATTTTTGATAGTTTACCATTTCTGGGGTAGAAGTGTCATAGGATACAAAAACAGCAAAATCAGGGCCTCCCAGAAGCTCTGAGGCGTTTATGGAAAAGCACTATGAAACTGAAGGTGTTATAAGTGGTGCAGGTTTCAAAACAAATATACTGTGCCATTGTGCAACCAGCGATTCCAGCCACCCATCTACCTATCCTGTACAGTAATCTAATAACACCCCTGCTATAACCAAGCGGGCATCAGTTTAATGGCATAAGACACAGTGGTGAAAACCTTTTTTTTTTTTTTTTTTTTTTTTTTTTGGATATCTGTCAAGTGAATGAGTTAACCCTTTCAGTTCTAGAGGGATGCCCAATGCATTGGACATCCCTTCTGGAACGCAAAGCGCTAATTAGAAGTTAAAGGGTTAGTAATGTCTTATATAAATAAAAAGTAATATTGTAGATATTCAAAAAAATAAATCCATTGCTGCCAGTCTGATCTCTCAAACCTTTATGGTTTGAGAGATAGAGTGATAAAATTTCCCCCTCACTGATGTCAGCTGCCTAGCTGACAGAAGGAGATTTGTGTTGGCCTTGTTTGCAAGCACATTTTGTAGACCACTTAAATTAAGTATTTTTAAGATTGCAGTATTTCGGCTCTGCTGAAGAGCCGCCTGCCAGTCCCGAGCTAGAAGCTGACATCAGTGCAAGGGGAAGGAGGGGGGAACTTTATCACCATATGTCACTCAAACCATAAATGTTTGAAAGATTGGACTGGCAACAATGGATTTTTTCAATATTTACAATATTACTTTTTATTTATTAAAGACATTACTAACCCTTTAAAAAAAAGAAAACATCTAATAATACCACCCCCACATTAAATTTTAACTATACGCAGAAAACCCTAAGAAGCCCTAGGAATTTTGCCCTTATTCAGTAGATTACATTTCAGTCAGGCCTGCATGTTCATGGAGGCAGACATGACAGCTGCTGGTAGTTTTTTTTTTTTTTTTAAATAAACTGAAGCAGAGTGCAAGAGCGTACTTAAATTAGGGACCAGAGTGGCATGCAACATACTGCAAAGCAGTGCACTGCACACCTTTCAGGTCCTTAAAGGGTTAAGATTACCAAATGCAGTAAGTGGAGTGTGTGTGAGATGTGGTTCTGCTAGCAACCATCATGTCCACCTACATGGATAAGATATACAGGACTGACACAAGGTGTGTCAAACTAAGGCATGGCAAAATTCATAAAAGCCATTAGGATTGTCTGCCAGTAGCATGTTAGGTGAGGAGTTATTAGAAGGCTTTACTTGTCCTTTAAAGTCTGCTATCCTGTTCCACACAGGGCCCTCAAGGTACAGCAGGGGATGTGGCATTAGACAACATAGGTACTGTTATGTGGTCAGTATCTTTTAGAAGCAAAATGGACCAGCTAGGATCAGTGTTCTGCAGTGCTTGGATACAGGGAGAGATCAGGAATGATTGATCTTTGATGTCACCTCAAGTAAATGTTAAGATTTCTTCCAAACAAAGCAAGCCCTCAGGTACTCTTTTCAGGACAGGTTTTAAAGATATTCCTACTTGGGAACAAGTGGGATAATCACAAATTCCTTTGTGTTCAAGAAGAGATCAGTCATGTCACACAATATATGGGCTGGAGAAATATTTGTTTACAAACAGACAACTAGATAGCACTGATCCATTAATCTGCATTTTTTTGTTTGTTTTTTTATCACAAGGGAACATTTTTAGACAGCTCTCTTCTATCCTAACTCAGTCAAACAATCACATCATAGTAACAACTTCAGCCTTAGTCTACTAGTGGGCAAACGTTGACTCTTTGGCCGTTTGGCCAAGATACCCACCATCCTTGGCTATATAACCAAGCATGAGTTAGAAGGCCTGATGAGGAGGATAGGACATGTAGTCCAACAGCAGCTGGATAACCAAAAGGTTACCCACACTACCCTACAGCTGCAATGGTTCCTATGAAGCCTTGTAGAATTAATCTTTCATAAGAGGACCTATTGAAAAGGGATGAGGTGGCAATATCAATCAATAAAGAAAATAAACAAGTATCAGTCTTTATAATTGACCCAACACGACTTTCTATTTGTTTTGAAACAAGCACTACTCATATGTGCAGCAGCAAAATCTGGGACTGAAGCAGGAAAGAATGTTATGTTATAGCAAAGAGGATGTAACACAACATATTACTGTACAACTGAACAGAAGAACCTAGCTGCTCACAACAGTTAGGAGAAATGGATAAGGGTCAGGAGCTGGGAAAGAACCTTTGTTGCTGGTGCTTGAAACACTGAAAAACACTCCATGTTCATTTGTACAAAGGAGTTGTTTGTGGAGAGCTCACTTGTTCTTAAAGGGATTGTAATGTTTAGAAAATCAAGCAGAACAGATCATTCGTTAGGAATAGCCCCGATGCTCTCAAAGTTCATAACTTGATAGTTATGCAGTAGTCATATGATTTTACCCCTCCAACCCCTTTTCCCGCTCTGAAGCCGCATCCGCTCAAATCTGAAATCCAGATAGATCAGAACAAGGGACAACCTTCTCTCCTTGACGAAGGAGGACAGGTTTTTCCCAATACAGACAGAAGATTGCCCCTCGTAGTGCACCGCTGTCGAATGTGAGGGGAGGCAGCTTCAGAACAGAAAAGGGACAGAAGTGGTAAAATTCATCATACGATTACTGCATAACTATCAAGTTATGAACTCTGAGAGTCTCAGACATCAGGACTACTCATTATAACAATCTGAGATGCTTGATGCTCTAAACATTACCATCCCTTTAAGACACTGAAGAGATTCACTATATGTTCCTGAGGTGAAGCAGATGCCAAGACTAGAGCCAAAAATTTGTCAAACTACTCATTTTACTACACATGTCAAAAAGGTGTTCTGTGAGTCTACAAGTGACAGTTTTAAAAGCCATTTTAAATGACCAAGAGCCATGGTCTGAAAGTAAAATGGGGCAATTCTCAAGCAAGCCAGCTGCATAAGAGCACACAAGTAAAAACTGATTTAAATGGGGGTTTTAACCTCTTGAAAACTAGAGGGGCTATCCAATGCAAGATAATGGAATTTGAGAACTCCAGTGTTCAAGGGAGTTAAAAGCACTATTTAATATCAATAAGAAATTCAATTTCTATGGTGCAATTGGCTTAGCCATAATTGCTCCACTACTGCCCCTCTGTATAAACCCTTAAAAGTTATGCCCGGGGGTTCCCATCTACTCGAAATGGCTTAAATTTAGCACACTCAGGATCAGTGTTTACAAAATTAGAACACATTCACAAAACTTAATGGCTGGAAAAGACAGACACTCACCTCATATGTATAATAAACTACTAGTGAATCAAAACCAGAAGAGCAATTACTGGAGAACCTCTTGTGAAGCAGAGTTGTCAATCACAGCTATAGCTATATGTAATGAATTATGTGCAGCAACTTTACCAGAGATGTGGACAGCTCTGTAGCAAGAGGCTCTGTAGCAGTTACAGTCTCCATTACCCTCAACAATGGCTGAATGGCCTGTGGTTGAAAGAACTGAGTCCAGGCACAAAGTAGTGCCTTAAGTTCTTTAAATTTAACATAGGTGGCTGAACACCTCTCTCTCTGTAAGTGGAAAAGGAAGAAGCCGTATCAGTTTACACCTCCTTTGACAGGGCTGCAATGCATTGCTCTGCAGTGATGAATGTGTGGCTCTGTTTTGTACATCTAACCCCTTCACGTTCAGGGGGTGGCTTTAACATATATTTATCAGCGGAATCCAATGGAGAAGAGAAAACCTTTAAACATACTTAAAAACAAGCATTCTTTGCAATTTCTAGACCGGCCTTTCCCTTATTGGTGGAGATGTGGAGGTTCAAACAAGGCAATAATGGTCTGTATTCCTTTTCAGTTCAAAGAAACACTTTTTTGTTTTGTTTTGAGAAACTGGGAATCCACAAGCACTGCGATTAGTAGAGTGTCTCAGCATTGCTGCTTCTGGGCCTCTTGATTTTTTCAATATTTTTCAGGATCATATCATGTAACGTTACCTGATAAATGGACAACAAAATAAGGTCAATCTGACTTCTTTATGGTACAGCTACATAATTAAAGTAGTGAGAATTATTAAACCCCCCAACACAGCAAATTTCAGTTACCAATTCAATAGAGATTCTCTTTATATTATATATATATATATATATATATATATATATATATATATATATATATATATATATATATATATATATATATCTCGAAAGGAGGGGGGTGGGGGTTCATCTAAGTATACTGATCAGGAGATGCATTAACGAGGTGGTGGATGATGAGTTAATGGAGGTGTGTGGCTTTCTAGAAAAGACTTTCTGCAGCTTTTGCACAGGGAACATTAACCCTTTAAGGGCCACCGTGGTTTGCAATACATGAAAAGCAATGATCTTCCCATTCTCTAGGGTTCTGAGAGAGGATTTTAGCATCCTTACTGGTAAATCCTTTTCTCTTAGTCAACGTGGATAAAGTCTCCACCTGCAGGAGGGCAGGGTACAAAAAGACGGTCTCCAAAGTGGAGACTCCCTTCTTCCTTCCTCCAACTAAGCTCAGATTTAATGTATAACAAAGCCAAGGAGGAAGTAAACCAGAAGTGGAAGGAGAAAAAGGAATCCTCTGCAGAGAATCAAAGATGACCCAGAGAACTCCACCTAAAGCTTTTGTTTTGTCCGGGAGGGAGTACCATTTTCCACATGGACTAAGAAAAGTATTTACTGGCAAGTACACTAAAAGCCTCTTTTTTTCTGTCTAATGTGGAAGACAAAAACCAGGGGGATATACTTAAGCTATCCACAGAGATTCTAGGGAGGGAAAGAAAGGAAAGAGAAGGAGGGGAAAAAAAAAAAACCCACACAACAAAAACACCACACACAAAACTCTCCATTGCACCCCAGCATCCACAGGCCTAAGCTGGACCAACATGAACCTCAGGTGTCAACGGACACCAAATAACAGAAAATCTAACTGGAAACCAACAGGGTTCTCACCTCCCAAAATGCAAGGAGGACATCTATACATTCACAGCAGCCTGCAAGACCTTCTGGCCAACACTGGCTTCAGATGAATCCCGCACATTAACATGGAAGTGTTTAACTAGGGTGCAGAGACCATGTCACCACCTTACACAGTTGCTGGACACCCACTGACCTGATGTAATTTGCCGTGACCCAAAACAGTTTTCTTCCCGATTATATATGCCTGGTGAAAAAAAAGTCACCTTAATCCAGGAAGCTACAATAACCTTAGACCTAGCCTAGCCCTCACAAAGGCACTCCGGAATGAGAGAACCAGATTTCCAAAAACACTGAATGAGATGAACACAGTACTTCAAGCACCTAACCTCATGCAACAGATGAAGTTCACACTCCATTACAGAAAGGAGTAAGA
The DNA here is from genome assembly GCA_037306005.1 of Rhinophrynus dorsalis. NCBI lineage: Eukaryota > Metazoa > Chordata > Amphibia > Anura > Rhinophrynidae > Rhinophrynus > Rhinophrynus dorsalis. The sequence continues at coordinate 95,414,082 of CM074727.1, read as the reverse complement.
ACAATTTCCTGGCTAATGTGAAAAATCGAAACAACCTTGGCAGTTAACCGATAGAATACACAACAAACCTGAAGTGTGTCAACTCGCAGAACAGACAATAGCCAGAAAAAACACTGTTTTGAGCATCAAGAAACAGAGGAACAGATGTTCAAAGGGAGCCTTCTGAAGCACTCCCAACATGTTCAAATCCCACTGAGAAGTGGGATACTGAAGAGAGGGTAGGCAAGATCCACCCGTTGAAAAAAGTCTACATATGCACAACAGAGAGCAAAGCAATGTGTCACTAGGAAAGTATAGAAAGTGATAAATCTGAATTGTGAAGGGATGTAGAACCAAGCGCATTCTGAACGCCATCCTGAAAAAAGTCCAAAACTACAGGAAGACAAAAAAGCCATGTGCATGAGTCTTGGTCAGTGCGCCACTTGTAGAGAGACCAAACCCAATGAAAGGCTGTGAAATAAACTGGCTTTCTATACTGAAGCATAGTATCTGGCAGGCAAAGTGTTAATCTGGAGGATAGCAAGGAGTCTACCTCTGCATAGGATAAGCAAGATGTAAAATGGCTATTGCAAAACTGGCAGCCAATCAGATGAAAACCAGCAAAACAGGCATTCTGGGAAACGTAGTCATCTCAATTGCTGCTGACTACCAACACCTACAACTCCATCTGAGGAAGACATTCAGGATGTTAACCAGATGAAAGGGGCTCCTGAGGAAGCAGTGTTTAGCTGAGAAACAAGTCGGGCGTTTTGGTAGTACCAGTATTTATATATGTTAAATTTTAATTTGAACCTGGGCATTATAACGCTTTTTTAATAAAAAGTAAAGTATACGAGAGTATATCCATCGGTTTTGTTTGCCCCTTATTAGCTCCAGTAGATAGGTTCCATTCCAAGCAGATGGCTGCCCTACATAGAGGGTAACGCTTCCATGGATTCCCAGAACACTGGATATATTGGCTGTACCATCAATAGGTGTGTGACAGAAGAGGAGCTGAACTGGAGCAAGCCGTTGCTGGAGGTTATCCAGCAAAAGCGCACACACCTAAAGGCAGGATTGGCCTCTAAAAAAACATTAGTGCAATAAGAACTTATCACCAAGGTGTTCCACTGCATGGTGAAGGAGGATTTTGGTAAATAATGTCATGGTGGAGGTGTGAAGAATATTGAACTTGAAGCAGTTTACACTTAGAGAGTGTGTGCCTTCTCTTTTCTTTGTATTTTTTTTACACTTTGTAGACCTTTCTAATGAAGTAATTATTTTCCTATAACATGATTTTGGCTCTGCTGCAGAGCCACCGGCTGGTCCCAGGACTGGGATCTCTTGCTGTCAAGCACAGCGCTGACTTCAGGAGAATGGGAGGGAGAACTTTGAAAGCAAATAGCTCTCAAACCATAGCGGTTTAAGAGAGAGGATTTGTAGAATATAGTTTAATTTTTTAATCTCTGCAAAACTACATTTTTTATGGGACATTACTGACCCTTAACACAGCACACAAAACAAGAGCGAACAGTGCTCAAAAGGATAAAGAACTATAAAGGTACAGGAAAATAAAGTCTTAGACAGGCAAGAATGCCTCCAGGACTTTCCTGACAAAGCTGGCTTCGGCTGAAGCCAGGACACCAACACAGTAGAGTCTGGCAAAAGTTTGCACAGAGGACCAAGTGGCCGCCTTGCACAGATGATCAGCAGAGGCCTGATTCTTGTAGGCCCAGGAGGTCCCAACAGACCTAGTGGGATGTGCTGTGATGCAAAAAGGGAACAGGTTCTTCCAGAGTTTGTACGCCTTGAGGATAGTGGGCTTAATGAATGACGCAATAGTCACCTTGGACGCTGCCTTACCTGCCCTAGGACCCTCCGGGATGACAAACAGGGCATCATTCTGACGGACAGACAGTATGGTGCACATAAAACTTAAGGCAACACACTACAGCCAACAAATGGAGATCCCTCTAATAAACATCTGAACTTTCCGGTTGTCTCTTGTGGCCATCAGGTCTACACAACGAAGACCCCACATCTGCACCATGAGGCTGAACACTTGTGGGTGACTTCCCACTCCCCAGGATCCACTGTGTGTCAACTGAGGTAGTCTGTGAGGACCTTTTCTATACTTGGGATGTGCACGAAGGAGATAGCAGGCACAGTCTTCTGCCCAAGCCAAAATAGTTTCTACCTCGAACCAAGCTGCAGGGCTTCTTGTGCCTCCTTGCTCGTTGGTGTAAGCCACAGCCGGGCATTGTCGGACTGGACACCCCATCAGATGAGAGGGCCAATACCTCAGAGTACGGGAAATTGCCCTGAGCTTCAAGATGTTGATGGGAAGAAGAGTCTCCTCCGGTGACCAATGACCCTGAACACTCAGGTGAGCCAAAACCGTGCCCCAACCGAGTAAGCTGGCGTCCGTCGTCACAATGGCCCAGTATGGAATCACAAAGGGCCTCCCTTTCCCCAGGTTGGGGAGGTCCAACCACCAGTGGAGGGACTCTCGTACTTCCGCAGGAAGGGAGACTGGATGATCAGAGTTCCCTTTACAAACATGGAACACAAGCCTCTGATACTCTCTGGCATGGGCCATGGCAAATGGTGCCTCCTCCATGGTGGATATCATCTTTACCACCAGAGAGGAGAATTTCCTAGCCAGAGCAGATGTCCTTGACAGGGCAGAATTCACCTTGGAGGGGAGCTGTTGAATCGACTCCTCCGTCAGATAAAACATACTCTGGAGAGTGTCGAACCAGAGGCCGAGAAGTACAAAGTTTGGAGAGGGAACCGGAGCGAACTTGTCCATGTTCAGGAGCCAACCGTGTTGTAGGAGGACCCGAGCACATCCCTGGAACCTGGCGGTCCAGAAGCTCCCTGGAGGGTGATTTGAGGAGAAGGCTGTCCATGTAAGGTGTGTCACCTGAATCCCCTTGGTGTGCATGAATGAAATCAATGCACCCAAAACTCTGTTTAACACCTGAGGAGCTGTTGTGAGCCCGAAAGTGAGAGCAATGAACTGGAATTATCCCATTTCACAGGTAAACCAGAGATACTGCTGACTGTCTGGATGGACAGGAATGTGCAGGTACGCATCCTGTAGATCCAAGGATGCCAGAAATTCCCCCGGACACATCGCTGCGATGACTGAGCGTAAGGCCTCCATCTTGTAGTGGGTCGACCACAGACTTGTTAAGAGTCTTGATGTTCAGGATAAGGCGGCAGCCAGCATTCTTATTGGGGACGGCAAAAGTTGGAATAACCTGAACCTCTATCCTGGTTTGGAACCAGAGCCAGAACCCCCTTGTCCAAAAGGGACTGGACAGCCCCAATGAAAAAGCTGGAGCTTTTCTTGTCCCTGAGGGGAGTGAGTATTTGAAGGGAATCTTTTTGTAGACACGAATGATCCGCACAACTCCTGTGCAGGCTATTTTATGTATATAATAGCCTGGGCAGTGGTGCCTATGTGTATGATAACATATAGAGCGGTAGGAGAAAAAAAAAAGGAAGAATAATCCCCAAAAAGAAAAACCTGTTTAAATGGCACTCTTCTGATAATAAAATATATGAATCTTTATTAGATCATTTAAAAAAAACAAAAGAATTCTGTGTTCACAGAGGTAAGCATGGGTGAGAATTATATTTATTCTCTAATCGTGTCAGTCAGCGCTTCAATTCAGCACTGTTGCAAATTTTATTTGAACTTTATTGAAATACTGAACACAATCACGAGGATTACAGATTGAGTTGGTCAGTGGTACTAGTATTGAAGAGATGTAGGGTTAAATGAGGGGGTGGCCGATTCTAAAATCAGAATATCAGCAGTCATAGTAACCATGTACTGTTGTATCAAATACAGAATTTTTTTGTTTTTAAATATCTAATAAAGATTAATATATTTTATCATCAGAAAAGTGCCATTTAAACTGGTTTCTCTTTTTTGGGGATTCTTCTTTTTACCCTACTGCTCTATTTGAAGGAAATCTTGTCACCTTCGCAAACGACCTGTAATACCCACTGATCCTCAACAGAACCTGTCTAAACACTCAGAAAGTGATGCAGGCAACCCCCACTGGATGCGGACCAGGGTTCTGCAAGTCACGCCAAAGGTGGTTTGGTGGAGGTACGTTTAGACCTCCACTGCTGCTTGAGCTTGGGGGTGGAACGTGGGGCCTGCTGTGCCACTGGGTTTGCCCTAAATGTTTTGCCTTGTTTGGGATGAAAAAGATGATGTCTCCTCGCCTGAGGCTTACGTTTAGGAACCTGAGGTAACAATGTGCTCTTGCCCCCAGTGGTCTCACTGATAAGGGTCTTCAATTCAGGCCCAAAAAGAGAGGAACCCTGAAAGGGAAGAGAAATCAGTGATTTCTTAGAGATCAAGTCTGCAAACCAGATCTTCAGCCACAGACAAGGCCTTAGCTTCAAGCCAAAGAGTGTCAAAGAGAGCACCAGAAATACAGTGCTGAGCCTCAGAAATGTTGGCCAAAAAGGGATAAAAGGCCAGCCATAGGTGCACCTTTGTGAACAGCAGCCATTAGCTGTTCAGTCCAAACAGCAATGACCCTGTTGACCCATGCAGAAGCCAAGTTGGGTCTCATGTATGCACCGATGGCAGTGAAATTAGCCTTCAAAACAGCTTCAAGCTTTCTTTCTGTCAGTCAAGTCGTTAAGAGCTGAAGCATCCACAACTGCCAAGGCAGTGGACTTAGCCTGGAAATGGGAGAATCAACCTGAGGAGGCGAAGCCCATTGAGCCAAGGCAGCTTCAGAAAAGGGACACAACTTAGAAAATTTTTTTAGAGGGAGCTAGACTCTTTTCAGGAGTCTTCCACTCCAGAATAATCTGATCAAGAGTGGGATTACGCAGAAACACAGTGCAGGACTTCTTGTGCTTCTGGAAGACATCAGAAGTAGCCCAAGACTCTACAGGAGTAGAGGGAATGTTTAAAAGTGGTTAAAACCACCTTAATGAGACCCCCAACCGAGGGTTCAAGGTCAGCCTCAAAGGACCACCATGAAACAGGGACGAATCCCCTTCAGAACACACACACACACACACACACACACACACACACACCATCCTCAGAATCCTCATCTAAATCCACTAAATAGGAATCAGATAGATCAGGAATACCAGGGGCCTTAGGGGCCACAAACCTGAATGAAGTGGGGATCTCCATGAGCAAATAAACTGTGCCATAGAGGACTTTAAGTCCAAGGTGGCTTTTGATCATGGCTGGAAAGCTCAGGAGGAGACACAGGTGCTACAGTGCATGAGGGGCATAAGTGACCAGAGTAGCCCATGGAAAACCCCAATTAGCATGAGGAACAATATGTGAGGGGGGTCAGATATGCCCCCGAGTCCTTAGCCTTAGGCCTAGCCCATTGTCCTAATAGATTCGACATTCTACAGGAGTAGAAAGTGTCAAAGCAGTAAAGGAAGAACCAAATACTGTCACCCAGAAAGCCAAAAATACATTTATCTGTCGAGAGAAGGGTTAACCTAAGGAGGAGAGCTGAGGAGACCCAAGCCCTACATATAGTACTCGTGTAGAGAATAAACAAAATGGCGACCACATAGGGAACCAATCAGCAAACGGCTCGCGAAGCAGGCGTTTATAGGAAACTTAGTTTTCCCTGTACAGAGTACCAAAAGCAGAACTGAAGCCCCCCAAAGCCTCCCAGACACTTAGAATGTCCACAGGATAGTTAGGCAAGGGGAGAAATAAGAATGAGCCATCGCTCAACTTGGTGCGCACAGCGGTTGCAGAGATATGTCCCAAACAGACTGTCCCATAGAGATTAATGGAGCAAATCTTAACTAGAGAGAGGAGTGGCTAGGTAGCCTGCTATGGAGCAGAGGGAGGATCCACCCCTGCACTTCTTTGAAGAATTGTTCCAGCCTACTGGGAGGAGCTGTTGCCTCCCCATAGTACCTGTAAGCTATACTGAACTACAAGAAACGGTACAATAGTGATACAAAACATTTTTGGTCAAAGGAATGACAATTTGAATAGGACCAAATATAGTCTAGAACTGGATACTGGGCATGGCGGTGGTGGTGGGGGTTGGGGAGGCAAATAAGTGAAGAATTTAACAACATAAATTATTTTACTTACATATTGGTTTCTCAACTCTGATATAATAAGTCTTAAACTGATATACTCCTTTTCATCTATTTCTGTTACTGTGCGTCGATAATCCTCCTGTAGAATGAAAACCATCAAGAATTAATCTTAAATTACAGCTTTCTGCAATGAACTAGCAGGTTTTGCATCAACAGCAACCAACCACATCTCCTTACTCACCACATGTGGGTATTTAGCTATTTTGGACACCAGTTTTGCTCGGGTGATGTAGTATCTGTAGGGTGAAAACAGTGCTGGTAAATGCAAAGTCCAAAAATCCTGCCTTTTCCCATTCTATTTCCAGTTAACTAAATCATTCCCTAAACGCCCTTTCTTCAAGTCTTATGGCCCACATCTCATCTTATAATTAACTCTCCCAATAAAATATTGTTTTAGAACACACAAAGATACCACCCAAAAACCAACAAGTAGCACTTTAAAGCAGAGGTACTCTTCTGTTGGACCTCCAGCTGTTGGGAACTACAACTACCATCAACCTCAACCAGCCGTTGTCTGGTTGTAGAGGATGGGAGTTGCAGTTTCCAAAAAAAAGGAACCAGATATACAACT